>CM033474.1:280305399-280338950 GCA_019447015.1 Hymenochirus boettgeri
ACCCCATATTTTTATTTCTCTACTTCAGACATTACAGTTTTGCAGCAAAATTGTTACTGACTTTATACATAGTATTTTACAGTATATTACTGTAGTTAGTTTACTAATACACACTTACTGTAGTTATAATAAACACATTACTGTAGTTAATAATAAACACATTACTGTAGTTATAATAAACACATTACTGTAGTTATAATAATAAACACATTACTGTAGTTAATAAAAAAATTAGTAGTTATAATAAACACATTACGTGTTAGTTATAATAATAAACACTTACTGTAGTTATAATAAACAATTACTGTAGTTATAAATAAACACATTACTGTAGTTATATAAAAACACATTACTGTAGTTATATAAACACATTACTGTAGTTATAATAATAAAAACATTACTGTAGTTATGGTAATAAACACATTACTGTAGTTATGTAATAACACATTACTGTAGTTTATGTAATAAACACATTACTGTAGTTAGTAATAAACACATTACTGTAGTTTGATAATAAACACATTACTGTAGTTATGATATAAACACATTACTGTAGTTATGGTAATAAACACATTACGTAGTTATGATAATAAACATTACTGTAGTTAGTTATAATAAACACATTACTGTAGTTATGATAATAAACACATTACTGTAGTTATGAATTAAACACATTAGTAGTTATATAATAAACACATTACTGTAGTTATGATAATAACACATTACTGTAGTTATGATATAAAAAACATTACTGTAGTTATGATAATAAACACATTACTGTAGTTATGATAATAAACAAATTACTGTAGTATATGGTAATAAACACATTACTGTAGATGGTAATAAACACATACTGTAGTATGATAATAAACACATTACCGTAGTTATGATAATAAACACATTACTGTAGTTATGGTAATAAACACATTACTGTAGTTATAGTAATAAAACACTTACTGTAGTTATGTTATAAAATAAACACATTAACTGTAGTTATGGTATAAAAACACATTACTGGATTATGGTAATAAACACATTACTGTAGTTAGTTATAATAATAAACACATTACGTTAGTTATATAATAAACAATTACTAGTTCTGTAAGATAAAACACATTACTGTAGTTATGATAATAACTACTGTAGTATATAAAACAATTACTGTAGTTATGGTAATAAACAATACTGTAGTTAGTGATAGAATAAACACATTACTGTAGTTATGATAATAAACACATTACTGTAGTTTGGTAATAACAATACTTAGTGTTAAATAAACACATTACTGTAGTATGTATAGTTAATAATAACACATTACTGTAGTTATAAGAATAAAACATTACTGTAGTTATGGTAATAAACACATTACTGTAGTTATGAATAATAAACACATTACTGTAGTTATGATAAAACAACGTAGTTATGATAATAAACACTTTGTGTAGATTACATTACTGTAGTTAGGATATTAAATACATTGCTGTAGTTATAATAATAAACCATTACTGTAGTTATGATAATAGACATACTTATGATTAACTGAGTTAGGACAATAACACTTATGTAGTATGATATAAACATTACTGTAGTTATGATAATAACACATTACTGTAGTTAGGATAAAAACACATTACTGTAGTTGTGTAATAAACAAATTACTGCAGTTATGATAATAACAATACTGAGTATGATATTAAAGGCTATGTCCACCCTAAATTCGAATTTTTAATATTCTGCCCCCCATGTCCCCAGCCCCAACGCATTTTTTTTTCAGAAAGCCCCCCAAACCTTACTTACCTCCCCTCGATCCTCCGCCGCACTGCCGCTCTGCTTGCGAGAATGCAAGCAGAGGGGGGGACGGTAGTCGCGTCTGTGATTGGCTGAGCGGCAGCCAATCACGGACGCGGCTGCCGGTCATTCAGTGCAGCGGAGGAAAGCGGAGAGGTAAGTAAGAGTTTGGGGAGCTTTTTAAAAAAAAAAAATGCGGTTGGGGCTGGGGACATGGGGGAGCAGAATATTAAGGGGGTTTAATGCTAGGGGGAGGGATAGAGAACGGAGAGGGAGGAGAGGGAGGGAGGAGGGGGGGAGGGAGGGGAAGGCTGCAGCACGCATGGCAGGAATCTCCGGGAGCCAGGTAGCAGGCAGTGTCCTATATGGACCTGCTAGCCTCCTGTGGTCAGTTTTTGGAACTTTGGGGGGGGGCTACGAGAACCAGATGGAGTTGGATGTGAGGTAAGGATTAAACTACACTACATGGTGGCCGATATTGGGGGATTATAGTTTTGGGGGTGGACATCCCTTTAAAACACATTACGTAGTTATGATAATAAACACATTACTGAGTAGGATAATAAACACTCTATGTAGTTATGATAATAAACACTACAGTAGTTATGATATAAACACATACTTTAGTTATAATAATAAACACATTACTGTAGTTATAATAATAAACAATTACTGTAGTTATGGTATTATTATGTATTATAATAAAAAACATACTGTAGTTATGGATAAACACCATACTGTAGTTAGGTAATAAACATTACTGTAGTATTATATAAAACACATTACTGTAGTATGATAAAAACACATTACTGTAGTTTATAGGAATAAAACATTACTGTAGTTGATAATAAACACATTACTGTAGTTAGAATAAAAAAAACACATACGTAGTTATGATAATAAACATTACTGAGTTGATATAAACACATTACTGAGTTAGGATAATAAACACAACTGTAGTTATGATAATAAACACTACCGTAGTTATGATAATAAAACACATACTGTAGTTATGATAATAAACACATTACTGTAGTTATGATATAAAAACACATTATGTAGTTATAATAAACACCTTACGTAGTTATGATATAAACACATTACTGTAGTTATGATAATAAAAACCAATACTGTAGTTATGATAATAAACAAATTACTGTAGTTATGATAATAAACACATTACTGTAGTTATGATAATAAACAAACGTAGTTATGATAATAAAAACACATTACTGTAGTTATGATATAAAACAATTACTATATGGAATAAAACACATTACTGTAGTTATGGTAATAAACACATTACGTAGTTATTAATAAACACATTACTGTAGTTATGTAATAAAAACACATTACTGAGTTATGGAATAAACACATTACTGTAGTTATGGTAATAAAACACATTACTGTAGGTATGATAATAAATAAACACATTACTGTTAGTTATAATAATAAACAAATTACGTTAGTTATTGGTAATAAACACATTACTGTAGTATGGTAATAAAAACATTACTGTAGTATGATAATACAATTATGTATTTATGATAATAAAACACACTACTGTAGTTATGATTAACACACATTACTGTAGTTATAATAATAAACACATTACTGAGTTATGGTAATAAACACATTACTTTTAGTTATGATAATAAACACATACTGTAGTTAGGATAATAAACACATTACTGTGTTAGGATATTAAACACATACTGTAGTTATGATAATAAACACATTACTGTAGTTAGGATAATAAACACATTACTGTAGTAGGATAATAAACACTTACTGTAGTTATGATATAAACATTACAGTAAGTTATGATAATAAACATTACTGTAGTTATGATAAATAAACACGTTACTGTAGTTATGATAACATCTCCAATGACAAAATTTAAACCATTAAAGTCTCAAAAGCAAAAAAGAAACCTTGACATTTTCTTATTAATTTGGCTTGAAAAGCCAAATTACTGTCTTTCTACGTATCTTCTTCTTTTTTTGTTTTATTCTTCCACTTTTTTGGACTGTATCTCCTCCCACAGTTTTGGTGGAGAGACATGAAATTCGGTACAGATGTGGCGGGGGAATAGGAGAATGTGTGTATCTTCTAGCTAAGGAATCCGCGGAAACGTTACGGCGTATCTGCAAATTTCGGACATTTTTCCCATAGACTATAATGGTAACAATCCTCAAATGTGGATATTTCAAAACAGTTTTTTTCATGGTCACTAAAGATACACAATGGTGATACCCCAACCCCCACACAGATCCAGGTACACCACCTACTGACCTACCTTTCCATTCCCATGGAAGCCATATTAAAGGGAACTAAAGTCAAAAAAACTAATTTAGATTTATCCTCAAAAAAAGATAGTTTTATGGTTATAACACAAAAAAAGACATACCCCCTCAACCAGACCCAGGTACACACACCTACTAATCTACTAGCATTACTGTGGCAGCCATACTTAAAGGGTAATAAAATTTTAAAAAAAAAACGAATTTAGATTTATTCTCTATAAAAATAGTTTTATGGTTGTAAATAACAAAAATAACATACCCCCCTCAACCAGACCCAGGTACACATGCCTACTGATCTACTTATCCCTACGGGGGCAGCCATATTTAAAGGGTAACTAAGTCAAAAAAACAAATTTAGATTTATCCTCAATAAAAGATAGTTTATGGTTGTAAAACACAAAAAATACATACCCCCTCACAGACCGGTACACACCTACTGATCTACTTATCCATTACAGTGGCAGCCATACTTAAAGGGGTAACTAAAAGTAAAAAAACTAATTTAGATTTATCTCAATAAAAAATAGTTTTATGGTTGTAAAACACAAAAAGACATACCCCTCAACCAGACCCAGGCACACACACCTAATGATCTACTTATCATTCTGTGGAAGCCATACTTAAAGGGTAACTAAAGTCAAAAAAGCAAATTTGATCATAATCAAAAAATGTTGTTTTTTTAACCCCCAACATGATACAGGTATACACAGCTACGACCCACCCTCATTACTGTTGCAGCCATACTTAAAGGGTAACTAAAGTCAAAAAAAGAATTTTGCACAATCATCAAAAAGTTTTTTTTTTTAACTCTCAACCGACACGGGTACACACACACTATGATCTACTTATCCATTACTGTGGCAGCCATACATTAAAGGGTAACTAAAGTCAAAAAAGCAAATTTTGATCAATAATCCAAAACTTTGTTTTTTAACCCCCAACATGATACAGGTATCACAGCTACTGACCTACCCCTCCATTACTGTGCAGCCATACTAAAGGGTAACTAAAGTCAAAAAAAAATAATTTTGACCAATCATCAAAAAAGTTTTTTTTTTTTTAACTCTCAACCGACACGGGTACACACACCTACTGATACTACTATCCATACTGTGGCAGCCATACATTAAAGGGTAACTAAAGTCAAAAAAGCAAATTGATCAATATCCAAAAACTTTGTTTTTTTAACCCCCAACATGATACAGTATACACAGCTACTGACCCACCCTCCATTACTGTTGCAGCCATACGTAAAGGGTAACTAAAGTAAAAAAAAATCATTTTGACCAATCATCAAAAAAGTTAGTATTTTATCCCCAACCTGATATGAATACACACCAACCAATGACCTACCTTTAATGCATGTGACATATTTAAAGGGTAAGTAAAAAACAACAATGTCCTCAGCAATGACATATTGAGTTAAAATCTGCAGCACAAACACACAAATTCCATTCAAAATGCAGTCTTTCAAGCCAATTCAAAGTTTATACTTAAACTTTCCCTTTCTAGTTTAATTTACAGTGATAAAGGGATACCCCATGGTAAAAGTTTGTACACACATGCGATCGCGGGTCCAGGCGCACAATGTATACATGAACTTTTCGGCCCGTGTAGGCACTTTATCGGCCAAAACGGACGTTTGCGGGGATCATGCCCAAACGAACTGGCGATCTCCAAACGCAACGCGTTTCAGCCAATAAAGTGCCTACACACAGCCGATTAACGGCCAAAACGTTTTTAGAAATAACCCCTATTATTTTCATAATGCAATTACTCAAACTTTCTGCTCACTTTTACTAATTAAAGGAGAGAACCAAAGTCCCCACACATTTAATGTCAAATGGTGCCCCAAGTGCCTCTAAGCACAATAAAAAAATCCCCCAGAAATAATATTGGGTGGGGTCCAAGGTAGCAGAAAATGGCAGGGATTTTACTTTTCTTAAGCAATGGCACTGAACGTCCCTGACAAACTAAGATATTATTTTTTTTCTTGAGAGCTCCTGCCTTAGGTTAAAGATAAGCGTTATTATGGGCAAGTGCATACAAGGTTAGAGTTGACGAAAGGTCGGATGTAGGGGAAAAAAAGCTGTGGTGTGATTTATCTCTTTATATCTCCATTCACCAGTACCCAATCGACTGTTACACAAACGTTGGCGCGCTAATAAGGCAAACAAGAAAACAAAAGATCTTAGAGATCAATTTTTTGCTGGAATGTTCTAGAGAAATGGTCACGTAATCTAATTCTCCTGCAATTTCATTTTATTCTCATCTCAAAGTAAATAAATCATTTTATCTCTTTTTTTTTTCTTCCCTCCTTTTCACCAAGCCAAGCTTAACAATTGCATATGTTAAATAGCCAGTGTCCTTATCACCCTGATAGAAATCAGACCCAAGCGTGATACAAGGTGACTTTATATGACAGCCATTCATACTGGAGGACTAATCCTGGGCAATAATGGATGCAGCCAAAGGAATCTTGTCTTAAACATTAGACTTGTAGTTAGGGATAGAATGTTAATTAGTGTGGTCATTCAAGACACCTAATAGAACTACATGTAAGGTATTTCTAACCCCTTGAATGTTGTATTTATTCATTATGTATAGACCTGGGATATTAGAAGCCTTCCTCGTAGACATTTTTTGCCTTGTTTAGGTATGTGTACTATTGGGGAACACTGGAATTCACGGAGAATCTTACTTTCTATAGATCCATCCCATTAGTAGGAAGATTATGGATCTCTGCTATGGTTTAAGAGAATTAGTCACCAAGGAAATCTGTGACCATTTAAATGCACAAGGTGCACAATAAGCAGTTTAATATACAATGTTTACTATATTTGTATTTTTTTTTTTGTTCGTTTTTGTGTATTATTTTTTTTCTTGTGCATTGTGTGCAGTTACTGATGATTTTTTTTTTAGCCGTTGCATTCGGTTGCAGGTGGCGCTGGTACTTAGTTATACATGGATGGAAAGCGCACCAGGAATAATTTTGTTGGAGCTTTAAACAAGCAACATCGGCTTACGCTTTTTGTGCTCCATTAGAACTTACTCATAGGCCTACAATACCACAAAATTCGATGTTGCTTGTTTAAAGTTCCAACACCAAAGTTGATGTTACTTATCTGGTCCAAGATACTCAACATTCGCATGCACTCCATCTAGGTATACAGTGCTGATGTGAGACCTATTTACTGGTCACCTGGACCATAAACTACTATCTTTAGTGTGTATTTACTTACGTGCGGAACTGCTATGGACGGTGTTTGGCTTAACAGAAAGACGGTTATGAACCCAGGTCTGGCTCACTTACGGTGAGTGGCTTTATGAAATATAACAATCTACTACCTGAAGCTGGGTGGATGCCTATAATTGTTTCCATTGGGATTAGTTTGTAACAGGAGCTGGTAGTTTTCTTTTCTTAGGTTCGTACCACACTACAGACGAACAGCCATTTCGTCGATAATCGTCCCATGTATGGGCACTTTATCGCCCGAAACGCATTTCTCTATAAACTCTAGGAGAAATTCATAAAAGTTCTTATCGTAAAATGGTGCTAATTTGCCCCAACCAATCAGATGTTAGCTTTTATGTTAAATAAGATCTGATTGGTTGGGGAAAAATTAGCACCATTTTTAACGCTAAGGGGGGAGATTCAATAGTGCCCTTTTCCGTCTAAAACCCACGTAACCCTAAAAAAATTTGGGTTAACATGGGTGTTGGACGGATTTCGAGCACAGGGCCATTTCCCGAATGTTTTGGAAATAGCGCTGTGCTAACGATCCAAAAAACGTAGTGTTAGGTTTTGCGCTACTTTGTAGCATGAAACCTAATGCTACGGGTTGGGGAGCTGTTAAAGTGCGCTCCTACCTTTGCCCGATCCCGCAAAGCAATAACTGACGTAATCTCGCTTACGTCAGTTATTGTATCGAGGGATCGGGCTAAGGTAAGTAACGGAGAAGTGATATTGTATCTCCCAAAGATCTTTTATTGAATCTCCCTGTGTTTCATACACTGAGCAAGTTATAAAGTGTGAATACACATGTAGACATTAACGGAGCGATAAATCACGTAGAAGTACATATTTTAAAGGATGTTCATTGCTTTTCCTACATTTCAAGATCTAAGATTAGTCTACTAGGAATACAGTGGCCTTCTTTATTTTTAATTAGTATTTAACGTCATTAAAACATATTGCACTATTATTTATAAACAATCTATCTATTTCTAGATCAAACTTGACGTAAGCCTTAGTTGATTCTACAAAACGGTCATACAACTACGGTATACTACGGACATAATATACTAGTAATGACTAGAGATGTCCGAACTTCGCAAATCCGGTCAGCTCGAGGACCGGCCGGAATTTTCGAAAAAATTCGAAAATCCGCGAGCGGACCCGTTAAAATAAAAATACCCTTGAAATAACGAGATTTTTCGTATTTTGTGAATTTCGAAATTACGAGTTTTCATGTATTTTCGAAATATGTATTTTCGAAAATACAAGTAATCCTGTACGTATGTATGAAATTAAGAGAATCCTTGTATTTTTGAAAATTCTCGAAAATACGTGAAAACTCGTAATTTCGAAAATTTTCGAAAATACTAAAAATCCGCGAATCGGAAGTTCGGAAGGCGGAAAACGGAAAATCCGCCATTCGCGAACGGAATAAATCCGCGGCGGATCGGGTTCGGATCCGCGAACCGGCCATCCCTAGTAATGACCTGTACTTTATGGCTGTACTTTTTGAATGCTGAACGCATTACAAATTAACACTGCTGGTGAAAGAGAATAGATACAGGTAATTACCATATGATCCATATAAATAAACCCCATAATTTTGCAGTTTAAGAGGAATGGCAACCTTTTTCAAACAAGTTGGATGATCATAGATGCATGTGTTACTTGCAGTTATGGGGTAGGGGTAGGGGGTTTAAAGAAGAAAACATTACAAGGAGGACAACAATGAAATACAACAATGAAATATTGACTAAAAAAAGAGTAAATATACAGCAAAGCAGAATTAAACTTCCAATTTCTAAGCGAACGTACAGTATTATCTTTGTTTGGTGCACACCGTGTATAGAGGGCGGAAGTGACATGACAGGAATCCCTCTCTTCCCCACAGCAGCTGAATGAAGAGGGAGCAGATTGGCACATACCTCATTTGGATGAGACGTTTAGCCAGAGAACTATGTGACTAATCGCTAATCAGTAGGAACAAAGGTAGGTCACTTTTAAAATTATCCTGTGATAGTTTACCACCCGTTCTTCAATAAAACTAAATGGCAAAAAAAAAAAATTCCCAGTGGAGACACCCTTTAACCATATTAATTTGGGGGGTGGACATACCCTTTAAGGTACAGTAAAAAGAATTTTACAGAATTTTTTTTTAAACTTTTCTCGATTTGTAATAAGCACTTTGGCAAACTTTTAAGAAACTAAATTCTTCCTTCAACCGTGAATTGCAGACTTTCTTAAAATAGTTCCATTCAAACCTATTCTAGCTAAAGAAAGCTTCAACAGCAGGGATCAGCACCAGCGGTGACTCGTTCATAGAGAACCTTCAGACACCTGCTAGAAACCTTGTGAACCTGCAAGACTATTTTTATCCCCTGTAGCTCACTTATCATATACAATAGGGAAAATACGAGGGAGAATGATCCTTCTTCTTCCTTAGACACAGAAGGGATTTATCGAGGTTCCTTTGATGCTTAAGAGGCGTATTAGTTATCTTTCTGTTTTATGCACAAATGCGGTTTTAGTTAAATACGCATTATTTCTCCCACCAGAAGAGATATCATTTTGACATGTTTCATGTTTTCTGTAGAAGAACAAAAAGGTGATTTCATTCTTAAAGCGCTAAATAAATTAAGTTCAGGTGATGACCGTGTAATGAGGACCTTATACTGCTATATTTTTCATTTTCGAATGCTAGCAAAGCCCTCTTAACAATTCCGATGATTGATGCTGCCTCTTTTCCAGTTTCCATAGTCCTTTCTGCTGCTGAGGTCATCTGTGTTCTAGTCTATGGGACTGGTGCCAAATAAAGGTTTGGCTCGTTGGGAGGTGCTATTAGCGAATCTGCTTAGGCTAAGCAGCCTGATCCGTTCTGTGGGGAAAGTAATAGGAGCGACAATGAGATACCCCACCCCTGCATTCAAAGAATAGAGAGTTTATTCTTTGACAATTGTTTAGAACCCTGGCTATGACTGATCACTAAGAATGTCAGTGGGAGCCTCTACACGTGTTGGGTGAAACAGTGTCTTACTAGGTTACTGAAGGTTTACAACATTGATCTGGTTGTCGCAGCATGTAGATTTATTTTTGGTTTGAAAGGAAAGAGGTGGCATCACCATATACATTACCATAAAAATAAAGACAGTTTATTTTTAGCAATGTCATCCGGAACTCCTGCTTATGTTTCCAAAGTGAGGGGTAAGAGTTAATATACCATTTTATATGGATTTATATTAGGTGTTGTATATAAAAATAAACTGATTATGACACGAGGAAGTGACCAATCAAAAAAAAGGGTGGTGGCCGTGAACATTAACATATGCATGGTGAGAATATAGTGCATATTAAGGGTAACTCCACCTAGAAAAACAACTTTTTCAAAGGGGGAGACTGAGAAGCCAGCAGGGGAGAGAGAATATGCAGGATAATGTGAGTTTCCACAGGCAGATCTCAGCTTGTAGATTGAATTGGGAGATAGCAGCTAGCGACCCTATCTTCCACTAATTATAGAATCCAGGCTGACACTCATCATGAAATGATAGTGTGGGGTTGAAAAATCAATCCTACCTCCGTGCCACAGGCACTTTCATTTGACTATGTAGTGTCCTTTAAACAGACATACCTATAACATCTCGGACTTGCCTGACCATGTTTCAGAATATATGTACAGGCTATGTATTATATATATACGTGAACTTACAGTGGATTCTGCCATGACTCGGAGCGAGGGTCCACATACGACGCACTGGAATGCACATGCGCGATTGCTGTGCCATGTGTGTGTGATGTCGCTATTTTTGATTTTTGCTGTTCGTGTAGAAAATGGTGATCGCATGTGGTTACCAAAATGAGCACGGATGGAAATAGCAATGCGCATCCAAAATCCCAGGAATTGTCGGTGTTCCTGCATTCCATTATATTCAAATCGCAGATGCAATCGCAGAGGAATGTCGTTAGTGTGGCCACGCCCATACGGGGATTTTTATGTTTGTCATCAGTCCAGCTCAGTCCTTTACAGGAGGATAGATAATGAGTTCATCTTCATATCAGGAAGGAAATGAAACACGGATCACTTTCTGTTTCACAGGCCATACTGTTTTGTCTTCTGTTGTTAGGGAACATGTGAGGGCATGTGTGTAATTACACCATTATATGAATGATAACATCCACATAGCGTTAATGTGTGTACACAAATCCACACTTTGCAACTGTATAATGACCCATTCACACAGCATACTCGCCCTTATACACTATCGCAAAAATGCACACAAATTCACACACAGCATGCCCCCCAATTGCACACGTGAAATCTGAACATGGCCACAAGCACAGCAGCTACCAACACATTCACAATAAATATTCAACCTCCTGATGTAGACAGTAGCGAGTGTGTACAGATACACAATATACTGTATATTCCTATTGGTATTTAAATAAAGAGGCGACTTTCCCATTTACTATGTATCCAGACAGTGTTGTGGGTAATGCAGAATAGCTGTTGTTTTTTCAGTGTCATTTCCCTATGTCGCGATTGTTTGTCCTGCGCCACGAGAATTCTCTATTGGAAAGCAATTTCACTGGACAGTGAGAACCTCCAAATTCAAATTATAGACTTCCCCACCCCCTGTCAGATTTATACCTTTAATATAGAATTTGCCCTGAAGGCGAATGTTAGAAATTCTGAGTTTTCTGCATAGCTGGCATCGCTGATTGATAGGTGTATAATGGCTCTCACTGGATCCGAGAATCGCAACTAATTCTTCTGCTATTGCTGGATATCCTGCCACTTACACTGGACTCCAATTGGAACTGAATGTTTTATAGCACAAGTGGCAGAAATTACATTATTTAGGTTTATATATATATATATATATATAAGAGAGAGAGAGAGAGAGACCGAGAGAGAGACACACAGGGAGAGAGAGAGCGAGAGAGAGAGAGAGGAGAGAACAAGAGACAGAGAGAGAGAGAGAGAGACAGAGAGAGAGAGAGAGAGAAGAGAGAGAAGAGAGGAGAGAGAGAGAGAAGAGCGACACGACCAAGAGTAGAGACAAGAGGAGAGACCAGAGAGAGCAGACAGAGCGAGAGAGAAAGAGGAAAGAGAGCAGAGAGAGAGACAGACGAGAGAGAGAGAGAGAGACAGAGAGACGACAAAAGAGAGAGAGGAACGAGACAGAGCAAAGAGAGAGAGAGACAGATAAGAACAGAAACCACAGAGAAGACAGAGATAAAGACAGAGAGAGAGGCACAATAACAAGAGGGAGAGAGACAGCCAGAGAACAAGAGAGAGTGCGAAAAGAGAGAGAGAGAACGAAAAAGAAAAAGACCGGGAGAGCAGGGGAGAGAAAAGAAAGGGCATAACAAGAAAAAGACATTAATAGTCCTAAAAGGGCCACACTGAACATAATGTATTTATAATGCAGACCATCCATACCTAGGTTTTTTCATACATTTTCGGTCCTTTCATATGAGGTTCCTAAATCAATGTTCCCCTACTAGCGAGACTGCACGAGCACCCGCAAGTTTCATGGTTGGGGGCCCCCTGAATCCCCCTCCCCACCCAACAGTGATCAGTGGTTTAAAACACTGCCACCTGACAGACAGCAGCATTTAACAACTGTGTCTGAGGTGGGATTGTGGGTTCTTTTAGTCACCATGGGTCTCCCTCCCGGCTTTACAGGCTTGCATAGCATATAGTGGAGGCATCTTTGGTACTAGCCATTGACCTTAACTGGTGCCTATGTGTGAAAGAAGTAGGGAGGAAGGAAGCAGCTAGACATTGGCCTTTATAGTAAGCGTTGGTGCCTTGGGAATAACCGATGTTTCCAGGGTCCTGCATTTAAATCTATATATTATTTTCAGGGTGAACCTGCGCAAAATGCATGCACCCTGAGTGCCAGATTGCTGCCCTTATCTTACCCCAAAGGTTATTATTTGGGTTTAGTTCCCCTTTATTCCTCCTATTATCTGGATTACCTGGATATTGAGATTTGCCTCTTAAATAGCAGCTTTGTTTACCGTGTCTACACGCTTATTTAACTTTCAGGGCGCTGTGCTCAGCTGGATATAGGGAATCTTGGACAGCAAAACTAATAGCCCATGCAAAGACTTTACGGAACCATTTTTGATCATTTATCATTGGTGAAACTGTTCAAATCATTGTCTTTTTCCTTAAACTAGTTCATCATGCAATGACAGAACATCTCTTCCACCCAAATGGAAAGGGCCCTTTAGGACTCGATACGTTCATCTACAGAGGGGCAAACACGGTGGCTCAGTGGTTAGCACTGAGTCTTGCAGCGCTAGTGTCCTGATTCGAATCCACCCTTGGACCAATCTGCAAGAGTTTGTATGTTCTCCCCGTGCTTGCGGTGGTTTTCCTCTCCGGGAACTCTGGTTCCCCCACAATAAAAGACATACTGATAGGTTGTATGTGTACATAAGTGAGTAGATTGTAAGCTCTTCAGGGCAAGGCCTGATCTGATGAGTAATATAGCGCGTGGAATATGTAGCGCTATATAAGAAATAAAATCACCACATACATCACTATCCATACTGGGAAATTCTACATCTACAGTATTAAAGCTTAATGGAATTTATAATGTTTATCTGTCAGTGTGACATAGGAACAATTTGTTGATTTCAGCCGTGTCCATATCAAAAAACAAATGGGTTTATGTTTTAAGATGTATAAGAGTTTGTCTTGCTCTTAAATACACACACACATATATATATATATATATAATATATATATATATATATATATATAGTAATAGCCAAATGTATTACATTGGTAATGAGATGTATTAAACGTTCTTATTGAAAAAATGGTGATTAATTTTGCCCCACCAATCAGATCGTTAGCTTACAAATGGTAAACAACTCCGATTAGGTTTGGGGCAAAATTGCACCATTGTTAATGATAATAACTTTTATGACATCCTCGGGTTGAATTTCCAGGGCGTAATGTGAAAATAGACCTAATGACACTACAGATGGTCTGATGTAATTCCGTTCGAAAAATGCACTGCAAAGGTTGATCTAAATGCTTGCGATAGTGAATAGTTCAAATCTGATGGTGGCGATATAGAGGGATGATAGCATATCTTGGTGGGACTAGGAATTGTGACGAAATCACTCGTTTTTAGTTATGCCCCCAGACCCCAGGCTACCCTTGTGTTCAATATTGCATGAAATTGACTAAAAATCTGTTAAAGGGTCTCTCCACTTTAATACTCACCTTTGTCTGTAGTGTGGGACCCTATCCACCCCCCAACCCATATTTGTTTGCAAAACAAATATCAAAAAAGGTATGTGCAGGAATGCAAGCAGGGGTGTGTGACTGAGAGCAGCAATCACAACGCGCGCTCGGCATGAGAACGCCCCACCGGGGAAACGAAAGCCCTGTAAGTACATTACTGATGTTTTTTTTTTGTTGCAAACAATATGGCGGTTGGAGTGGATGGGTCCCTTACACTACAGAAAAAGGACTCAAATCTAGGTGCAACCAGGCAGCATACACAGGGATCGGGTTGAAATGGAAGGGAGGGGTGTGAAGGCTCCCAGTAGGGCAACCAAAACCTCTCAAAGGGAAGGTAATGAAGCGAAAGAACCTTTTCACACCTGGCAGTCTTAACTATTCACGTTCTGGGACTTTGGACAGACATTGCAGACACATTGGAGCAGAGGGTAAGGTAAGGATTTTTAAACACGCAAGTGGGGCCAGAGTGGAGGAGATTTTAGTTTGGGGGTGAGACATCTCATGTTAAGCTTCCTCCAAGACCTAGGAACGGGCAAAAGTGCATTTCTTCTGAGAAGGACAATTCCGTGAAGGTTAAATTTTCGGACTCCTACCATGAACTTCACACCATTTAAATGGTACATTGTTCTAGGGTAAGCTTTGTGGACTTCTGGACTTAAAGGAGAACTAAACCTAACCTGAAAGTATCCTCCACAAGAACACCCAATATACTGTAAAGTACCACTCTTTAGTGTGGGCTCTGACGTTTATAGAGTGTCCTGTTAATCCTGTGATTGAGGGGG
Organism: Hymenochirus boettgeri; assembly: GCA_019447015.1. NCBI lineage: Eukaryota > Metazoa > Chordata > Amphibia > Anura > Pipidae > Hymenochirus > Hymenochirus boettgeri. The sequence continues at coordinate 280,320,778 of CM033474.1, forward strand.
AAGAAGAAGGGGAACTTTGTACAACACAACATTCCATTAGAATATGGTTTCAAGGGAAAGTTGCAATTGACCTGACATAAAATTGATGGTCTGCACGTTTGACCTAACAGTACATTTCCATCTGTAATATAAAAGCAGTTCCTGATCTATCCCTGCTGTAACAAGGCCTTTCTCAGTAGAGACACGGTCTATTAATCATTTGTATTATCAGAACACCACTCGGGGTTAATATACACAGAGTTAAAGTGGACCTATTAAATAGGTCTACAATATATTGGAAGTTCAATAGATATCCCAAACTGTATCTAACAATGTGCATTCACTAGCCATATTTCCAGGCATATGTTTCAGGAAATGATATTTTAAAGGGCAATTCCAGCTCCAAAATGAAAACTTACAATACAGGGTAAATCACCCCCAAACCCTAAACGGTAAAGTTTGAAAGTGAACTATATAATCATAACTGAAATCCGGCACAATGTCCTGTTTTCCCCCCTGTTTTCTGCTCCTGGTTCTCTCAGTTAGTAACCTGTCAGTTATGGATTGACAATTGACTTCAAGCCCAAGAACTGAATTTAATCCCCTGTCTGCCTCGTTCTGAGAAGCCCAGCTCAGTACGGCTCAGTACAGGTTTCTAAATTGCTGAGTTATCCATGAGCAATCCAAAGCATAGAGGCAATAAGTAATGAATTCCAGGAAACGTATGATATATCAACATATTTAAGAGCTGTTCTTTCTGAAAAGATGAGGGTAGGAGTTGTTGCCCTTTAAACGCCAAGAGTTAAATTCTTATCTGCTTTTAAAATCTTTACAAATATGTTAAGGTGACGTCATTTTTACGTTGTTTTTTTTTGTTTTCATTATTTGAGTTGCTCTCTTCTGCCTGTCTCTCTAAAACCCAAGGTATCAACCCTCTTGTGGTACTTGAACTGGAATCAGATACCAGACTCAAAAAAAACAAATGCTGAGCACGACTTAGTTACTAGCAGTTTCCTTGGCAGAGATACAGGCCAAAATATCCAGAGACATCACTGAAAATTCCGGAGAACAGTTCTCGATGTTGTCCATGGACCAGATATCTAATATTGATAGGTCTTTGTTGGATGCAGCTCACTCTTTGTTGATCTGTTTTCAAGCAGTCAACATGTGTTAAGGAGCGAGGAGAGGAACCTGTAGATTAACATTTAAATATTGAAATAACAATATTAAATAGAACATCGGATTTGATCGTAACACTTTCAGGTAACTGGTCTCCCACAGGGTCCTATTTAAACGAGTTTCAGCACCTAGTATGATAGTGTGACTGTTCAGCTCTTTATCTAAGTTAGATTAGACTGTAAATCTGTGTATTCGATTAGACCCACTGACTGGAAGTTTAGTTCTTGAGGACTTGTTCGCTAGTCTCCCACTGTCTGTTGGCACTATAAGTAAAGGAAAGCTTGACTTGTTTCAAAAGGGGGTCCAGGGGGCCATTATGTCAAAATAAAGAACAGGTCGAAAAGAGGTGTTGGTTGGTGGTGTGTGTGGTGTGGTGCTGGGGGGAGGAGTCGTCGACACAATCTCTGCCATGTACAATTGTGTTATATGATTACTTACCCCAGCAATATTCTTGCAGCACTGATAGTCTTTTTGTATCCCACCCTGGGACAACAATCTGCAAGGAGGTTGTGTATGTTCTCCCCGTGTTCTTTGAGTTTCTTTCCGCCGGGCACCGCCTGTTTCCCCCACAATCATAAGATTACTGAGAGGTTGATGTGTCAAATTCAAAATGTACCTTATAGCTTATAGGGGTAAACTCGAATGGGTGAATTATAATTGTAAAGCTCTCACAGAAGATTTGTGCGCTAACAATCCACAATCCTTCATAATAATAAGAGCTATACAACAATTAACAGGGATATGTCAGGAGGGACTAAAGAACAGGACTGGGACCGATGAATCCTATACGACCAAATCAAAGAAGAGGACCATCTGGCAAGATTCAAGGATGGGGAGTACTTATGTTGGGGATCAAACAGGTTGGGGAATAACTGATGATGAGCATAACAGGAGACCCAGGGGGAGGTGGTGAATTACCCGAGAAGTGCCGTTCACATCGTCTTGGGAAACTGACTAGCAGTGGGATTCTAACAACTTATAGTATTAGTACAATAAACATCAAATATTATTTTATATTCTAACATACTGAGCGAGTTTATTGTATGTACAAATTAATACCACTACTCGTAAAAATGTTCCTTTTTAAAGGTTCATGGCTGTTCGTTTACGAGATAATTGTCATCGAGATTCCAATGTACACAATTTAACCTTTGGAATGGCAAGGACATTGCTTCCCTACTGTTTAAATCCTAAAACTCAAACAATACATAACAATAATGATAAGTCAAGACATATTATGAAATACCATGAGCTTTTGATTTCTCTTTTAAGCAATTTTGTTATACCCGTGTAATTATGTAGTGTGAATTTTACTAATACTGCTGTTTTGAAACACTAAAGATAGCGAGATTCGTCCGTGATTAGATAATAAACACATATCCCATTACGGTAGGCATAATAATAAACACATTACTGTAGTTATAATAATAAACACATTACTGTAGTTATGATAATAAACACACTACTTTAGTTATGGTAATAAACACATTACTGTAGTTATGGTAATAAACACATTACTGCAGTTATGATAATAAATAAACACATTTACGATAGTTATGATAATAAACACATTACTGTAGTTTATGATAATAAAACACATTACTGTAGTTATGAAATAAACATGATTACGTAGTTATGGTAATAAACACATGACTGTCGTTAGGATAATAATAAAAACATTACTGTAGTTATGATAATAAACACATTACTGTAGTTATGGATAATAAAACACATTACTGTAGTTAGTGATTAATAATAAAAACACATTACTGTAGTAATGATAATAGTTATAATAATAAACACATTACTGTAGTTATAAGAATAACACATTACTGTAGTTATGGATAATAAACACATTACTGTAGTTAGGATATTAAATACATGCTGTAGTCTTAATGAATAAACAATTACTGTAGTTATGATAATAAGCACATTACTGTAGTTATGATAATATAAACACATTACTGTAGTTAGGAAAATAAACACATTACTGTAGTAGATTATAAACACATTACTGTAGTTATGATAATAAACACATTACTGTAGTAGGATAATAAACACATTACTGTAGTTGTAATAAAAACCACATTACTGCAGTTATGATAATAAACACATACTGTAGTTATGATATTAAAGGCTATGTCCACCCCTAAATTCGAATTTTAATATCGCTCCCCATGTCCCCAGCCCAACCGCATTTTTTTTTTCAGAAAGCCCCCAAACTCTTACTTACCTCCCCTCGATCCTCCGCCGCACTGCGGCCCTCTGCTTGCGAGAATGCAAGCAGAGGGGGAGGGACCGGTAGTCGCGTCGTGATTGGCTGAGCGGCAGCCAATCACGGACGCGGGCTGCGGTCATTCAGTGCAGCGGAGGAAAGCGGAGAGGTAAGTAAGAGTTTGGGGAGCTTTTTAAAAAAAAAAACAGCGGTTGGGGCTGGGGGACATGGGGGAGCAGAATATTAAGGGGGTTTAATGCTAGGGGAGGGATAGTAGAACGAGGGGAGAGGGAGGGAGAGGGAGGGGGAGGGAGGGGGAGAAGGGCTGCAGCACGCATGGCAGGAATCTCCGGGAGGCCAGGTAGCAGGCAGTGTCCTATATGGACCTGCTAGCCTCCTGGTGGTCAGTTTTTGGAACTTTGGGGGGGGGCTAAGGAGAACCAGATGGAGTTGGGATGTGAGGGTAAGGATTTAAACTACACTACATGGTGGGGCCAGTAGTTGGGGGGATTATAGTTTTGGGGGTGGACATGCCCTTTAAACACATTACTGTAGTTATGATAATAAACACATTACTGTAGTTAGGATAATAAACACATTACTGTAGTTATGATAATAAACACTACAGTAGTTATGATAATAACACATACTTTAGTTATAATAAAACACTTACTGTAGTTATAATAATAAACACATTACTGTAGTTATGGTAAATATATACTGTAGTGATAATATAAACAACATACTGTAGTTTGGTAATAAACATTACTGTAGTTTGGTAATTAAAACATTACTGTAGTTATAATAATAACAATTAGTAGTTATGATAATAAAACACATTTACTGTAGTTAGGATAATAACACATTACTGTAGTTATGATTAATAAACACTACAGTAAGTTGAATAAACAAACACATTACTGTAGTTATGATAATAAACACATTACTGTAGTTATGTATAAAAAACACATTACTGTAGTTAGTAATAAACACATTACTGTGAGTTATGATAATAAACACATTACTGTAGTTATGATAATAAAACACCATTACTGTGTTATGATAATAAACACATTACTGTAGTATGATAATAATAAAACATTGTAGTATGTAATAAACACATTACTTAGTTATGGTAATAAACACATACTGTAGTTATGAGAATAAACACATTACTGTAGTTATGTAATAAACACACTACGTAGTTATGATAATAAACACATTACTGTGGTATAATAATAAAAACACATACTGTAGTATGGTAATAAAACACATTACTTGTAGTTATGATAAAAACACCATTACTGTAGTTAGGATAATAAACACATTACTGTAGTTAGGATATATTAAACACATACTGTAGTTTTAGTTATATAATAAAAACACATTACTGTAGTTAGGATAATAAACACATTACTGTAGTTAGGATAAAAACACATTACTGTAGTTATGAGATAAACTCTACAGTAAGTTATGATAATAAACACATTACTGTAGTTATGATAATAAACACGTTACTGTAGTTATGATAACATCTCCAATGACAAAATTTAACCAAAAGTCTCAAAACAGCAAAAAAGAAACCTTGACATTTTCTTTATTAATTTGGCTTGAAAAAGCCAATTACTGTTTCTTTCTACCGTAGTGTTCTATTTCTTCTTCTTCTTCCGTTTTATTCTTCCGCTTTTTTGGACAGTATCTCCTCCCACAGTTTTTGAGCTAGAGACATGAAATTCGGTACAGATGTGCGGGGCATATAGGAGAAGTGTGCTATCTTCTAGCTAAGGAATCCGCGGAAACGTTACGGCGTTATCGGTGAATTTTCGGACATTTTTCCCCATAGACTATAATGGTAACAATCCTCAAATGTGGATATTTCAAAACAGTTTTTTTCATGGTCAAAAATACAAATGGTGATACCCCCAACCCCCCACACAGATCAAGGTACACCCACCTACTGAACTAGCTTTCCATTCCCATGGAAGCCATATTTAAAGGGTAACTAAAGTCAAAAAAACTAATTTAGATTTATCCTCAAAAAAAGATAGTTTTATGGTTATAAACACAAAAAAGACATACCCCCTCAACCAGACCCAGGTACACACACCTACTAATCTACTTATGCATTACTGTGGCAGCCATACTTAAAGGGTAACTAAAGTAAAAAAAAAATTTATTATTTCAAACTTGGGGAGAAAAATGTTCCAAAGGGACAAGTAAGACAAGTCCTTAGAAGACAATTATTTAAAACATGCAGAAATTTCTAGTATGGGAGTAGTAACACGATTGTCCTTTATGAGTTTGTAGTTATATTTTCCAGGTCATTCTATATTTATAAACAACTAATGTTGTGTATATTATTGACACGTATAGGTGAATGTATAGGGAACATGGAAAATCCAGGCTGAAATTACAAAAAATATGAATCATTTTAGGCTCCGGTGTACCATCCAATATATCGTTAAAAGTCAAACAGTTAGTTAAGTAGCTGCCCAATTCATGTTTATTTCCCGTGATAGAATTATATTAAATCTCCCATTAGTGTGACAGTCTTGAGCTTCAGGAATTCAATGAAGGGGGCATGATTGTCCTCTAGTGTCTATGGACAGATTGGCACGTATGGACACTTAATGGGCATTTTGTCTACTTGGATAAGCTGGCATGCTGATCATTCGTGATAGCAATATCATACATCATCATAAAAAACAGGTCCAAAATAATTTAAAAAATTTACTAATCCTTAAAGGGGTGTTCAGGCCAGTATTTTTTAGACTGCAGTTTTTGGGGTCCCCAATGAAAATAAACTAAAATTCATGTAAAAAGCCCATAGATAAAGTCTCATCATGTGTGTGTGTACGCCTCAACGACTTCCCTATGTTTTGTAAACTTGTTCATTTTAAAAACTCTCCTCTTGCCTCTGTATCTAAATGTACATGTTTCTTTCAAGTTTTTAAGGCTGGTGGGGGGCAGTCTGGAACCAGAAAAAACAAAGTCTAGGGACACTTTTGTATCCTAAAGGGCACATCATTACAAGAAAAAGTTTCCCCAACGTTAGGAACCCTCTTAACCCCTAGATTGGCAAATGACGTAGCTTAGTCCAGCTCCCACCCAGCATCCTGTAGGAAGGATAAAATACCAAGAAGTGTCTCCGGTCACCTTTTCTTGCTATCTTTCTCCTCTTCGGGTGTGTCATAAAGTATGTTCATTACGTGAATATCCACATTAACGAACTTTACAACCGCTTCCGTTAAGATTGTCATTCATCAGGTCATGGTCTGTATCATTCTCGGTTCAGGTATATCGGTATTTCATCACCAGGTCATGGTATATCTGTAATATCAATTCCATCCAGGTCATGGTTTATCTGTAATTCATTCATCCAGGTTCATGGACAATCTGTAATATTCATTCATCCAGGTCATGTATATTCTGTATGATCATTCATCAGCATCATGGATAGCTGGAACATATTAATGATTCATCCATCCAGTCATGGTATACTGTAATTTCATCCATCCAGGTCATGCGATATCGTTAATTTCATCATCCATGGGATCACAGGTATATTGTAATTATTCATGCGATCCAGGTCATGGTATATCTGAATATTCATTCCATCCAGTCAGCGTATATCTGAATAATTATTCATCGATCCACGGATCATGCGATAATCTCCAGTAATATTATATCTGGCATAATTTATATCAGATCATCATCCAGGTAATGGATACTCTGTAAATGATTCACATCAGGGTCAGGTATATTCTGAATAATTCTATCACCAGGTCATGGTATCATCTGTAATATTCATTCAGTCCAGGTTCCAGGTATTCGATATGTAGTAAGTATATCATGTATATTCATCCATTCAGGTCGGTATATCGTCATATATCATTCATCCAGTCAATGGTATATCTGTAATATTGCATCATCCAGGTCATGGTATCATTCCGTAATAGTCATTCATCACAGGGTCATGGTATATCTGTAATATTCAGTTCATCAAGGTCATGGGTGGATATCTGGAATATTATTCTCCATTTCAGGTCACTGGTAATCTGTAATATTCATATCATTCCAGGTCCCCCCCCCCACTTTGGTCCTTATATCTGTAAATTCATCATTCCATGTCAGTATATTGTAATATTCATCGATCCAGGTCAGGTGATCTATGAAATATTCATTCATCCAGGTCATGGTTATATTTGTAATATTATGTATCCGTCAATCGGGTATATCTGATAATTATTCATTTCACCAGGTCATGGTAATCTGTAATATTCATTCATACCAGGCTCATTGGGTATATCTGTTAAATATGCTCTTCCCGGTCATGGAGATATCTGTACAATATCATGCTATACAGGTATGGATAATCTGTAATATTTCATCATCCAGGGTCACTGGTATATCTGTATATTCATCTTCATCCAGGTCGGTATATGTAATATTCATCATCGGTCTTAACTGTAATTGTCCAGCGGGTATATCTGTAATATTCATTCATCAAGGGCATGGCTATCTGTAATATTCATCATCCAGGTTCATGTTAATCGTAATCATCATTCATCCAGGTCATGGTAGATCTGTAATATTCATACTCCATGCACATGTAGTATCCTGTATCATCGACCAGGTCATATATCGGTTATCACCGGTAGGTATCTGTAATATGTCATTCATCAGGGTCATACGGATATAACTGTAATATCATCATCCAGGTCATGGTATATTATTAATATTCTCTCCATAATTTCGGGTCAGGTACTGTAAATTCATCGTCAGGTATATTTTTCATTCATCCACGGTCATGTATACTGTAAAAATCCGGTCTGGTATATGTAATATATCTCATCCGGTACGATCTGATATTAGTATAGATCCGTGTATATCTTAATTCCTTAATCAGGCAGTGTATATCTGTAATATTCATCCATCCCAGGGTCATTGGTCTATTCTAATATTCATATCTCCAGGTCATGATATATCTTAGATATTATCCATTCCAGGTTACAGGTCATCTGTAATATTATTCATCCAGGGTCATGATTGTATATATCAATTTCTCGGCACATGGTATTCGATAAGATCATCATCCAGGTCATGGGTATATTCTGAGAATTCATTCACAGGTCATGGTATATCTGTAATATTATCCATGCCAGGTCATGGATGTATAGCATCTCGGTCGGATACTGTATCTTCTCCGTCAGAGTAACGTAATATTCATGTCAATATGATTCATATTCATCCAGTCATGGTATATCTGTACTAGTCATCTCATTCAGGTCATGGTATATTAATATCATTCATCCAGGTCATGGTATACTGTAGATATCTCATCCAGTCCATGTCGTAGATATTATCCGTCTGTACTGTTAGTTACATACATATGTACTGTAATATCTCATCAGTCATTATATTCATTCATTCGCGTTATTGTATACACCAGTCCAATCATGTAAGTAATTCATATCCAGAGGGTCATGGTAATCGTGTAATAGTTCATCCTATCCAGGTCAGGTGGTAATCTGGTAATATTCATTCCTCAGTCATGGATATCTGTAATATTCACCATCCAGGTCTACTGGTATATAGTCCGTCGTATATCTTATATTCTCCATCCATGTCAGAAAGTAATATTCGATAGTCATGTATTCGTATTATTCATCCAGGTACCGTATATCGTTACATATTCATCATCATGTCAAGGGTATAATCTGTAATATCATCATCAGGTATTGGTTAATATCTGTAATATTCATTCATCCAGGTCATGACGTTAATCTGTAATATTCATGCCATTCCGGTAAGATAGATCTGTAATATTCATTCATCCGGTCATGATGTATGTATATCTGTAATATTCATCCATCCAGGTCATGGTATATTTGTATTATTCATTCATTCAGGACATGGTATATCTGTAATATACATCAATCCAGATCATGTTACATCTGTAATATTCATTCATACAGGTCATGGTATATCTGTAATATTCATCCATCCAGGTCATGGTTTATCTGTAAGTTATGCTATATCGTAATATCATTCACAGGGCATGGTACATCTGTAATATTCATCATCCAGGTCATGGGATATCTGTAATATTCATTCATCCGGTCATGGTATATCGTAATATTCATCCATCAGGTCATGGTATATTGTAATATTCATTCAGGTCATGGTACATCTGTAATATTCATCCCAGGTATGGTATTTGTATTATTCATTCATTCAGGACATGGTATATCTGTAATATACTGTACATCCATCCAGATCATGGTATATCTGTAATATTCATTCATCCAGGTCATGGTATATCTGTAATATTCATCCATCCATGTCACAGTATAATTGTAATATCATCGATCCAGGTCATGGTATATCTGTAATATTCATTCATCCAGTCAGGTATATCTGTTCGTATCCAGTCATGTATATCTGTAATATTCATTCATCCAGGTCTGGTATATATGTAATATTCATTCATCCAGGTCATGGTATATCTGTAATATTCTCCATCCAGGTCATGGAATATCTGTATATTCATCCATCCAGGTCACGGTATATCTGTAATATTCATCCATTCCAGGTCAGGTATATCTGTAATATTCATTATCCAGGTCACGGTATATCTTGTAATATTCAATCACACGATCGATCCTCATCCAGTCATGTAATCTGTAATATTCATTCATCCAAGGTCATGGTATATCTGTAATATTATCATCCAGGTCATGATATATCTGTAATATTATTCATCAGGTCATGGTATATCTGTAATATTCATTCATTCACTCAGGTCATGGTATATCTGTAATATTCATTCATCCAGGTCACGGTATATGTAATATTCATCCATCCAGGTCACTCTATTCTGTAATATCATCCATCCATGTCACAGTATATCTGTCATATTCATCGATCCAGTCATGGATATCTGTAATATTCATTCATCCAGGTCATGGTATATCTGTATTATTTACCAGGTCATGTATATCTGTAATATTCATCATCCAGGTCATGGTATATCTGTAATATTCATTCATCCAGGTCATGGTATATCTGTAATATTCATCCTTCCAGGTCATGGAATATCTGTAATATTCATCCATCCAGGTCACGGTATATCTGTAATATTCATCCATCCATGTCAGAGTATATATGTAATATTCATTCATCCAGGTCACGGTATATCTGTAATATTCATTCATCAAGGGCACGGTATATCTGTAATATTCATCCATCCAGGTCATGGTATATCTGTAATATTCATTCATCCAGGTCATGATATATCTGTAATATTCATTCATCCAGGTCATGGTATATCTGTAATATTCATTCATCCAGGTCATGGTATATCTGTAATATTCATCATCCAGGTCATGGTATATTTGATTATTCATTCATTCAGGACATGGTATATCTGTAATATACATCCATCCAGATCATGGTATATCTGTAATATTCATTCATCCAGGTCATGGTATATCTGTAATATTCATCCATCCAGGTCATGGTTATCTGTAAGTTATGCTATATCTGTAATATTCATTCATCCAGGTCATGGTACATCTGTAATATTCATTCATCCAGGTCATGGTATATCTGTAATATTCATTCATCCAGGTCATGGTATCTCGTAATATTCTCCATCCAGGTCATGGTATATCTGTAATATTCAATTATTCCAGGTCATGGTATATCTGTAATATTCATCCATCCAGGTCATGGTACATCTGTATATTTCATTCATCCAGGTCACTGGTATATTGTATATCATTCATTCAGGCACCTGTATGATTCTGTATATACGTACATCCATCCAGATCAGGTATATCTGTAATTTCATTCATCCAGGTCATGGTATATCTGTAATATTCATCCATCCAGTCACGTATATTGTAATTATCATGATCCAGGTCATGGTATATCTGTAATATTCATTCATCCAGGTCATGGTTATCTGTAATATTCATTCATCCAGGTCATGGTATATCTGTAATATTCATCATCCAGGTCATGGTATATCTGTAATATTCATTCATCCAGGTCATGGAATATCTGTAATATTCATCCATCAGGTACGGTATATCTGTAATATTCATCTATCCAGGTCAGAGTATATCTGTAATATTCATTCCCAGGTCACGGTATATCTGTAATATTCATTCATAAGGGACAGGTATATCTGTAATATACTCCATCCAGGTCATGGTATATCATGTAATATTCATTCATCCAGGTCATGGTATATCTGTAATATTCATCCATCCAGGTCATGTATATCTTAATATTCATTTATCCAGGTCCATGGTATATCTGTAATATTCATTCATCCAGGTCATGGTATATCTGTAATATTCATTCATCCAGGTCACGGTATATCTGTAATATTCATCCATCCAGTCATCTATATCTGTATATTCATCATCCATGTCACAGTATATCTGAATATTCATCGTCCGGTCATGGTATATTCGTAGATTCATTATCCAGGTCATGGTATATCTGTAATATTCATTATCCAGGTCATGGTATATCTGTAATATTCATTCATCCAGGTCATGGTATATCTGTAATATTCATTCATCCAGGTCACGGTATATCTGTAATATTCATCATCCAGGTCACTCTAATCTGTAATATTCATCATCATGTCACAGTAATTGTAATTCATCGATCCGGTCATGGTATATCTGTAAATATTCATTCACCAGGTCATGGTATATCTGTAATATACATTCATCCGATCATGGTATCTGTAATATTCATTCATCCAGGTCATGGTATATCTGTAATATCATTCCATCCAGGTCATGGTTATCTGTCAGTATGCTATATCTGTAATATCATTCATCCAGGTCATGGTACTATCTGTAATATTCATTCATCCAGGTCATGGTATATCTGTAATATCATTCATCCAGGTCATGGATATCTGTAATATTCATCCATCCAGGTCATGGTATATCTGTAATATTCAATTATCCAGGTCATGGTATATCTGTAATATTCATCCATCCAGGTCATGGTACATCTGTAATATTCATTCATCCAGGTCATGGTATATTTGTATTATTCATTCATTCAGGACATGGTATATCTGTAATATATGTACTCCATCCAGATCATGGTATATCTGTAATATTCATTCATCCAGGTCATGGTTATCTGTAATATTCATCATCCAGTCGTATTGAATTATCATCCAGTCAGTAACTGTACTATTCATCATCCAGGTATGGTATATCTGTAATATTCATTCATCCAGGTCATGGTATATCTGTAATATTCATTCATCCAGGTCATGGTATATCTGTATATTCATCATCCAGGTCATGGAATATCTGTAATATTCATCATCCAGGTCACGGTATATCTGTAATATTCATCTATCCAGTCAGAGTATATCTGTAATATTCATTCATCCAGGTCACGGTATATCTGTAATATTCATTCATCAAGGGCACGGTATATCTGTAATATTCATCCATCCAGGTCATGGTATATCTGTAATATTCATTCATCCCGGTCATGGATATCTGTAATATTCATCCATCCAGGTCGGATATATCTGTAATATTCATTATCCAGGTCATGGTATATCTGTAATATTATCATCCAGGTCATGTATATCTGTAATATTCATTCTCCAGGTCACGGTATATCTGTTATATTTCATCATCCAGGTCACTCTATATCTGTAATATTCATCCATCCATGTCACAGTATATCTGTAATATTCATCGATCCAGGTCATGGTATATCTGTAATATTCATTCATCCAGGTCATGGTATATCTGTAATATTCATTTATCCAAGTCATGGTATATCTGTAATATTCATTCATCCAGGTCATGGTATATCTGTAATATTCATTCACCAGGTCACGGTATATCTGTAATATTCATCATCCAGGTCACTCTATATCTGTAATATCACATCCATGTCACAGTATATCTGTAATATTCATCGATCCAGGTCATGGTAATCTGTAATATTCATCATCAGGTCATGGTATATCTGTAATATTCATTCATCCAGGTCATGGTATATCGTAATATTCCATAAGGTCATGGAATATCGTAATATTCATCATCCAGGTCACGGTATATCTGTAATATTCATCCATCCAGGTCAGAGTATATCTGTAATATTCATTCATCAGGTCATGGTATATCGTAATATTCATTCATCCAGGTATGGATAGTATTCATCATCAGTCATGATATATTGTAAATTATCATCCAGGTCATGGTATATCTGTAATATTCATTCATCAGGTCAGGGTATATCTGTAATATTCATTTCATCCAGGTCACGGTATTATCTGTAATAATTCATCCATCCAGGTCACTCTATATCTGTAATATTAATCCATCCATGTACAAGTATATCTGTAATATTCATCGATCCAGGTCATGGAATATCTGAATATTCTTTCCAGGTCATGGTAATCTGTAATATTCATTTACCCAGGTCATGGTATATCTGTAAATTTCATTCATCCAGGTCATGGTATATCTGTAATATTCATCATCAGGTCATGGTATATCTGTAATATTCATCCTTCCAGGTCATGGAATATCTGTAATATTCATCCATCCAGGTCACGGTATATCTGTATATTCATCCATCCAGGTCAGAGTATATATGTAATATTCATTCATCCAGGTCACGGTATATCTGTAATATTCATTCATCAAGGGCACGGTATATCTGTAATATTCATCCATCCAGGTCATGGTATATCTGTAATATTCATTCATCCAGGTCATGATATATCTGTAATATTAATTCATCCAGGTCATGGTATATCTGTAATATTCATTCATCCAGGTCATGGTATATCTGTAATATTCATCCATCCAGGTCATGGTATATTTGTATTATTCATTCATTCAGAACATGGTATATCTGTAATATACATCAATCCAGATCATGGTACATCTGTAATATTCATTCATCCAGGTCATGGTATATCTGTAATATTCATCCATCCAGGTCATAGTTTATCTGTAAGTTATGCTATATCTGTAATATTCATTCATCCAGGTCATGGTAATCTGTAATATTCTCATCCAGGTCATGGTATATCTGTAATATTCATTCATCCAGGTCATGGTAATTGTAATATTCATCCATCCAGTCATGGTATATCTGTAATATTCAATTATCCAGGTCATGGTATATCTGTAATATTCATCCATCCAGGTCATGGTACATCTGTAATATTCATTCATCCAGGTCATGGTATATTGTATTATTCATTCATTCAGGACCTGGTATATCTGTAATATACGTACATCCATCCAGATCATGGTATATCTGTAATATTCATTCATCCAGGTCATGGTATATCTGTAATATTCATCCATCCATGTCACAGTATAATTGTAATATTCATCGATCCAGGTCATGGTATATCTGTAATATTCATTCATCCAGGTCATGGTATATCTGTAATATTCATTCATCCAGGTCATGGTATATCTGTAATATCATCATCCGTCATGGTATATCTGTAATATTCATCCATCCAGGTCATGGAATATCTGTAATATTCATCCATCCAGGTCACGGTGATATCTGTAATATTCATCTATCCAGGTCAGAGTATATCTGTAATATTCATTCATCCAGGTCACGGTATATCTGTAATATTCATTCATCAAGGGCACGGTATATCTGTAATATTCATCCATCCAGGTCATGGTATATCTGTAATATTCATTCATCCAGGTCATGGTATATCGTAATATTCATCCATCCAGGTCATGATATATCTGTAATATTCATTCATCCAGGTCATGGTATATCTGTAATATTCATTCATCCAGGTCATGGTATATCTGTAATATTCATTCATCCAGGTCACGGTAATCTGTAATATTCATCCATCCAGGTCACTCTATATCTGTAATATTCATCCATCCATGTCACAGTATATCTGTAATATTCATCGATCCAGGTCATGGTATATCTGTAATATTCTATCGGTATATATCGTATATCATTATCCAGGTCATGGTATATCTGTAATATTCATTCATCCAGGTCATGGTATATCTGTAATATTCATTCATCCAGGTCATGGTATATCTGTAATATTCATCCTTCCAGGTCATGGAATATCTGTAATATTCATCCTTCCAGGTCATGGAATACTGTAATATTCATCCATCCAGGTCACGGTATATCTGTAATATTCATCCATCCAGGTCAGAGTATATCTGTAATATTCATTCATCCAGGTCACGGTATATCTGTAATATTCATTCATCAAGGGCACGGTATATCTGTAATATTCATCCATCCAGGTCATGTATATCTGTAAATTCATTCATCCAGGTCATGGTATATCTGTAATATTCATCCATCCATGTCACAGTATATCTGTAATATTCATCGATCCAGGTCATGGTATATCTGTAATATTCATTCATCCAGGTCATGGTATATCTGTAATATTCATTTACCCAGGTCATGGTATATCTGTAATATTCATTCATCCAGGTCATGGTATATCTTTAATATTCATTCATCCAGGTCATGGTATATCTGTAAAATTCATCCATCCAGGTCATGGTATATCTTTAATATTCATTCATCCAGGTCATGGTATATCTGTAAAATTCATCCATCCAGGTCATGGTATATCTGTAATATTCATCCATCCAGGTCACGGTATATCTGTAATATTCATTCATCCAGATCACGGTATATCTGTAATATTCATTCATCAAGGGCACGGTATATCTGTAATATTCATCCATCCAGGTCATGGTATATCTGTAATATTCATTCATCCAGGTCATGTATATCTGTAATATTTCTCATCCAGGTCACGGTATATCTGTAATATTCATTCATCCAGATCACGGTATATCTGTAATATTCATTCATCAAGGGCACGGTCATTCATCCAGGTCATGGTATATCTGTAATATTCATTCATCCAGGTCATGGTATATCTGTAATATTCATCCATCCAGGTCATGGTATATCTGAATATTCATCCATCCAGGTCACGGTATATCTGTAATATTCATCCATCCAGGTCAGAGTATATCTGTAATATTCATTCATCCAGGTCACTGTATATCTGTAATATTCATTCATCCAGGTCACGGTATATCTGTAATATTCATCCATCCAGGTCATGGTATATCTGTAATATTCATCGATCCAGGTCATGGTATATCTGTAATATTCATCCATCCAGGTCATGGTATATCTGTAATATTCATTCATCGGTCATGGTATATCTGTAATATTCATTCATACAGGTCTGGTATATTGTAATATTCACATCCATCCAGGTCATGGTATATTTGTATTATTCATCATCAGGACATGGTATATCTGTAATATACATCCATCCAGATCATGGTACATCTGTAATATTCATTCATCCAGGTCATGGTATATCTGTAATATTCATCCTCCAGGTCATGGTATATCTGTAATATTCATTCATCCGTCATGGTAATCTGTAATATTCATATCCAGGTCATGGTATATCTGTAATATTCATTCATCCAGGTCACGGTATATCTGAATTTCATCCATCCATGTCACAGATATCTGTAAATCATCGATTCAATTCCCTCTGAATTGAGAAAGCCAGTCGGATGACTTGCGAAACGTCTTCAAGAACTAAACTTCAAGTCCAGTTGATCTAATTGAATACAACAGATATACCATGACCTGGATGAATGAGAACCTTCACAAGCATGTCAAAATAAAGAAAGCAAGTCTAAATAGAGGTGGTGGTGGGGGTTTCGACACCAACTGTCTGCCATGTACAATCCTGTTTTTGACACCTTAACCTGGGCAGTTTCAAAAACACCTCTTAGCCACAATGCATCCACACCTTAAATCAGAAGGTCCCTAACACCTGGCTCTCATATGTTAATTGGGACTTTACAGGGTACTTAATTGCCAACAGATGCATTCTGAATTGAGAAACCCAGTCGGATTCTTCAAGAACTAAACTTTAAGTCTAGTTGATCTAGCTGATTACAACAGATATACCATGACCTGAATGTATGAATATTACAGATATACCATGACCTGGATGAATGAATATTACAGATATACCATGACCTGGATGGATGAATATTACAGATATACCATGACCTGGATGAATGAATATTACAGATATTACATGAACTGAATGGATGAATATTACAGATATACTATGACCTGGATGAATGAATATTACAGATATACCATGACCTGGATGAATGAATATTACAGATATACCATGACCTGGATGGATGAATATTACAGATATACCATTACCTGGATGGATGGATATTACAGATATATACCAGGACCTGGATAGATGAATATTACAGATATACCGTGACCTGGATGGATGAATATTACAGATATACCATGACCTGGATGAATAAATATTACAGATATACCATGACCTGGATGGATGAATTTTACAGATATACTGTGACCTGGATGGATGAATATTACAGATATACCGTGACCTGGATGGATGAATATTACAGATATACCGTGACCTGGATGGATGAATATTACAGATATACCGTGACCTGGATGGATGAATATTACAGATATTCCTGTTACCTGGATGAATGAATATTACAGATATACCATGACCTGGATGGATGAATATTACAGATATACCTTGACCTGGATGGATGAATATTACAGATATACCGTGACCTGGATGAATGAATATTACAAATATACCGTGACCTGGATGAATGAATATTACAGATATACCATGACCTAGATGAATGAATACTACAGA
>CM033474.1:280341080-280551019 GCA_019447015.1 Hymenochirus boettgeri
ACGGTAAGGTATGATAATAAACAACATTACTGTAGTTATGGTAATAAACCATTACTGTGTTATATAATACACACTATACTGTAGTTATTTATAATAAACACATTACTGTAGTTATATAATAAACACATTACTGTAGTTATGATATTAAACACATTACTGTAGTTATAATAATAAACCATTACTGTAGTTAATGATATACACATTCTGTAGTTATATAATAAACATTACTGTAGTTGGGTAATACACATACTGTAGTTATGATAATAAACACATTACTGTAGTTATGGTATAAACACATTACTGTAGTTATGGTAATAAACACATTACTGTAGTTATGATATAAAACACTTTACGGTAGTTATGATAATAAACACATTACTGTAGTTATGGTAATAACACACTTACTGTAGTTATGTATAAACACATTACTGTAGTTAGTTATAATAATAAACACATTACTGTAGTTATGGTAATAAACACATTACTGTAGTTTATGGTAATAAACACATTACTGTAGTTAGTTATAATATAAACACATTACTGTAGTTATATAAAACACATTACTTAGTTATTAAATAAACACTTACTGTATTATGATAATAAACACATTACTGTAGTTATGATAAAACCATATTACTGTAGTTATGGTATAATAAACACATTACTATTTAGTTAGTTATAAATAATAACCACCATTACTGTAGTTATGATAATAAACACATTACGTAGTTATGGTAATAACACATTAACTGTAGTTAGTTAATAAATAAACACATTACGTAGTATGAATATGTTATATATAAACACATTACTGTAGTTATAATAATAACACATTACTGTAGTTATGGTAATAAACACATTACTGTAGTTATGGTAATAAACACATTACTGTAGTTTATGGTAATAAACACATTACTGTAGTTAATGATAATACACATTACTGTAGTTAGATATTAAACACATTACTGTAGTTATGATATTAAATACATTGCTGCTGAGTTATAATAATAACACATTACTGTAGTTAATGATAATAAGCACATTACTGTAGTTAGGATAATAACACATTACTGTAGTTAGGACAATAACACATTACTGTAGTTATGATATAAACACATTACTGTAGTTATGATAATAAACACATTACTGTATTAGGATAAATAACACATTACTGTAGTTGTATTAATACACATTACTATGCAGTTATGATAATAAACAACATTACTGTAGGTTTATGATATTAAAGGCTATGTCCACTCCTAAATTCGAATTTTAATATTCTGCTCCCCCTCTGTCCCCAGCCCCAACCGCTTTTTTTTTTCAGAAAGCCCCCCAACTCTTACTTACCTCCCCTCGATCCTCCGCCGCACTGCCGCCCTCTGCTTGCGAGAATGCAAGCAGAGGGGCGGGACTCGTTCGCGTCTGTGATTGGCTGAGCGGCAGCCAATCACGGACGCGGCTGCCGGTCATTCAGTGCAGCGAGGAAAGCGGAGAGGTAGTAAGAGTTTGGGGAGCTTTTTAAAAAAAAAAACTTCGGTTGGGGCTGGGGACATGGGGAGCAGAATATTAGGGGGTTTAATGCTAGGGGGAGGGATAGTGAACGGGAGGGAAGGGAGGGAGAGGGAGGGGGAGGGAGGGGGAGAAGGGCTGCAGCACGCATGGCAGAAATCTCCGGGAGGCCAGGTAGCAGGCAGTGTCCTATATGGACCTGCTAGCCTCCTTGGTCAGTTTTTGGAACTTTGGGGGGGGGCTACAGGAGAACCAGATGGAGTTGGGATGTGAGGTAAGGATTAAACTACCCTACATGGTGGGGCCAGTAGTTGGGGGATTATAGTTTGGGGGTGGACTCCTTTAAACCATTACTGTGTTATGAAATAACCACATTACTGTAGTTAGGATAATAACACATTACTGTAGTATGATATAAACACTACAGTAGTTATTATATCAACACATTACTTTAGTTATAATAATAACACATTACTGTAGTTATAATAAACACATACTGTAGTTATGGTAAATATATTACTGTAGTTTAATAAAAAACATACGTAGTTATGTAATAACCACTTACTGTGTTATGGTATAAACACATTCTGTAGTTATAATAAACACACTTACTGTAGTGTATGATTAAACACATTACTGTAGTTTTATAAACACATTATGTGTTATAAAATAAACACATTACTGTAGTTAGGATATAAACACATTACTGTAGTTATGAATAAACACATTACTGTAGTTATATAATACACCCTTACTGTAGTTAGGATAATAACACATTCGTAGTTTATGATAATAAACACTTACGTAGTTATGAATATAAACACACTACTGTAGTTATGTATAAACACATTACTATGTAAGATATAAAAACACTTACTGTAGTTATAATACACATTACTGTGTTATGATAATAAACACATACTGTATTATGATAATAAAACAATTACTGTAGTTATGAATAATACACATTACTGTAGTTATATAATAAACACATTACTGTAGTTTATGATAATAAACACATTACTGTATTATGATATAAAAACAACATACTTGTAGTATAGATAATAACCACATTACTGTAGTTATGGTAATAAACACATTACTGTATTTAGTAATAAACACATACTGTAGTTATGTTAATAAACACATTACTGTGTTATGATATAAAAACACATTACTGTAGTTAATGGTAATAAACACATTACTGTAGTTATGTAATAAACACATTACTGTAGTTTAAAATATAAACACATTACTGTAGTATAATAATAACACAATTAGTGTATTATGGTAATAAACACATTACTGTAGTATGGTAATAAAACACATTACTGTAGATTTATATATAACCACATTACTGTATGTTATTATAATAAACACACTACTGTAGTTATGATAATAACACATTACTGTAGTATAATAAAAACACATTACTGTAGTTATGTAATAAACACATTACTTTAGTTATGATAATAAACACATTACTGTAGTTAGGATAATAACACATTATGTTTAGGATTTAAACAACTATACTGTAGTTATGATAATAAACACATTACTGTAGTTAGGATAATAAACACATTACTGTAGTTAGGATAATAACACATTACTGTAGTTATGATTAAACATTACAGTAAGTTATGATATAAAACACATTACTGTAGTTATGAATAATAAACACGTTACTGTAGTTATGATAACTCTCTCCAATGACAAAATTTAACGAACACATTACTGTAGTTATGATAATAAACACATTACTGTAGTTATAAAAATAAACACATTACTTTAGTAATGATAATAAACACATTACTGTAGTTATGATAATAAACACATTACTGTAGTTATGATAATAAACACATTACTGTAGTTATGATAATAAACACATTACTGTAGTTATGGTAATAAACACATTACTGTAGTTATAATAATAAACACATTACTGTAGTTATAATAATAAACACATTCT
This sequence comes from Hymenochirus boettgeri, assembly GCA_019447015.1. Classification (NCBI taxonomy): domain Eukaryota; kingdom Metazoa; phylum Chordata; class Amphibia; order Anura; family Pipidae; genus Hymenochirus; species Hymenochirus boettgeri. The sequence goes on from CM033474.1 coordinate 280,344,559, forward strand.
ATAGTTAGAATAATAACACATTACTGTAGTTTGATAATAAACACTTACTGTTAGTTATGATATAGAACATATTACTGTAGTTATTGGTAAATAAACATTACTGTAGTTGTTATAATAAACACAACATTACTGTAGTTTATGAGAATAAACACATTACTGTGTTATGGTAATAAACACATACTGTAGTTTAGGTTTAATAATAACACATTACTGTAGTAATGATAATAGTTTTAATAATAACACATTATGTAGTTATAAGATTAAACACATTACTGTAGTTTATATAATAACACATTACTGTAGTTAGATATTAAATACTTGCTGTAGTTATAATAATAAACACATTACTGTAGTTTATGATAATAAGCACATTACTGTAGTTATGATAATAAACACATTACTGTAGTTAGGACAATAACACACTTACTGTAGTATGATATAACACATTACTGTAGTTATGATAATAACACATTACTGTAGTAGGATAATAAACACATTACTGTAGTTGTAATAATAACACTTACTGCAGTTATGATAATAAACACATTACTGTAGTTTATGATATTAAAGGCTATGTCCACCCCTAAATTCCGATTTTTAATTTCTGCTCCCCCATGTCCCCCAGCCCCAACCGCATTTTTTTTTTTCAGAAAGCCCCCAAACTCTTACTTACCTCCCCTCATCCTCCGCCGCACTGCCGCCCTCTGCTTGCGAGAATGCAAGCAGAGGGGCGGGACCGGTAGTCGCGTCTGTGATTGGCTAGCGGCAGCCAATCACGGACGCGGCTGCCGGTCATTCAGTGCAGCGGAGAAAGCGGAGAGTAGTAAGAGTTTGGGGAGCTTTTTAAAAAAAAAAACATGCGGTTGGGGCTGGGGACATGGGGGGAGCAGAATATTAAGGGGGTTTAATGCTAGGGGGAGGGTAGTAGAACGGAAGGGAGAAGAGGGAGAGGGGGGGAGGAGGGGAGAAGCTGCACACGCATGGCAGGAATCTCCGGGAGCCAGTAGCAGGCAGTGTCCTATATGGACCTGCTAGCCTCCGTGGTCAGTTTTTGGAACTTTGGGGGGGGGCTACAGGAGAACCAGATGGATTTGGATGTGAGGGTAAGGATTAAACTACACTACATGGTGGGGCCAGTAGTTGGGGGTTAATGTTTTGGGGGTGGACTGCTTCCCTTTAAACACATTACTGTAGTTATGGTAATAAACACATTACTGTAGTTATGGTAATAAACACATTACTGTAGTTATGATAATAAACACATTACTGTAGTTATGATAATAAACACACTACTGTAGTTATGATAATAAACACATTACTGTAGTTATAATAATAAACACATTACTGTAGTTATGGTAATAAACACATTACTTTAGTTATGATAATAAACACATTACTGTAGTTAGGATAATAAACACATTACTGTAGTTAGGATATTAAACACATTACTGTAGTTATGATAATAAACACATTACTGTAGTTAGGATAATAAACACATTACTGTAGTTAGGATAATAAACACATTACTGTAGTTATGATAATAAACATTACAGTAAGTTATGATAATAAACACATTACTGTAGTTATGATAATAAACACGTTACTGTAGTTATGATAACATCTCCAATGACAAAATTTAACCATTAAAGTCTCAAAACAGCAAAAAAGAAACCTTGACATTTTCTTTATTAATTTGGCTTGAAAAAGCCAAATTACTGTTCTTTCTACCGTATTTCTTCTTCTTTTTTTCCGTTTTATTCTTCCACTTTTTTGGACTGTATCTCCTCCCACAGTTTTTGAGCTAGAGACATGAAATTCGGTACAGATGTGCGGGGCATATAGGAGAAGTGTGCTATCTTCTAGCTAAGGAATCCGCGGAAACGTTACGGCGTTATCTGCAAATTTTCGGACATTTTTTCCCATAGACTATAATGGTAACAATCCTCAAATGTGGATATTTCAAAACAGTTTTTTTCATGGTCATAAATACAAATGGTGATACCCCCAACCCCCCACACAGATCCAGGTACACCCACCTACTGACCTACCTTTCCATTCCCATGGAAGCCATATTTAAAGGGTAACTAACCTTTTTGAGGATTACACCCAAAGCAGCTACCAGCAGTGGAATCAGACTACTCTATATTGATGCTTTCTAAGGGTTGAGGTCGCAGACAAAATTTGTATATATAGAACTTCTCCACACTAGTTCTACATTTTTCATCCCTTACCATTTAATTTCACATTAAATCCATCTCTCAGAAAATATCTAAACTGCAATTGCAAGAACTGTAATGCTTGCACATGTTTAAAATTTTAAATATCTAAAACAAAACCTAAATGTCTATTTATGAGAAAGCTAATTTACAGGAAGGACAAATCAACCCCCTTTGACTGGAATAAAGTAGATATTCATTAGAACATCAATGAAAAGGGAGGACGCGTAGGCTTCATGTTGACATCAATCAAAGGGAGGACGCGATCCATGAAGCACCCTGGGTTAGCCAATAGGGTAAATGTTAAAATCCAAGTTTATCAGCACAATCCATAAGATTTTTTAATCCTTCACATCAGAATACATCTGTATGACGTGACGAATGCGCTGGGCCTGGCGGGGATATCCTATTGTGTGATTCCTATGCTCAAAAGTTACTTTATTCAGTTCAATAGGTGTGTGTTAAGTAACCGCACCAATACCTACTTAATAAACTGTCTGTGATGAAAATAATTAAGCTTTCAAGCCATTGTAATTATGGGTGGTAATAAAGGCTGTAGTAGATCACATTCAATTTTGCAATTGTGCATGATGCCTCAAGTTTAAAAATAAAGAACTGCAGATATTTAAAGGGTATCTTTACTCTAAAAAAATGAATTTTTCAAAAAATTATACCTAGATACAGCAAGATCCCACTGCTCCAAACTTTTTCAGATTTTAAATCGAGCAGTAGAATTCTGAGAAATCATCATTGAAATCACAGCATTTACAGGGAAGACCTGTAACTCCGAAGCAGAAATTATAATATGTAACCCATGCTTGATGTCTTTGCCTGCCTGCCAGAACACTTTCTGCAACATTCAAGAGAATCAGCAGAGGAAAGACAGCAGGGGGGAGGGGGAGATGTGTAAGCAGAGCAGTGTCCATAGTGGGCTGTGCAAACAATAAGTTCGCAGAAACTAAAGAATGCAGTTGAGTAAGGGAGGAGGGAATTAGAGCACTCACTAAACATTAATAATTTAATGACAAAAGCAAGCACAGATAATATGTGAGTACCACCAGTTTACTAGTCTCACATTGTAGTTTCAGATAATGTAAAGTTGTTCAGTGAGTATAGTGACCCTTAAGGTTATTTAGAGCCAAACAATTATTTCTCTTTAAATTATAATAGGTAAATACCTCCACCTCCCAGACCAGCCAGCTTCGCCTCTGACCACCCAACACACACCTCCACCTGTCACCTAGTTCAAGGTTGGTGCCTGGGTCAGCAGGAAAAGGTGGCCCCTCCAGGAAACCAAGGCACTTAAGAGATAACTTAGGAATTACTATAAAATAAATGACAACCTGTGGCCAAGTTATCAGTTTAATAATCCTTTAAAAATCTTTTCAATTTCTTACATATTTCTTTAAACATACAGACCTTTCCAGATGCTGAGATGAATTATTAGCAAGTGCTGGGGGCCATTTATGCTATTTATTTTGGTCTATTCATTCAGGAACTTTGTATTTTAGGTATTAGTTATAAAACAAGACACTGGAAATAGCTCCGACTAACAGTAATAATTTCAGCTCATCTGAGACTTGAAAATGGAAAGATATGGAAATGTGAAATCATTACTGGAGTTCTTTGTTCTTTCCATTACTGCGCCCGACTCGGCACATATCTTAAATAAGCAGATTGAAATAACACGATCTGGTTTCCAGACAAATTTAACTCTTACAACATTAGCCTCAGATGTCATACGTCTCTTTAGTATGACTTATTCAGTCAGTGCTCTCTTCATACTTTAATATTAGGTGTGGTAACTATTTGTGCAGCTGCAGGAATATCCATAAACGTGTTATTCTATGGGGGCAACATGCACCTCTAGTAAACTTGGGGGACGGTCATTTTTAGTTGTTTTTTTTCCTTGACACTGAAATATTTATTCTGCTTGCAATATTAATAAAATCATTAATCTAAATGACCTGAGAAGGTAAAAAGGAAATTAAATTAACCCCCCCCCATATTTTTTATTTCTCTACTTCAGACATTACAGTTTGCAGCAAATTGTTATGACTTTGACATAGTATTATTTTTACAGTATATTACTGTAGTAGTTTACTAATACACACTTACTGTAGTTATAATAAACACATTACTGTATCTAGATAATAAACACATTCTGTATTATAATAAACACATACTGTTAGTTTATAATAAACACATTACTGTGTATATAAAAAATTAGAGTTATAATAAACACATTACGTAGTTATTATAATAATAAACACATTACTGTAGTTATAATAAACATTACTGTAGTTATAAATAAACACATTACTGTAGTTATAATAAAAACAATTACTGTAGTTATATAAACACATACTGTAGTATAATAATAAAAACATTACTGTAGTTATGCGTTAATAAACACATTACTGTAGTTATGGTAATAACACATTACTGTAGTTTATGGTAATAAAACACATTACTGTAGTTAGTAATAAACACATTACTGTAGTTCTGATAATAAACACATTACGTGTAGTTATGATATAAACACATTACTGTAGTTATGGTAATAAACACATTACTGTAGTTATGATAATAAACCACATTACTGTAGTTAGTTTATAAATAAACACATTACTGTAGTTATGATTAATAAACACATTACTGTAGTTATGAATTAAACACATTAGTAGTTATAATAATAAACACATACTGTAGTATGATAATAAACATACTGTAGTTATGATATTAAAAACACATTACTGTAGTTATGATAATAAAACACATTACTGTAGTTATGATAATAAACAACATTACTGTAGTGTAGTATGTAATAAACACATTACTGTAGATGGTAATAAACACATACTGTAGGGTATGATAATAAACACATTACGTAGTTATGATAATAAACACATTACTGTAGTTATGGTAATAAACACATTACTGTAGTTATAGGTAATAAAACACTTACTGTAGTTATGTTATAAGAATAAACACATTAACTGTAGTTATGGATAAAAAACATTACTGTATTATGGTAATAAACACATTACTGTAGTTAGTTATAATAATAAACACATACGGTTAGTTATATAATAAACAATTACTAGTTCTGAAATAAAACACATTACTGTAGTTATGATAATAAAACTTACTGTATATATTAATACACATTACTGTAGTTATGGTAATAAACAAGTACTGTAGTTAGTTGATAAATAAACACATTACTGTAGTTATGATAATAAACACATTACTGTAGTATGTAATAAACACATACTTTGTTAGTTAAATAAAACACATTACTGTAGTATGTATATTTAATAATAACACATTACTGTAGTTATAAAATAAAACATTACTGTAGTTATGGTAATAAACACATTACTGTAGTTATGGAATAATAAACACATTACTGTAGTTATGGTAATAAAACAACTGTAGTTATGATAATAAACACATTTGTGTTAGGATATAAACATTACTGTAGTTAGGATATTAAATACATTGCTGTAGTTTATAATAATAAACACATTACTGTAGTTATGATAATAGACATACTGTAGTGATTACGAGTTAGGACTAAACAGTGTAATATAAAACATTACTGCAGTTATGATAATAAAACATTACTGTAGTAGATAAAAACAATACTGTAGTGTATATAAACAATTATGCAGTATGATAATAACATACTGAGGTATGATATTAAAGGCTATGTCCACCCTAAATTCGAATTTTAATATTCTGCCCCCCATGCCCCAGCCCCAAACGCATTTTTTTTTTCAGAAAGCCCCCAAACCTTACTTACCTCCCCTCGATCCTCCGCCGCACTGCGGCGCTCTGCTTGCGAGAATGCAAGCAGAGGGGGGGACGGTAGTCGCGTCTGTGATTGGCTGAGCGGCAGCCAATCACGGACGCGGCTGCCGGTCATTCAGTGCAGCGGAGGAAAGCGGAGAGGTAAGTAAGAGTTTGGGGAGCTTTTTAAAAAAAAAAAACATGCGGTTGGGGCTGGGGGACATGGGGGAGCAGAATATTAAGGGGGTTTAATGCTAGGGGGAGGGATAGAGAACGGGGGAGAGGGAGAGGGAGGGGAGGAGGGGGGGAGGAGAGGGGAAGGCTGCAGCACGCCATGGCAGGAATCTCCGGAGGCCAGGTAGCAGGCAGTGTCCTATATGGACCTGCTAGCCTCCTGTGGTCAGTTTTGGAACTTTGGGGGGGGGTACGGAGAACCATGGAGTTGGATGTGAGGTAAGGATTAACTACACTACATGGTGGCCATTTGGGGGATTATATTTTAGGGGGTGGCATCCTTGTAAAACACATACGTAGTTATGATAATAACACATTACGAGTTAGAATCACTGTATGTAGTTATGAAATAAACACTACAGTAGTTATGATATAACACATACTTTAGTTATAATATAACACATTATGTAGTTATATATAAACATTACTGTAGTTATGGTATTATTATGTAGTTATACATACGTAGTTATGGATAAACACATTACTGTAGTTAGGTAATAAACATTACTGTAGTATTATAATAAAACACATTACTGTAGTATGAGTAAAACCATTACGTAGTTTTGAGGTAAACATTACTGTAGTTGATAATAAACACATTACTGTAGTTAGGAATAAAAACACATACGTAGTTATGATAATAAACACTACTGATTTATAAACACATTACTGTAGTTAGATAATAAACACATACTGTAGTTATGATAATAACACTACTAGTTATGATAATAAAACACATACTGTAGTTATGATAATAAACACATTACTGTAGTTATGATATAAAACACATTATGTAGTTATAATAAACACCTTACGTAGTTATGATAAAACACATTACTGTAGTTATGATAATAAAAACCAATACTGTAGTTATGATAATAAACAACATTACTGTAGTTATGATAATAAACACATTACTGTAGTTATGATAATAAACAAACGTAGTTATGATAATAAAAACACATTACTGTAGTTATGATAATAAACAATTACGTATATGATAAAACACATTACTGTAGTTATGGTAATAAACACATTACTGTAGTTAGGTTAATAAACACATTACTGTAGTTATGTAATAAAAACACATTACTGAGTTATGGAAATAAACACATTACGTAGTTATGGTTAATAAAACACATTACTGTAGGTATGATAATAAATAAACACATACTGTTAGTTATTAATAAACATTACTTAGTTATTGTAATAAACACATTACTGTAGTATGGTAATAAAAACATACTGTATATGATAATAAACAATTACTAGTAGTTATGATAATAAAACACACTACTGTAGTTTGATATAACACACATTACTGTAGTTATAATAATAAACACATTACTGGTTATGTAATAAACACATTACTTTTTAGTTATGATAATAAACACATACTGTAGTTAGGATAATAAACACATTACTGTGTTAGGATATTAAACACATACTGTAAGTTATGATAATAAACACATTACTGTAGTTAGGATAATAAACACATTATGTAGTAGGATAATAAACACATTACTGTAGTTATGATATAAACATTACAGTAAGTTATGATAATAAACATACTGTAGTTATGATAAAAAACACGTTACTGTAGTTATGATAACATCTCCAATGACAAAATTTAAACATTAAAGTCTCAAAAAAGCAAAAAAGAAACCTTGACATTTTCTTTATTAATTTGGCTTGAAAAAGCCAAATTACTGTCTTTCTACGTATTTCTTCTTCTTTTTTTGTTTTATTCTTCCACTTTTTTGGACTGTATCTCCTCCCACAGTTTTGAGCTAGAGACATGAAATTCGGTACAGATGTGCGTGGGGCAATAGGAGAATGTGTGCTATCTTCTAGCTAAGGAATCCGCGGAAACGTTACGGCGTATCTGCAAATTTTCGGACATTTTTCCCATAGACTATAATGGTAACAATCCTCAAATGTGGATATTTCAAAACAGTTTTTTTCATGGTCATAAATACAAATGGTGATACCCCAACCCCCACACAGATCCAGGTACACCACCTACTGACCTACCTTTCCATTCCCATGGAAGCCATATTGTAAAGGGAACTAAAGTCAAAAAAACTAATTTAGATTTATCCTCAAAAAAAGATAGTTTTATGGTTATAAACACAAAAAAGACATACCCCCTCAACCAGACCCAGGTACACACACCTACTAATCTACTTATGCATTACTGTGGCAGCCATACTTAAAGGGTAACTAAATTTTAAAAAAAAACGAATTTAGATTTATTCTCAATAAAAGATAGTTTTATGGTTGTAAATAACAAAAATACATACCCCCCTCAACCAGACCCAGGTACACATGCCTACTGATCTACTTATCCATTACGGGGGCAGCCATATTTAAAGGGTAACTAAAGTCAAAAAAACAAATTTAGATTTATCCTCAATAAAAGATAGTTTTATGGTTGTAAACACAAAAAATACATACCCCCTCAACCAGACCCAGGTACACACACCTACTGATCTACTTATCCATTACAGTGGCAGCCATACTTAAAGGGTAACTAAAGTAAAAAAAACTAATTTAGATTTATCCTCAATAAAAAATAGTTTTATGGTTGTAAACACAAAAAAGACATACCCCTCAACCAGACCCAGGCACACACACCTAATGATCTACTTATCCATTACTGTGGAAGCCATACTTTAAAGGGTAACTAAAGTCAAAAAAGCAAATTTTGATCAATAATCAAAAAATGTTGTTTTTTTAACCCCCAACATGATACAGGTATACACAGCTACTGACCTACCCCTCCATTACTGTTGCAGCCATACTTAAAGGGTAACTAAAGTCAAAAAAAGAATTTTGACCAATCATCAAAAAAGTTTTTTTTTTTTTAACTCTCAACCCGACACGGGTACACACACCTACTGATCTACTTATCCATTACTGTGGCAGCCATACATTAAAGGGTAACTAAAGTCAAAAAAGCAAATTTTGATCAATAATCCAAAAACTTTGTTTTTTTAACCCCCAACATGATACAGGTATACACAGCTACTGACCTACCCCTCCATTACTGTTGCAGCCATACGTAAAGGGTAACTAAAGTAAAAAAAAATTCATTTTGACCAATCATCAAAAAAGTTAGTATTTTATCCCCCAACCTGATATGAATACACACACACCAACTGACCTACCTTTAATGCATGTGACATATTTAAAGGGTAAGTAAAAAACAACAATGTCCTCAGCAATGACATTATTGAGTTTTAAAATCTGCAGCACAAACACACAAATTCCATTCCAAAATGCAGTCTTTCAAGCCAAATTCAAAGTTTATACTTAAACTTTCCCTTTCTAGTTTAATTTACAGTGATAAAGGAATACCCCATGGTAAAAGTTTGTACACATGCGATCGCGGGTCCAGGCGCACAATGTATACGAATGAACTTTTCGGCCCATGTGTAGGCACTTTATCGGCCAAAACGGACGTTTGGTCGGGGATCATTGCCCAAACGAACTGGCGGATCTCCAAACGAACGACTGTTTCAGCCAATAAAGTGCCTACACACAGCCGATTATCGGCCAAAACGTTCGTTTAGAAATAACCCCTATTATTTCATAATGCAATTACTCAGACTTTCTGCTCACTTTTACTAATTAAAGGAGAACCAAAGTCCCCACACATTTTAATGTCAAATGGTGCCCCAAGTGCCTCTAAGCACAATAAAAAAATCCCCCATGAAATAATATTTGGGTGGGGTCCAAGGTAGCAGAAAAATGGCAGGGGATTTTACTTTTTCTTAAGCAATGGCACTGAACGCTCCCTGACAAACTAAGATATTATTTTTTCTTATGAGAGCCTCCTGCCTTAGGTTTAAAGATAAGCGTTATTATGGGCAAGTGCATTACAAGGTTAGAAGTTGACGAAAGGTCGGATGTTAGGGGAAAAAAAGCTGTGGTGGTGATTTATCTCTTTCATATCTTTCCATTCACAGTACCCAATCGACTGTTACACAAACGTTGGCGCGCTAATAAGGCAAACAAGAAACAAAAGATCTTAGAGATCAATTTTTTGCTGGAATGTTCTAGAGAAATGGTCACGTAATCTAATTCTCCTGCAATTTCATTTTATTCTCATCTCAAAGTAAATAAATCATTTTATCTCTTTTTTTTTTCTTTCCTCCTTTTCACCAAGCCAAGCTTAACAATTGCATATGTTAAATAGCCAGTGTCCTTATCACCCTGATAGAAATCAGACCCAAGCGTGATACAAGGTGACTTTTATATGACAGCCATTCATACTGGAGGACTAATCCTGGGCAATAATGGATGCAGCCAAAGGAATCTTGTCTTTAAACATTAGACTTGTAGTTAGGGATAGAATGTTAATTAGTGTGGTCATTCAAGACACCTAATAAGAACTACATGTAAGGTATTTCTAACCCCTTGAATGTTGTATTTATTCATTATGTATAGACCTGGGATATTAGAAGCCTTCCTCGTAGACATTTTTTGCCTTGTTTAGGTATGTGTACTATTGGGGAACACTGGAATTCCCAGGATAATCTTACTTTCTATAGATCCATCCCATTAGTAGGAAGATTATGGATCTCTTGCTATGGTTTAAGAGGATATTAGTCACCAAGGAAATCTGTGACCATTTAAATGCACAAGGGTGCACAATAAGCAGTTTAATATACAATGTTTTTTACTATATTTGTATTTTTGTTTCGTTTTTGTGTGATTATTTTTTTCTTGTTGCATTTGTGGCAGTTACTGATGATTTTTTTTTTAGCCGTTTGCATGCGGTTGCAGGTGGCGCTGGTACTGTAGTGTATACATGGATGGAAAGCGCACCAGGAATAATTTTGTTGGAGCTTTAAACAAGCAACATCGGCTTACGCTTTTTGTGCTTCCATTAGAACTTACTCATAGGCCTACAAGTACCACAAAATTCGATGTTGCTTGTTTAAAGTTCCAACACCAAAGTTGATGTTACTTATCTGGTCCAAGATACTCAACATTCCGCATGCACTCTCCATCTAGGTATACAGTGCCTGAGTGTGAGACCTATTTACTGGTCACCTGGACCATTAAATCTACTATCTTTAGTGTGTATTTACTTACGTGCGGAACTGCTATGGACGGTGTTTGGCTTAACAGAAAGACGGCTTATGAACCCAGGTCTTGGCTCACTTACGGTGAGTGGCTTTAATGAAATATAACAATCTACTACCTGAAGCTGGGGTGGATGCCTATAATTGTTTCCATTGGGATTAGTTTGTAACAGGAGCTGGTAGTTTTCTCTTTCTTAAGGTTCGTACACACGTACAGACGAACAGCCATTTCGTCCGATAATCGTCCCATGTATGGGCACTTTATCGCCCGAAACGCATTTTCTCTTCTATAAACTCTAAGGAGAAATTCAATAAAAGTTCTTATCGTTAAAAATGGTGCTAATTTTGCCCCAACCAATCAGATGTTAGCTTTTATGTTAAATAAGATCTGATTGGTTGGGGAAAAATTAGCACCATTTTTAACGCTAAGGGGGGAGATTCAATATGGCCCTTTTCCGTCTAAAACCCACGTTAACCCTAAAAAAATTTGGGTTAACATGGGTTTTGGACGGATTTTCGAGCACAGGGCCATTTCCGAATGTTTTTGGAAATAGCGCTGTGCTAACGATCCAAAACCCGTAGTGTTAGGTTTTGCGCTACTTTGTAGCATGAAACCTAATGCTACGGGTTGGGGAGCGTTAAAGTGCCGCTCCTTACCTTTGCCCGATCCCGCAATGCAATAACTGACGTAATCTCGCTTACGTCAGTTATTGTATCGAGGGATCGGGCTAAGGTAAGTAACGGGAGAAGTGATATTGTATCTCCCCAAAGATCTTTTATTGAATCTCCCTGTGTTTCATACACTGAGCAAGCTTATAAAGTGTGATATCACATGTAGACATTAACGGAGCGATAAATCACAGTAGAAGTACTATATTTTAAAGGATGTTCATTGCTTTTCCTACATTTCAAGAATCTAAGATTAGTCCTACTAGGAATATACATTGTGCCTTCTTTATTTTTAATTAGTATTTAACGTCATTAAACATATTGCACTATTATTTATAAACAATCTATCTATTTTCTAGATCAAAATTGACGTCAGCCTTAGTTGATTCTACAACACGGTCATACAACTACGGTATACTACGGACATAATATACTAGTAATGACTAGAGATGTCCGAACTTCGCAAAATCCGGTCAGCTCGAGGATCCGCGAATTTTCGAAAAAATTCGAAAATCCGCGAGCGGACCCGTTAAAATTAAAAATACCCTTGAAATAACGAGATTTTTTCGTATTTTCGTGAATTTTCGAAATTACGAGTTTTCATGTATTTTCGAAAATATGTATTTTCGAAAATACAAGTAATCCTTGTACGTATGTATGAAATTAAGAGAAATCCTTGTATTTTTGAAAATTCTCGAAAATACGTGAAAACTCGTAATTTCGAAAATTTTCGAAAATACTAAAAATCCGCGAATCGGAAGTTCGGAAGGCGGAAAATACGGAAAAATCCGCCATTCGCGAACGGAATAAATCCGCGGCGGATCCGGGTTCGGATCCGCGAACCGGCCATCCCTAGTAATGACCTGTACTTTATGGCTGTACTTTTTGAATGCTGAACGCATTACAAATTAACACTGCTGGTGATAAGAGAATAGATACAGGTAATTACCAATATTGATCCATTATAAATATACCCCATAATTTTGCAGTTTTAAGAGGAATGGCAACCTTTTCAAACAAGTGAGCTGATCATAGCACTGCATGTGTTACTTGCAGTTCATGGGGTTAGGGGGTAGGGGGTTTAAAGAAAACACATTAAAGGAGGACAACAATGAAATACAACAATGAAATATTGACTAAAAAAAAGATAAATATACAGCAACAGCAGAATTAAACTTCCAATTTCTCAAGCGACCGTACAGTACTTATCTTTGTTTGGTGCACACCTGTGTATAGAGGGCCGGAAGTGACATGACAGGAAATCCCCTCTCTTCTCCCACAGCAGCTGAATGAAGAGGGAGCAGATTGGCACATACCTCATTTGGATGAGACTTTAGCCAGAGAACTATGTGACTAATCGCTAATCAGTAGGAACAAAGGTAGGTCACTTTTAAAAATTATCCTGTTGATAGTTTACCACCCGTTCTTCAATAAAACTAAATGGCAAAAAAAAAAAATTCCCAGTGGAGACACCCTTTAACATATTAATTTTGGGGGGGTGGACATACCCTTTAAGGTACAGTAAAAAGAAATTTTACAGAATTTTTTTTTTTAAACTTTTCTCGATTTTGTAATAAGCACTTTGGCAAACTTTTAAGAAACTAAACTTCCTTCCTTCAACCGTGAATTGCAGACTTTCTTAAAATAGTTCCATTCAAACCTATTCTAGCTAAAGAAAGCTTCAAAGCAGGGATCAGCACCAGCGGTGACTCGTTCATAGAGAACCTTCAGACACCTGCTAGAACCATTGTGAACCTGCAAGACTATTTTTATCCCCTGTAGCTCACTTATCATATACAATAGGGAAAATACAGAGGGAGAATGATCCTTCTTCTTCCTTAGACACCAGAAGGGATTTATCTAGAGGTTCCATTTGATGCTTAATGAGGCGTATTAGTTATCTTTCTGTTTTATGCACAAATGCGGTTTTAGTTAAATACGCATTATTTCTCCCACCAGAAGAGATATCATTTTGACATGTTTCATGTTTTCTGTAGAAGAACAAAAAGGTGATTTCATTCTTAAAGCGCTAATAATAAATTAAGTTCAGGTGATGACCCGTGTAATGAGGACCTTATCTGCTATATTTTTCATTTTCGAATGCTAGCAAAGCCCTTAAAACCATTCCGATGATTGATGCTGCCTCTTTTCCAGTTTCCCATAGTCCTTTTCTGCTGCTGAGGTCATCTGTGTTCTAGTCTATGGGACTGGTGCCAAATAAAGGTTTGGCTCGTTTGGGAGGTGCTATTAGGAGATCTGCTTAGGCTAAGCAGCCTGATCCGTTCTGTGGGGAAAGTAATAGGGAGCGACAATGAGATACCCCACCCCTGCATTCAAAGAATAGAGAGTTTATTCTTTGACATTGTTTAGAACCCTGGCTATGACTGATCACTAAAGAATGTCAGTGGGAGCCTCTACACGTGTTGGGTGAAACAGTTGTCCTAGGTTACTTGAAGGTTACAACATTGATCTGGTGTCGCAGCATGTAGATTTATTTTTGGTTTGAAAGGAAAGAGGTGGCATCACCATATACATTACCATAAAAATAAAGACATGTTTATTTTAGCAGATGGTCATCACGGAACTCCTGCTTATGTTCCAAAGTGAGGGGTATAGAGTTAAATATCCATTTTATATGGATTTTATATTAGGTGTTGTAATATAAAAATAAACTGATTATGGACACGAGGAAGTGACCAATCAAAAAAAAGGGTGGTGGCCGTGAACATTAACATATGCATTGGTAGGAGAACTATAGTGCATCATTAAAGGGTAACTCCACCTAGAAAAACAACTTTTCAAGAAGGGGGAGACTGAGAGCCAGCAGGGGAGAGAGAATTGCAGGATAATGTGAGTTTCCACAGGCAGATCTCAGCTTGTAGATTGAATTGGGAGATAGCAGCTAGCGACCCTATCTTCCACTGAATTATAGAATCCAGGCTGACACTCATCATGAAAATGATAGTGTGGGGTTGGAAAAATCAATCCTACCTCCGTGCCACAGGCACTTTTCATTTTGACTATGTAGTTGTCCTTTAAACAGAACATACCTAATAACATCTCGGACTTGCCTGACCATGTTTCAGAATATATGTACATGGCTATGTATATATATACGTGAAATACAGTGGATTCTCGCCATGACTCTAGGCTGAGGCCACACTACGACGCACTGGAAGCACATGCGCGATTGCTGTGCATTGTGCTTGTGATGTCGCTATTTTTTGATTTTGCTGTTGTGTAGAAAATGGTGATCGCATGTGTTACCAAAATGGACACGGATGTGAAATAGCATGCGCATCCAAAATCCCAGGAATTGTCGTGTTCCTGCAATTTCCATTATATTTCAAATCGCAGATGCAATCGCGAGGAAATGTCGTTAGTGTGGCCACGCCCATACTGGGGATTTTTATGTTGTCATCAGTCCAGCTCAGTCCTTTACAGGAGGATAAATGAGTTCATCTTCATTATCAGGAAGGAAATGAAACACGGATCACTTTCTGCTTTCACAGCCATTACTGTTTGTCTTCTGTTGTTAAGGGAACATGTGAGTGTGCATGTGTGTAATTACACCATTATTATGAATGATAACATCCACATGCGTTAATGTGTGTACACAAATCCACACTTTGCAACTGTATAATGACCCATTCACACGCATACTCAGCCCTTATACACATATCGACAAAAATGCACACAAATTCACACACACGCATGCCCCCACAATAGCACACGTGAAAATCTGACATGGCCACACGCAGCTACCCCACACATTCACATATAAATATTCAACCTCCTGATGTAGACAGTAGCGAGTGTGTACAGATACACAATATACTGTATATTCCTATTGGTATTTAAATAAAGAGGCGACTTTCCCATTTACTATGTATCCAGACAGTGTTGTGGGTAATGCAGAATAGTCTGTGATTTATTCAGTGTCATTTCCCTATGTCGCGATGGTTTGTCCTGCGCCAGCGAGAATTCTCTATTGGAAAGCAATTCACTGACAGTGAGACCTCCAAATTCAAATATAGACTTCCCCACCCCCTGTCAGATTTATACCTATTAATATAGAATTTGCCCTGAAGGCGAATGTAGAAATTCTGCAGTTTTCTGCATAGCTGTGCATACGCTGATTGATAGGTGTATAATGGCTCTCACTGGGATCCGGAGAATCGCAACTAATTCTTCTGCTATTGCTGGATATCACTGCCACTTACACTGGACTCCAATTGGAACTGAAATGTTTTATAGCACAAGTGGCAGAAATTACATTTATTTTAGGTATATATATATATATATATATATATAGAGAGAGAGAGAGAGAGAGAGAGACAGAGAGAGAGAGACACACACAGAGAACGAGAGAGACAGAGAGAGAGACATAGAGAATGAGAAAGAGAGAGGCAGAGAGAGAGACAGACCTTGAGAGAGAGAGAGACAGAGAGAGAACAAAAGAGAGAGAGAGACACAGAGAGAGAGAGAGAGAGACAGATAGAGAGACAGAGAGACACACACAGAGAACAAGAGAGAGAGAGAGAGAGATAGAGAGGCAGAGACACAGAGAGAGAGAGACAGACAGAGAACAGGAGAGAGAGACAGAGAGAGAGACACACAGAGAACAAGAGAGAGAGTGACAGATAGAGAGACAGAGAGACACACAGAGAACAAGAGAGAGAAAGAGAGAGAGGCAGAGACAGAGAGAGAGAGAGAGACAGACAGAGAACAAGAGAGATAGAGAAAGAGAGAGAGAGAACGATAGACAAAGAAAAAGACAGAGAGAGACAGTGGGAGAGTATGAATTATAGTCCTATAAAGGGCCACACTGAACATAATGTATATTATAATGCTAGACCCATCCATACCTAGGTTTTTTCAATACATTTTTCGGTCCTTTTCATATGATGTTCCTAAATCAATGTTCCCCCTACTAGCGAGACTGCAGAGCACCCTGCAAGTTTCATGGTTGGGCCCCTGAATCCCCTCCCCACCAGCACAGTGATCAGTGGTTTAAAACACTGCCACCTGACCAGCAGCAGCATTTAAAACTGCTGATTGAGGTGGGATTGTGGGTTCTTTTAGTCACCAGTGGGTCTCCCTCCCGGCTTTACAGGCTTGCATAGCAGTAGTGGAGGCATCTTTGGTACTAGCCATTGACCTTAACTGGTGCCCTATGTGAAAGAAGATAGGGAGGAAGGAAGCAGCTAGACATTGGCCTTTATAAGTAAGCGTTGGTGCCTTGGACGAACCGATGTTTCCAGGGTCCTGCATTTAAATCTATATAGTTATTTTCAGGGTGAACCTGCGCAAAAATGCATGCACCCTGAGTGCCAGATTGCTGCCTTATCTTACCCCAAAGGTTATTATTTGGGTTTAGTTCCCCTTTATTCCTCCTATTATCTGGATTACCTGGATATTGTAGATTTGCCTCTTTAAATAGCAGCTTTGTTTTACCGTGTCTACACGCATTATTAACTTGCAGGGCTGGTGCTCAGCTGGATATAGGGAATCTTCGGACAGCAAAACTAATAGCCCATGCAAAGACTTTACGGAACCATTTTTGGATCCATTTATCATTGGGTGAACTGTTCAAATCATTTGCTCTTTTCCTTAAACTAGTTCATCATGCAATGACAGAATTCTCTTCCACCCAAATGGAAAGGGCCCTTTAGGGACTCGATACGTTCATCTACAGAGGGGCAACACGGTGGCTCAGTGGTTAGCACTGATGTCTTGCAGCGCTGAGGTCCTGAGTTCGAATCCACCCTTGGACACATCTGCAAGGAGTTTGTATGTTCTCCCCGTGCTTGCGTGTGTTTCCTCCGGGAACTCTGGTTCCCCCACAATCATAAAGACATACTGATAGGTTGTATGTGTACATAAAGTGAGTAGATTGTAAGCTCTTCGGGGCAGGGCCTGATGTGAATTGAGTAATATAGCGCTGTGGAATATGTAGCGCTATATAAGAAATAAAATACACACATACATCACTATTCCATACTGGGAAATTCTACATCCTACAGTATATATAACCGCTAATGGAATTTATAATGTTTATCTGTCAGTGTGACATAGGGAACAATTTGTTGATTTCAAGCCGTGTCCATATCAAAAACAAATGGGTTTATGTTTTAAGATGTATAAAGTAGTTTGTGCTCTTAAAACCCCAAAACCCAACAAACATAGATATAGATATATATATATATATATATATATATATATATATATAATATATATTAGCCAAATTGATATACATTGGTAATGGAGATGTATTAAACGTTCTTATTGATAAAATGGTGATAATTTTGCCCCAACCAATCAGATGTTAGCTTTCAAATGGTAAACAAATCTGATGGTTGGGGCAAAATTAGCACCATTGTTAATGATAAGAACTTTTATTACATCTACCTGCAAGGTGATCTAATCTTGGATAGTGAATAGGTCAATCTGATTGGCTGGCATAATAGAGGGATGAATTCATTGGTGGACTGGATTGTTGGTCACTCGTTTTTATATTTATGCCCCCAGACCCCAAGGCTACCCTTTGTTCAATATTGCATGAAATTGACTAAAAATTTTAAAGGGTATCTCCACCTTTAATACTCACCTTTTCTGTAGTGTAGGGGACCCTATCCAACCCCCAACCACCATATTTGTTTGCAAAACAATAATCAAAAAGGTATGTGCAGGAAATTGCAAGCAGGGGGTTGACTGAGAGGCAAGCAATCACAGACGCGTCTGCCGGCAGTGGAGAACGCCAGGGGAACGAAGCCCTGTAAGTACATTACTGATTTTTTTTTTTTGTTGCAAACAAATATGGCGGTTGGAGGTGGGATGGGGTCCCTTACACTACAGAAAAAGGATTCAAAGCTAGGGCACCAGGCAGCAAACAGGGATCGGGATGAAGGGAGGGGTGGGAAGGGCTCCAGTGGGCAAACCAGAAACCTCTCAAAGGGAAGGTAAGAAGCAGAAACCTTTTCACACACTGGCAGGCTCTTACTCTTCACTTTCTGGGACTTTGGACAGACATTGCAGGAGAACCATTTGGAGCAGAGAGGTAAGGTAAGGATTTTTAAACACTGCACAGTGGGGCCAGTAGTGGAGGAGATTTTAGTTTTGGGGGTGGACATGCCTGTTAAGCTTCCTGCAGAACCTAGGAAGGTGAAAAGGCATTTCTTCTGAGAAAGGACAATTCCTTGAAGTTAAATTGTTCGGACTCCTACCATGAACTTCACCAACCATTTAAATGTACATTGTTAGGGTAAAAGCTTGTTGTGGACTCCTGGACTTAAAGGAGAACTAAACCATAACCTGAAAGTATCCTCCACAAGAACACCAATATACTGTAAAGTACCACTCTTTAGTGTTGCTCTGAGTTATTAGTTGTCCTTTAATCTGTGATGAGGAAAGAAAGGGGAGACTTGTAAAACAGCAACATTCCATTAGGAATTATGGTTCAAGGGAAAGTTGCAATTGACCTGCATAAAATTGATGGTCTGCACTTTTGACTACAGTACATTTCCATCATGTTAAAATAAAAGAGTTCCTGATCTATCCCTATGCTGTAAACAAGCCTTTCTCAGTAAAGAGACACTGCTATTAATCATTGTATTTATCAAGAATCACCAATTCGGGGTTAATATAACAGAGAGTGAAATGGACCTATATAAATGCTGCTACAATATATTTTGATATTCAATAGATATCCCAAACTGTAGCTAACAAGGTGCATTACATAGCATATTTACAGGCATGTTTCAGGAAATGATATTTTTAAAGGGCAAGTCCAGCTCCAAAATGAAAACTTACATACAGGTAAATCACCCCCCAAACCCTAAACGGTAATAGTTTGAAATGTGAAATATATAAGTCTAACCTGAAATCCTGCACAATGTCCTGTTTCCCCTGTTTCTGCTTCCTGGTTCTTCCAGTTAGTAACTGTCAGTTATGGATTTGACAATTGACGTCACAGCCAATGACTGAATGTTAATCCCCTGTCTGCCTCTTCTGAGCATGCCCAGGCTCAGTACAGGCTCAGTACAGGTTTCTAAATTGCTGAGTTTCCATGAGGCATCCAGAAGCATAGCAGGTATACAGTAATGAATTCACAGGACAAAGTATGATATATCAACATATTTTAAAGAGGCTGTTCTTTCTAAAAGATGAGGGTGGAGTTGTCCTTTAAAGCCAAGAGTTAAATTCTTATCTGCTTTTTAAATCTGTTACAAATATTTAAGGTGACGTTCATTTTTAGTTTGTTTTTTTTTTTTCATTATTATGATGCTCTCTCTCTGTCTCTCTAAACAAAGTGATATCCAAAACCTCTTGGGTCTTGAACTGGAAATCAAGATACCAGCTCAAAAAACAAATGCTGAGCACGACTTATTTACTAGCAGTTCTTGGCAGATACAGGCCAAAATAATTCCAGAGCATCACTGAAATTCCGAGAACAGTTCTGCTGGTTGTCATGGAACCAGATATGAATATTGGATAGGTCTTTGTTGGGATGAGCTCAGCTTTTGTTGATCTGTTTCAAGCATCAACATTGTTAAGGAGCGAGGAGGAATCCTGATAGATTAACATTTAGAATTGAAAATAACATATTTAAATTGAACATCGGCTGTCGATACACTTAAAGGGTAACTGGTCTCCCACCAAGGGTCCTATTTAAAAGAGATTTCCAGCAAACCTAGTATGATGTGTCTAGCTTCTCTTTATCTTAAGTTATAGACTTGTAAATCTGTTGTATTCAGTTAGACCAACTGGACTGGAAGTTTAGTTCTTGAGGACTTTTCGCTAGTCATCCAACTGTCTGTTGGCAATAAATAAGTAAAGGAACGTGACTGGTTCAAGAGGGGGTCAAGGGGGCCATTTATGTCAAAATAAAGAAACCAGGTCTGAAAAGAGGTGTTGGTGGTGTGTGTGTGTGGTGGTCGTGGGGGGGAGGAGTCGTCGACACCAAATCTCTGCCATTGTACAATTGTGTTATATGTATTACCCCAGCATATATGCCTTGCAGCACTGAAGTCTTTTGTATCCACCCTGGGACACATCTGCAAGGAGTTTGTATGTTCTCCCCGTGCTTGAGTGGGTTTCCTCCGGGCACTCCGGTTTCCCCCACAATCATAAAGACATACTGATAGGTTGTATGTGTCAAATAAATGTACTTATATATAGGGCGTAATGTGTGTGAATATAATTGTAAAGCTCTACAGAAGATGTTGGCGCTATAAAAATCCACAATCATATCATAATAATAACTATTTAAAACAATAAAACAGGATGTCAGGGGACTCAAGAACAGGACTGGGACTGATGATCACTATACGACAAATCAACAAGAGGAGCCATCTGGCAAAGATCCAAGGAGGGTGGAGTACTTATGTGGGGATCAAACAGGTGTGGGTGATAAATGATGATGAGCATAACAGAGACCCCAGGTGGTGAATACCGAGAATGCCGTTCACCAGTCTTGGGAAACTGACATAGCAGGGGATTCTAACAACTTATATTATTAAGTACAATAACATCAAATATTATTTTATATTCTACATACTGTAGCGAGTTGTTATGTGTATTGTACAAATTAATAACACACTCTAAAAATGTTCCTCCTTTTAAAGGTTATGGCTGTTCGGTTACGAGAATATTGCATCAGATGATTCCAATGTACATCAATTTAACCTTTGGAATGGCAAGGACATTGCTCCTACTGTTTAAATCCGTAAAACTCAAACAATAATCCAATAATGATAAGTCAAGAAATATTTATGAAATACCAGAGATATTTTATTTCTCCTTTAAGCAACTTTTTGTTATACCCTGTAATTATGTAGTGTGAATTTTACTTATATACTGCTGTTTTGAACACTAAAAGTATAGCTGAGTTCTGTCCTTGATACATCATGGAACCTTTAAATAAATGTTTCTAGGTATGTACACTGGAAAATTTGTAGGTTTTTTTTGTTTTAATTGCCTATTACTGTAAACTGCAATTCTTTTCAACCATCACTGTATAATTTTGCTTCAGCTGTTAATCAAGTACCTTCTTATAATAAACTCTTCTGTAGAGATGGGCTAGAATTTGAACCCGAGTTCAATCCGAACTTTAATGGTTTGAACGAACCCGAACTATTCAAACTATTCCGGATTTCGAACAATTCAAACTTTTTTATAACTATGGAAATTATCGAACGTTCATATCAATATTCCTTGACTTTAACACTACATAACCCTAGAATGCAGCATTCAGTAACCCTTGAAATAGGCGATAACCCTCAAATGTGGCTTTCAATTTCGGTAACCCTCAAAAATTCAATGTAGAATCACAAAAATTGCCCGAAAGTTAGTGGGGAAAAGTGGGGAAAGTTAGTATCTAAACAAGTTTTCCCATTTCCCAGAGCCATGTACTGTAAGTTACCATTAATAATTTTTACAGTATTCAATGCAAACTTTTCAAACCATGTGTACCCTTTGACTTTAATGGGTGTGTTTTTGAAATATCCAACTGCTGAACTACGGAAGTTTGGAAGTTCAAATACTAACTGAATTTTAGGAAGTTCGGCCATCCCTACCCATCCCGCTGTTCGGAATAAACTCTTCTGATTCTGCTGTAACTGGAAGGGTGTAATTGTAACTGAATGGGTGACAGTTGGGGAATTCCATTCTCAGTGCTAGATGAAAGTGATTATTGACCTTGCTCAGTTTTTAAAAAAAGTCAACCTGAGCAAGTTCTGGTTTGAAGGCATGCAGCAATACACACACGTACTACTTAAATGTATTTAGTTAAAGGTAACGATGAGGCAACAACCGTACACCATCGTGTGTCGCTGGTCGTGCCACATTTATCGCATTTGTGTAAGGATTGTACCAAACAGATGTGAACAGCACAAACAAAAAACTAAGAATAAAGGCCGTTATTTATAATTATTGCTACGGTTAAATTCTATATAGTTAACAGCAATCCTGTACAAATAAGGCCATAGATTTCCAAAAGTAACAATATATATAGTTATTTTTATAACAGAATTTATGCAGGACACAGGGTAACATTAATATGCAGGGAGACTTTTTATTTTCCATTATTTTTCCATCAAGTTACAGCGAAAGCAACGTAGACAGGAAAATAACGTCTATTCTGAGCGTGTCCAGGCAAACAAACCTTGTTTATAAATAGTGCGTATTGTATTTTCCCCTTTAATATTTTATTACCCTCTCGGGAATTCCTATGTGTTGTGGAAGAGCTAGTGTGATACCCTGTACTGTGTCCTGATGTAATGTAGAGCTGCGTTAAAGTACACGGATACTGTGCATTTTACTCTAAATAAAAATCAAGCTGGGGATCTGATACAGGAATTTAATATAGTAAAGCATTCCCACTAGTTCTTAGGCCTATGTCAGGCTTCTATCGTATTTCAAGATGAAAATAAAAGCATTAAAAAGCCACTGGCATTTCCCCTTTTTTCCCTCTACGCTTTTACATGTGTCTCTATTTCTTTGCACAATCTCCTATCGATCTGTTCTGTTTGCAGACTGCGTTACAAGTCGCTGTGTCACCTGATTACAGTGAATGTGACCTTCCCATTGATTAATTCTTCTCTATGAACCTACTCAAATGACTGAGATACGACAAGTACATGTGCTTAATTTAGGCATCTTCTATTAGTCTATGGGAATATGGGAACCCTTATTATACCATCTATAAAAATCTCATCTATCTGAAGGGACCAGGGATGCTGTGAAATGAAAGAGCTCCATTTTCATTTAAATATAATGTTTTATTAGTTCGGATTGTGATTTTGATTCTATAGAAATAAGCAAATGTTTACCCATGCAATATGCCATGCATTAATAACAGACATGTAACAACTTGGGGAGCAAGCGGTGCCCCACTTTTTCATTTTTCTGTAGAAACAGCTCATCTAGGAAATCGCTGTAGATGAAACAATTTGCAATATTTCAACCTTACCAGAATTGTAAAATTTTACAAGCCATTATTATTTTTCGCCATGATCGTAAAATAAAGACCATGGCACAAATTTTTACACAGTATTAGGCTACCGCGTGGTTTCATCTAGAAAACAGACAGCAGCAATTTGTAATGACCATCAAAATGATAATAAATGGTCACAAAATGCCCCAAAGGCCCCCCAAACAGCAATACATTTTCTCCTAAGTTGTACTTAACAGCCCCCAGTACTTTTTAATATTAAAGGAGAACTAAAAATAACTAAATGTCTGAATGCTGCCATTAATAAATAACAGATTGGTGTATCTCATTTTGGATAAATCCTCTGTTTATCTTTGTAAGTTTGCAGGCGACAATAAAAATGTTGATATTTTGCATCGCTTAGCCTTAAGCCCTTTACTACCGTGAAACAATTTATTGCCTGGATCTGTAAAACACTTTATTTGTTGCTTCATTTTACCTGAAATAACTTTGTAGTAGGCCTTGTGCCTTTTATATTCACCCAGACTAATGGTCAATATGGAGAATGAGGGGCAAGGCATGAGCGTTTGCACACGCATGACGAACGGGCATTTCTGCCAACAATATTTCCATGCATGGTCTCTTTAGTTGGGCTTCATTGATGACCCGCAGCGTACGTTGCGTAATGAACGCCTGTTTCGGACGACGATCATACAATGTTTGGGGACTCAGTCGGATGTCTGGCATTCTGTTGGATCATTAACAAGGCCCGGTCTACCAATTCACTGAACGATCGTCAATCCAGAGATCTCCCATCATTGATAAGCAAGACAAGTCTGTGCAACAGTTTGACTGTCTGACAAAATGGTCTTTCATCAGCCTCTCCGGACAACAATGACGTGTTTGGAGGTTTGAAATCAAGGAAACCACACATCGTTTATGATGTGATCAGCTTTACCAAGGCAGATAGATTTCTTTCCTTTAATAAGTGGATGAAGAATTTTGTCTGCAAACATTCACTTCTCTGACTTGACTTCCCCTTTACTCCAGATGCCTTTAAATAACATCAGATTTCTCTGTCCTGCAATCTCCCTTTCTGTATTTCTTTCTATTCCCTTCACTCTCCCTCCATCCCCTCCCTGTACTCTATAAAAAGGAAGCTGTATAAGATGGACAGTAATGCAAGTGACAGATGCCTTTTACTGGCAGCCAGAGAGACACAGATTTGTTTTTAAGTGTCTGAAGATGCAGTAGAACACACATTCTATTTTAAAGCCTAGTAATGTCTAACAGTGTGATCACAGCGCAAAACAGTTAAATGTTATTATGTTTTTGGTTTTTTAGCTATTGTCTACTCGAATACGACTCAATAGTATTGTGGATATATTTTTTTCCAATGTGGATTTTCCATTAGGTTCCTCCCATTGCTTGTAATAAAACGGGTGTTTACACAGACATTAAAGGGCAAGATCGCTGTAAAAAAAAAGCTTTGCTGTAAAATGTTTACTACCCCCCCAAACCTCACTTCTGCAATATTCCCATCTTCCAAAAACGCTTGTGAACTTGCTAACCTGACCCGGTCCCTCGCCGGCTAGGTGCTGCCCTTGTTCCTGTTTTGAGCTCGTTTCAAGCAAAAACAGGAGCAGGGGACTTCTGCGCAGACAGATGCTTTACTTCCTGGTCGCGGCTTTCAGGTGATTTGGCGTGACGTTATGTTGCGTCTTAACTGACAGCCGCAACCAGGAAGTGGTGCGGCTGTCAGCAGTGTAGGAGCGTGCGAGGGACTGGGTCAGGTAAGCAAGTTTAGCAGCATTTTTGGAAGATGGGAATATCGAGAAAGTGGGGTTTGGGGGGGTTAATATACAATTTAGAGCAAAGGTTTTTTTTAGAGTGGACATGCCCTTTAAAGGGGAACTAAACATTTCTCAGGAACTGATCACTATTAGTCAGATTATTAGGAAGAGAGAATTTACATGCATATAACTTTTCACAGAAGCTAGGCTTCTGTGCACTTACAGTATATGGAGTATACCTATTGAGAGTTTTTTTATTTTTTTCCTTTTTAGGGTTGTGGATAGTTTTACATACAATAAATAATTTTACGGGTTTTTTTTTTTAATGATGCAGCATATTCCCTCTGTACCAGCAGAGTCTTTCTCTGATTTTGTGTCTGTGCCCCATGTTTGGATAGGAAAATCAGAGAAGGATGATGTTGATCTTTATGATTATTCCACAATAAAACTTCTCACTTCTCATCTAGTGCATCGGTATTAGTTAGTCTCCCTACACGTTGGGATTCCATTGTGACTTTTATTTATATTAATGTAGTATTGGGTGTTGTATAAAGACAGTACATCCATCAGAAATTCATTTATAAGAGAAAGAGTGAAGAGTCCACTCATGACCTTCTCAACTTACCCAATCTCTTCTCTAACCCCATCCAGATTTGCCCATTACAGAATGAAGCCAATCCAAAACTGGACTATCGTGGCCAAACCGAGAGAGTTGGGAGACATGTATTATGTCACCTACCATTGTATAACATTAATGTTAATATCAAACTAACACTATTTTTAGACCTTAACGACATGCAAATTGCACTATTATAAGGGTTGTTTTTTTAATGACCCATAAAGTATCTGTTGTGGGGGGGTTTTGTTTTGTTTTTTAGGAAATAACCAAATGAAACATCTCTGTACTTGTTCATGATAAACAGTTTATTTTAAACAGGTGCTGCACTGTAATTGTAGCTTTGCGTTGGGGATTTATCCCCGGGAGAAACTGTACAGTAAATATCGGGTATTTAGCACGGCCGTAGAATACATTATCATGTGATTTCTGTTCTCTGCATTTATATTTTCATTTATTCCAGGAAAGTTGATTGAAACATATCTAATGTTAACAACCTGGAAAATCTCATTTAATTGAGGAATCCAAAGGGAAATAGGCAATGGGTGATTATTAGTCAATATTACCCCCTTTATCTCTGCCACCTGTGATTTGCAGCACTGTAGTAAAATAAAGATGTGGTTATTAAAGTCCAACTTCGTTCCAATACTGCCATTCGCTTATAAAATACCATGGTATTTAGCAACTGTAGTAAAGATATGCCAATGGTGTTCAAAATGCACATACTGCATATGATTAAAGGGAATGTCCACCCCCAAAACTATAATCCCCCCCCAGTAATGGCCCCATCATGTAGTGTAATAAAATCCTTACCTCACATCCCAGCTCCATATGGTTCTCCTGTATTCCCCCCCAAAGTCCCAAAAACTGCCCACAAGGAGGATAGCAGAGTCCATATAGGACTCTGCCTCCTATCTGGCCTCTGGGAGACGTTTGGCATGCGTACTGCAGCCCTTCTCTCCCTCCCGATTAGGATTCCCTCCCCCTACCATAAAACCCTTTAGCTATATGATTATATGATTCCCCCTGTCTCCCCAGCCCCAACCGCTCTATTTATTATTTTAGAAAGTGCCCCAAACTTTACTTACCTTCCCTCTTTCCTCCGCCGCACTGAACTCCCGGCAGCCGCGTCCGTGATTGGCTGCCAGCGCAGCCAATCACAGACGCGACTGCCGGTCCTGCCCCTCTGCTTGCATTTTCTCGCAAGCAGAGGGCCTGGCAGTGGCACGTGCGAAAGAGGGGAAGTATAAAGTTTGGGGCACTTTCTAAAATAACAAATATGCAGATGGGGCTGGGGACAGGGGGAAATGATATCAAAAAAAAATTTAAGGGTGGACATACCCTTTAAAGGTAAAGTTCAGTGGAAAATATCATTATTATTTTTTAAATTCTTAGTTTATATTATGCATACCTAATTATTCTACATATCTTGAAAAATCGTTGATTTCATACCCTTTGCTGTTCCCTGCTGTTGACATTAGTGAGCTGACATTTCAGGTTATATAGCGGCCCTTCTTTTTCCCAGAATGCACTCTACCTTGGAATGTTCCTAACAGTAATTTCTACTGATTGGCTGTTGGATGGGTCAAACATGCTCAGATCTCTACTGAGCAACTGGATCAACCCAGGTGCTGGGTCAAGGGCAAGGCCATAACGGTCTCTATTAGGGGTCCTGCAAACAGGAAGTCTGTATTTCGGAAGTATATTTATTTATACACAGACACAATGCTGAATGGGCAGGTTAAGGTCATTAGGATGGAAAAATACTGCTCTTTTTCTTAAAAGTATACTGAACTTCCCCTTTAAATCACTGACAGTTTTTTTTTCAAGAGAATAATCCCTTCATACAATATGCATGCCTTAGCCCCACCTTGTTAACCACTTAAATGACGTGTCTATTCTCACCTGGACAGGTCCCAAAGTGTGCACCTATTGCTAAATTAATTACATCTGTGTCTACAGTGCAGGATTGAAACGTTTCAGAGCCTTTCACACTCTCAAACATGGCATATTGGGGGTGAAAAACGGTTTATCATGCTAACCGATGTATTATCAGGAAAGTGTGGATTTTACACAGATTATGCATTGCTTTCACTATTTTTACTGTTTCAAAACCCATAAGCACATACTAAACACAGTAATCTCTGCAGTGGCAATTCCTTGCCACTGCAGATGTTTGGAAACTATAACTCCCAGCAACTAAAGCATGTTGGGAGTTGTAGTTTCCAAACATATGGAGTGTCAAGGAATTGGGGTTACTGTATGGGATTACTGTCTATATAAAGGGCAACTAATGCCTCAAAACAATAGAGAATCAGGAGTATCTATTGTTAAAAAGATTGCCTTCTGATTCTGTATTGTTTTGAGGCATTAGTTGCCCTTTAAATGGACATCAGAATTCCCATACAGTAGTCCCTTACAGTAAAGGCCATATTGGATTTGGCTATTACTGTATGGGACTACTGTATGGGAATTCTGCTGTCCATTTAAAGGGCAACTGAAGCCTCAAAACAATACAGAACCAGAAGTCAGTAGTGATCATAATTTCTACCCTCGGTTTATACTTGGGTCAATCAGTTTTTAATTTTTCAGGTAAAAATAGATACCTCGGTTTATACGGATCATCTTATATTCGAGTATATACGGTACTTGCAATGTAATGTTGTCCCCTTGCCTCTGTATCTCAATTACTGTATAACAATTTCCTTTTGTTTTTTTGTTGCATACAATGTGCAAGGACACTATATTGTTCCTTTTATCTTAGAGGGTCAAGCCAGCCCTGATTCCTTATTCCATTAAAAAAAGACCCCTTTATTACTACCCATTCTTAGTATATATTCAGTGATTTATATTGAATGTGTTCAAACAGCCAACATTCCATCAAGGAATTGCATTACTGCTCCGAATCGCTACATGTTCACCCCATCAATCTGTTTATTTAGGAAATTCTCCTTTCAGTGCCGCATATTCCGTTTTTATGTTGTCTAGATACAATGTATATTCCCGTCGCTGTTTACATAAAAGCAATTAGATGGTTTGATAGAGGAGCACATCTGTTTGGGGTTTGTACATAATATTATTCATAGATTTATTCTGATTGTATGTTTATTCAAATCACATAATTGTTTTCATCTTTTTTTTCCCCTTCGTAGCTTTCTTTTTTTTCCCTCCGTTATTATTTAACTTCTCAACTGTCTCGTTTAAACATGGTACGGGAATCTCTTAGCATAATTTATTGAAACAAGCTCGTACTACGAAGAAAATGTTTCGGTTAAAGTTTTTAATCTTGCCGAATTCAGACTTAACACAGGAGTGGGACTCAACGTTCTTAGGGAGTTTTTCTGTACCTCCATCCTTGACCGCACATCAGGTATCCAAATATATACAAACCTTCATCCAAATAACCTATTAGCGAGATGACATATCATTTGAATTTACTGAGGATTTCTCCTTATAGAAGGTGAAGAACTGAATAAAGTTTACAAATAGCTACAGCAGATATGAAATGAACAAAATGGCTAAGATTTGTTTCCCCCGGTTGACAAATTACAAATTACAGCGGCAGAACCAAAAGAACAGTTCTAACACAAGTAAAAGCTGACAGGGAGGTGCTAGGGAGAAGAATAGGCGCCCTGGTTCAACATAGGCACCCTAGTTCTTTGCCTATGTGGCCTGTGCCTAAAAACGGCCCTGCCGGCAGGTATGCGGAATGTGTTCAAATTTTGCAGAAACAAAAATTCATTTGATACCGAATTTCAACTTTAAATTTCCAACAGCATTTTTTGGATTAATTTTCAAAACCAGGACTCATCACCAGCATAGAATAAGATATGTTCTATGTTTCCAGCCTACCTTAACATATCATTGCATCTTGGATCTCTCTCTCTTGGCCTTTTCCTTGGCTTTATAACATCAGTCTCAGGAACCACTGGTTGGTCTGGTGTAGAGATGGACAAACTTCCTGAAGTTTGGTTCCTTTTTGATCTTCTGATCTTCAGTAAAATTCAGTAGTTCAAAAATGAACCCGTTAAAGTTCATGGGGAGAAATAGTTTGAAAAGTTCGGATAAAATACAAATAAAATAGCAATGGTAACTTACTGTAAATGGCTCTGGGACCTGGAAATGGTCTGGGGAACACGTACATATCACCAAAACTTAAATAATAACTTTTGCCACAATCGGGCAATTGACGGGTTTCCGTATGCACATTCGAGGGTTACCAAAATCAAAGGCTACATTGGAGGGTTACCGAAATCAAAATATACATTTGTGGGGTTACTGATTTGAAAATTTGTTAATTATCAAATTTTCAATAATTATCGAAAATAAGTCTGCGAGTTTCAAAAACCCAGACTAGTTCGTAGTTCTGATAGTTTGAGCTCGGCCATCACTGGTCTGGAGCAATAACATTGCCTGGGGCATTGGGTCTTAGCTTGCTCATAGTCTGGATCAAAAAGGAATTAAAGATAAGTCTTGGATTTGCAACAATTAGTTTAATATTAGAATTCGTTTTGGGATAAGGCCATCGTCATGTTTGTATCACTTGATAAACAATGTTATGTCACAGACTCGGTTGCTGGCTATGGAGATGCAGCAGGAGATAAGGGCTGTGAGTATGTATCAGATTTGTTTTTTAAATAACTAATACGGCGGTTGGGGTTGGGCAGGGGGAGTAATGGTGGGAGGGATGGTGGAAGGGATAGTGGAAAGGGCTCCCCTCCGCATGACAGAAGCAACTGAGAGGACAGATCAGAGGCAGAAACCTTTTGGACAGGAAGACAGCTCTTACTCTTCAGTTTCCTGGATTTTGGACAAGCACTGCAGGAGAGCCATAAGGAGCAGTGATGTAAGGTAAGGATGTTTTTAAACTTCACAGTGGGGCCTGTATTGGGTACAAGGTATTTTTTTCATACCATCCACACTTGGTGTTTTTTTTTCCTATATGCACTACAAATTATGAGCATGTAGATTTACGATTACAGTTGCAATAGTACAATGTAAACGTAGCAGATTTTGGACAGATATTCCTTTTTGACTATTGGGATTTTCTAAATATTTGGGGGCTGATGCAATAAATTTGCCCTTACGATAATTAAGCATCAACCAATCCGATGTTGGCTTTTTACTGGGTTTATGTTGTAAGGCAACATATGATTGGTCGTTACAGATTAATAGCACCTTTTTATGGCATCATCCCCATAATATAATGTACTATTTCTATTTCCCCTGCCCCTTAGATTCTCATTCAAGGTCATTGGCTCCAAACCTTTGATAAAGGAAGCTTTAAAAGAAAAGAAAAAAAAGACCCATTTGGTGAGAGATGATCTAGTTTCACAAGTGTTTCCACTGCTCTACCTCATAATATTGATATGTTGGGCTAATAAAAGTGATTAGATAAAAGGAAGTAACTTACTCCTCCTAGACTAATGCAGCGACAAAGTCCATTTAATGGGATAATAACAGGTCAATAAAATGCAACAACAGAGGTGGGTATGCTGAAGCTGTGAGTCCATAAAATACTTTCCTATACTGTAAGCGCCTAGATGCGGAACTATTAAGAGTGAAAAGAAATGGAAAGGAAATCAACGTGAAATATCTTTATTCCGGAAAACACAACAAATTGCAATAAAGACCCTTAAATGGCTTCATGCTGATGTCTGTCACCAGTGTAACTATTGACATTGCTGGCATCGCTTGTACTTTTCTTTAATGAATGCATGTTTATAAGAACTACAGTAAAGGGAAACTAAAAACCTTCACAGAAATTAAGGATAAGGAACCTTCTCTCAATCAAGAGAACATTAGTAGGTCTACTCATCTGGAGTATGCTTGTGAAGGTTCTCATTCATCCAGGTCATGGTATATCATTTGTATTCAATTAGATCAACTGGACTTGAAGTTTAGTTCTTGAAGACTTTTTGCTAGTCATCCAACTGGCTTTGTCAATTCAGAATGACCTGTACAAGGGTACATAGGGTCCAGGGTACATAATTGCCACAGATTCTTGTACAAGTCATTCTGAATTGAGAAAGCCAGTCGTCTGTGTCTAGTTTTTCCAGCAACAGTTACATAATAGAGCAAAGGTGGTATCTCCACTGACATCAGGAGCCCCCTTAAAAAATAATAAAAGCAAAACACATATGTGACTTTTTATACTGTACAGTTTCTTTATAGCATTGTGCTAAGATACGAAAGGAGATAATTACTGAAATGTGGAGGTTTAATATCTCCCACAAATAGGCTTGTTCTGTGTTTTTAAAATAAACTTGGTATCTATTGAGTGATTTTATTATCTTTTAACGTCCTTGTGATCTGCCAGAACTGCCTCTTCCACGGTGTGACTTAAATAGGTTAGAAAAAGCTCCAGATCTACGACAGCTGCTTAAACAACGGGACAACATCTGTAGATGAAAAGCCAAATCAGCAAGTCCCCATTTTCGCCATCGTACTAATTTACTTTAATTTATTATACCGCACACAGAGATTATGGCTTCTGTCGCCTCGGTGTTTCTACAGCTCAACTTTAAACTAAATTTAAAAGAGACTAAAACTCCAGTAGAACAAAAATTACAACACACGATAAAGAAAATTTAATTACCCATCCTACATTGAAACATTGATTATCACGGGCCATATTTCTAAAGGTGCTATATGGCTACCTGGTTGTGCTATTTTTACAACCATGATCATAGAATTATGATTGCGGTCCTACAAAGGACTACTGTAACCAAGCAATTATGAAGGAAGTCGTAGATTTACAATCACAGTACAAATCATTGTACAATACCCTTGCGATAGTCTATTACTACATGGTATTGTACAACCACAGACATACATTTACGCGGGTAAATAAATATGCCCCCACATGTGTTACCGAAATCAATTTTACCATTCAATTAAGGAGACTAGAAAAAGCTGCTAACCCCGCACATAACAATCATGTTGTTAAGTACCAAGTTTCCTAACCTTGAATATGCTGGGATTCAAGAACTAAACTTTAAGTCCAGTTGTACTAACTGATATACCATGACCTGGATAACCTGGATGAATGAATATTACAGATATATCATGACCTGGATGAATGAATATTACAGATATACCATGACCTGGATCGATGAATATTACAGATATACTGTGACATGGATGGATGAATATTAAAGATATACCGTGACCTGGATGAATGAATATTACAGATATACCATGACCTGGATTGAACTTGAGAAGAGCCGTCGGATGACTATGCTGAAACTTCTCAAGACTAAACTTCAAGTCCAGTTGTCTTCTTGCATACAACAGATATTTATTTTGACATAAAATGTGCCTCCTTTACACTCTCTTGACCATTATTGTTCCTTTCCAAGATTGTGAGCAATACAATCTTCAAAGTTTAAAGTCCCTTTCCTTACCGATGCAGGTTCAGGTTGAGTCCTGACCCTAGAATTGGCTCGTCTGGTGCTGGGCATACACCTTGGTGCAGTTGCTGTTTGGTCTCCCCCACATCCAAATCAGAGCACTTAATTGCCAACAGATTCTGGTAGAAGTCATTCTGAATTGATGGATCCAGTTGGATGATTAGCAAAACCTCTTCAAGAACTAAACTTTAGGTCCAGTTGATCTAACTGAATACCACAGATGTTTATCTGTTATACATGGGAATGACAACCTAAAAACTGAAGGAGAGGTTGTCCTACCACCTATCAATATCAAACATTCTAAAAGGGACAGGGACATGTGTAGAATTATCTCAAATGTGGTAGACCATTTTATGCAAGTGCATGATACTTCACGTTCTACATTGAAGTGTTCAGGGAATAGAAACAGTTTGTTAACCGTAAGTTTGGGGATGACATCACAAAACGCTCCTACTACAGAAGGAGAGTCGATG
This sequence comes from Hymenochirus boettgeri, assembly GCA_019447015.1. Taxonomy (NCBI): domain Eukaryota; kingdom Metazoa; phylum Chordata; class Amphibia; order Anura; family Pipidae; genus Hymenochirus; species Hymenochirus boettgeri. The sequence goes on from CM033474.1 coordinate 280,378,792, forward strand.
GATTTTTATGCTAGACACATTATCCCTCTCTGGTCTAAATGAAGAACTGGACTATACACCTTTTATTTAAAACACATACTACTCATAAATAAAAGGATTCTCAATAAACTAATGTTTATGTTACTGATTATCATCTTTACCCTGACTTTATTCCATGTCTGGAACATCCATCCATTACAGACTATTAATCTGCATATACATTAGAGCTGGACGGAGAACATTCTAAAGTTAGGTTTTTCTTTTTCCAACTATAGAACTTTAGAAAAGTTCTACTATACCAATGGTAAACTTACTCTGCAATGGCTGTGAAACTGGGAAATGTCTGGGGAATGTTCACTGTCACTAAACCTACCCACGACGGTATTGTTGGTTTTCTTCTCTCCTGCATCAGGTTTTGCTACATTCGAGGTTATGGCAAATTCCAGGTTACTAAATGATACTCTCAAGGGTTAAAACGATTGGAAGGCTCATTTCAGAGTTACCCTAATGATACACTGAGTTTTATGACAATCGAACGCATTTGAGGTTACCGTTCAAGAAACTGATCTAGTTCATTGTTCAGAAGTTCTAAAGTTCCGAGTCTTTCTGAACTATTAAAGTTCGGTCGAACTCGGGTTCTGTTCTAGTCCATCTCTGAAGACAATGGCGATCATGATTTCTAAGATCGTAGAACTGAATATAGACCCTGACTTATCCCATATATCTCACCTACCTGGCCAATCATCTCTTTATACAACCTGAGGAGGATTAAATGATCGAGCAAAGATCTGAAAGGACTCAATTATTGAATCATGATCATCCCCATTCAATTCAGGCTTGTAAATAACAACTATATACATCTACCTTCATTGTTTGATCCAGCAGATACCAACATGCTGGAGTTTAAGTCCATGCTAACCGATGTTATATCCTGTTATCATGACATTAACTCATGAATGATACAGCTGCTTGGGCTATTACAGAGAAGTTAACCACGAGCCACCACAATCAACTTTATCTTCCGAAAGCGCATTCTATTGCGCCACTTTAAATTCCAGCTGATAACTATAACTATATGAGAACACCCGGGACTATACACCAACTTAATCTTATATATCCATCACAAGGATACTTCATTTTAACACACATGTCCTGTTGGATACCCCCATACTAAAATATTGAGAACTAGTCAAATAATAAAACAGATATTTGAAAGTTAATATTTTAAAAAGAGCTATTATATATAAATGAATTGATTGTAATATAGAGGAGATTTCTGAAATATGCACTTAGAAAGAAGGGACACACAAATTACTTACTTTAAAATACTTTATTGTTGCCGGCCTGTTTTAAGTTTTAATAGATGTTACAATAACACCACTGTAATGGTAACCCTAATCATCATTATATCAGAAGCATTTTACTCTAGGAGGAAGGGGTGGCAGATGGGATCTGTAGGGAGTGAAGGGTGAAGGGCTCCCCCTGTCATGCCATCTACATGAAGGACAGAGTAAGCATACCTTTGGACAGGAGACAAGTCCACTCTTCACTTTCCTGGATTGGACAAGCCTGCAGAGAGCCATAAGGAGCTGATATGTAAGGTTAAGGATATTTTTAAAACTAGACTAGTGGGCCAGCACTTGTGGAAATTTTTAGATTTTGGGGGTGGACATGCCCCTTTAAGAATAGATTTATTTTGGTCACAATCCTCTAAGGGAAAATGACATTTCTTGGACGGTGTCTCCCGACAAGATCTCCGCTGATAGGACCAGCTGCAGAACAATCAGCAGTAGCCAAAGATGGAACTCAAAGATACGCATGCAGGAGCGTGGATATGACACATTGTAATAAACTACAGACATACCAGGGAGTACAACACACCTATCATCAGGATGAATTCCGTAGATGAAACCTTCTATATATCGTCATGCAGGACACCCAAGTCCATGACCTGTCTGCATTTGAGAAGCCATCTCCACGGCGAACCGGCTGGTATTGCGTCTGCGGACGCAGTTAATTAACGAACTAGGGCCGGTAATTACGGTTGTATATATTTAAACTGCGAATATCTCTCAAAAATTGTCAATACCGCACTTATAAATATGGCCCTAAGTAGAGTATTGTTACTTCATTTGGTCTGGCCACTGGCCCCATAGATCTAAGGGGTTTAACCTACCCCTGTAAGCTCTACTGTGGCAGTTTAATATTAATGTCTTTGATTATAGACCCGCAGATATGAAATACCGGTATATTACTAATGAATAAGAGAATCAGGATTACATGTGTTTTTAACGTTTGATTTGTTCTTCCTTGGATGTGTTTTTAACATGTTTAATGGAATTAAAGCTAAAGCACAAATTACTGTAACAATAAACTACCTGGGGTCAAGGAGATAGGATTGATTCCTCCCACCTCCCAATATTGGTTTTGTTCGAACTACACGCACATACGGGTTTCATCTGCCTGGTTATGGCCCTGGGCCATTCCATATTAAAGATAGTGCTGCAAGCAGAACAGACGCCTGTGGCAGAAGCAGTTTTCCTTTGTCCTGCTGCTCCTCATATAAATGATATTGGGAGGTAAAAAGCACCAATCCTGCCCTCCCTGCCTCAGGTTCTTTTTATTTTAACTGTTTAAAAAAAAAAACAACTTTATACGGCACTATAGTTTTCCCTTTAATAAAGATTTTGTTAACTATTAATTATTATATGGAGAGTTGCCCATTTGTTTTCCACCTCTGTCTCTGCAATAGTTGAAAGTCCTCACAAACAGCAGAGCAACCATGATATTACCACCAATGCAGGGGCGCAGAGAAAGCGATTTGGTCAATGTGACACAACATAGATATAGAATATAACACATTTCAGTGACAGGGTTTTATTTTTATTCATGACATTACATGATTTTAAAAATTAACCATTGAGACAGCTGAACGTGTTTTTATTTTTCATCAAACCGCATTTTTTACTACTGAAACAGGCCGCACTCGGTCTTGATATTTGGTTCCTCTAACAGAGTTGGCACAACAGACACTGGTACTGCACTTTTAGGACGTTCCCAAGCCTGGGTAATAAGCCACAGAACCCAGAATCATAGTCAGGTGTTTTGAAGCCTTTACATGTCCAAGCTGAGCCCAAGATGTTCCCTTGGATCTTAGGACATATTCCTTTTCTGAAAGCAAAAGGATATTATCTAACAGGAACAACGTTACAGTGGGAATAACGAATCACATTACAAAGCGATTCTGTAGTCACGTACTTATTGCCCCTTTTTTCTTGTACAGGGTGATACAAAGTCACGTGTCTGATTAATTCATTTTTTTCGTTTTTCGTAAGGAAGCCACATGCGCATAGGCCTGAGCCAGTGGGGTGACCGGGATGGGGCAGTTACGGGGCGTAACTACGAGGGGCGCAGGGGTGGAACAACTGCAGGGGGGCCCATTAGCCTAGGGAGGCCCCATCTTCTTTATTTTTCCTATACAGAATAGCCCCCTCAAAGAAACCACTGTGGATGAAATACAGATAGGTGTCCCCTCATATTGACATCTGTCCATCTAGTCCAACTACTGAATCAATCCTTTTGTTCCAGAGAAGGTAAAAAAACAAAAAAAAAAACAACACAAAGCCACTATAATGAAGGGAAAAATCCTTCCCTCAACTCCAAGTGGCAATCTGAATATCCAATCCAGCTTTTTTTTAAGACTAACCAAGAATGAACCTGCCAATCAACAGTCCATGAAGACAGTTCCATAGTTCCATAATGTCTCACAGTGAAAAAATAAAATCCCTTTAGAACTTGAATACTTCTGTTCTTCAATCGCAAGGCATGTTCCTTCGTGTCCTCTGACATCTTCTTTGGTGAACAAATGCCCCAGAGTTTATTATGTATGGCCTCGTTAATTATTTTATACACAGTAATCATATCCCCACGCAAGACACCTTTCTCCACGCGTACATAATGTAACTTTTCATGTCTCCTTCCCTCCCTCTCAATTCACCCCTTCTATTAATTAGTTGTCCCTTCTACTGAACCCTTTCCCATTTCAAAGATGTCCTTTTTGTACACAGATCCCAAAATTGCACTGCATATTCCAATTGAGGCCTTACCAATGCTTTGTAAAGTGGGAGAATTAAATTTCCTCCCTTTGAATCCATACCTCGCTTCAATACAAGATACAATACCATGCGGCCTCTGGCTGTTGCCCCTGGCACTTTTGCATTTACCTTTAGATTGTTTATCCACCAAGACTCAAGATCCCTTTCCAACAGGGATCACATTACAAGAAGCCATTTATAGGTTATAAAGTCAGCACAAGGATTTTTAATGTCCACAAGGCATCACCTTACATTTATCAACATTGAAATTCATTGCCCCTTAAGCAGCCCACATGTGATCAATTTTATTAGATCCCCTTGCAACGATTGCACATCCTCTGAAGTGTTTAAATGTCGGACAAGTTTTGGTGTCTCAGAAACACAGGAAACCTTGCTGACATACCAACTTCCAAATCATTAATAATCGATAAATAGAAAATCGGCCCCAAACAGAACCCTGTGGCACCCCACTTATCACTTTAGTCCCATATTGATGAAGCCCAATAAAAACTACTACAGCACTTTCTAGGTTAATAAAAAAACATGCTTTGTCTCATGGCCCTGCTGCCTTCCGTTTTCGGCTAGTAGTGTCAATCTTGCTTCTGCAAGCTCCCTAAAGTATCAATGTAAATTACAAATTCAAACTGGGACTCATCACTATTAACTGCTCACCCAGACCTACATGTCCTACTAAATATTGTAATTGTATTGTAATATGTTTACAATGACCATTACCTCTTTGTAAGCACAGCCATTTGAAGTCACACCGTCAACAGAATCCGTCTGTTTCCGACCTATCAACCATGGAAGTTTTTCCATCCACGTCCCCGCCATTGGGTGCCCCTGGCAAAGAGTTGAGCCTGGTTTATAATAGACTCGATAAAGGATTTGATTGGTTCCGTTGATTGCCACAGCCCTAGAGGACCACAGCTGTAGTACGTGAAATTTTCCATCTGCTGAGATTTGTTTACAGTACCTACATCCAGTTGCCGATAAGATATTCCATTCTTGGATACTTGGCCCAGATATGCAATAGTGCTCCAGCATCTACTGCTTTAATGCCATCTGTAGGGCAATGATAATAAAAAATCAACTGTAATGTAGCAGCAGAGAGAAGAATACGCCCACAACCTGTCCATTCTGTTTTCTCTGACTACTATTACTACTCAAGGCCCATTTTCTAACCCCTAAAATATCTTTAACTGTACTACATAAAAAGTCAGTGGTGACAATAAACCCTTCAACCCCAATATAAACCTCTACAAATATACCAAGCAAAACTGATATATAATATACCGGTCCTTATTATCAACTTATAAACGGTAAGGGACAGGCATCCTAAAATATCCCCCTGTCCCTTTAAGAAAATTCATTTTTTTTCCCTGTACAACAAATGATGTGATTAAAATTTTTCAGAAATAGGTGTTTACTCTGTAGATACTCCTGTTGTATTTGTTCAAACACCGGGCAAATTAGAATACAAAGACAATCTATTGTACTGAGAATCTCCCTTTAAATTCATGCAGCCCAGACAGATATCCTCATGTTTACCTGATTGGTACCCGGAGTTAAAGTTTGCATTAAAAGATTATTGTTAATATCGACTACAACAACTCCAGCTGGTCTACAGTCACATGGATCATTTTGTTTCCAAATAGTGTCCATTTATTTTGTTCCAGTATTAAATATTTGTATTGTGATCAACCGCATATACAGCGCCACTACCAGCAACCACCTGTTTCATTCTAGTCCCAGGCTTATTGTAACTTTACAGATCTGGATACGGAAAAGACAACTGGCTTAGAACCCTTACAGATTCCCCTATCACCCCTACACAGCAGCTAATCTTATTTTAACCATGTTCTTAGCCATAATAATCAATTGGGCACAGATGTATTAACATATTCTTACGATCCTAAATCGATATGGGGCACAGATGTATTAAACATAATATTCTTAAACAATTCTAAATCAATATGGTCCATGGGGCACAGATGTATTAACTATTCTTAACATTCTAAAATCAATATGGGGCACAGATTTCTTACATATTCTTACATTATAGACCACTATGGGCCAGATGTCTTAACATATCTTAACCTTTAAACCAATATGGGGCACAGAGTATTAACATATTCTTAACATTATAGACCATTGGGGCACAGATGTATTAACATATTCTTAACATTCTAAATCAATATGGGGCACAGATGTATTAACATATTCTTCTTACATTATAGACTCAATATGGGGCATCAGATGTAATTAACATATTCTTAACTTATAAACCAATATGGGGCACAGATGTATAACTATTCTTAACAGTATAGTTCAATATGGGGCACAGATGTAATTAACAGATTCTTAACATTATAACCAATATGGGGCACGAATGTAGTAACATATTCTTAACATTATAAATCATATGGGGCACAGATGGATTAACATATTCTTAACATTCTAAATCAATATGGGTCACAGATGTAGTAACATATTTCTTAACATTCTAAAATCACATGGGGGGCACAGATGTATTACATATCTTACATTATAACCATTACTGGGGCACAGATGTAATTAACATACTCTGAACATTCTAAACATACGGGGCACATATTGTTTAACAATTCTTACATTCTAATCAATATGGGGCAACAAGATGTATAAAACATATTCTTAACATTTCTAAACCAATATGGGTCCAGAATGTTTAACATATCTTAACATTATAACCCAATATGGGGCACACAGCTGTATTAACATACTTCGTAACCTTATACACCAATATGGGGCACAGATTATTAAACATCTTCTTAACATTCTAAATCAATATGTGACACAGATGTATTAGCATATTCTTAATCTTAACATTATAACAAAATGGGGCACAGATTTATAACATATGCCTTAACATCTAATCAATATGGGGCACAGATGTATACATATTCTAACAATTCTAAATCAATATGGGGCCACAGATGTATTAACATATTCTTACATTACTAAACAATATGGAGCACAGATGTAGTAACATATTCTTTAACATTCTAAATCAATATGGGCCCAGATGTATTAACATATTCTTACATTATAAACAATATAGGGGCACAGATGATTAATACATTCCTTAACATTACAAACCAATATGGGGCACAGATTTATTAACTATATTCTTAACATTATAAATCATAGGTGCACAGTATGTATTAACACCTTATTACATATAAATCAATATGGGTCACAGATGTATTAACATATTCTTGAACATTATAAACCAAATATGGGGCACGATGTATTAAAACATAATTCTTATTAAGACATCTAATCAATATGGGCACCGATGTATTAAATATTTTACTTACATTATCGCACCCCATTATGGGGCACAGATGTATTAACATATTCTTACATTATAAGATCATATGGGCACATGATGTTATTAACATAACATTCTAACATTCAGAAAATCAATATGGGGCACGATGTATTAACATATTCTAACATTATAAACAATATGGGGCACAGATGTATTAGCTATTCTTACATTATAAACCAATATGGGGCAACAGATGGTAGTATAACATTCATGCATTAAAGGGCAAGGTGATTGTGAAAGTAGGTTTTGTTGGGGAGTTTGTTGGGTAGAAATGGGTCAGGGTTGGACATTCCGCTTTAAATGACATTCCTGCTGAATAAACATACACCAAAATGTGAAAACAACGGGCCTGAAAAAATCACCTTATTGGCTGTTCCAAAACACAGATCATGTTATCAGTGCATGAACCAAATCTGAACTGTAAGTTGGGAAACCTTGTAATAAATTAAAGCTTTAAACCCAGAAAATATATACGATTTTACGGAATGGAGATGTTTTAGTGAATGTCATTTTATTATGTAGCGGCAGCTAAAACCTTCCTGAACTGCTGTAACACCGGGTTAACTAAGGCATTGTGCTTTTATAAATATGAATATGGATATCGAAACATAGAGCGGACGATCAGAAGTAAATGATGATGATGATGGGAGTATCAGAGTTATTATATATATTAACTGCATTGGCCTCCTGCTTACAGAATCAGGCAGACACAGATAGAGCCAACATGTTTCCTCTTCAAAATGAATCAAAATGGCATTAATCTCTGGTTGTAAAATATGCTTATTATACAGCGTCCTGTATATATATATATAATATATGAGCAGGAAGAGATTAAGGCAAATATTGTAGTTCAATTCTTAACTATATCCTAGGGGTTTGTCAATACATTGACTAATTAATGAATCTTAAAAGTGGGAATTATCTAATAACAATGGGTGTTGCTAATAAGTTTCAACACTTCTCTTCTTCTTAATGTGATACTGCGTACTTTTCAGGGTTATTCCATAAAAGTTCTTATCGTTAAAAATGGTGCTAATTTTTTGCCCCAACCAATCAGATGTTAGCTTTTCAAATGTTAAATAGATCTGATTGGTTGGCAAAATTAGCACCATTTTTAACGATAAGAACTTTTATTGAATCTCCCTGTGTAATTTACTGTATTATTTATAGCATTTCAACGACATACGTGTAAAGTGTAATAACCTCCCCATTATAATATTGTTTTATTTAATCTATTGATAACATAGTTTTTTTTAAAAATGTTAGTTTTCATTAGTAATATCATATAACATCTTTTTAAAATATAAAAGACGGATTTCCCCCGCTTCAGTGTCCAGAAAGGGACGTCATATTAACTGTTTCTGGTGGGAACATTTTGCAAGTACCCCCAATTTCTAACTTGTAAAAACCTCGATTTTTTACGCATAACCCGCACTGTCTCTCTCTTCCAAATCTGTCACCCATTTTTTGTTGATGTTTGATTTTATAAATTTCCCTGATTCAGAGGGAGACCGGTCAATTCTTAGTGATTGACGGTATATCCATGCCTCATACTGATGTGTCTTACATAACTATGCCTCCTCTGATGTATTACCATATCCTTCCCCGTTAACTACATACTTACAGAGCTGCTACCATATGTAAAAGTAAACAGATACACATGTACTGGCAATATCAAGAAGTTTTCCATGTGTCTTTCAAGATTTGGGTGCCACTGAATATGGTCTTTTAGTTTTAATTCCTTTATTTCACGCTATTACGTTTGGGACCACTTAATTTTATTTCTCACTGCTGGAGGGACGCCATGGTCTTGTGATTTGGGAACCATTGAATTTGCCCTCACTGTATGGGGGGCGCTGAATGTTGCTCTCACAGTATGAGTCCCTGACTGTTTGGTGTACGTAAATCTTAATGTAGCCCGGATGTTGTATGATTCCTTTTATATTAGGGGATGCCTCTTTTGAGGTCATCTGATGGGTCACTCCTTCCTCCTTGAACCGTCCAAATGGCTCGCAAATCGTTTGAACCAGTAGTACAATTGATCAAAACAACATAACAGACGCCAGCAATAATTAGGCCTACTTAAACGTTTGGCTTCCCCAACCTGTCCCCCAAGTGTCCAATGTCCTAAAGGGTATGTACAACACTGTAAATCCATACTTATGTGACTAGATAGCTTAAGGCTTAAATTTAATTTTTTATTTTATTTATTTTAAGACCCTCCCATAGCCTAACCTTTCCTCCCCTTATAGTTTGTGTCTTCTCCTCCTGTCTTTTTTCATACTTCTAGTCGCCACCCCCACGAGAGTGAAAATCCCTTTGCCAGTAAATCTTCCTCACTGTTGCAGTGCTGCGCCTGATTTATTTCCAGTGTTGTCCAGAACAGAGTTCCCAGGGGTAAAACCCAGCTCCCATCAGCCAGAACAGAGTTCCCCCCATGATGCAGACCCAGTTCAGTGCAGAACATAGTTTCCAGGATGCAGAACCCATTTTCCGGTCATCTGAACAGAGTTAACTAGGCTGCAGAGTCCTATTTCTGGAGCCAGAACCGAGTTCCCAGGGGTTTATCCCTGTTTTCAATCATTTCATCAGCTGCCAGACCAGAGTTCTCAGGGTGAAGCCCATTGGTTTTCCAACGCAGCAGCCAGAATAGTGTTCCCCCCCTGGTGGTAGACCACACAGACCCCACGCCCCGCCGCGACACCACTTCGTTCCCACAACGTTCCATCCACCACCACCATCCAATCCCCACAACAAATCCACAACCACCAATCCACCAACCCAACCACTCCACCACCACCACCAAGCAGCTAGAATAGTGTTCCTTTCTCCCCCAGGGTTGACATACTCGTTCCAGCAGCCATAATAGTGTTTCGCAGGGTGTAGACCGGCCTCTTTTCCAGCCGCCCGAATAAGTGTTCCCTTGGTGTAGACCTCGTTCCCGCAGCCAGAATAGTGGTTTCCCTGGGTGTAAGACCTCGTTCCAAGCAGCTAGAAATAGTGTTTCCCCCTCCCCCCCGGTGTAGACAGTCGTTCCACGCACTATAATTAGTGTTCCCTGGGTTGTAGACCACACTTACATGCGTTCCAGCAGCCAGAATAGTGGTCCCCGTGTGTAGACACTCGTTCCAGCAGCTAGAATAAGTGTTCCCTTCCCAGGGTTAGACAAAAAACTAACTCGTTTCAGCAGCCAAATAGTGTGTTTCCCCCCGGGTGTAGACCACCAACCCGAACCCAGCACCACCACCCCCCACCACCCTGCCCCAGACCCCCCCCACCCACATACCCCCCCCTGACCCGACCCCCCACCCAACCCCAACCCCCAAAAACCACGCCTTTTCCACCAACCATTCCATCCAAGCCGCCAGAATAGTGTTCCCCCCCCGGGTGTAGACACTCGTTCCACCCCAAACAAAAGCAGCCATATAGTGTTCCCGGGTGTAGACCACTCGTTCGCAGCCAGCAGAATAATGCCCCTTCCCACCGGGTGTAGACAAAACTCGTTCCGGCACCAGAATAGTGTTCCCGGTTGTAGACACCTCTTCCAGCACCAGAAATAGTGTTCCCCTTTCCCGGGTGTAACACTCCGTTTCTCCAGCAGCCGAATGTGTTCCCTCCCTGGGTGTAGACACAACACAACCCACTCGTTTCCCAACCATCAATCAGAAGAGTGTTCCCTGGGTGTAGACCTCGTTCCAGCAGCCACATAGTGTTCCCCGGGTGTAGACACTCGTCCCCAGCAGCCAGAATAGTGTTCCCTGGGTTTAATACAAAACCAAACTCTTCCAGCAGCCAGAATCGTGTCCCTGGGTGTAGCCACTCGTTCCAGCAGCCAGAATAGTGTGTTCCCAGGGTGTAGAACACTCCGTTCCACCACCAGCAGCCAGAATATTGTTCCCCGTTTTCCCCCTGGGTGTACCACTCGTTCCAAAAAAAAAAAAAAGACACAAAAAACAAAAAAACAAGAAGCCGCCAGAAAGTGTTCCCTCCCCGTGTGTAGACATTCCGTCCACCACAACCATCCACAGTCCACCATCCCAAAACCAAACCACCAAGATCCATCCACAGCAGCCAGATGTTTTTCTCAGGGTGTAGAACCAAGACCACTTCTTTCCTCCACCCCTCCATCCATTCCACCACCTTCCACTCTCCAAATCCATCCATCCACCATTCCACCAACCATCCCGCAGCCAGAAGAGGTGTCCCTGGGTGTAGACCCCCCCTCCCCCCACAAAACCTTGTTCCGCGCCAGAATAGTTTCCCCCCCCTCCCGCGGGTGTAGACAACAAAAACTTCTTCCAAAGCAGCCGCTAAAAAGATAGTGTTTCCCTTGGGTGTAGACACTCGTTCCAGCACGCATAAGATTTTCCCCCTGGGTGTAGACCACATCGTTTCCAGCAGCCAGAATAAGTGTGTCCCGTTCCCTCCCCTTCCCTGGGTGTAGACAAAAAAAACCTCGTTCCAGCAGCCAGAAAGAGTGTTCCCTGGTGTAGACACTCGTTCCAGCAGCCAGAAGAGTTATTCCCGGGGGTGTCAGACACTTCGTTCCATCAGAACGCCAAAATAGTTGTTTTCCCCCTGGTGTGAGACCTCGTTCCCTCCATCCACACTCCACATCCAACCAATTCCACCAAATCCAAGGCAGCCAGAATAGTGTTCCCTGGGTGTAGACCCCTCGTCTCCACGCAGCAATAGTGTTCTTTTCCCTGGGTGTAGACAAACTCGTTCCACCTGCTGCCAGAATAGTGTTCCCCAGGGTTTAGACAACGCTCCGTTCCACGCACCACACGCAGCCAGAATAGTGTTCCCCGGGTGTAGACCCCCACCCACCCCCAACACTCGTTCGCACAGCAGCCAGAATATTTGTTGCAGGGTGTCGAGACCACACTCTTATTCCAAGCAGCAGAATATGTTTCTCCCTGGGTGTAGACCCCCACAACACTCGTTTCCACCCAGTTCCAGCAGCCATAATAGTGTTCTTTTTCGCCCCCTGGGTGTAGACCAACCCGCCCCCCCCTCCCCACCCCACCCCACCCACGCCCCCCCCCCACCGCCCACTTGTTCCACACCCGCCAATTCCAGCACCAGAATAAAAAGTGTTCCCCCGGTGTAGACCTCGTTCCAAGCAGCCAGAATTACAGTGGTTCCCTGGGGAAGACACTGTTCAACCAGAGCCAGAAAAAGGTGTTCCCTGGTGGGGGTGGGGGGTAGACACTCGTTCCCCAATCCATTCCGCCAGAAAGAGTGTTCCCGTGGTGTAGACCCAAACAACACAAAAACCAACCAACCAACAGCACAAAAACGTCGTTCCACCCTCCATCCACCCACAAGCACCAGAAGAGAGAGTGTTCCCTGGGCTAAGACACTCGTTCCAGCAGCCAAAAATAGTGGGTTCCCCCTTTCCCTCCCCCCTGGGTGGTTAGAAAGACCCCAACCCGACACCGCTCGTTCCCAACAACCCACCCACCATTCCACCACCAAATTTCCATCCACCACATGTTCCATCCACAACCTAGCCAGAATAAGTGTTCCCTGGGTGTAGACCGAAAACTCGTTTCCAGCAGCCAGAATAAGTGTTCCCTGCCCCCCCCTCCCTCCCTGACCCCCCCTGGGTGTAACCACCTCGTCTCACTTCCATCCAGCAGCCAGAAATAGTGCTTCCCCCCCGTTCCCCTTCCCCGGGTGTAGAAACCCACAGAGACCCCCCCAGAACCACCCCCACAGCATAGACCCCTCGTGCCATCCACCACACCACCATCCACCACCAACCCACAAATCCATCCAATCCGACCATCCACACAACTCCATCCATCCACCATCCACCGCCAGAATGGGTTCCCCCTGGGTGTAGACACTCGTTCCAGGCAGCCAGAATAGTGTTTTCCTTTCCCCGGTGTGTAGACACAAACTAACTAACTTCCACACTGCGTACACTCTACACTCACTCGTTCCACCATCCCTTTTCCCCACATCCCATTCCAGTCACCAGAGCCATAATAGTGTTCCCCGGGTGTATAAACAATTCCTTTCAGCAGCTTAAAAAAACGTATAAACCGAGGTTTTTTCAGGCTTTTAAAAAGCCAGAAAATCTTACCTTGGTTTATACTCGAGTCAATGTTTCCCCTACCTTGTCCGGGCGGCCGCACGATCCACATCCTCTCCCATCTTTCTGCACATCTGGATGTTCACTCTACCCAGGCGCCCGCAAAGTGAAGGCGCCGGGTAGGACTCAGCCGGAGCGCAGAGCTGTGGAGCGAGGATTGCGGATCGCTGCGGCCGCCGGACAAGTAGAGAAAAAAAAAAACAAAATTTTTACCGGTACTTTATTAACACAGGGACACATACACATGGAACCACCTTAAGGGGCAAATACATACACATAGGGTAAAACCTTCTTTATTTTGCAATACAGTATGCACAAATAAGCAGGTTTTACTCTTATTTGGTAAGTATTTGCCAAAAAAACCTTTTTTTTTTGAAAACTACAACTCCCAGCAATAAGCATGCCTGGTATTTGTAGTTTCCAACATCTTTAGTTGCAAATAATACCCCCTCGTTTTATACTCGGGCCAGTTTGTTTTTCCTACTTTTTTCCCTAAAACAAGGTACCTCGGTTTATACTCTGAGACGGTTTATACTCGAGTATATACGGTAAATGTGAAGATATTGGTGAAATATAATGTTAAAATAAGTAAAGTAAGTATATCCAATAAGGTCAGATTCTGCAAGATGACAACAGCACCTCATCACTATAAAAGGGTAAGTACAAAACAACCAAAGCCTTTTTTTTATAAAGCACCACTGGGTAAGCACACTGTACATTATCACATACAGACAGTGAGATTCAATAAAAGTTCTTATCAATTTAAATAGGCTAATTTGCCCAACCAATCAGATTCCTTATTAACAGTTGAAAGGCTACATCTGATTGTTGGGGCAAAATTACAACCGTTTTAAACGATAAGAACTTTTATTGAATAACCCTGAGAGTATACCAAACAAGGGGATAAGTGCAAGCATTATCCAGATATTAAATTTAAAATAAATTAATTAAATACAATTTTTTATACATCGTTTAAGAAGCATATTTATAAATTATGTGATAAATTGATATAGTGTCAAACAAGCCTCAACACCTTAGGAAGAGATCCCTGCGCTGAGAGTTAGATCTAGTGGGGGGACACATACAGGTACACAGTGGGGGGGGGGGGAGATGAGTCAAGGTTGCTTTAAAAGAGCTCTAACAATCCATTTGTTGTGCTGATGCTCAGAAAGGTAGGAGAACAGTTCTAGATTTGAAAGTATTAAGATGTCACCCGGCGAAGTGGAGAGAGGGAGACGTAGTTCCAAAGGTATGGAGCAGCAAGAGAGAAATGTTTAAGAGGAGGCAGCATTTTTTGTTGGGTTTGTGAAGAAGATTTCCTTGCCAAATAGAGTAATGGAGAGCACGGCCTGGAACATAGGGGACCAGAGAGACGAATAAGTGGGGAGGCGCAGTAGATTTAAAGGTAAAAGCAGGGTATTGAATATGATTTTTTGTTTGTGGGAAGCACCCTGTGGACGAATTTTCGGGTGTGCGGGTTCTCTTTTGGAGGAAGCGAGATTGATCCGAGCTGCCGATTTTAGATAGACTGCGAGGAATGAGATGAGAGGCCGGGAGTCCCGTAGTAGAATGTTACAGTAGTCAAGATGGGGAGATTATAAGGGCATGGCATTGAATCTTTTTCTTAGGGAGAAAGAGAGAAAAGGGCGGATCTTGGCAATAGTGCGAAAGAGACAACAACAGGTCATAGCGACATTGTTAATGTGATGATGGAAGGAAAGAGAGGAGTCCAAAGATAACTCCAAGCAGCATGCAGATTCAACTGGTTAATGACCATATTGTCAATATAGATGTCGAAGGGTGGCACTTAGGTCCCCAGTTTAGGGGGTGAAAAGGAATGCTTCCATTTGGATATATTGAGTTTAAAAAAGCGCGGTGGCGCCATCCAGGAAGAATAGAAGAGCAGAACATTTAGAGATTTGTATTGAACTTCATGGCTAAAGCGTGTGGGTTGGACAGTAAATTTGGGCATATAAGTGATACTTAAACCGCAAGCAACTGATTGTTTCCCTCAGAGAGATAGGTGTAAGGGAGACCAGGGTCCTAAAACCGAGCCCTGCAGGGACCCCACGCTCAGGGAACAGGAGAGGAAGTCTTAGCAAAAGAGACAGTTAATATCGTTAGAAAGAAAGAAGACCAGCACACTGCAGCTTGATGTCGGAGCCCAGAGAATATGAAATCTGCATACAGAAGAGAGTGGGCCACAGCATTAAAGGCAGCCGATAGGTCAAGGAGAATGAAGACAGGAAACTGTCTTTGGCTTTGGGCAGCTTGTAGGTCCATTTGACCTTTGCAGATGGCCGTTTCATTGAAATGACCCGGTCGAAATCCTGATTGTAACGGATCCAATAAGTTTTAGCAGGGTTTATTTAGTAAATGCGTGTAGAGATTAGGAACGTTTTTGAAGAGTTTTGAAGCAACGGTAAAAGGGAGACGGGCGTAGTTTGAGAGACAGGTAGGTCCAGAGAGGGTTTTGTAAGAAGAGGTTGACACACGCATGGTTTAAAGGCAGCAGGAAAAATACCAGAGGTCAGGGAGGAACGAAAAATTGTGACAAGAGGCAGGGGAAAGGATTTTAGCGCATGTCTGAAGTAGGAGGGGCATGGGAATAACGGTCCACCTGTAAGCGGTGAGGACAACAGGTGTCGAAGACTTCATACTGGGTGAAAGGGGGTAAAGATCCAGAAACTGCAGGGCGGTGGGGCAGGCAAAGAAGGCGAGAGTGTCTTGAGGTGTAGGAATTAGGTAAGGATATCAATCTATTTTATTTCTGAAGTAGTCTGCAAAATCCTGAGGACGTTATGGAATGAGAGTGTCCGTAGGGGATTATTTTGGATATATCCCTATCAAGATGATAGAAGTCTTGTTTAAATCACTATACCCCGTGTCCTTTTCAGTCTCCAAAACCTCAAAACATTCCCATCAGTCCGGTTTCAATCTGTTTGCTCGACCATAAAGTGTGTGCACACTAGTGATTTGGTTTTTGTACACTACTCATGCAGATTCCACTTTGGTTTTTGGATGATGCGTGTCACTTCCTCTTCCTAAGGCCATGGGGTCCCCATTCTCCTCCTCATTTTTATGCCAAATCTTTCCATAGACTTTATGTATATTCAGGGTTATCAAATAAATTTCTTATTGTGTTAAACAAATAGCATTTTCTAACGATAAAGTTACTATTGCAATAGCCCTGATTGTTTTTGTTTTTTCATTTAAAACTTTATTCAATAGTGAACAATCTCTTATTTCATATTGTCTTTATTTGCATGTTATCCTTTTTCATACTCCTTTTGTTTTGATGAATCTTTCAGAGAACTTTATGTGCATTCATTTATTTTTTCATTCAACTTCATTTGTAATGAGCATCTCTTCATTTCAATTGTCCTTATTTTCATAACCTTTCTTTTGATTTATATATATTTATTCCTCTACAAAGAATTATCACATGTGTATGTTATTAGTACTATTGGAAGTTTTTTCCCATAGATTACTTGTACTTAATACCACCAACTAGGGAGATCATAATCAAGTTTCTTATCGTTAAAAATGGTGCTAATTGGTGTCCCAACCATCAAATGTTATTTAAAACATTTGAACAGCTGACGTCTGATTGGCTGGGGCAAACCATTTCTTAACAATAGAACCAGTAACATCTCCCTGCATATTTACTTCATCATTTCCATAATTTGTACCTCAATTAGTTAACTTGCTTTATTAATTCCACATTTTTCACATTTTATATACAACAGTAATTAATTAATTCCAACCATATCAATTCGATACCATTAATAAACGGATGTGTCTCACAAATATATTAAAGAGCCTTTCTCATGTTTAATGCTGTCTACGTAGTTGTGGTTTTAATCCATATCCAATGCCTTCCCTGCTGTCAAATATCTAATGTCGTAACATCTCCCTAAGGTGCCCTGAATGCAATGTATAGGAAATGAATTTATTACAAAGATATATTGCAATATCCTAGATGATCTGGGGAGATTCCTTGAAGGGATTGACATAATTTCATGAAACATTTAGATGAGTCATCGGAAGAATTTAAATTTGATGTAAATCACAGTCAGCAATCAATATTGTTTCACAAATCTTTATTAAAACATGGAGACGACTGGACGAATATTAGAAATTGAATTAACTTTTGAGAAAGTAGACGCTAACAAACCTATAGATATTACGGAGGCAGCCATCCCAAGAACATGGCTGAATAAATATCTATAACTAACTGCTGAAAATAAAAAGAAATTGATCAGAACATGATACACCAATATCGAGACCAAAAAAATGTGATTTTTAACAGGTTTAAGGGAACGGTGAAATTCAAAAGGAGAGTAACTTGACAGTATCGCTGCTTCCAACCTTCTAGCATAGATCCCAGGTGTCCTGGCGTGCAGTCCCACCCCCCACACGGGATCAGCTTCCATTCGTATACAGACAAATATTGTAGGTATAAGGTAGTTTATCTGCTCCGACCCAGGCAGATAGTTCCGTATTATTGAACAAGTCCTTATGTAATCCAGAAAGACTCAACTGTAAAATCTACAGGAACATTCTGTATCACCCCAAAAAAATTAACATATTTATAGTGGACATTTTCGCTTTACCAATGTACAGTTCACTGGAACCAGCATATCATTGTTTTTTATTTGTAAGGGACTATAGCATACCTAAAGTGCTTAATATTGAAAAAAGAGTTGAATTTATCTCCTTGCTATTCCCTGGACATCATGTTGACATTAGTGAGCTGACATTTCAGGTTTATATAGCGGCCCTTCTTTCCCAGAAATGCACTCTATTGGAATGTTCCTAACAGTAATTTCTACTGATTGGCTGTTGGATGGGTCAAACATGCTCAAGATCTCTACTGAGCAACTGGATCAACCCAGGTGCTGGGTCAAGGGCAAGCCATAACGGTCTCTATTAGGGGCCTGCAAACAGGAAGTCGTATTTCGGATAAATTTATTTATACACAGACACAATGCTGAATGGGCAGGTTAAGGTCATTAGGATGGAAAAAACTGCTCTTTTTCTTAAAGTCTAGAATTCCTAAATCAAGTAAGAAACAAAAATATCAAGTAAAATCTACCAGATATCGCCCTTCTGTGGATGTCAGACATCAGAAAAGAAGCAAGGGACTGGTGCATGTTAGTAATCTAGGAGCGTCCTTATGCTTTATTTTATCTTATTTTGATTTTTTTAGATTGGTGGGGTGGACATGCCTTTTACAGGGTCTGTAAAACTGTGGTTCCCATAGTGCATGCCCTGTCATCCACTTCATTTCTGCTTTGAGTAACAGTTTTATTCATCCCCGACCAAAGGTTTCATTAAGGCTTATTGAACAAGGTAAATACAGAAGCATGAGGATGTAAGGATTCGTTGCCACTCCAACAGATAAAAAATCAGGACTCATGTTCTCTCAATTCCGAGAGAACAACGACGCACCATCGGCCGAGCGCTACACATTGCGATGGCCGTTTCCGCCGAGAAATCAGCTCCCGTTTTTATGCATTCGGGATCGAGGTCGTTCCTTGATCCCCTGGCTTCAATTGGCGAATGACCCCCCGACCGGATGTATACACGTGGACGATTCTTGGCTGAAACTGCCGTTCGCCATGTGTAGCGCTTGGGCGTCAGGGGTCGTTGTTTGCTCGGAAATTGAGTGTGTGTACGAACCTTAAGCCAAATTATTACCTCCATTTTCAAACACAAGCAATTTTCAGTTTCTTTCCTGTATCATGTTTACTATTTTACATTGTATTTTTCACTTCACACGTTGCACATCGCAGGACACGTCCCTTTTGTTTTATAGCCAGAAGGATCCAGAATCATAGCTACATGTTTTAAAATTAGTGCATTGGGTCCAACGTCATGAAGATCCCCTGTTGGGTTTTTAGGGCAGATTCCCTCTCTGGAAAGAGGAAAGAAGAGTTGGATGATTAATTTGGGTTTGGTCTAAATATTCCCCATTCTGAGCTGAGGGAGGGGAGTTCCCATATGGTGCACAGCTACGGTTGGCTAGAACAGATATGACTCACATCTATTTGTATGATGATTTTACAATAGTGTATTTTTAAAATTTTTTAAAATGTGCACTGTGTTTCTTTGCCATGGTTTGTTGCTGTTATTCACAATGATTACCTATTTCCAACGATCTCTGTACCCTAACCAGATGCAAGTTCAATTCTCGCTGCAAAATTGGACCCCCCTAAGTACAAGGTTTTCCACGACCCCCTATGAATTGGGCCTTCCTGCTTTATCTTTCTCTTCTATTGTTGATGCAGTCCCCCCCCCCACCCCAATTAAATGTTTTATGACCTGGATGAATGAATACTACCGATATACCATGACCGGGATGAATGAATATTACAGATATACCATGACCGGGATGAATGAATATTACAGATATACCATGACCTGGATGAATGAATATTAAAGATATACCATGACCTGGATGAATGAATATTACAGATATACCATGACCTGGATGAATGAATATTACCGATATACCATGACCTGGATGAATGAATATTACAGATATACCATAACATGGATGAATGAATATTACAGATATACCATGACATGGATGAATGAATATTTACAAGATATTACCATGATCTGGATGAGGTACAGTATATTTACAGATTAACCATGTCCTGAAGAATGAATCATACAAATATACCATGACCTGATGCAGAATATGAACAAGAGTCCATGACCTGGATGGATGAGATAAAGATATTACTGACTGGATAATTGAAGATGACAGATATACAGGACCTGGATGGATGAATATACAAGATATACATGACCTGGATGAATGAATCTTAAGATATACCATGACCTGGATGAATGAATATTACAGATATACATGACCTGGATGAATGAATATACAATATCAGCCATAACTTACCAGATAATACCATGACTGGATGGATGAAATTACAGATTATTCTATGACCTGATGGATATGAAGAATATTACAGATGTACCATGATAGATGATGGATGAATGAATATTACAGATATACCATGACCTGGATGGAGAATATTACGATATACAGACCTGAATGAAGATTACAGATATCCATGACCTGGATGAATGAATATTAAGATCATATAATGACCTGGATGAATGAATATACAGATATACATGACCTGGATGGATGAATATTACAGTATACCGATGACCTGATGAATGAATATACATAATACATGACCTGGAGAAGTGATATATTACAATATACCTGAATGGATGATGAAATACCAGTTACTGACCTGGAGAAATATACAGATTCCATGACTGGACGATGAATATACAGATTACCATGACCTGGATGATGAATATTAAGATATACAGACTGGAGAATGATATTACGATATACCATGACCTGGAAATGAATATTACAGATAACCATGACCTGGATGAATGAATATTACAGATATACCATGACCTGGATCGATGAATATTACAGATATACTGTGACATGATGGATGAATATTACAGATATACATGACCTGGATGGATGATATTACAGATATACCGTGGACTGGATGAGATGAATATTACAGATATACCATGACGGATGAATGAATATACAGATATACCATGACCTGGATGAATGAATATTACAGATGTATATGCATGACCTGGATGGATGATATTACAGAATACCATGACCTGATTGAATGAATATTACAGATATACCTGACCTGATGTGGATATCAGATATCGTGCCTTGATGAATGAATATTACAGATATAAACCGTTGTATGGATGAAGAATATTACAGATATACTTGAACTGGATGGATGAATATACAGATTATACCGTGACCTGGATGGATGAATATTACAGATATTCCATGACCTGGATGGATGAATATACAGATATACCATACCTGGATGATAATATTACAGATATACCATGACCTGGATGAATGAATATTACAGATTACCATGACTGGAGAAATGAATATTACAGATATACCATGACGGATGAATGAATATTACAGATATACCCTGACCTGGATCTGATGAATATACAATTTACTGTGAATGGATGGATGAATATTACAGATATACCAGACCTGGATGAATGAAATTACAGATAATAACCATGATCTGGATGGGATGTACGTATATTACAGATATACCATGTCCTGATGAAGAATGGATATACAAATATAGACCATGACCTGGATGAATGAAATTCGATGTACCATACCTGGTCGAATTAATATTACAGATATAACAGACCTGGATTAATTGAATATTACAGATATCCCATGACTGGATTGTAGTGAATATTACAGATTACCATGAACCTTAAATGAATATTACAGATATCAGCCTGAGATAACTTAGAGATACCATGACCTGATGATTACGATTGCATAACTTAAATTACACTGGGGGATGTAATATACCTATATAACTGTATGATGACATTATTCCAGAGTTAACATGATCTGGATGATGTATATTCAGAATACCAGTCGCTAATGAATAATAATACAAATATACCATGACCTGGATATGGAATATACGATATACCATGACCTGGATGAGTGAATATTACAGATATACCATGAACCTGGAAGAATGAATATTACAGATATATCATGACCTGGATGGATGAATATTACAGTATATACCATGACATGGATGAATGAATATTACAGATATACCATGACTGATGATAATATTACAGATATACCGTGCCTTGATGAATGAATATTTACAGATGTAGCCCGGTGACCTGGGAGAATGATATTACATATATACTGCTGACCTGGATGGATGAATATTAACAGATCATAACCGTGACATCTTGATGGATGAATATTAACGATTTCCATGACATGGATTGGATGCATTAAGATATACCATGACATGGAATGAATATTACAGACCCTATACCATGACCTGGATCGATGAAATTACAAGATATACTGTGACAGGATGGTAATGAATATTACAGATTGAGTGACCTGGATGATGATATTACAGATATACCGTGACCTGGATGAAGATATTACAGATATACCTGACCTGGATGCAGAAGTATTACAGTATGTACCATGACGCTGATTAATGAAGATTAACAGATATAGCTCACTAAGACTATACCAACGATGTATATACATATGAACATGACCTGGATGAATAAATTTACAGATATACCATGTACTCTGGAGATGTAGAAACCATCTAATGATAAATATAAATATAACCGACCTGAATAATTACACAGAGTGCATACTGGATGGATGATATACGATGTATAATTACTCATGACCTTGGATTTGAACTTAAATAATGACTCATACCTGATGAATGATATACGAAAAAACCATGACGGGATGAATGTAATATTACGATGTACCATGACCTGGATGGGAAAATATTCAAGGATATATCCATGACCGGATGGAATGAATTCAGATATACCATGACGAACCTTGTTGATGAATGTGTATTAGCATGACTACTGATGAATTACAGTCAACCGTGACCCTGGATAAATAATTTAAGATATACCATGAACTGGATGATGATATACGATATATCAGATGATATGTATGATAGAATTCTGCAGGTTAAGCATGACTGGATTATAATATTACAGATATACCATTGCCTGGCATGGATATATTA
Source organism: Hymenochirus boettgeri (assembly GCA_019447015.1). Classification (NCBI taxonomy): domain Eukaryota; kingdom Metazoa; phylum Chordata; class Amphibia; order Anura; family Pipidae; genus Hymenochirus; species Hymenochirus boettgeri. The sequence continues at coordinate 280,402,012 of CM033474.1, forward strand.
TAGATATACATGACCTGGTGGACTATTACGATCCAGACCTGGATAATGAATATTACATATTCCATCCGTTAATTCTACATAATATAACTGAACCTATGTGAATATTACGTGACTGACATTGACTGGTATGCTATCTTATATTACAGAATACCGTGACGATACCTTCTCAGAATATTCAGATATCCATGACCTGGAGTCAATGAATATTACAGATATACCATGACCGGTTCATTCAGTGAATGAATATTAGATTATCATGACCTGGATGATAGAATATTACATTTCTTACCTGACCGATGAATGATAATATTACGTTACCATGACCTGGATGAATGAATATTAACAGATATACCATTGACCGGATGCAGAATATTACAGATATAACCATGACCTGGCTATGATGAATATTACATATACCCGTGACTGGATGAATGAATATTACAGACTATACCATGACCTGATGAAGCTGATTTACAGATATACCATGACCGTGATGAATGAATATTACAGATATACCATGACCCTGGATGAATGGTTAATATACTGGACGATGGATGATTTACCCAGTAACCTCGTACAGGATGAATGAAATATTACAGAGAGAATTCCATGACCTGGATTGAATGAATATTATAGATAGTACCGATGAACCTGGATGAGAATAGTACATATTCCTGACCAGGATGAAACTTACGCCAGACCATACCCTGGATGGATGAATATATCAAGATAACCGATGCACCTGGATGAATGAATATTAACAGATATCACCATGCCTGGCTGGACTGAAATATCCAGATTAGCCGTGACTGGAGAGAATAATTCACGCTCTCACGACTGGATGAATGAATTACAGCTAGTACCTATTGACCTGATGACTGCAATTACAAGATATTTCTGCCTTGGAGATTGGATGAATATTACAGATATAGGAACCGTGACTGATGGATGCTTAATGAATTACAGATATAACAGTACCTTTGGATGGCTATGAATTCATTTTACCAGTACCTGAGAATTACAGATGTCCAGACCTGGATGTGAGGAATATTACAGCCATATTACCCTGCACTGGAAAGATATTACAGCATATACCATTGACTCGGACTGGAATGATCTACCTGCTTCCGCGAGAATTCTGGCTTGTCGCCCCCGATATTATCCAGAGTTCTCTAACGGTCGATAGTGGGCAGCCGAACGGACTATGCTACTTACGAATTATAAAGTGCCTGGATGCAGATGCACCTCTTTACCAGACTGATCTTCTGGCCATGGGTGGATGATATACAGATCCGAATGTACAGGACCCTCTCCTGGATGGATGAATGATATTACGATCTTTTTCATATCAACTCCGACTGGACGTGGTTCTTTCTTTTTATGCCGCCGCGAATATTACGATCTTTACATTCTATTGAACCCGTGCTCACTGGCCTATGAATATTACACGTTTGGTACCCCCGACCGGATGGACGCGCATATTACACGACTTCTCCCGATACCATGATTCCCTGGATGATGCCTGAATATTAACGAATACCATGACCTGGCCATGAATGAATATAAGATATACCATGCCTGGATGCTCATGAAATATTACAGATATAGCTAACTTACAGATAAAACCATGACTGGAATGGATGAATATGACAGATATGTACTATGACCCTGGATGAATGGAATATACAGATGTACCATGATTCTGGATGATGATATAACGATTATACCATGTCTGAAGGAATGAATATACAAATACCATGACCTGGAGGATGATATGTTTTAAAAACAGATTATACATGACCTGGATGAATGAATATTACGATATACCAGACTGGATGAATGAATATTAACAGATATATCATGACTGGATTGACCCCAGAAAACACTTACCAGATACTACCCGGCCCGGAGGGAGACATATTACAGATATAGTCCTCTTCCACTGTCCCTCTTGGATTGCACGTTTTCCCTCGAAGCTTTTAATTGGTACTATGGTTTATTCTATGCGACCCGCTGGGATAGGCCCTTTTCATGCTATGTCACCCATGCTTCTTCCCTTATCTTCCCTCATCCACTCCCCACTCTATATGTCCCTTGTATCCTCCCCATGGCTTTATCTGCGCTTCCTGCTTTTTCCCCCCCTCTTTCTTCTTTTCTTTTTTTTCCTTCTTTTTTTCTCTTTTCGTCCCCCTCTCCTCCTATTTTTTCTCTTCGCTCCCCCTCATGCTATAGGTTTGACATGGATTCCGACCCTTATACCCGGTGCTACTTGGCCTATGTGATGAATTATTTACCCAATATTCATGACCCGGGAAGGATCGAATCTTCCAGATCCTTTCTCCCCTATACCCAATCGACCTGGATGAATTGGAATATTACAGATAACATGACCTGGATGACCCCCCTATGTAATATTACCAGACCCTACTTCCTCCCCTCTATACAGAATGCCTTGCGCGTACATGACATATTACAGATATACCATGACTGCATGATATGCAAGATTACAGATATACCATGACATGGATCGATGAACCTATCACTACCAGATATACTGTGACACTGGATCGGTTATGAATATTACAGATATAGAGTGACCGGATGGATGAATATTAACAGACCCCTATTACCGTGACCTCGGATGGAATGACTATTACAGATATACCATGACCTGGTGATGACATGAATAACAGATTACCATGACCGGGATGAAGACATATTACAGATAATTTCATTTTGACCTGGCATGGATGATATTACAGATATACATGACCTGGATGAATGAATTTACAGATATACATGACCTGGATGGCGACTGGATATTAAGATATACCCGTGCCCCTGATGAATGAATATTACAGATATTACCGTGACCTGGCTGAATGAATATTACAGATCTACTCTGGACCGGGATGAATGAATACTTACAGATCTACCGTGACCGGGATGGATAATATTTCAGATATTCCATGACCTGGATGGATGAATTATTAAATATTACCATGACCGGGATGAATGAATATTACAGTTACCATGACCTGGATGACTGAATATACAGATATACATGACTTGGATAAATGAATATTGACAAGATATACAATGACATGGATGCTGAATGAATATACAGATTAACCATGACCTGGATCGATGAATATTACAATTATACTGTGACATGGATGGATGAATATTACAGATATACTGACATGGACTGAATGATATTCTACAGCTATACCATGATCTGGAGATGTACAGGTATATTCAAGATATACCAGGTCTGATGAATGATAATACAATATACCATGACCCTGGATGAATGAATATTACAGATATCGCATAAACTTACAGATAAACCATTGACCTGATGGATGAATATTACAGATATACCATGACCTGTATGAATGAATATTACAGATGAACATGATTCTGGATTGATGTATATTACAGATATACCATGTCCTGAATGAATGAATAATACAAATATACCAGACCTGGATGGATGAATTACAGATATACCATGACCTGGATGAATGATATTACAGATATACCATGACCTGGATGAATGAATATTACAGATATATCATGACCGGATGTGGAGAATATACAGATATACCATGACTGGATGAATGAATATTACAGATATCCATGACCGGTGGATGAAATACAGATATACCGTGCCCTTGATGAATGAATATACAGATATACCGTGACCTGGATGATATGAATATTACATAATACTCTGACCGGATGGATGAATATTACAGATATACGTGACCTGGATGGATGAATATTACAGATATTCCATGACCTGGATGGATGAATATTACAGATATACCATGACCTGGATGAATGAATATTACAGATATACCATGACCTGGATCGATGAATATACAGATATCTGTGACATGGATGGATGAATATTACAGATATAAGTGACCTGGATGGATGAAATTACAGATATACCGTGACCTGGATGAATGAATATTACAGATATACCAGACCTGGATGAATGAATATTACAGATACCATGACCTGGATGAATGAATAGTACAGATTATAGCATAACTTACAGATATACCATGACCTGGAGGATGATTACAGATTACCATGACCTGGATGAATGAATATTACAGATATACATGATCTGGATGGATGTATATTACAGATATACCATGTACTGATGAATAATATTACAAATATACCATGACCTGGAGAATGAATATTACAGATTACCATGACCTGGATGGATGAATTATACAGATATATCATGACCTGGAAGAATTGAATATTACAGTATACCAGGACCTGGATGGATGAATATTACAGAATATACCATGACTGATGAATAAATTACAGATATACCATGACCTGGTAATGAATATTACAGATTTACCATACCTGGATGGATGAATATTACAGATATACCGTGACCTGGATGGATGAATATTACAGATATACCATGACCTGGATGGAGATATTACAGTTAACCGTTGACCTGGATGAATGAATATACAGATATACCGTGACCTGGATGGATGAATATTACAGATATACATGACCAGGATGGATGAATATTACAGTATAACATGACCTGATGAATGAATATTACAGATATACCATGACCTGGATGAATGAATATTACAGATATTACCATGACCTGGATGAATATATATACAGATATACCATGACCTGGATGAATGAATTACAGATATACCATGACCGGATGGAATGAATATTACAGATATACCATGACCTGGATGATGAATATTACAGAATACCATGACCTGGATGGATGAATATTACAGATATACCTGACCTGTATGAATGAATTACAGATATCCATGACCGGCTTAAATGAATATTACAGATATACCATGACCTGGATGAAGAATATTACAGAATTACCATGACCTGGATGAATGAATATTACAGATAACCCGTGAACAGGATGAATGAATATTACAGATTACCATGACCTGGATGAATGAATATTACAGATAGACCGTGACCTGGATGATGAATATTACAGATATACCATGACCTGGATGAATGAATATTACAGATAACCGTGACCTGGATGAATGAATATTACAGATATACCATGACCTGGATGGAATGAATATTACAGATATACCATGACCTGGATGAATGAATATTACAGATATACCATGACCTGGATGAATGAATATTACAGATAGACGTGACCTGGATGAATGAATATTACAGATATACCATGAATGGATGGAATGAATATTACAGATATACCATGACCTGGATGGATGAATATTACAGATTACCATGACCTGGATGGATGAATATTACAGATGTACCATGACGGATGGATGAAATATACAGATACCATGACCTGGATGAATGAATATTACAGATATACCATGACCTGGATGGATGAATATTAAGATATACCGTGATCTGATGATGAATATTACAGATATACCGTGATCTGGATGAATGAATATTACAGATATACAGTGACCTGATGAATGAATATTACAGATAATCTGACCTGGATGGATGAAATTACAGAATACCGTGACCTGGATGGATGAATATTACAGTATACCATGACCTGGATGGATGAATATTACCGATTTACATGACCTGGATGGATGAATATTACAGATGTAACCATGACCTGGATGGTGAATATACAGATATACCATGACCTGGATGAATGAATATACAGATATACCATGACCTGGATGAATGAAAGTATTACAGATATACCATGACATGGATGGATGAATATTACAGATATACCATGACCTGGATGAATGAATATTACAGATATACCATGACCTGATGAATGAAATCTTAACGGAGCTGTTGTAAGTCGTTGAATGTGATATCACGTAATGAACATAACTTATGACACCCAGAAGAGTAGAAGATAGAAGAAAAGGGACCGGAGAACTTCTTGGTATTTATCTTCCTACAGGATGCTGGGGAGCTGGACTAAGTAAGTATTGCAATACTAGGGTTAAGAGGGTTCCTAACTTTGGGGAAAAACTTTTCTTGTAGTAGGATGTGCCCTTTAAGGATAAACATGTCTAGACCTTGTTATAGGGTCAGACTGCCCCACCAAGCCTAAAAACTGAAAGAAACATGTACATTTAGATACAGAGGCAAGAGGAGAGTTTAAAATGACAAGTTAACAAAACATAGGAGTCTGGAGGAGGTAAACACACAAATGAATGAGACATTTACTCTATGGGCCTTTTAATGATTTGTAGTTAATTTTCATTGGGGACCCCAAAAACTGCAGTCTAATACTGGCTGAACACCCTGTAGGATTAGTAGATTTAGTTTAAATGATTTTGGACCTGTTTTTATGATGATGATGATAATGCTATCACAGAATGATCAGAAGGCAGCTTATCCAAGTATAACAAATGCCCATTAGTGTCAATATCGTGCATCTGTCCATAGACACTAGAGGAATACATGTCTCCATTGATTCATGAAGCTCAAGACTGTCACTAATGGGAGATTTAATATAATTCATATCACAGGGAAATAAAACATGAATTGGGCAGCACATTAACTTTGACTTTTACGTATATTGGATTTGTCACCAGAGCCTAAAATGATTCATATTTTTGTATTTCAGCCTGGATTTTCCATTGTCTAATACATTCACCTATACATTGTCTAATACATACACACATTAGTTGTTTATAATATATAATTGCCTGAAATATAACTACAAACTCATAAAAGACATCGTTACTACTCCATACATAGTAATATTTCTGCATTTTTTAAATATTGTCTTCTAAGGACTTGTCTATACTTGTCTTTGGGAACATTCTCCCCAAGTTTGAAAATGAATAAATGCTTATGTAACATTGATAGGAAATGTCTCTGGGTTTCACTAGTATGTCGCTGTTTCTGCACTTTTAGGGGCCATCACAAAGCACCAGCGAGATATGGGGAACTATAAACACTAAAAATTGTGCTGTATGTAAACAATATAGAGGGTTTTTTTTTATCAATAATGTGTTGTCTTGATTTCAATTTTAAATGCCCTCATAATTCCCCTTTAAAATTAACCACTGCAATTCCAGTTCTTTCCAGTCATCACACGTTGACCCACAGAACCCATTCAGCCTGGCTAATAGAGGAGTGATGTCACTGACTCAGATAGTCATGTGATACCTCCACCAGTGAGTTATCATGCCCATGATGCCAGGAGACCATCAAATCAGAGAGGCAGTATATTTTACATGCTCTCTAGTGCACAGCAGATCCAAACAAGGAAGCTGTAGCTTTAACCCCTAGAAGCTGACAGCCAACCATATTACATTATAGTATAGAGAACTACCACAGATCATGTTAAAGCAGATCCTGACTCTTAAACACAGAACAGAGCAAAAAAACAAAAGTAATCTTTTCAGTTTGTTTTCCATCTCCAAGCACTGAGCAACAAAAAGATAAAAAATTGATTGAACCTGTAACCTCATGGTCTGCTAAGCCACCAGAGCTAATGCTGAGCAAATGGAATGTAAACAAAAAATAAATAAACCGGCTAGTTTATATTGTTCCTGGAAGGCTGTCTGCAATGCATGCTGGAGAATAAACGTCAGAGTACCAAGCAGAGATGTGTGGAACTGGTTTTATTCTGGCAGTGGTTTTGCAGAAACTATTAAAGTTCCAAAAATGTAAAAAAAAAAAAAATTAAGCCCAATTGAATGGGAAATTTTCCAATTATCGATCGCAATTTTCAAGTATTTGATAGACATTTTCAATAGAAGTTTTGATTTCCAAATGCAATATTTGTAATATTACATTTAATCTATGAAAAGTTCAGAGGTTTGAAAATTTCAAAAATCCTTCAGATCCATGGATTCCATGTTTGTTTCAAAGCCGGGATTCATTAGTAACAAGCAGCTTTCAAAGTCTTAGGGACAACCATATTGGTGTGGATACATCTGAATAGAAAATGCATAGAGACAATGAATTATGGGGGTGGGGGGGTGTGGACAATAGTTGCACATGCTCACAAGACTGCATGGACTAAGAGTTATACTGGCAACAACATGAAAGCCTTAGTTACAGAAACTATTACTTACATGTACATAGATACAACTTTCTAGAGAATCTTACAATGCGTTCTGGGCATATGAACATAAAAAAAAAAAAATACCTAGGAATGTGTAACATAAATAATTCATCACACAAAATAAATAATTTTGTTCAGATATTTATATTCAAACAAAACATGTTTATTGTTATTTTATTATTATTATTATATATATATTTTTTTTTAATACAATGGCTTTGAATTGTAGAATTATGTGTTTTTATCCTATTGATTCATACAGCCACAAATAATAGTACTGTTTTCTAAACAGGGTATCAGCTATTGGTTTTGTGCCAGCTTTCAAGGCTCTTCCTGTGGGAATTTATATGGCTCTTCCTTGACAGCAAATGAGCCCTTTTTTCCGTAAAAGAAATAAGAGTTTCTGAAACAAACACATGATTTATACAAGAGTGCTTTCTACTTTCTACCCATACGAAGCTTTCTCATTCTTTTGAAGCTAATGATTCTCTAAGAAGGAAGAGAAACAAAGCTCTCCCTGTCTCTCATGGAAAGTAATGAAATCATAACAAGTCTTAGAATTACATTAAATGCTATTCATATATATATATATATATATATGTATGAGTAGAGCTTAAAATATCGGAAATCAACAGTTAAACAACACCTATTGTGTCGCCATAAGAGACGGTTTCACAGACAAGCTTGAGTAAATGTAGAAAGACAAACGGCGCTATCACTCTGGGTAAATCTCCCAAACGTGATTCAATATCGCGTTTGCGCCAGTGGGTAAATCTCAAAAGGGAATTACCCACAGTGGGATTTTAATATCAGCTATTAGTCGGAGTTAAAATCATGCGGTAAAAGTAACGTAAACGTGTTAGCGAACCTGTTGGTGTGACTTTAACTCTTTATAATTCCCTAGTGCCGCTGGGTAAATAGCCCTGTAATAAAGGACTGTAAATACTAAAAAAAGTGTAAAAAATGAATGACTTGGTTTTATTCCCATACTATATAAGATATATAACGCAATGCTCTTGGCTTGGAAAAATACATTTAGAGTGAACTGTTCACTTGGTGCGGAAGGACATCCACGTTGAAAAATGTCTAAAAGATACCAGAGCTGTCAAAGGAGTGACCTAAATCTCAATGCTATAGACAGTTCATGGTTAGGTCAAGCCAAGCTGTAGAAAGCAATGGCTGTTAAAAGTTCATACAAATATAATTGTCAGATTTCTCTGCGAGTGAGATGTAGAATATGCCATTCTAAAAATATATTCCCTCCTTACAGTAAGTGTTAAATGGAACAATATCGCCCCGACTCTTAAATCAGTCATGGTTTTTGCGTTATATCAATACAATGACACGACGTGAGGCGGTAATTATGTAAATAGCCTAAGAGCAGCGATAGGCAATTAAAACGGGAATCATTATCTTCCATTTGTACAATGTTTTTATAAGCTAATGGGAAAATTACAGAAGCTAAAAGGTTGAGGAATTAAGCCATACGCTACTTCTTATGTTTAGAATTTTTTTACACCATATATATTTATTGTGGCGACTTTTTGGAATATTCAGTCATTTATCATTGGGAAATAATATTATGGTTATGCTTGGGAAGGTTCTCATTCATCCAGGTCATGTTATATCTGGTGTGTTCAGTTAGATCAACTGGACTTAAAGTTTAGTTCTTGAAGACATTTCATTAGTCATCCGACTGGCTTTCTCAATTCAAGAATCTGTTGGCAATTAAGTACACTGGGAAGTCCCAATTAGCATATGACAGCCAGGTGTTGGGGACCTTCTGAATGCAAGCTGTGGATTGCCAACAGATTCTTGTACAAGTCATTCTGAATTGAGAAAGCCAGTCGGATGACTCGCAAAATGTCTTCAAGAACTAAACTATAAGTCTAGTTGATCTAACTAAATACACCAGATAATATTATGGTTATTATTAACTATCCTACTAATGTTTGAGATTATATTAAGACGGGGGTTATAGCTAAAATGTTAACAAGCTCACGTGGACATACTGTACATCCTTTTTACAGTAAGATGTATTTTTGAAATGTAACTTTGTATATTTGTATACAATAAAATAATTTAAAGGAGAATTAAAGGGTATGTCCACCATTTTTTAAACTTTGCATTATGCAGTTTAACTGAAGAACATGAGGTAAATGAGCTATGTCTTACCTTCCATTCTTCAGTAAAACTTGCAGTAGAGAAGGCAGAACTACACCGCGAATGCTCCAGACATAGCTTTTTTACCTCATGTTCCTCAGTTAACTGAAAAAACACAAAGTTTAAAAAATGGTGGACATACATTTTTGGGTGGACGTGCCCTTTAAAGTGTATCTTTTATATTCCTTAGCCTTTCCCACCCCCAACTGCCACATTAACACTAAAAAAGTTTCCGATATCTACTTACAGACCCTTCGCTCCCACACCATTTTTTTCCCATTCTGCTAACTGGAAACACAGAGAGGGGCCGGACTGGCAGCCGCGCCTGTGATTGGCTGCTGGTCAGCCAATCACAGATGCGGCTGCCGCTGTGAACATAGGTGCTGGAGCGAGGGGCTGTAAGTATTAATCAGCTTTAGGGGTTGGGAAAGGCTAAGGAACAGAATATTAAAAGGCTTTGATGCAAGATAACAGGCCAGCCAGATGGGATCCGGAGGGAGGGGGGGAAGGGCTCCCCTGTGCATGTCACTAACTACTGAGAGGACAGATCAGAGGCAGATACCTTTTGGACAGGAAGATAGCTCCTACTCTATACTTTCCTGGACTTTGGGCATGGACTAAAGGAGAACCATAAGGAGCATGGATGTAAGGTAAGAATTTTTTTTAAACTGCAGAGTGGGGCCAGTAGTGGGGCAGATTTTAGATTTGGGGGCACAATTGTATAAGGTTTATTGTGATTAATAGTTATTCCTTAACTTCCATCTGTAAAATTTTTCACCACAAAATTGATTTAGTGGCAACATTTTTTTAAGCCCTATCTAACATCAGAGGCCATTTGCAGTGAAGATTCGGGGCAATATTTTACAGTGAAATGCTAGAAAAAAACTTTATATTGCTTAAATGGTAATTATTTTTCTTAGACATTCAACCATTGGTACATGCTCCCTTTACCTGTCTCCATGCACTAATGTAATTTATGCAGTTAGAAATGTTTTTAGACTTTGAAATGAGATAAGTTAGTGCTGAATTCTCACCTCCCATAGTTTCACCTAAATTCACGTTTTGTTTATCTCTAATGTCAGCTGCATAGATCCCACTGGGACCCGATAAGCTTAGTTGCTTAGTTACAGAGTCAGGTTGACATTGTTTGATCAAAGTTTCATCCATGAACAAGGATGGTTTCCATGTACCTAGACAACTAAACTTGACAGGTCCCAAGATGACCTCACATGTTCATAACTGAAATATTTCTTTAAGAATGCCAATTTATTTCACCTTTAACACAAACCATTTCTTTCTAGATGTTAATCAAACATACAAAACTCATTTTAACACTATTACTGTGGCTCATCTGCCTCATTTATTCCCCATGCTCCATCTTTCTGAAATCCTATTGTGATATGATTAAATCTTATAAACCCTGGTCCTGCTTTTTACGCAAATATGCAAATCCTGTACGGGGAAAGATTAAACTTAAATCATCTACAACTCTCCACAAAAAACAGCATCCGTCATTGGCACAGAATTCACTATTACTTCCGGCGTTCAAAATTGTATCAACAAAACTGTTTTTTTCCCCCTGATACAAGTTAATGACTAAAGCACATCCCTAAAGCTGTCTCTTTTTCAAAGGAGCAAGTAATACAACTGGAGGTGCACTCTTGTCCAAACTTTGGGTGCAGATGCCTCAAATGGTTTTCCCTTCAACCATAACTGTTACAGCACTCCAGTCAATTTAAGTCTTTATTGTGGACCACACATCACTTTTTCAAAGGGTATGCCCACTCCATATCTAAATTTTGCATATAAGTAGAAGACCCTCCCAATCCCGGAACTACAATAATTACCCTTTTTGCAGAGGGGGATACGTTTAGGAGAAAATTTTTGAGTGCCCTCTTATATCAATTTTAGATATGGGGATGTACATTACTTATTACACCTTGTTTAATTTTAAAGACATTTCAAGTTTTTTTTGGGAAACTATCAGGGAGATTCAATACAAGTTCTTATCATTAAAAATGGTGCTAATTTTCCCCAACCAATCAGATCTTATTTAACATTTGAAATATAACATCTGATTGGTTGGGGCAAAATTAGCACCATTTTAAACATTGATAACTTTATTGAAAACCCTGTATGTTTCCTTTGAAATATAAGTCTGACTCTGAAGGCTTTGTCTGCTTTCTACATCAATAGTTATGTCATTCTTAGAATCTATAAAAAAAAATCTTCAGTGAGACAGGACGGAAATAGTTTTTAGTTCTGGTAATCTCGAGTCAGACTTGTAAGAGGCAATTTTCTGCGCTGTCATTTTCAATTTCACTCTCCTATAAAGTTTGTCATTTCTGCTTTAAAACTGTTGGAGGGAAAACCTAATTTACATGCTGGAATTAATATCTTTAATTTATTTTCAATTTGTTATTGATGATGTCTTGAAGAAATAGTCTAGTGAAAGGCTCAAATGTTTATTTACTGAGAACAGAATCTAATGCACATGGACTAGGCACTTTTCCTGACTTAAGCTCGCTCTAACCAATATTAAATGAAACTTTACATCCATTTTTGCGGTGGGTGCGCAGGTTTCGCAAAAGACACGCACACACCCGGGGCAGGTGTCTTGCGATTTAATATTGCAATTGTACAAAATTTCAAAACCAGCAAATGGCTGGTGTTAAAATCATGCTGTGATAAAAAAAAACCCTTTCGAGTTCTGTGTTGGGGCCGCTTCTATTTAATCTATTTATTAATGATTTGGAAGTTGGTATTGTCAGCAAGGTTTCCATGTTTGCTGACGACACAAAACTTTGTCGACCATTAAAAACTTCAGAGGATGTGCAATCGTTGCAGGGGATCTAGATAGATGTCACATTGGGCTGCTAAGTGGCAGATGAGATTCAATGTTGAGAAATGTAAGGTGATGCATTTTGGACTTAAAAATCCTTGTGCTACTTATACATAAATGGCTCTGTGTTATGTGAATCCCTGTTGGAAAGGATCTTGGAGTCTTGGTGGATACAATCTTAAAGGTAACATGCAGTGCCAGGCGGCAACGCCAGAGCCAGCATGGTATTGTCTTGTATAAAGAGAGGTATGGATTCAAGGGAGGAAAATGTAATTCTCCCTCTTTACAAAGCATTGGTAAGGCCTCATTTGGAATATGCAGTGCAATTTTGGAATCCTGTGTAAAAAAGGACATCTTTGAAATGGAAAGGGTTCAGAGAAGGACAACTAAATTAATAAGGGGATTGGGGGAGCTTGAATATAAAGAGACTGGAAAAGTTACAATTATGTACGCTGGAGAAAAGGTGCTTGCGTGGGGATATGATTACTGTGTATAAATACATTAACAGGCCATACAATAACTATCTGGGGCATGTTCCAATAGAACATGTCAGAGGACACGTGGACATCCCTTAAAAGGCATCTATAGTGAGAAAATGAACTTTTTTCTTTCTTTCCATGAGTTCTATAATTCCCCCCAACCCAGAGTGTCTATATTTTCTAAGTTTACCTCTCTGTCCTGAGATACACAGTTAGAAGAATACGTGATTGCATTCTCTACTCCTACTTGTACTGTCAATCAAATCCCTGTGACGTGATCCTCTTCCCTGCTCAAGTCCTCCCTCCTCCATGCTCTGTACAACATAGAGATATGAATTAGCGGGGAGAGAGGTAGCTTTGATGGCAGAGATAAAGCTGCAGAGTGTGCAGAGAGATCTGACACCATGGAAAAACAGTCACTGACAGAGATAGGAGAAAGGCAGCACAGAGTACATGAATAACTTTGCAATGGGCCAATGCGTTTTTTTCACTATAGATGCCTTTAAAGACTTGAAGAAAAGAAGTTTAGTCTTCATGTTCGGAAAGGGTTTTTCACTGTGAGAACTGGACATGGTGATGGCAGGTTCATTTGAAAGTTTTAAAAAAAGCTGGATGAGTTTCTGCAACAAGGAATGTTACAAGTTACTGGTATGATACATAAAGTAGTATGTGGTCCACCCAAAAATGTATGTCCACCATTTTTTAAACTTTGCATTATGCAGTTTAACTGAAGAACATGAGGTAAATGAGCTATGTCTTACCTTCCATTCTTCAGTAAAACTTGCAGTAGAGAAGGCAGAACTTACCCGCGAATGCTCCAGACATAGCTTTTTTACCTCATGTTCCTCAGTTAAACTGAAAAACACAAAGTTTAAAAAATGGTGGACATACATTTTTGGGTGGACTTGAGGGTCTCGGTGAGTAGCGGGAGGAGGAGGAATCCGTGGTTCTTATGGATTCCATAGGGGGAGACGGAGTTGTGCCACTGAGGGCAGCACCAGCTTTAGGGGTGCGGGCCGAGCTCAGTTGCAAGCAGAGTGTCTAACCCTTCCTATGCGATTTCTGATGGGCTTCATTTGACGATCCATGCGAAGCCGCCATGCCTTGAAGGATCTCCCCAAGTCCAAAGCCGCTTCCTAGGGTGGGTCCATGGCCCGGAAAATACTGTTAATGATACCTGTAGGAAGGCGAAGTTCAGGTACCAACGAGGAAATCGGCACCACCAGCACGGGCAAGCACAGGACTCAGTCACCAGATATAGATTGAAGAAAAGTCCAGGGAATAATAGATTATCGCACAAAAGTTCACAGGCAAGGATAATGGGGGAAACAGGACGAGGCAAGACAGGAATCCAATGGGAAAATAAGGTACAAAATCGATTCAGGAACCACCCAGCACGGTCTCAAACAGGCAAGCGATGCTATTTTCGGGAATCTGCCTCAGGTTCCGGCTCTTTTTGAATCTTCGCGCCGCCGGGCGCACTTCCGTGACGTCACTTACGTCACGCAACGTACCGTCGCAACATGTGACGTCACGCGAATGCGCTGCTGACGTCGGATGCGGAACGGAGGACTGGGCGCCGACATCTTGGAGGGACCGAGAGACGGAGAAGTAAGTATGTTCCTTACAGGTACCAGGAGATCCCTGACATGTGATATCATTAAATTTACTCACCAGATAAAGAGTTACTCCTCTGGGATGGGAGGAACCCGGAGATCCTATTAAATGTTACTCCCAGGTATAGAAGGAAATCTGAAATTAGGAAATAAACGGGAACAAACATTGAATTTATTGCAGTTTGAAACCTTGTCATCTCACCCAATAGTCAACCCACAGGGAATCTAACATGCGGCAGCCCTACAGATGTTTGAAGCTTGCAACTCCCAAGCATTCCAGGTTGCCCAGTATTGTAGCTAGAAATGCTGAGAGTTGTAG
Source organism: Hymenochirus boettgeri (assembly GCA_019447015.1). NCBI lineage: Eukaryota > Metazoa > Chordata > Amphibia > Anura > Pipidae > Hymenochirus > Hymenochirus boettgeri. The sequence continues at coordinate 280,417,508 of CM033474.1, forward strand.
TTCCAAGCGTCTGGAGGGCCGCAAGTTTAACACCTGTGGTCTACCACTACTATCAGTGGATAAAGGTCAGTATACGGAGAGTTTCTCATTGGAACACACCATTTCCAGTAAGTCAATGGCCACCATTACTGATCTAACAAGGGTCATTGGGAAAACACTTGTGTTATCGCCTTTTTAGCGCAATCAATGAGATAAAAAAATGTCTGGCATTAAAATTGAATTAATATCTGACGAACATATGGACTTTTCCCCCACAATGTCCAGTCTTTGTTTGATACACCTAACGGATGAAAATGAAGAAAGAAATTTGAACCTCAAGAACCTGAAGAATAGACAAAAAGGAAGGACTAACGTCCTCCAAAAACACATGCAGGATATGATCTTTAATAACAAGGAAATACCTAATGATGCCATTCCAAACCTTCCGCTACATTATGAAGATTAACAAAACATTCAGTGAGGATCAGATTAGAAATTTTAAATCCCCAGACTGTACAGATGGTGAAGAACTTGACATTTACGCTGTGAATACACCACGAAAAGAGGATACATTTCTGCTGAAAGATATGGTGTTTAAGCAATGGGGGAAAACTCCAACACACAATATAGAAATGGAATGTTACTCAGTCAGTGCAGAAAGCAAAAATCTGATCAAAATATCCATGACCAACAGGTATTTTTAAGTCTGGCTTGTGATGTCCTGGATTTCTTGAAGCTCTAGACAAGGTTTATGTGGGGACTGTTCAATTCTGTGTTCTCTAGAAATGTCTTTACATTCGCATTTTTAAAAGTGAATAATTTTTTAATTCATTTGGGATTGAAATTCACCAGAATTCCAGCATCGATTGATAATGACCCAGCCATTAATTTGTGCTACACAGAAAGCCCCGAATGAATGAAACAAAGTTGGTGAAAGTTTCCAAAATGATTCTAAATTCTCCTCGGAGAATTCCCTCTTTGACCCATTCTTATGAAGTGAGTGGCTTCCTGAGGAACTATTTTTGGTAGTATAATTTGGTAGGACAACCCTATCAGGATATCACTTCTGCACAAGGTACAGATTAAAGGTCTTACTAAATCAAGAACAAGTCTTATTGACACCAATGGACAACTGCAATTGTACACGTTCGACAAATATAGCAAATAAAAATCCAAAACAAAAACCTTTGTATGTGTTACAAATCAACAGTCAGAGAAAAAAATGTGTCTCGTGAATTACTTGATCCAAACCATGATTTATTGTGACTAGGTTGTAATTGTCATTTCTATCTTAACATGCACTGTTTTTACAAATACCAAGTAGCACAAACCTCCTTTCAATCACATGTCACGACACATCCTATATATCGTCATTAATTCAGTAAAAAACTGTCATTGGCTTGTAAGTCCAGTCAGTAAACATTCTAAGCGCTGAAGGTCTAGTGGTTAGCTAACATATGAGAAGGTTGATTCCCCGTGTTTCACCCTATCCCTATTGATAGTAGTATATTAGGTACCTGGAAGTTCCCGTGTTTCACCCTATCCCTATTGATAGTATATATTAGGTACCTGGATAGTGTCCCCGTGTTTCACCCTATCCCTATTGATAGTGTATATTAGGTACCTGGAAGTTCCCGTGTTTCACCTATCCTATTGATAGTGTATATTAGTACCGGATCACACGGGGACACTGTCCAGGTACCTAATATATACTATCAATAGGGATTGGGTGAAACATGGGGACACTATCCAGGTACCTAATATATACTATCAATAGGGATAGGGTGAAACACGGGGACACTGTCCAGGTACCTAATATACACTATCAATAGGGATAGGGTGAAACACGGGGACACTATCCAGGTACCTAATATACACTATCAATAGGGATAGGGTGAAACACGGGGACACTATCCAGGTACCTAGTATATACTATAAATAGGGATAGTGTGAAACACGGGGACACTATCCAGGTACCTAATATATACTATCAATAGGGATAGGGTGAAACACGGGGACACTATCCAGGTACCTAATATACACTATCAATAGGGATAGGGTGAAACACGGGGACACTATCCAGGTACCTAATATATACTATCAATAGGGATTGGGTGAAACCCGGGGACACTATCCAGGTACCTAATATATACTATCAATAGGGATAAGGTGAAACACAGGGACACTAGCCTGCTTCCAAATATATCCCTCAACACACTAACATATAACTCATACTCAATGTAAGCTTCCCTTTACATGTGTCTTCGGTATACTTCCTTTTCTTCTCAATAAGCAATATTTCCATATCCTCGGGGGTATAACTGCAAGGGCCCGGGTCCCCCATGATATTGGAGACCGGGCCCCTGACTCACCCACCCTCTCCAGAGGTCCATTATCACCTTCTGTTGGGTTATAACCTTTTAAACAGCTGTATGTTTCCTTCATATGCGCGATCAGCTGTTTCAAAACAGCTGATCGTGGAGGTTTTTGTGGGCCCTATTAACTTCCAGGCCTGACCAAAGTGGCGGGGATGTTGGGGGGCAGTAGTCACACCACTGCATATGCTCCTAAGTTTACCTACAGCTGTGCAAAGTCTGCAGAAGATGTGGACAGCAATGGGCAATTGTGAGAAAGTAGGTAATGAATCTAGGACACCTTCAGAAGTTTAGATCTTCTCCTTCAGAGCAAAAATATGACTTAAGGGGCCCAATGACAAACCAATCCAGATTGACCAATTGTACAGTTTAAAACGATCGGCCAAGCTTGAACCAATGATCATACAACATGGGGATATCCCGATATCGAACCGGGATTGGTGCGTGTCGAGGGGGCCATAAAACAGTAGGATGAGCCCTGAACAACAGGTTTATGATTTCTAGCCAAATCCTTCCCCTTCTTATGTATCTACACCCCTCATTGTGCAAATGCAATTGTAAAATTACCCTCTGCTTGTTAAAAGCTTTTGCTGAGGGCAACAAACTCAGTAATTGATTTCTGTTGCATGTACATTAGCGTTCCAGCCATCATACATTGTTTACTCTTTGTCCTGTTATATTTACCAGTTCTGTTCTGCAATCATTGAATAGACCATTTCATCACATCTCAAAGCCCATGGTAGAATGAAAATAATGAGAAATCAATATGTAATCATATGATGTTTCTGTATTCCTAGCTTGTAGATGTACATTTAACGACCAACCAACTGCTGACAACTGATTTCCAACCTTAGGAACTCTAAATAGTCGAATGGAATTGAATGAACTTAATGCAGTGGATGGATATGCAGTAAACATTCAGATTATACTGTTGGTAAGAAGAAAGGTGTTTAAAGACGTAAATGCAGCCAATAAGTTTTTCACCAGGTAAGGAATCAGTAAAGCTCTGGACAATTTTTATAAAGGATCAATATTGGTAAATATTTTAATGTTTATTGTTACAGTTATTTTATATAAACTGAGTGTACACACATGCAATGTAATTGTCACCATTACACAATGGGTTTGTAATACCAGGAGCATACTCAACTTACATCTTCATTAAACAATACCCTCCAGCAACACACTCAGTTGGGCTTTAGGGCCTCCTTTTATTATTGTAGTTAGAGACAGTTTGAGTTGCTCTGTGAAGGAAGGGAGGAAGGAAGAGAAAAAGGAAGGGAGGAAGAAGAGGAAGAAAGAGAGGAAGCATGGGAGAAGGGAAGGAAGGGTGGAAGAAGAGCAAGGAAGGGAGAAGAGAAGGGAGAAAGGAAGGGAGGAAGGAAGAGGAAGGATGGGAGAAGGGAGAAGGGAAGGGATGAAAGAAGGGAGAAGCAAAGAGAGGAAGAAGAGGAAGAAAAAGAGGAAGGAAGAGAGAAGGGAAGGGAGGAAGAAAGGGAAAAGGGAAGGAAGGGAGAGGGAAAAGAAAGGAATGGAGGGAGGAAGAAAGAGAGGAGGGAGGGTTTCGAAGTCCAGACGATTTTTATGTAAAATTCGATAATTATCAAATTCGAAATTAGATAATTTTCAAAATGGAAAGTAGATGATTATCGAAATCGAAATTAGGCGATTTTCGAAAATCGAAAGTATTTGATTTTCGAAAATCAAAAGTAGACGATTTCCAAAAAATCGAAAATTAAAATTAGATGATTTTCGAAAATTGAAAGTAGATGATTATCGAAAATTGAATGTAGGAGATTTTCGAAAATCGAAGGTAGGCGATTTTCGAAAATCAAAAGTAGATGATTTTCGAAAATCGAAAGTAGATGATTTTCGAAAATCAAAAGTAGATGATTATCGAAATCGAAAGTAGACGATTTTCGAAAAAATCAAACATAGACGATTTCCGAAAATCAAACTTAGATGATTTTTGAAAGTCGAAAGTAGCCGATTAACATTCGAAAATGAAACGAAACTCAACAGTTTTGTACATCTCTATTTATAAATAGACCCCACAGAAACAGAATGCTGCATATCTGTCCCCTTTTCTTTAACCAGAAGCAGGTGCTTACAAACATCTCTGCCAATGTCCAAGATAGGAACCCGTACGGGGAGAACTTACCTGATACACTATAGTCTACCAAAAGACAATAGCAGGATTTTTGGATTGGTGTTAATCATATATATTTAAATGAAAAGGAAAAAATAAAACAATGTAAAATCTAGTGACCTGAGGATAGCAAGATTCATAAATTGATAATGGTGTAAGCTGGAGAAGAATTCAATGAGGAGCCAGTTATAGTTGATCTCAGTTTTTGAAGCAGCAAGATTTTTCATATCCTGACATCAAAAGTTATTACATTAACTGCTTCTATTGAAAAAGGATATCAGTAATTGAAAGGAAATGTATCCTTGTCTTTATTGAGAATGGAGACATCTAAAAGGTAGTTTAATTGCTATATATGTATGTGAATATATGGTATCAGTATAATAAACTGTCCTCAGATCTTTTCATCAAAGGATACAAAACATCGCTATATTTATCTATGTGAAGAGTTCTTTAGGGTAACAAAGATGTGAAAAGCTCTACAGATTAAGTAGATAGATATTATCTAGATTTTCCAACACAGAAAGCTTCAGAAAATAGCTTTGTTTTTTTGCTAGATTCCAGCCACAACACCCTATGAATAAGTGGGCATTAAAGCCTCAAACCCCATTCCAAAGGACCAATTGTCACTGCAGAACATAAAGAGGAATCAGAATGTTGCACGGATGAGCAGGTGACAAAAGGCATTCAGGCATTAAGCAATCCATTGGATTGATCCTCCTGGTCAGACCACCAATGATGCCCAACCAAATGGCCTCACACATGTGATTATCGCTCAAAATGGCCATTAATTGCCTGGCCCTTTGTCGGGCATCATGGCTGGAATAGATTGTGTGTTCAGAGCCTGAATATGGCCATACATTAGAACACATTGGATTGGGCGAAATTCCAACACATGCAATACATTTTTCAACTGATATTAGTGAAAACTATTCACTAATGATATTTTCACATGAGGTTTGGCTCAAACAACCAATATATTGCACAGGGCGCTCAGTAAAGCGACCCAATCGTAAATCCTTAATATTTGACTCATTAATGCGTCAGTAAGGTCATAGTATATGTGTGGTATTCAGTTAGTTATTCAACTGGAATTTCAGTTAAGTTTCTTGAAGATGTTTCACTAGTCATCCGACTGGCTTTCTCAATTTAAGAATCTATCAGCAATAAATACCCTGGAATGTGCCTTAATATTCATATAACATAAATGTGCCAGGGACCTGCTGTGTGCAAGGTGTGCAAGCATGAAACAAGCTAAACTAATGCGGGAATACATTTCTTTTATAAATATACTTCGTTTTATAATGAAACCTATTTTTTTTCCTTTTATATTTTTTTTAAATGTTTTTGAAACCATCCACTGTCACCCAATCAGGATTCCTTATTCTGTACATTTTGTATTGTTTCCCAAACCTGCTATCACTATAATAACCTGGTAAGTTGATATTTAATGATTTAGAAGATGAATGTGAAATACTTATGAAATAAACAGGATTATTATTTTTTTTTTTTTTACATTGGTGAAAAAATATTCCAAATTGTCTCCTTTGCTGAAATCCGACCAAATTTTCCGAATTCCTTTCATGTGAGTCTTGTCTTTTGTAGTACCACTTGTAGGTCAGATAAAGTGAATGTAAACACAATGGAAATCCTTGCATACAGTATGTTACTCTCTTTCGTTTCTGATATCTGGGTTTTTTTGTTCCTTCGAGAGTTCTCTGCTCTTGTGTTTTGCTAAGAATTTGTCTACCTACTGAAGATTATTTTATAGCCGGGAAATGAAATATAAAAAAAAAAAGTGTTGCACAAAATAAATCCTTTCTTTATCAACACCAAATTAAGTGAGAAATCTGTGCAAAATAATGAGAATAAACTCTCCCAAGAGGCTTAACAATAACCCCTTCATTATAAAACTCATCAGTGTCTAGTTTCAGACAGTTTAATTTTGTTTATAGCAATATGATACACAAAGAACATGCAGTAGATGGTTGAATCCAACAATGTAACCTGATCGGAGCCTTGTAAAACTACCTTACCAATAATCCATGCATTTTGTCATCTTTTACAATTACTCCACTAGCACTAAGAAATGTTTTTTTTTTTACACCTAGGGATCCAATCCCGCTTGCTTGGCTTTCCTATTGATTTCTTTAGACGTATGTGCTTGTTTAATAAGAAAAATGTGTCTAGAAACAGAATCTGATCATTTTAAAGATGTTATTTACTTTGTGATAGGAGGACTGAATTATGATTAATACGGAGACTAGTTTCAAGCTAATGTAGTACATATTTCTTTGTGTATGGAGCTTGCCAATTGCAACACAAAACAAATGAACAGCTTTCCATGGACAAGACATTCAAACTACTTTCCCTTCTCGTTGTTTTCCCTTTTCCTGATAGAAAAATCGTTGCAAGTTCTAAGAGTGTAAACCAAGAATTACGTCCTGACTAGGCTCTCCTAGAATCATTTGTATTGTTAGTTTTCAAGACTGGAATATTAAATATACAGGGAGATTCAATTATAGTTCTTATCGTTAAAAATGGTGCTAATTTGTCCCCAACCAATCAGATTTTATTTTACATTTGAAAGCTAACATCTGATTGGTTGGGGCAAAATTAGCACCATTTATAACGATAAGAACTTTTATAGAATCTTCCTGAAAGTTTATTAGTCAAGGTCAATGGGTGAATATGAAAGGTTAATGGTCTCTATAATGTTTAATATTCCATTTTGGTTATATAAATTTAATGTATTATATGGACTAAAATAATGTCTAGATGGTGGCTAAAGCTAACACTAGGGGGTCACATGAAGGCAAGATAGGTAGCTATACTGTAACTCCAAAGAGGGCTATGGTAGCTTACAGCAACACCAAAATGGAACATAAATAAAAAATCCCAAATATCCCATGGGTTTGCAGTCTACAGTAAGGGCAAAATGAATAAAGAAGCAGTCTACAGTGGACAAGAAGAATAAGAATAGATATTACTGTAGTATAGCTTTTGGCCACAGCAGTTTGGAGAACACAATAAGAAGAAGGGAATACACATTATAGTTCGAAGGGTACAGCTCAAGGGCTTTCAGCCTACAGTGCACACTGACATGGTTCAGTCAAGCATACTACATTGCTATATTCCTATTATTCTGTCATTGTAGCTATCCTTATTGATATGGAACAAGAATCTTTTTGACGATATTTATATGCATGACTGAACTGATTGTTCGAGATAATAGAAATCACCCAGAAGGTCCCTTGTTTTCACAATGTGTACCTAGCTGACTAAGAATGCCCATACTAGTGGTTAAACCCAAATTAAGCACCTTGTGATCAAAAGGCATCTTGATAGTCACCTTAGAGATGAGGTATTTTCATTATTTGGGTAATCTTTGCTCAACAGGACAAAGTATGTAATGTAACCGCCTAATTGTGCATTTAATTTTTTAAGACAGATTTTTAAAAAAACGTTAGTCTTTGCGCTACATTGTAACAGGAAAAGGAATGCCTTTGAAATAAAGACATTTCCCTCTGCCCACCTCTTCCTTCCGGGTTCTTGCGATATAGTAATCACTTAATGGTGAGTTAAGGAAACATTCAGGTAAGGATCGTGGAGGGTATTTTAAGGTATTTTAAAGGTGTTAATTTTCGTGTTACAATGTAGTGAAAAAACTTTTTTTTTACACCGAGTGCCTGTGCCATTAATAGAAAACAGTGCAGGCCCAAGAATAATGGCGTTAAAGGGCATCTATAGTGAAAAAAAAACACAGTGCCCCATTGCAAAGTTAAATTCATGTACTCTGTGCTGCCTTTCTCCTACCTCTGTCAGTGACTCTGTTTAACCATGGTGTCAGATCTCTGTGCAGCACTCCGCCCTTCCCCCTACCCTCTGTTACCTCCTCCATGTCTAAACACTGGCTGCCTGACAAGCTTCTCATGTGCAGCAGGAGTTAAAAGTTCAACATCCTGAAAAACACACCCACGCACAGTGGCTAATAGAAAGCAAGCTGCCCTGGAGACATGGAAGGAGAACAGTACAGTTTACTGATACAACATGATCTCTCTCTTTGTGACCCATCATCAAACAGTGAAATCTATCAAGAAGAGGGGTCAAGTGCAGCCTTATCTCTGCCATCAAAGCTATCTCTCTCCCCCTGCTAATGTTCTAATCTTTGTGTTTGTAACAGAGCAGGAAGAAGGGAGGGACTTCAGCTAGGAAGAGGGTCATGTCACAGGGATTTGATTGACAGTACAAGAAGGAGTAGAGGAATGCAATCACGTCTTCTTCTAATTTGTGTATCTCAGGACAGAGAGGGAAACTGAAGAAAGTAAAGACACTCTGGGGGTGGGGGGGGGGGTTATAGAACACATGGAAAGAGAGAAAAAAAGTTAATTTTCCCACTATAGATACCCTTTAAATCCATGCTAACCCAGTAGTAACTGCACTAGCTCTCCTGAGTACTGAGAGTGTGGGTTTTTTGCTACTGCCCTGATAATACGGTGTACCTATCTTGGTACAGACATTCCTTCACTACTGTTTGCATGCGTTTATCACCAGCTGTTTGCTGCCATTATCACAGTCGTGCAAACGTGCTGCAATCAGAGAGAGGTCCTTGCCTCGTGATGGTTGCATGTGCAAATGCAAGAATATCCATCGAAATTCACATTAATCCTTTGTGCATTGCTTGCAAAGAGTTCCCACGATGGTAAATAGCAATAGAGTCTCTCAGAGAAACAGACGTGCAAGACTTAAATATAACTTTTCACCTTGGAACTTCCACACAGCAAAACACGGAGACCTCTACCATTGCCTGTAATAGAATAAATGATCAAAGCCTTCTACTTTCCACTCATAAATCAATTTCACGGTCTTCTCATGGAGATTCATTGGTTGTTATCACACAGAACAATAGGATTGAATCTTCCCTAACAACACGGGTACTGAGCTCATATCTCATGTGCACAATCCAATAGATCTATTGGCTGACTGGCGCCCTGTGAGCGAGTTTGCTCGTGTTATTGTTTTCCCATTCACATCACCCTTCCTTTATGTGGATAAATAATTTCTGCTTATATAATGTAACACCTTGTCTCCATGTGTTACAAGATTAAGGGAACATTTTGTCTTAAACCTTAGTGATAACCCCTATTAAAATACCCTGGGTGAGGACCTGGACTGGTTGGTCCACACCCCTGGGATTGCAATAGTTAAAAAGAAGAACTTACATAAAGTTGCTAGGTTTCCGGACTTCACCCACCTTCTTTTCAGAATCCGGACATGGATAATAGGAATATGTGCTTCTTGCAGAGAGTGTCTTCCCAAAGGCCAAGACAAGCAGACAATCCAGAGGGAGAGTGAACAAGAATAGATGAGGACATTCATATGTCACCATGTCATCCCAACTATGTTCAATAACCCTTTATTAGCTTAGTACTATTTACTCAGCCTAGTCTGTTTAATGGTGACTATCAAGGGATCTATAGAGGTAGGTAGGGCATATGCATTGGTGTCCTAGCATCAGATGGTGCCTTGGCCAAAAGACACATTACATATCGATACACCCATCAATGAGAAAGAGGAATATTTACATCCAGGCCATTTTCGTTTTGGGCAACTAAAGCCGCAGAACAAAACTGAACCAGAAGGCAGAACACCTTGATATAAAACCAGTAATCTGTGTCTTACCTCTCATTTTGATACAGACGCTGGGAAATTTACCTAAATAACATATGGTTTGTGCTTTACTTCTCAGCATTCTAGTAACACACAACGACCATTATGTTCTGCACATGCTCAGTCCTTAGCTATGGCACAAACTTGTTACAGTTGGTCACACCCATTAATAATATCTAGCCAATCCTTTTACAGGACAGATAAAGCAAGAAAGCGTGTGACTGAGGTCAGGAGGTGTGGTCTGACACTGCACATACACACAGATACTTCATACAGTTCTTAACAGGCTTTGATTTACTTTAACAGAGTTTACTAAAGTGGCATTTTATAGTTTATTGGTATTTTTAGGGGGGTTGTTTTCAGATTCTGGTGTATAAAAAATTGGGTTTAGTTCTCCTTTAATAATTCCGGCATCTTTCTCATCCCTAATGGAGAGAAAAACATGAAAATCACCAATTTAAAGGGATACTATACTGAAAAAATGACTTTGCCTCATCTTAATCTATAATTGAATACATGTAAGTAGCACTTACTCTGATTTGCGTGTGTTGCTGCATGCCTTCAATCCAGCACACATTTTGATTAGGAGCAGTACCCCCCCTCCCTCTTTTAACCACTCCCACTTCCATCTGACCTGACTTTTTTCCCACAAGCTAACTGTCAAGCCTGCACACAGAATACAGAATTGTCAAAACTCTGTCACCATTCCAGCTACAGTAAAACTACTCCAGAAGAATAGTTTTTGAGAGCAAGGAGTTTGATTGACAGCTGAAATATAAGAAGTTTAAGATTGGATATCTAAAGAAATAGGGGGCAGATCAACAAAAAAATGATACAGTGGGGGTTGGAAAGATTTATAGTTTTTCGTTATATATGCCCTTTAACTTGTTTTTATTCACTGCAAAAACAAACAAATCAAAGCTCATGACACAATGGACGCAAGATAGCGGATGAAAATAATTGGCTGGACAGAAGAAAGAAAGAATTAAAATGATTTGATTTTATAATCCATTTCCCCATCTTACTATTAACGGGCAATGTTTTCAGTGCCCTACTATTTGCTCATTAGTTTCTTTTCGCTAAAATGCAGCACAGGAAATTCCATCTTTTCCGATCCAAATGCAATCTATTCATTTTTAAATAAGCAATATTGGCATGATATGACCTTTATAGGGAAATATGCCGCCTTGTAAAGAATATTTGTGGGCAGCAGGTAGAGGACAGAGGACTTATTTACTTTCATTTTTGTTCTACATAGGAATACAGAAAGTAAAATTGCCCTTCTTAAAGAGACACTAATCCATTATAGTCATGTACTGTGCATCTTTACCTATTATTCACAAGGAGAGATCCACCATATTTTCACCTCCCTGTGAATAATAGAACGGCAGGTAGTTACACTTACCTGTCGGCGCACCACTCGTAGCTTCTCACCAGGTACCGTTATTATAGGAGTATATAGTGTGGTCAAGACTGTGTGCAATCGGTTGGTGAGAAGCTACAAGTTTAGTGCCGGCAAATAAGTTTAACTCTGTAATTCACTGGGAGGTGGGAATAATTGCCCATTTCTGGAAACTATAATTCTTTCCAACCATCACTGTACCATTTTTGGTTGCGTTGTCCCCTATTTCTTTATAATCTGAAGCAAAACACACCTCAGAATATGTACTACTTACTTCCCAAGGTTCATTTTAGAGTAAAAGTTTGATAGTTCTTAGTTCGAAAATGGACCCATTAAAGTCAATGGGGAAAAAAATAGTTTGAAAAGTTCTGATGAAATACAGTTACAATAGCAATGGTAACTAAATGTTAATGGCTCTGGGACATGGGGAATGGTCTGGGGAACACGTTCATATCACCAAAACGTGTTTAAACACGAATTTTCCTCATGAGTCATGATCAAGCAATTGTCAGGCTTTAATTGAATTTTCATGGGTTACCGAAAACGATCAGATTCGAGGGATATCGTCAAATTCAAGAGTTAACAAATGCCGCATTAGAGGGTTATGGCCAAATTTGTGTGTTATTGCCAAATTTGAGGATTCGAGGATTTTTGCCGAATTCTAAGGTTAGCGAACGCTACATTTAAATGTTATCGCTGCATTTGAATGTTACCGAACGCCACATTCAAGGGTTTTGTCTGAATTCAATTATTAGTGAATGCTACATTGTAAGGTTATCACCATTCCCTAACCTTCGAATTCGGACATAACTCTCAAATGCGGCATTCGATAACCCTCAAATGTAGTGTTCACTAACCCTTGTATTTAGCAATAACATTCAAATGTACCGAATACCACATTCTAGGCTTATGGAGTGCTAAAGTCGAGGATTATATCTGTTGTATTCAATTAGATCAACTGGACTTGAAGTTTAGTTCTTGAAGACGTTTCGCTAGTCATCCGACTGGCTTTCTCAATTCAGAATGACTTGTACAAAAATCTTTGGCAATTACGTAACCTGGAAAATCCGAATTAGCATATCAAGGGCGTGATTGGATAGTGGATAAGAGGTGTTATAGGAACGCCCAGAGTAAAGTGTCAAAACAGCATTGTACAAGGCAGACAGTTGGTGTCGAACCCCCCCACCTCTATTTAGGCTTGGAGACCAAACAGCAACTGCATCAACGTATGGCCCAGCACAGAAGAGCCAATTCCTCGGGTCAGGACTCAGTCGTGTACCTGCATCTTAAGGATAAAGGACATACCTTTGAAGATTGTAATGTTAACATATTGGCAAAGGAACGTGACTAGTTCAAGAGAGGTGTCAAGGAGGCCATTTATGTGAAAATAAAGAAACCAAGCCTAAATAGAGGTGGGGGGTTTGACACCAACTGTCTGCCATGTACAATGCTGTTTTGACACCTTACTCTGGGCGTTCCTATAACACCTCTTAGCCACTATCTAATCACACCCTTAACACCTGGCTGTGATATGCTAATTGGGATTTTCCAGGGTACATAATTGCCACAGATTCTTGCACAAGTCATTCTGAATTGAGAAAGCCAGTCGGATGACTAGCGAAACGTCTTCAAGAACTACATTTCAAGTGCCAGTTGATCTAATTGAATACAACAGATATACCATGACGTGGATGAATGAGAACCTTCACAGCATATCGAGGGTTATTGATTTTTCGAAAATTACCAATATGTCTGTGAGTTTGGAAAACCTGAAAGTTTTGAGTTCGTTCCGAGCGTTCATACAAACTCATAAAACAATCTGAAACTTGGGATGAAGTTTGAGTGTTGGTCCATCCCTACTACTTACATGTATTCTCATAATTAAGATGAGGCAATGTCATATTTTCAGTTTACATACCATTTAACGGGAGAAACCATGCCATAATTTTAGCATAATCTGAAATGGAAAAACAAAATCCCATGAAAATTTGATTATCCTGTAATGATAACCAAATATTGACTGCGTAGAATAATGTATATAGTGTAGTAGCCATATTGTCATCTTATGCACTTTCAGGGGGCTGTATTGTCACATTCATTGTATATATATATATATATATACAGTATAATGACCAACTGAAAAGCCAAATGGGACTGTACCACAAGTAAAAATACTTCTATTGGATGCCACAAAGCCAATTACTAGGAAGATGGGTCTGTGTATCCATCGTTCATGGATTTGCTAGCATAGGGAATAATACGTTAAGTAATAAGTCTTTCTTTATGTATATTTGCCCTAATAAACTCTTAAAACATTGTACATGGATATCCCAGATGAAGGTATTAGAAATATAGTGTACGTTGTTGTATTGTACTCTACTAAAAACAGTTATGATATTTTCATTGCTTATTTTATATAATATTTATCATGTATAATATTTATTATTAGAATTCTGTGTAGTTTATGTATTTCTTGGCTACCATTGTTTGCAGTGCTCTGACATTTGCCTGAACATCACTTCGCAGGGAGTTAAATGTAACCAATAACTTGTGACAGAAACAAGAAAGGATCAATTATTTATTTGTAACCATAAAAAAAGTCATAGATCGAACAAGCTTGATTTACCTCCCCTTACATCCTGCCTTGCGTTTTCCTTCAGTGCCCATTTCACATCACGCTGAATCAATACTAAGTCATGTAACTGAAACGACATTTGAAAATTCCTTGTTACTTGATCATGTTTCATTGTAAAACATTTCCATGTGATACATTGTCGGCTTTGGATCTGTGCATTCGATTATGGAAATGTATGAAAAGTGTAAATAAGCATTGTGGAAAAAAAGGTTGGTTTACTTAGGGGCTGTGGTGTACTAGGAATCACTGGGTCCCCCAGCAAAACAATGAGGGGCCCCTATCTGGGCTAAATCTACATGGTTTTCTAAGAGGATGCTATATCTGTCATAGGAAAAATAAGAACACAGCGTCTTCTCTTCGGTAGTTACGCCCCTGCTTAGGGGACATAAGGACTGTGGGTGGGTGTCCTGGTCCTCGAACAAAATTATGGGTGCCTATTGTGAGAATGCTACTGATCTGCCAAAAGGATTATAACAAACAGTGGACTTTCCTACACCCACTGGTTTTGATAAGAAGGAAAGAGGCCTCACATCTAATGCTTAAGGTGCCCATACATTACAGCTTACCAGCAGACCGATCCCGCAACTTCAACAATTCTACAGGAACCACCTTTCCAGATCTTGCAAAATCGGAGTGCACACTTCCAATCTGGACCAATCAGGTACACATTAAACAGTAAAGAAGGTAGAGGCACTCTTCTTTAAACAAAATTCAAACATTTTAAGCAATTCAAGGTCTTACCTTATCTCAGGTGCAAAAATCCCTGAATGTGAGCATTAAATACCAATCACTTAGCAACCCACTAGGATTTGGTTAAATATCCATACAAGTACACAATAAAACAATTTAAAGCGCATATTTACCAATAATTGTCCATTCCATGAACGTATACTGTGTAAGTAATTTAATAAAAAGTCCAAAACATTATCCATAATAAACAAAGTAACAAAGTATTTGTATACTCCTTGTGTGTTTTTTGTAGCCTTCTTGACAATATAACCAGTAATTGTGTGCTCCCACAAGATATAGGGGCTTATTTATAAGGAGTAGGGATTGTCCAGTTTCCAAGTCAAACCTAGTTCCGACTCGGAACTTACTCTGCTCCGAATTTCGGACGGAACACTCAGATTTTCAATATTTCGTATAATGAAACTTTTCTTGGATTTTCATAATAATTTGTAAAATTGAATATTCAGAAATTTTGAATATGGCAATTTTAGAATACTGAGTCGTAAACCCAAAATCATCGAATATGTGATGCTGGAACTTGACAATAGCTTCATGTAAGAATTATTTTTTGTTTGGTTTTTTGTTCCTTCGTTTCTCTCCCATTGAGTCTCTTTGGTCCTTTTTTTGGATTATCAAATTTTTCCGAAAATCCTTTTTGAACGGAATTCGCCAGTTCTGTGAAATTGGTTACTGTAGATTAAGAACTGTGCAAACTTTTCACCACTTATTGAATAAGGTCCTTAATCTCAGATGTTACTGTCTGTTATCAATTACACCAATCGTTTTTGTAACTCAAATTCCAAGGGTACTCTATGCCCTTCGATTTCATGCCTGTGGAACACCCTCTCTCAGACACGTATTGGGCGCTATTTATAGAATCCCCTAAGTCATACTCGACTATAATAAAGGGTACATTTAAAATCCAAATTGCTATGAACAAACACGATTTATTAAAGAGCAAAACCCGGCTGTGAAAGTTAACCCCTCGTTAACATCGCAGTTACCTCTCCGCTTCTATTTATAAGCGATAACTGATGCGCAGCGTTAAAAGACAACAATACCCAAAAAAACACAACATCTCCCCCATACTTGTCCACAGTTCAGTAGCTGAAATTGCTTACGCATTTGCAAGCCGTGCTGCCCTTTCCTTAGATATCACACAGCAAGATGAGTGCTAAAAGCCCACCTCCTAGATGGTCCAGGGCCATGATACATATCACTGTCACTGGCTGATAAAGTCTGTTACAACCTCTCTCCTCCTCTTTGCCAGACAAACAAACTTGAACTGTTTGGTTGCTAGGATACAGCCTACATAATCAACTGATCAAGGATGGGTGGAGATGTTTTTTTCACATGCTAGTTTTGAGTGACAGTTACAGTCAGGCAGAAATTGTTATGTTCCCCCCTTCACACATGGCTCTTTGAAGGCAAGAGAAGCTCAAAATCAGAAAAAAAACGTATGGGGAGGGCGCATACCTTTACTCTTTTGAAAGCATTTTTAAAAAAAATGCATTGAGGCAATACAGTTATCCTTTAATCCCCCACCTTAGGAGGCATGCCACCCCGCACTTGCCCCCCCCCCCCCCCCCCCCGTGGACCCATCTGCCGCACGACCCTTTCCAGGCACCCCCTGCCCTGTACTCTCGTGGGGAGGGAAGAGAGGAGCCGCCAGGAGGGGTGGAGGGACCCTCCAGCGGGGCACTGACAAGTGCGTTTTTGGGGGCTTAGGGGGTCCCGCTGTCCAACAGCAGGACCCCCCTCCCTGGCCCTATCAAGGCCCTTGCGGCACTGAAAAGGGCTCTTGCGGCACTGAGGAGGGCTATTTGGGGCTTAAGGGGTCTTGCAGCCTGAACTAGGACCCCCCTCCCTGGCCCTTGTAAGGGCCCTTGTGGCACTGAGAAGTGCCTTTGTTGGGGGTCTGGGGGTACCGCAGATCACACCGGGACCCCTGGCAGCTCTCAAAAGAGCACTTGGATGGCGTCTTCTGTCCTCCATCCGGTGACACCAGCTCCGCTGAGCCACTAACCCCGAAAGTACGCCAAAGAAATAGTAGTAAAGAATAAAGGGGAAGGGGAATACAGTAGAAAAAGAAAGAGAAAAAAGACCAGGTTTGAACAAGGGGCCCAAAGCCCACAAGGCACCAAATCTGCATATAAGGCACCAAAAAGTAAATAATAAGGAGACAAATAGCCTCTAAAAATAAATACCCCCGTGTGGACATTGACACAATAGCTGTTGAAATTTATACAAAACATAATCTTTATTAAACATAGAAAAAGAAAAACCAACCAACAACAAAAAAAAAAAAGGGACATAAAATGATAAAATCACTGCGCAATGAACCCCCTAATAAAATATCTGTAACCTGCCATAAGAGACTGTGGCACAAAAATATTTTTTTTTTACAAGTTACTTCTACTTTTCACAGCCTGTCACTCCGTGCCATGCTTGTGCCCACGTGACGATACACAATATGGATGCTTATCATATACTGTGGCACCCATTATTATATTTTTGTGCCACAGTCCTCTTATTGGCCAGGTTACATATTTTTATTAGGGGGTTCATTGCGCAGTGATTTTATCTTTTATGTCCCCTTTTTTTTTTTTTTTTTGTTGGTTGGTTTTCTTTTTTCTATGTTTAATAAAGATTATGTTTTGTATAAATTTCAACACGCTATTGTGTCAATGTCCACCACGGGGGTACTTTATTTTAGAGGCTATTTGTCTCCTTATTATTAATTTTTGGTGCCTTATATGCGATTTGAGTGCCTTTGGGCTTTGGGCCCCTTGTTCAAACCTGGTCTTTTTCTCTTTCTTTTTCTTACTGTATTCCCCCTTCCCCTTTATTCTTACTCTATATCATTTGGCTTAATTCTTTACCAGGATTTGCACCCACCGATAGGTGTTTTCTGCTGCCTCTACATACCTACCTCGTTTTTGATATACATGTATATATACCCCGAAAGTAACCCTGCAGCCACCAGGCGTACCTTCAGCGCCGGCAGCCTCAACGAGTTTTTAGTTAGCCTATCCTATACAAGTAATGCATTTTAGGGTAACCTGTCTTGCTTCTCTGATATCTATTAATACAGTAATATGCAATAACAAAAATATCAAAGCTTTTAATTAAATTAGTTTTAATTGTAGAGAGATATAGATATCCAGATCAAGAAGGATTGTAGAGCATTTAATGTTGATTATTATTGCTAAAAAGGTCACACAAAATATGAATGAAAAATGTATTTGAATACATTCAGCACTAAGGCACTGTTTATATTCCTGAAATGTTCACAGCATAGACAGCGGGAGAACCATACAGCAGATTTTACATTGGTATCTGCATTGAAACACAGAGTAAATACAGGCACAACTAGATTGGAACATTTCATGATTTTTTGTTCTCCTATCTTAGGAATTCTCTTGTGTGTGTGTGTGTGTGTGTCGATCATTATAAAAATGTCTGTTTTATTACCGCAGATAATGGTTGATCATTATTTCCTATTGGCTTTTCTATTGAACAGCCTGTTTATGTTAAATGTGTTTTGTTGCTGCAAACTCTATATGGCCGTTTTTTATTCTGCCGATTGATTTTAGATAAAATATCTGAATGGCAACTATTCCAGGGAATCGATGGAGGGTTCGCTCTGAGATGACCCTTGTTTGACAGCAGCTAAGAGTAATTCTGACTCGACATGAACAGAACACAGGTCAATATGACTTTTACTTAGATGTAGACAATGCCTAGAAGCTATGGAGATCTTGAAAAGACCACAGTCAGGACATTTTAGATAATATTTTTTTTTTTTAAATAAAAGTTATTATTTACTTGAAAAATGTGTGTATTTGGAGTTAGGAAAATCTTTAATAAAGTTTATTCGTTCAATATCTCCACTTAAGTAGGTCCATGTTTTGGCAGCTATACAATGGTGCAACCAAACGATAGGTCGGGAAGCAGCAATCGATGTACAAACTTGCACCATTGATCTTGAGCAAATATAAGATTGAAATTTCAAGGTGATCCACAAATGAAAATTTTGTAAAGAAAAGAAGACATAGTAGACAATATGAGAGAGACTGGAAAAGTTACAATTATTTACGCTGGAGAAAAGGCGCTTGCATGGGGATATTACTGTGTATAAATACATTAATGGGCCATACAATAAACTATCTGGGGCATTGTTCACCAATAGAACATGTCAGGGGACACGTGGACATCCCTTAAGACTTGAAGAAAAAAGGTTTAGGCTTCCAAGCTCGGAAAGGGTTTTTCACTGTGAGAACGGTAAGCTATGGAACTGTCTTCCAGTGGACCTTGTTATGGCAGGTTCATTGGTCAGTTTAATAAAAAGGCTGATGAGTTTCTACAAACAAGGAATGTTACAAGTTACTGGTATTGATACATAAAGTAGAGTTGGGAAAGGGTTTGTTACTGTGAGAACTGTAAGCTATGGAACTGTCTTCCAGTGGACGTTGTTATGGCAGGTTCATTGGTCAGTTTAATAAAAAGCTGGATGAGTTTCTACAAACAAGGAATGTTACAAGTTACTGGGATTGATACATAAAGTAGAGTTGATCCAGGGAATTTTTTCCCCTTCATAAATTTGGGGCGCATTTTGCCTTCCTCTGGATCAACAGTTAGGCAGGAAAGGGGGATATTGCTAGATGGGTTGGACTGGATGGACATAGTCTTTATTCAACCTCAAATACTATACTATACTATACTATATGGCCACTTACGTCCCACTTAACATCATCATCTATTACCATTTTAGCTCGGTATTTGGTGCAATAGGTAACTAGTGATGTGGACAGTGATGTTCATTTGCATAGAAACTGGCCAGGGGACCCAATTATCTTGCTAAATAACAAGAATAAATGAGACTTTCTTTGGATAATGTATGCAGTGTCCCCCATCAACACCACCCCCACAGCCACATCTTCATGCTCACATCTTCAAATAATGTATAATGCTTTTGGTAGTATTAAGGGCAGATGTAATAACCTCTACTGCTATGGGCCAAATAAGTGTAAACCTCCCAAAACCCAATGTAATATCAGGTTTACATGAACTTACACTTCAGTTACACTTCCTGGTAGATGTAATATCTTGTTTACCTGGGCTTTAAACTTCAGTCTGCTAGATGTAATATGAGGCACATAGTGGTAAATGGACTTAAACCTATGATTCCGGTGTAATATCGGATTACTGTGAGTTAACGAAAGGAGTGTGGAGGTAAGTAATGCATCTCCACATTCCTTTTGTATAAGGGCATGGGCACCGGATGCTGTATTGAAAACCGTTTTGTGAACATGTGAAGGTGGAACTCCTTAACTGTCACTGAAGATTACTGCATTGCGGGATCTAGGGCAGTAAGTAGCCCTGCTTTCCATAATGACTTCTCCCCATAAGGGTTTAAAGATCCGTGTTTGTTTAAAGTGTTTAACGTTCTCTTGCAAGTTTCCGAAATGTACTATGTTCTTATATCTTGAAGGTTTAAAAATCATTGTGTGCTCATCACCTTAAACCCAATTTATTTACACAATAAATTTCACACTAAACATCAGCCAAAACTAAACATTATTGCATAAGGTGCACTTTTTTTAGAAACGACACACAGAAGTGGGTTTTGTACTAATATGGGCAAGAGTGTCCCATATTGAATTCCATATTCACCTAAAGGGCATGTCCACCCCCAAACACTAAAATTTAACCCCATACTGACCCCACTGTGAAGTTTAAAAAAAAATCCTTACCTTACATTTCTGCTCCTTATGGTTCTCCTGCAGTGTTTGTACAAAGTCAAGGAAAAGAAAGTAGGAGCTGTCTTCCTGTGGGAAAGGTTTCTGTCTCCTCATTGTCCATCTGAGACGACAGTGGAATGCGCAGGGAGCCCTTTCCCCCTCCCTGCCACCCCCTGATCCTTCCTCTGCTGCTCTTCACCTAGCATAAAAAGTTTTTTATATATAGGGCACCCCTGCCCTCCCCCACCTCTATGTGAGATTGCTAAAAAAAATACAGAACTCTACTTACAGCCCTTTCGCATGCCGCAGGAGCTTCTGTGATTTGGTGCCTCTCAGCCATCACACGGCTTGGCTGCAGTCCGGCCCCTGTTTGCTAGTTCCACCAAAACGAAGGCCGGATCAGAGCGCTGCAAGACAAGGGGCTGTAAGAAGAGTCCTGGCTCTTTTTTAGCAATCTAACATAGCGTTCGGGGTGGGCAGGGGTGCCCTACATTATATAAAAAACGATTTAGAGGGTAGAGATACCCTTTAAAGCGCAAGCAAGCCTGTTTAACGTAGCTATGGTTGATATCTCATGCTGATAAGCAAATAAAATCAAACAAGAAACCAGAAAATCTGCAAGTTTGACATACTGTATTGGCACAATAGGTTAGCCAAACACCTTAATTATCTGCGCCATCCAAATTCCAATAAATTGCAAATAAATATGAAAATTAGGAGTTCAGAGTGGAATTAAACCAACACAAATAATGTTATAAGTGCAACAAACAACAGTCAAAGACACTCAAAAAAAGACTTTGTCATTGGTGTAGCTTTGGTGTTGGACTGTGTGTACGCTACTAAAACAGCAATTTCTAAACACGTGGCTAGCCACAAAGGCAAAACATGAGTCATTTTGTAAGATAGAAGCATGTCATATTTCCCAGTTAAATCAATGGATCGTTTCTTTTACATATGTTGCAATTTGGTCTTCAGATGCATCGTTAGCCAAAAGGTCCTGAACAATCACTAATATTTATACTTTACTCCAGGGCATTTTTGCATCTTTTAAGACCACCCAGCTGGCTTAAAATTAATATTTCCCAAAGAATATTTAATAAAATATGTCTTCATTTTCTTATTCTAATCAGTGGCTACCAACAATAACGATCCTGTGTTTCCCTACATAGTTTAAATACAACAGGAGAAAATAAATATAATCAAAGTTGGCTATGGTTATTTAAGAAATAGCCAATTGATTTGCAATGCGCCTTACATATATCAATAGCGGCAACAGGTCAGTAGTTTATAGACCTCGTCCATTCCTGAATCCATCTTCCTGTCCAACATCATTCGATATTCAACTGTAGGGTCACGGTGTCTGGCTGATGCATCATACAATATGAGTCAGCACTGTAAACGTGATGTAATGCTTTATTAGCTCAACAGATTGTAACAAAGGAATGATTGCCTTTATAACAAATGCCTTCACTGATACAAAGCCTCTGACAGTTAAAATTTAGATCGACCTTAAATAGATTTAATTACAAAGGCATATACTTCAGCAGTCAAAAAGCAATGACTCCACTGTATTTTGTTATTATTATATTTTAAAGAAAATAAAAAAATATATATATTTTAAAGAAATATATAATTAGGAAACCCATTGGATGTATGTTTCAGCTTCATTTGAAAGATCCATGGTTTCATGGTTTTATGAAATCAAGTCAGGGTTTACGTGGTAAAAGCAATATGGCCGGAAATGTCATTCCTCCCTTAAACTCCAGCCATTGACCCTCCTGTTACAGTCTAGTAATAAGAATAATTGTTGTGATGACCAAATACTATTTTTTACAAGCTGTATGAAGACTTCGGAATCTTTCTCTGACTGCACTGGCTGAATGCCATGAGCTGAAATAAATGGATGCACTTAAGGCCTGAGGTCAAGCTCACATTGTTTATCGCATTGTACAGAAAAACCAACAAAACCTTTACTGATCTAATACTACATCACAAATGGATTTGATTGCATTTATTGAGCCAATGAAATATCTGTCTCAATCTTTAGGTGCGCATTTTATTCAACGATTGTATCGCTTCGTCATTTATTTCAGGAAACATGTTTGATCTCTCTGTTTATCTGGGGAGTTTTCTTTAAAATGAATTAATTCTGATAGATCAGTTTTGTAATAGACCAGTGGGAAGATACATTTCAAACACTCTCAGATATTCAACCAATCGGTGATTAATTTTTACTGGTCTACTACAGTTTGAAAACCGTTTATAAAATCTGATTGGTTTCTGCAGAAAGAAAGCTGGTTACACACACACCTTGAACCTTTGTCCCGACCAACCGTTTGCCACTATCGAGCAGCCAGCCACGAGGCAGCACTGTTGGCCACGGCAAAAGTAGCTGGGGGGCGAGTATGCAGTCCATGATGCCACATGATTGGCCGTAGGTTTTCGACTCGTCTCAATCGCTCATTCTCCTATTCGGTAAAAAGGAACAGTTGGAAGTCAGCAAGCCAGGCAATTTGCATGGACCAATACATTGAACTATCGGTTGATCGGCCAAAAATTGCATGAGTACATCATAAAGTTTGCACCTCTTATCAAATAAGCCTCGAGGTAGGGTTGTTTCTCTGCCATAGGGTTGAGTACAATTCCAATAACACGGTACATGAACACAAATGCACAGGATAAAAAACACACATTAGTTGTACATTTCCATTCCCTTATTCATCTCAATAGAATGGAAAGGTTTGTGTTTCCAAATACAAGCAAGTGGCACAGTGTTATTGTAATTCCTAAAAAAACAAAAAAAAGGGTTATTCAATTCAGTGGAAATGATCAATATTTGTAAATTGTTAGTTTTGGTAATGCCTTCTTAGTTATTCTACGTATTATCTTCCATTTTGAAAAATCAGTGATTTCATACCCTTTGCTGTTCCCTGCTGTTGACATTAGTGAGCTGACATTTCAGGCTAATGTCTTCATCTTCCAGGATGCACCCACATCCTTGAATGTTCCTAACAGTTAATTTTCTACTGATTGGCTGTTGGATGGGTCAAAATGCTCAGATCTCTACGAGCAACTAATCACCAGCGCGCTGGGCAAGCAAGGCCATAACGGTCTACTAGGGTCCTGCAAACAGGAAGTCAGTATTTCTGTTGCATTTATTTATACAAGACAAATGCTGAATGGGCAGATTAAGGTCATTGGGATAGAAAAATACTTCTCTTTTTTTCCGAAAACCATATTATCTGAACTCCCCCTTAAAGTTCTTATAGTTAAAAATTACGCTTATTTTGCCCCAACCATCAGATGTTAGCTTTCCAATGTTAAATAAGATCTGATTGGTTGGGCAAAATAAGCACCATTTTTAAGATAAAAACTTTTATCGAATCTCCCTGAAAGTCTTTCCGTTTTTTTTAGAATACATGCAATCTAAAATCAGAGGTTTATGCCCGTAATTGAATGAGCCATTATTGAAAAAAAAAACTCTTTGCCCCTATAACATGCTGGGTAATTTAAAATTTAAAGGAGAAGAATCCTTTAGTTCCCATGGGTTTACTAGTGAATTTGCTGCAGTAGCAACATTCCCTGCTCTGTGTTCTCTGATTGATGTAGTTAATCCCTTTTGCTAGGCTGGAGCAGTGCACACAATTTAAAAACGTAAGGTTTATTGAAATCATAATTAAAATCATTCTCTTTAAAAAAAACAACAATGTATTTCACCCTCAGCTAAAGCAGTGGCTAAAATAAAAACAACGAATACTCTCATGCGAAATAAATCACCCAGGTTCTGATCTTCAGAAATGCAGCAAGCCTAGCCCCAAAGTAATAAAATGGACAAGTGTCAAAGACACAGCCAGATACGGTGTACGTTTATAAATAAGGAGAGTGGGGAAGGAAAAAAACAATGTGCCCTGTTTATTCAACTGAAAAGAGCTAAGACACAGCAGGAAAAGTCACACAGTCCTTTATGTCACAAAGTCGGTGAAAGTTGTGTATCAAACAAACTAGAGGAGACAGCAGGCAGGTCGAAATGAATTAATAAACTCTAGACCTGTCGTACGGAGTCTGTCTTTCCTCGGGTCAGGACTCAGTCGTGTACCTGCATCTTAAGGATAAAGAACATACCTTTGAAGATTGTAATGTTAACATATTGGCAAAGGAACGTGACTAGTTCAAGAGAGGTGTTAAGGAGGCCATTTATGTGAAAATAAAGAAACCAAGCCTAAATAGAGGTGGGGGGGTTTGACACCAACTGTCTGCCATGTACAATGCTGTTTTGACACCTTACTCTGGGCGTTCCTATAACACCTCTTAGCCACTATCTAATCACACCCTTAACACCTGGCTGTGATATGCTAATTGGGATTTTCCAGGGTACATAATTGCCACAGATTCTTGCACAAGTCATTCTGAATTGAGAAAGCCAGTCGGATGACTAGCGAAACGTCTTCAAGAACTACATTTCAAGTCCAGTTGATCTAATTGAATACAACAGATATACCATGACGTGGATGAATGAGAACCTTCACAAGCATATCGAGGGTTATTGATTTTTCGAAAATTACCAATATGTCTGTGAGTTTGGAAAACCTGAAAGTTTGTAGTTCCGAGCGTTCATACAAACTCATAAAAACAATCTGAAACTTGGGATGGAGTTTGAGTGTTGGTCCATCCCTACTACTTACATGTATTCATTCATAAATTAAGATGAGGCAATGTCATATTTTCAGTTTACATACCATTTAACGGGAGAAACATGCCATCAATTTTAGCATAATCTGAAATGGAAAAACAAAATCCCATGAAAAGATATTGATTATCCTGTAATGATAACCAAATAATTGACTGCGTAGAATAATGTATATAGTGTAGTAGCCATATTGTCATCTTATGCACATTTTCAGGGGGCTGTATTTGTCACATTCATGTATATATATATATATATATATATACAGTATAATGACCAACTGAAAAGCCAAATGGGACTGTACCACAAGTAAAAATACTTCTATTGGATGCCACAAAAGCCAATTACTAGGAAGATGGGTCTGTGTATCCATCGTTCATTGGATTTGCTAGCATAGGGAATAATACGTTAAGTAATAAGTCTTTTCTTTATGTATATTTGCCCTAATAAACTCTTAAAACAATTGTACATGGATATCCCAGATGAAGGTATTAGAAATATAGTGTACGTTGTTGTATATGTACTCTACTGATAACAGTTATGATATTTTCATTGCTTATTTATATATAATATTTATCATGTATAAATATTTATTTAGAATTCTGTGTAGTTTATGTATTTCTTGGCTACCATTGTTTGCAGTGCTCTGACATTTGCCTGAACATCACTTCGCAGGGAGTTAAATGTAACCAATAACTTGTGAACAGAAACAAGAAAGGATCAATTATTTATTTGTAACCATAAAAAAAGTCATAGATCGAACAAGCTTGATTTACCTCCCCTTACATCCTGCCTTGCGTTTTCCTTCAGTGCCCATTTCACCGCTGAATCAATACTAAGTCATGTAACTGAAACGACAATTTGAAAATTCCTTGTTACTTGATCATGTTTCATTGTATAACATTTCCATGTGATACATTGTCGGCTTTGGATCTGTGCATTCGATTATGGAGAATGTATGAAAAGTGTAAATAAGCATTGTGGGAAAAAAGGTTGGTTTACTTAGGGGCTGTGCTGTAACTAGGA
The DNA here is from genome assembly GCA_019447015.1 of Hymenochirus boettgeri. Lineage (NCBI taxonomy): Eukaryota > Metazoa > Chordata > Amphibia > Anura > Pipidae > Hymenochirus > Hymenochirus boettgeri. The sequence continues at coordinate 280,443,898 of CM033474.1, forward strand.
ATCACTGGGTCCCCCAGCAAAACAATGATGGGGCCCCTATCTGGGCTAAATCTACAGTGGTTTTCTAAGAGGATGCTATATCTGTCATAGGAAAAATAAGAACAGCGTCTTCTCTTCAGGTAGTTACGCCCCTGCTTAGGGGACATAAGGACTGTGGGTGGGTGTCCTGGTCCTCGAACAAAATTATGGGTGCATATTGTGAGAATGCTACTGATCTGCCAAAAGGATTAATACAAACAGTGGACTTTCCTACACCCACTGGTTTTGATAAGAAGGAAAGAGGCCTCACATCTAATGCTTAAGGTGCCCATACATTACAGCTTACCAGCAGACCGATCCCGCAACATTCAATCAATTCTACAGGAACCACCTTTCCAGATCTTGGTCAAAATCAGAGGTGCACACTTCCAATCTGGACCAATCAGGTAACACATTAAACAGTAAAAGAAGGTAGAGGCACTCTTCTTTAAACAAAATTCAAACAATTTTAAGCAATTCAAGGTCTTACCTTATCTCAGGTGCAAAAAATCCCTGAATGTGAGCATTAAATAACAATCACTTAGCAAAAACCCACTAAGGATTTGGGTTAAATATCCATACAAGTACACAATAAAACAATTTAAAGCGCATATTTACCAATAATTGTCCTAATTCCATGAATAACGTATACTGTGTAAGCAATTTAATAAAAAGTCCAAAACATTATCCATAATAAACAAAAGTAACAAAGTATTTGTGATATACTCCTTGTGTGTTTGTTGTAGCCTTCTTGACAATATAACCAGGTAATTGTGTGCTCCCACAAGATATAGGGGCTTATTTATAAGGAGTAGGGATGATGTCCAGTTCCAAGTCAAACCTAGTTCCGACTCGGAACTTACTGCTCCGAATTTCGGACGGAACACTCAGATTTTCAAATATTTCGTATAATGAAACTTTTCTTGGATTTTCAATAATAATTTGTAAAATTGAATATTCAGAAATTATTGAATATAAAAGGCAATTTTAAGAAATACTGAGTACGTAAACCCAAAAATCATCGAATATGTGATGCTGGAACTTGACAATAGCTTGCATGTAAAGAATTATTTTTTAGATTTGGTTATTTGTTCCTTCGTATTCTCTACCATTGAGTCTCTTTGGTCCATTTTTTGGATTATCAAATTTTTCCGAAAATCCTTTTTTGGAACGGAATTCGCCAGTTCTGTGAAATTGGTTACTGTAGATTAAGAACATGTGCAAACGTTTTCACCACTTATTGAATAAGGTCCTTAATCTCAGATGTTACTGTCTGTATCAAATTACACCAATCGTTTTTGTAACTCAAATTCCAAGGGTACTCTATGCCCTTCGATTTCATGCCTGTGGAACACCCTCTCTCAGACACGTATTGGGCGCTATTTTATAGAATCCCCTAGAGTCATACTCGACTATAATAAAGGGTACATTTAAAATCCAAAATTGCTATTAACACGATTTATTAAAGAGCAAAACCCGGCTGTGAAAAGTTAACGCCTCGTTAACATCGCAGTTACCTCTCGCTTCTATTTATAAAGCGGATAACTGATGCGCAGCGTTAAAAGACAACAATACCCAAAAAAACACGCCCGGCACAAAAATATTTTTTTTTTACAAGTTACTTCTACTTTTCATCAGCCTGTCACTCCGTGCCATGCTTGTGCCCACGTGACGATACACAAATATTGGATGCTTATCATATTACTGTGGCACCCATTATTTATATTTTTGTGCCACAGTCTCTTATTGGCCAGGTTACATATTTTTATTAGGGGGTTCATTGCGCAGGGATTTTATCATTTTATGTCCCCCTTTTTTTTTTTTTGTTGGTTGGTTTTCTTTTTTCTATGTTTAATAAAGATTATGTTTTGTATAAATTTCAACACGCTATTGTTGTCAATGTCCACCACGGGGGTACTTTATTTTTAGAGGCTATTTGTCTCCTTATTATTTACTTTTTGGTGCCTTATATGCAGATTTGAGTGCCTTGTGGGCTTTGGGCCCCTTGTTCAAACCTGGTCTTTTTTCTCTTTCTTTTTCTTACTGTATTCCCCCTTCCCCTTTATTCTTTACTCTATATTCATTTTGGCTTATATTCTTTACCAGGATTTGCACCCACCGATAGGTGTTTTCTGCTGGCCCTACATACCTCGTTTTTGATATACATGTATATATAACCCCGAAAGTACCCCTGCAGCCACCAGGCGTACCTTCAGCGCCGGCAGCCTCAACGAGTTTTTAGTTTAGCCTATCCTATAACAAGTAATGCAATTTTAGGGTAACCTGTCTTGCTTCTCTGATATCTATTAATATACAGTAATATGCAATAACAAAAATATCAAAGCTTTTAATTAAATTAGTTTTAATTGTAGAGAGATATAGATATCCAGATCAAGAAGGATTGTAGAGCATTTAATTGTTGATTATTATTGCTAAAAAGGTCACACAAAATATGAATGAAAAATGTATTTGAATACATTCAGCACTAAGGCACTGTTATATTCCTGATAATGTTCACAGCATAGACAGCGGGAGAACCATACAGCAGATTGTTACATTGGTATCTGCATTGAAACACAGAGTAAATACAGGCACAACTACATTGGAACATTTCATGAATTTGTGTTCTCCTATCTTAGGAATTCTCTTGTGTGTGTGTGTGTGTGTGTGTGTGTGTGTCGATCATTTATAAAAATGTCTGTTTTATTACCGCAGATAAGATGTTGATCATTTATTTCCATATTGGCTTTTCTATTGAACAGCCTGTTTATGTTAAATGTGTTTTGTTGCTGCAAACTCTATATGGCCGTTTTTTATTCTGCCGATTGATTTTAGATAAAATATCTGAATGGCAAACTATTCCAGGGGAATCGATGGAGGGTTCGCTCTGAGATGACCCTTGTTTGACAGCAGCTAAGAGTAATTCTGACTCGACATGAACAGAACACAGGTCAATATGACTTTTACTTAGATGTAGACAATGCCTAGAAGCTATGGAGATCTTGAAAAGACCACAAGTCAGGACATTTGAGATAATATTTTTTTTTTTTAAATAAAAAGTTATTATTTACTTGAAAATAATGTGTGTATTTGGAGTTAGGAAAATCTTTAATAAAGTTTATTCGTTCAATATCTCCACTTAAGTAGGTCCATGTTTTGGCAGCTATACAATGGTGCAACCAAACGATAGGTCGGGAAGCAGCAATCGATGTACAAACTTGCACCATTGATCTTGAGCAAATATAAGATTGAAATTTCAAGGTGATCCACAAATGAAAATTTTGTAAAGAAAAGAAGGACATAGTAGACAATATGAAGAGAGACTGGAAAAGTTACAATTATGTACGCTGGAGAAAAGGCGCTTGCATGGGGATAAGATTACTGTGTATAAATACATTAATGGGCCATACAATAAACTATCTGGGGCATTGTTCACCAATAGAACATGTCAGGGGACACGTGGACATCCCTTAAGACTTGAAGAAAAAAGGTTTAGGCTTCAAGCTCGGAAAGGGTTTTTCACTGTGAGAACGGTAAAGCTATGGAACTGTCTTCCAGTGGACCTTGTTATGGCAGGTTCATTGGTCAGTTTAATAAAAAGCTGGATGAGTTTCTACAAACAAGGAATGTTACAAGTTACTGGTATTGATACATAAAGTAGAGTTGGGAAAGGGTTTGTTACTGTGAGAACTGTAAAGCTATGGAACTGTCTTCCAGTGGACGTTGTTATGGCAGGTTCATTGGTCAGTTTAATAAAAAGCTGGATGAGTTTCTACAAACAAGGAATGTTACAAGTTACTGGGATTGATACATAAAGTAGAGTTGATCCAGGGAATTTTTTTCCCCTTCATAAATTTGGTGGCATTTTTTGCCTTCCTCTGGATCAACAGTTAGGCAGGAAATGAGGATATTGCTAGATGGGTTGGACTGGATGGACATATGTCTTTATTCAACCTCAAATACTATACTATACTATACTATATGGCCACTTACGTCCCACTTAACATCATCATCTATTACCATTTTAGCTCGGTATTTGGTGCAATAGGTAACTAGTGATGTGGACAGTGATGTTCATTTGCATAGAAACTGGCCAGGGGACCCAATTATCTTGCTAAATAAACAAGAATAAATGAGAAGTTCTTTGGATAATGTATGCAGTGTCCCCCATCACCACCACCACCACAGCCACATCTTCATGCTCACATCTTCAAATAATGTATAATGCTTTTGGTAGTATTAAGGGCAAGATGTAATAACCTCTGCTATGGGCCAAATAAGTGTAAACCTCCCAAAACCCAATGTAATATCAGGTTTACATGAACTTTACACTTCAGTACACTTCCTGGTAGATGTAATATCTTGTTTACCTGGGCTTTAAACTTCAGTCTGCTAGATGTAATATGAGGCACATAGTGGTAAATGGACTTAAACCCATGATTCCGGTGTAATATCGGATTACTGTGAGTTAACGAAAGGAGTGTGGAGGGTAAGTAATGCATCTCCACATTCCTTTTGTATAAGGGCATGGGCACCGGATGCTGTATTGAAACCGTTTTGTGAACATGTGAAGGTGGAACTCCTTAACTGTCACTGAAGATTACTGCATTGCGGGATCTAGGGCAGGTAAGTAGCCCTGCTTTCCATAATGACTTCTCCCCATAAGGGTTTAAAGATCCGTGTTTGTTAAAGTGTTTAATGTTCTCTTGCAAGTTTCCGAAATGTACTAATGTTCTTATATCTTGGAAGGTTATAAAATCATTGTGTGCTCATCACCTTAAACCCAATTTATTTCACAATAAATTTCACACTAAACATCAGCCAAAACTAAACATTTATTGCATAAGGTGCACTTTTTTTAGAAACGACACACAGAAGTGGGTTTTGTACTAATATGGGCAAGAGTGTCCCATATTGCATCTCCATATTCACCTAAAAGGGCATGCCCACCCCCAAAACTAAAATTTAACCCCATACTGGCCCCACTGTGAAGTTTAAAAAAATCCTTACCTTACATCTCTGCTCCTTATGGTTCTCCTGCAGTGCTTGTCCAAAGTCCAGGAAACTGAACAGTAGGAGCTGTCTTCCTGTGGGAAAGGTTTCTGTCTCCTCATTGTCCTCTGAGACGACAGTGGCATGCGCAGGGGAGCCCTTTCCCACCTCCCTGCCACCCTCCTGATCCTTCCCTGGCTGCTCTTCACCTAGCATAAAAAGTTTTTTATATAATATAGGGCACCCCTGCCCTCCCCCAACCTCTATGTGAGATTGCTAAAAAAAAATCAGAACTCTACTTACAGCCCTTTCGCATTGCCGCAGGAGCTTCTGTGATTTGGTGCCTCTCAGCCAATCACAGCCGTGGCTGCCAGTCCGGCCCCTGTTTGCTAGTTCCACCAAACAGAAGGCCGGATCAGAGCGCTGCAGGAGTAAGGGGCTGTAAGAAGAGTCCTGGCTCTTTTTTTAGCAATCTAACATAGCGTTCGGGGTGGGCAGGGGTGCCCTACATTATATAAAGAAAACGATTTAGAGGGTAGAGATACCCTTTAAAGCGCAAGCAAGCCTGTTTAACAGTAGCTATGGTTTGATATCTCATGCTGATAAGCAAATAAAATCAAAACAAGAAACCAGAAAATCTGCAAGTTTGACATACTGTATTGGCACAATATTGTTAGCCAAACACCTTAATTATCTGCCATCCAAATTCCAATAAATTGCAAATAAATATGAAAATTAGGAGTTCCAGAGTGGAATTAAACCAACACAAATAAGTGTTAATAAGTGCAACAACAACAGTCAAAGACACTCAAAAAAAGACTTTGTCATTGTGTAGCTTTGGTGTTGGACTGTGTGTACGCTACTAAAACAGCAATTTCTAAACACGTGGCTAGCCACAAAGGCAAACATGAGTCATTTTGTAAGATAGAAGCATGTCATATTTCCCAGTTAAATCAATGGATCGTTTCTTTTACATATGTTGCAGAATTGGTCTTCAGATGCATCGTTAGCCAAAAGGTCCTGAACAATCACTAATATTTATACTTTACTCCAGGGCATTTTTGCATCTTTTAAGACCACCCAGCTGCTTAAAATTAATATTTCCCAAAGAATATTTAATCAAATATGTTCTTCATTTTCTTATTTCTAATCAGTGGCTACCAACATGAAACGATCCTGTGTTTCCCTACATAGGTTTAAATACAACAGGAGAAAATAAATAATAATCAAAGTTGGCTATGGTTATTTAAGAAATAGCCAATTGATTTTGCAATGCGCCTTACATATATCAATAGCGGCACAGGTCAGTAGTTTATAGACCTCGTCCATTCCCTGAATCCATCTTCCTGTCCAACATCATTCGATATTCAACTGTAGGGTCACGGTGTCTGGCTGATGGCATCATACAATATGAGTCAGACATGTAAACTGATGTAATGCTTTATTAGCTCAACAGATTGTAACAAAAGAATGAATTGCCTTTATAACAAACGCCGTTCACTGATACAAAGCCTCTGACAGTTAAAATTTAGATCGACCTTAAATAGATGTAATTACAAAGGCAATATACTTCAGCAGTCAAAAAGCAATGACTCCACTGTATTTTGTTATTATTATATTTTTAAAGAAATAAAAAAAATATATATATATATTTAAAGAAATATATAATTAGGAAACCCATTGGTGATGTTATCAGCTTCATTTGAAAGATCCATGGTTTCATGGTTTTATGAAATCAAGTCAGGGTTGTCGTGGTAAAAGCAATATGGCCGGAAATGTCATTCCTCCTTAAACTCCAGCCATTGACCCTCCTGTTACAGTCTAGTAATAAGAATAATTGTTGTGATGACCAAATACTATTTTTTACAAGCTGTATGAAGACTTCGGAATCTTTCTCTGACTGCACTGGGCTGAATGCCATAAGCTGAAATAAATGGATCAGACTTAAGGCCTGAGGTCAAGCTCACATTGTTTATCGCATTGTACAGAAAAACCACAAACCTTTACTGATCTAATACTACATCACAAATGGATTTGATTGCAATTTAATTGAGCCAATGAAATATCTGTCTCAACTTTATAAGTGCGCATTTTATTCAACGATTGTATCGCTTCGCATTTATTTCAGGAAACATGTTTGATCTCTCTGTTTATCTGGGATGTTTTCTTTAAAATGAATTAATTCTGATAGATCAGTTTTGTAATAGACCAGTGGGAAGATACATTTCAAACACTCTCAGGATTATTCAACCAATCAGATGATTAATTTTTACCGGTCTACTACAGTTTGAAAACCGTTTATAAAATCTGATTGGTTTCTGCAGAAAGAAAGCTGGTTACACACCACTTGAACCTTTGTCCCGACCAACCGTTTGCCACTATCGAGCAGTCAGCCACAAGGCAGCACTGTTGGCCATGGCAAAAGTAGCTGGGGGGCGAGTATGCAGTCCATGATGCCACATGATTGGCCGTAGGTTTTCGACTCGTCCAATCGCTCATTCATCCTATTCGGGTAAAAAGGAACAGTTGGAAGTCAGCAAAGCCAGGCAATTTGCATGGACCAATACATTGAACTATCGGTTGATCGGCCAAAAAATTGCATGATGTACATCATAAAGTTTTGCACCTCTTATCAAATAAGCCTCGAGGTAGGGTTGGTTTCTCTGCCATATGGTTGAGTACAATTCCAATACACCGGTACATGAACACAAATGCACAGGATAAAAAACACACATTAGTTGTACATTTCCATTCCCTTATTCATCTCAATAGAATGGAAAGGTTTGTGTTTCCAAATACAAGCAAGTGCACAGTGTTATTGTAATTCCTGAAAAAAACCAAAAAAAAGGGTTATTCAATTCAGTGGAAATGATCAATATTTGTTAAATTGTTAGTTTGTGTAATGCCTTCTTAGTTATTCTACGTATTATCTTCCATTTTGAAAAATCAGTTGATTTCATACCCTTTGCTGTTCCCTGCTGTTGACATTAGTGAGCTGACATTTCAGGTTCTGTAACGGTCCTTCTTCTTCCCAGGATGCACCACTTCCTTGGAATGTTCCTAACAGTAATTTCTACTGATTGGCTGTTGGATGGGTCAAACATGCTCAGATCTCTACTGAGCAACTGAATCCACCCAGGTGCTGGGTCAAGGGCAAGGCCATAACAGTCTCTACTAGGGGTCCTGCAAACAGGAAGTCAGTATTTCTGTTGCATTTATTTATACACAGACAAAATGCTGAATGGGCAGATTAAGGTCATTGGGATGGAAAAATACTGCTCTTTTTTTCCGAAAAGCATATATATCTGAACTTCCCCCTTAAAGTTCTTATAGTTAAAAATTACGCTTATTTTGCCCCAACCAATCAGATGTTAGCTTTCCAATGTTAAATAAGATCTGATTGGTTAGGGCAAAATAAGCACCATTTTTAACGATAAAAACTTTTATCGAATCTCCCTGAAAGTCTTTCCGTTTTTTTTAGAATACATGCAATCTAAAATCAGAGTTTATGCCCGTAATGTGAATGAGCCATTAGGTGAAAAAAAAAAACTCTTTGCCCCTATAACATGCTGGGTAATTTAAAGTTTAAAGGAGAAGGAATCCTTTAGTTCCCATGGGTTTTACTAGTGGATTTGCTGCAGTAGCAACATTTCCTGCTCTGATGTTCTCTGATTGATGTAGTTAATCCCCATTTTGCTAGGCTGAGCAGTGCACACAATTTAAAAACCTAAGGTTTATTGAAATCATAATTAAAATCATTCTCTTTATAAAAAAAACAATTCAAATGTATTTCACCCTCAGGCTAAAGCAGTGGCTAATAAAAACAACGAATACTCTCATGCGAAATAAATCACCCAGGTTCTGATCTTCAGAAATAAGCAGCAAGCCCCCAAAGTAATAAAATGGACAAGTGTCAAAGACACAGCCAGATACGTGGTGTACGTTTATAAATAAGGAGAGTGGGGAAGGGAAGAAAAACAATGTGCCCTTGGTTATTCAACTGAAAAGAGCTGAAGACACAGCAGGAAAAGTCACACAGTCCTTTATGTCACCAAGTCGGTGAAGTTGTGTATCAACAAACTAGAGGAGAAACAGGTCGAAATGAATTTATAAACTCTAGACCTGTCCGTACGGAGTCTGTCCAGTGTTTTTCCAGGTAAAGACACATCATTGTGCAGCTAATTACCCGAGGGAAAGGTTTCAATGTATGTAAAGGGCATGTCCACTACCAAAACTAAAATTTAACCCACTACTGGCCCCACTGTGTAGTGTTAAAAACATCCTTACCTTACATCTCTGCTCCTTATGGTTCTCCCGCAGTACTTGTCCAGGAAACTGAAGGGTAGGAGGTGTCTTCCTGTGGGAAAGGTTTCCCCCCTTCCCTTTATATAATGTAGGGCATCCCTGCCAACTCCCAACCGCTATGCTACATTGCTAAAAAAGAATCAGAACTCTACTTAGTGCCCTTCGCACCACTCTGCATTGCCGGCAGCCGCGTCTCTGATTGGCTAACTCTTAACCAATCACAGCTGCGGCTGCCGGTCCGGCCCCTGTTTGCAAGTTCCGGCAAAGAGAGGGCTGGATAAGAGTGCCGCAAGAGGGAGTGGCTATAAGTAAAGTTTGGTTCTTTTTTTAGCAATTTAACATAGTGGTTGGGATGTGCAGGGATGCCCTACATTATATACTGTAAAACTACTATATAGAGGGTGGAGATACACTTTAAAGAAACCAGCTAAATAACAAACCAAATACAGCCTCATCAATCTATCTAAAGAAAGAAAGACTGCATATCACAAAATAAATTATCAGGGCCATGCTAAATCATCAAAAATAATGCTTTGTAGCCTATGTAATATAGGCAGTATTGAGTTTTGCGCTACCTTGCAGCACAGAACCAAACACCTTTATGGAAGAGGCGCAGAGCGGTGCTTTGTGTCTAACCGGGATCCTGTGAAGCAGTAAATTGATTTACTGCATCGTGGGGTTTCACAAAGGTAACTAATGATGCTTCTGGTTCTGGTTCATATTGTTTTCCAGATAAATTTTTGTAGAACATTCTGTCAATTCTGTTCACCAAATAATTTCTGTAGAACAAATTAGGTCATCAAATGTTTTTTGTAAAACAAGTTTATCAATTCTGTTCATAGCAAATGGTGGCTCCAGACCTCCCTCGCGTCTCTACTCTTACCTGCTCTGGACGGACTTCCTGGTCCTTGGCGTCCCAGTTTGTGGTCACGTGGTCGGGGCTCTCGCGATATGTCCTGGTACTCCCGGTGGGTGTGCACTCAGCTAGAAGCTTCCAAAACACAATGTCCCAAAACTTTAAAAGCAGTGGCTCGGCACCAATCCCTCGGTTCCCAGGATACAGGATACTTAGTCCGTTTTTAGCATAAAAAGTACTCTTTATTAGTGCAATTTAAAGCATATCGGCATGGAAGAGAAAATGGCACAGGAGTTTGACATGTTTCGGGTCAGGTGACCCTTACTCATAGACCTGAAGTATCATACTCCACCCCTTCCTTAAAAGGACATTCTGCCCAAAGAGGTAAGTATCACTTAACCCTTCATGAACTAGACAAAATGTACAAGATACACAATATAATACAAAGCATGTTGTCATATAGAGTGACAAGAACAGTAATCCTAAAATATTTAACCATATAAAGATAATGTATCTCAATAAACATATCATTTTAAACTTAGGTAAGTATCTAACAATTTATATAACCAATGAGGGTGACAATTGTGGCTTTAAAGGGTAAGTCAAACAATGGAAATGACTCAAATTATAATTAATTTGGCTTGAAAAAGCCAAATTACTGTTCTTTCTATTTCTTCTTCTTCTTCTTCTTTTTCTTCTTCCGTTTTATTCCTCCGCTTTTTTGGACCGTATCTCCTCCCACAGTTTTTGAGCTAGAGACATGAAATTCGGTACAGACGTGCGGGGCATATGGGAGAAGTGTGCTATCTTCTAGCTAAGGAATCCGCGGAAGCGTTAGATCTGTTCATTGTATAAACATTTCCATGTGATACATTGTCGGCTTTGGATCGTGCATTCGATTATGGAGAAAGTATGAAAAGTGTAAATAAGCATTGTGGGAAAAAAGGTTTGTGTTACTTAGGGGCTGTGCTGTAACTAGGAATCACTGGGTCCCCCAGCAACAACAATGATGGGGCCCCTATCTGGCTAAATCTACAGTGGTTTTCTAAGAGGATGCTATATCTGTCATAGGAAAATAAGAACAGCGTCTTCTCTCAGGTAGTTACGCCCCTGCTTAGGGGACATAAGGACTGTGGGTGGGTGTCCTGGTCCTCGAACAAAATTATGGGTGCATATTGTGAGAATGCTACTGATCTGCCAAAAGGATTAATACAAACAGTGGATTTTCCTACACCCACTGGTTTTGATAAGAAGGAAAGAGGCCTCACATCTAATGCTTAAGGTGCCCATACATTACAGACTTACCAGAAGACCGATCCGCAGCCTTCAATCAATTCTACAGGAACCACCTTTCCAATCTGGTCAAAATCAGAGGTGCAACACTTCCATCTGGACCAATCAGGTAACACATTAAACAGTAAAAAAGAGTTAGAGGCACTCTTCTTTAACAAAATTCAAACAATTTTAATCAATTCAGGTCTTACTTATCTCAGGTGCAAAAAATCCCTGAATGTGAGCATTAAAACAATCACTTAGCAAAAACCCCCACTAAGGATTTGGGTAAATATCCATACAAGTACACAATAAAACAATTTAAAGCGCATATATTACCAATAATTGTCCTAATTCATGAATAACGTTTATAATGTGTAAGCAATTTAATAAAAAGTCCAAAAAATTTTGATTGAATCCAAATAAACAAAAGTAACAAAGATTTGTTATATACTCCGTGTGTGTTTGTTGTAGCCTTCGTGTGTAGTGACAATATAACCAGGTAATTGTGTGCTCCCACAAGATATAGGGGCTTATTTATAAGGAGTAGGGATGATGGCCAGTTCCAAGTCAAACCTAGTTCCGACTCGGAACTTACTGTCCGAATTTCGGACGGAACACTCAGATTTTCAAATATTTCGTATAATGAAACTTTTCTTTGGATTTTCAATATAATTGTAAATGATATATTCAGAAATTATGAATATAAAAAGGCAATTGTTAAGAAATACTGAGTACGTAAACCCAAAAATCATCGATATGTGATGCTGGAACTTGACAATAGCTTGCATGTAAGAATTATTTTTTAGATTTGGTTATTTGTTCCTTCGTATTCTCTACCATTGAGTCTCTTTGGTCCATTTTTTGGATTATCAAATTTTTCCGAAAATCCTTTTTTGGAACGGAAATTCGCCAGTTCTGTGAAATTGGTTACTGTAGATTAAGAACATGTGCAAACGTTTTCACCACTTATTGAATAAGGTCCTTAATCCAGATGTTTACTGTCTGTATCAAATTACACCAATCGTTTTTGTAACTCAAATTCCAAGGGTACTCTATGCCCTTCGATTTCTGCTGTGGAACACCCTCTCTAGACACGTATGGGCGCTATTTTATAGAATCCCCTAGAGTCATACTCGACTATAATAAAGGGTACCATTTAAAATCCAAAATTGCTATTAAACACGATTTATTAAAGAGCAAACCCGGCTGTGAAAAGTAACCCTCGTTAACATCGCAGTTACCTCTCGCTTCTATTTATAAAGCGGATAACTGATGCGCAGCGTTTAAAAGACAACAATACCCAAAAAAACACGCCCGGCACAAAAATATTTTTTTTACAAGTTACTTCTACTTTTCATCCGCCTGTCACTCCTGCCATGCTTGTGCCACGTGACGATACACAAATATTGGATGCTTATCATATTACTGTGGCACCCATTATTTATATTTTTGTGCCACAGTCTCTTATTGGCAGGTTACATATTTTTATTAGGGGGTTCATTGCGCAGGATTTTATCATTTATTGTCCCCTTTTTTTTTTTTTGTTGGTTGGTTTTCTTTTTTCTATGTTAATAAAGATTATGTTTTGTATAAATTTCAACACGCTATTGTTGTCAATGTCCACCACGGGGGGGTACTTATTTTTAGAGGCTATTTGTCTCCTATTTATTTACTTTTTGGTGCCTTATATGCAGATTTGAGTGCTTGTGGGCTTTGGGCCCCTTGTTCAAAACCTGGTCTTTTTTCTCTTTCTTTTTCTTACTGTATTCCCCCTTCCCCTTTATTCTTTACTCTATATTCATTTGGCTTATATTCTTTACCAGGATTTGCACCCACCGATAGGTGTTTTCTGCTGGCCCACTACATACCTCGTTTTTGTATACAGTATATATAACCCCGAAAGTACCCCTGCAGCCACCAGGCGTACCTTCAGCGCCGGCAGCCTCAACGAGTTTTAGTTTAGCCTATCCTATAAAAAGTATGCAATTTAGGGTAAACCTGTCTTGCTTCTCTGATATCTATTAAATAGTACAAATGCAAACAAAAAAATATCAAAGCTTTTAATTAAATTAGTTTTAATTGTAGAGAGATATAGATATCCAGATCAAGAAGGATTGTAGAGCATTTAATTGTTGATTATTATTGCTAAAAAGGTCACACAAAATATGAATGAAAATGTATTTGAATACATTCAGCACTAAGGCACTGTTATATTCCTGATAATGTTCACAGCATAGACACGCGGGAGAACCAACAGCAGATGTTTTTCATTGGTATCTGCATTGAAACACAGAGTAAATACAGGCACAACTACATTGGAACATTTCATGAATTTGTGTTCTCCTTCTTAGGAATTCTCTTTGTGTGTGTGGTGTGTGTGTGTGTGTGTGTCGATCATTATAAAAAGTCGTTTTATTACCGCAGATAAGATGTTGATAATTTATTTCCATATTGGCTTTTCTATTGAACAGCCTGTTTATGTTAAATGTGTTTTGTTGCTGCAAACTCTAGGCCGTTTTTATTCTGCCGATTGATTTTAGATAAAATATCTGAATGGCAACTATTCCAGGGGAATCGATGGAGGGTTCGCTCTGAGATGACCCTTGTTTGACAGCAGCTAAGAGTAATCTGACTCGACATGAACAGAACACGGTCAATATGACTTTTACTTAGATGTAGACAATGCCTAGAAGCTATGGAGATCTTGAAAAGACCACAAGTCAGGACATTTGAGATAATATTTTTTTTTTTTTAAATAAAAGTTATTATTACTTGAAAATAATGTGTGTATTTGGAGTATGGAAAATCTTATATAAAGTTTATTCGTTCAATATCTCCACTTAAGTAGGTCCATGTTTTGGCAGCTATACATGGTGCAACCAAACGATAGGTCGGGAAGCAGCAATCGATGTACAAACTTGCACCATTGATCTTGAGCAAATATAGATTGAAATTTCAAGTGATCCACAAATGAAAATTTTGTAAAGAAAAGAAGGACTAGTAGACAATATGAAGAGAGACTGGAAAAGTTACAATTATGTACGCTGGAGAAAGGCGTTGCATGGGATAAGATACTGTGTATAATACATTAATGGGCCATACAATAAACTATCTGGGGCATTGTTCACCAATAGAACATGTCAGGGGACACGTGGACATCCCTTAAGACTTGAAGAAAAAAGGTTTAGGCTTAAGCTCGGAAAGGTTTTTCACTGTGAGAACGGTAAAGCTATGGAACTGTCTTCCAGTGGAACCTTGTTATGGCAGGGTTCATGTCAGTTTAATAAAAAGCTGGATGAGTTTTACAACCAAGGAATGTTACAAGTTACTGGTATTGATACATAAAGTAGAGTTGGGAAAGGGTTTGTTACTGTGAGAACTGTAAAGCTATGGAACTGTCTTCCAGTGGACGTTGTTATGGCGGTTCATTGGTCAGTTTAATAAAAAGCTGGATGAGTTTCTACAAACAAGGAATGTTACAAGTTACTGGGATTGATACATAAAGTAGAGTGATCCAGGGAATTTTTTCCCCTTCATAAATTTGGTGGCATTTTTTGCCTTCCTCTGGATCAACAGTTAGGCAGAAATGAGGATATGCTAGATGGGTTGGACTGGATGGACATATGTCTTTATTCAACCTCAAATACTATACTATACTATACTATATGGCCACTTACGTCCCACAACATCATCATCTATTACCATTTTAGCCGGTATTTGGTGCAATAGGTAACTAGTGATGTGGACAGTGATGTTCATTGATAGAAACTGGCCAGGGGACCCAATTATCTTGCTAAATAAACAAGAATAAATGAGAAGTTCTTTGGATAATGTATGCAGTGTCCCCCATCACACCACCACCACAGCCACATCTTCATGCTCACATCTTCAAATAATGTATAATGCTTGTGTAGTATTAAGGGCAAGATGTAATAACCTCTGCTATGGGCCAAATAAGTGTAAACCTCCCAAAACCCAATGTAATATCAGGTTTACTGAACTTTACACTTCAGTACACTTCCTGGTAGATGTAATATCTTGTTTACCTGGGCTTTAAACTTCAGTTCTGCTAGATGTAATGAGGCACATAGTGGTAAATGGACTAAACCATGATTTCCGGTGTATATCGGATTACTGTGAGTTAACGAAAGGAGTGTGGAGGTAAGTAATGCATCTCCACATTCTTTTGTATAAGGGCATGGGCACCGGATGCTGTATGAAACCGTTTTGTGAACATGTGAAGTGGAACTCCTTAACTGTCACTGAAGATTACTGCATTGCGGGATCTAGGGCAGGTAAGTAGCCCTGCTTTCCATAATGACTTCTCCCCATAAGGGTTTAAAGATGTGTTTGTTAAAGTGTTTAATGTTCTCTGCAAGTTTCCGAAATGTACTAATGTTCTTTATCTTGAAGGTTATAAAATCATTGTGTGCTATCACCTTAAACCCAATTTATTTCACAATAATTTCACACTAAACATCAGCCAAACTAAACATTTATTGCATAAGGTGCACTTTTTTAGAAAGACACACAGAAGTGGGTTTTGTACTAATATGGGCAAGAGTGTCCCATATTGCATCTCCATATTCAACTAAAGGGCATGCCCACCCCCAAAACTAAAATTTAACCCATACTGGCCCCCACTGTGAAGTTTAAAAAAAATCCTTACCTTACATCTCTGCTCCTTATGGTTCTCCTGCAGTGCTTGTCAAAGTCCAGGAAAATGAACAGTGGAGCTGTCTTCCTGTGGGAAAGGTTTCTGTCTCCTCATTGTCCTCTGAGACGACAGTGGCATGCGCAGGGGAGCCCTTTCCCACTCCCTGCCACCCTCTGATCCTTCCCTGGCTGCTCTTCACCTAGCATAAAAAGTTTTTATATAATATAGGGCACACCCTGCCCTCCCCAACTCTATGTGAGATTGCTAAAAAAAAATCAGAACTCTACTTACAGCCCCTTCGCATTGCCGCAGGAGCTTCTGTGATTTGGTGCCTCTCAGCCAATCACCGCCGTGTGCTCCAGTCCGGCCCCTGTTTGCTAGTTCACAAAACAGAAGGCCGGATCAGAGCGCTGCAGGAGTAAGGGGCTGTAAGAAGAGTCCTGGCTCTTTTTTTAGCAATCTAACTAGCGTTCGGGGTGGGCAGGGGTGCCCTACATTATATAAAGAAAACGATTTAGAGGGTAGAGATACCCTTTAAAGCGCAAGCAAGCCTGTTTAACAGTAGCTATGGTTTGATATCTCATGCTGATAAGCAAATAAAATCAAAACAAGAAACCAGAAAATCTGCAAGTTGACACTGTATTGGCACAATATTGTTAGCCAAACACCTTAATTATCTGCCATCCAAATTCCAATAAATTGCAAATAATATGAAAATAGGAGTTCCAGAGTGGAATTAAACCAACACAAATAAGTGTAATAAGTGCAACAACAACAGTCAAAGACACTCAAAAAAAAGACTTTGTCATTGGTAGCTTTGGGTTGGACGTGTGTACGTACTAAAACAGCAATTTCTAAACACGTGGCTAGCCACAAAGGCAAACATGAGTCATTTTGTAAGATAGAAGCATGTCATATTTCCCAGTTAAATCAATGGATCGTTTCTTTTACATATGTTGCAGAATTGGTCTTCAGATGCATCGTTAGCCAAAAGGTCCTGAACAATCACTAATATTTATACTTTACTCCAGGGCATTTTTGCATCTTTAAGACCACCAGCTGCTTAAAATTAATATTTCCCAAAGAATATTATACAAATATGTTCTTCATTTTCTTATTTCAATCAGTGGCTACCAAAATGAAACGATCCTGTGTTTCCTACATAGTTAAATAACAGGAGAAAATAAATAATAATCAAAGTGGCTATGGTTATTTAAGAAATAGCCAATTGATTTTGCAATGCGCCTTACATATATCAATAGCGGCACAGGTCAGTAGTTTATAGACCTCTCCATTCCCTGAATCCATCTTCCTGTCCAACATCATTCGATATTCAACTGTAGGGTCACGGTGTCTGGCTGATGGCATCATACAATATGAGTCAGACATGTAAACTGATGTAATGCTTTATTAGCTCAACAGATTGTAACAAAAGAATGAATTGCCTTATAAACAAACGCCGTTCACTGATACAAAGCCTCTGACAGTTAAAATTTAGATCGACCTTAAATAGATGTAATTACAAAGGCAATATACTCAGCAGTCAAAAGCAATGACTCCACTGTATTTTGTTATTATTATATTTTTAAAGAAATAAAAAAAATATATATATATATTAAAGAAATATATAATTAGGAAAACCATTGGTGATGTTATCAGCTTCTTGAAAGATCCATGGTTTCAAGGTTTTATGAAATCAAGTCAGGGTTGTGTGGTGTAAAAGCAATATGGCCGGAAATGTCATTCCTCCTTAAACTCCAGCCATGACCCTCCTGTTACAGTCTAGTAAAAGAATAATTGTTGTGATGACCAAATACTATTTTTACAAGCTGTATGAAGACTTCGGAAATTTCTCTGACTGCAATGGGCTGAATGCCATAAGCTGAAATAAATGGATCAGACTTAAGGCCTGAGGTCAAGCTCACTTGTTATCGCATTGTACAGAAAAACCACAAACCTTTACTGATCTAAACTACATCACAAATGGATTTGATTGCAATTTAATTGAGCCAATGAAATACTGTCTAACTTTATAAGTGCGCGTTTTATTCAACGTTGTATCGCTTCTCATTTATTCAGGAAACATGTTTGATCTCTCTGTATTCTGGGATGTTTTCTTTAAAATGAATTAATTCTGATAGATCAGTTTTGAATAGACCAGTGGGAAGATACATTTCAAACAACTCTCAGGATTATTCCACCAATCAGATGATTAATTTACCGGTCTACTACAGTTTGAAAACCGTTTATAAAATCTGATTGGTTTCTGCAGAAAGAAAGCTGGTTACACACCACTTGAACCTTTGTCCCGACCAACCGTTTGCCACTATCGAGCAGTCAGCCACAAGGCAGCATGTTGCCACGGCAAAGTAGCTGGGGGGCGAGTATGCAGTCCATGATGCCACATGATTGGCCGTAGGTTTCGACTCGTCAATCGCTCATTCATCCTATTGGGTAAAAAGGAACAGTTGGAAGTCAGCAAAGCCAGGCAATTTGATAGGACCAATACATTGAACTATCGGTGATCGGCCAAAAAATTGCATGATGTACATCATAAAGTTTTGCACCTCTTATCAAATAAGCTCGAGGTAGGGTTGGTTCTCTGCCATAGGGTTGAGAAATTCCAATACAATGGTACATGAACACAAATGCACAGGATAAAACACACATTAGTTGTACATTTCCATTCCCTTATTCATCTCAATAGAATGGAAGGTTTTGTGTTTCCAAATACAAGCAAGTGACAGTGTTATTGTAATTCCTGAAAAAAACCAAAAAAAAGGGTTATTCAATTCAGTGGAAATGATCAATATTTGTTAAATGTTTAGTGTGTGTAATGCCTTCTAGGTATTCTACGTATTATCTTCCATTTTGAAAAATCAGTTGTTTCATACCTTTGCTGTTCCCTGCTGTTGACATTAGTGAGCTGACATTTCAGGTTCTGTAACGGTCCTCTTCTTCCCAGGATGCACCACTTCCTTGGAATGTTCCTAACAGTAATTTCTACGATGGCTGTTGGATGGGTCAAACATGCTCAGATCTTACTGAGCAACTGAATCCACCAGGTGCGGGTCAAGGGCAAGGCCATAACAGTCTTACTAGGGGTCCTGCAAACAGGAAGTCAGTATTTCTGTTGCATTTATTTATACACAGACAAAATGCTGAATGGGCAGATTAAGGTCATTGGGATGGAAAAATACTGCTCTTTTTTTCCGAAAAGCATATATATCTGAACTTCCCCCTTAAAGTTTTATAGTTAAAAATACAGCTTATTTTGCCCCAACCAATCAGATGTTAGCTTTCCAATGTTAACTAAGATCTGATTGTTAGGGCAAAATAAGCACCATTTTAACGATAAAAACTTTTATCGATATCTCCCTGAAGTCTTTCCGTTTTTTTTAGAATACATGCAATCTAAAATCAGAGGTTTATGCCCGTAATGTGAATGAGCCATTAGGTGAAAAAAAAAACTCTTTGCCCCTATAACATGCTGGGTAATTTAAAGTTTAAAGGAGAAGGAATCCTTTAGTCCCATGGGTTTTACTAGTGGATTGCTGCAGTAGCAACATTTCTGCTCTGATGTTCTCTGATTGATGTAGTTAATCCCCATTTGCTAGGCTGAGCAGTGCACACAATTTAAAAACCTAAGGTTTATTGAAATCATAATTAAAATCATTCTCTTTATAAAAAAACAATTCAATGTATTTCACCCTCAGGCTAAAGCAGTGGCTAATAAAAACAACGAATACTCTATGCGAAATAAATCACCCAGGTTCTGATCTTCAGAAATAAGCAGCAAGCCCCCAAAGTAATAAAATGGACAAGTGTCAAAGACACAGCCAGATACGTGGTGTACGTTTATAAATAAGGAGAGTGGGGAAGGAAGAAAAACAATGTGCCCTTGGTTATTCAACTGAGAAAGAGCTGAAGACACAGCAGGAAAAGTCACACAGTCCTTTATGTCACAAGTCGGTGAAGTTGGTATCAACAAACTAGAGGAGAAACAGGTCGATGAATTATAAACTCTAGACCGTCCGTACGGAGTCTGTCCAGTGTTTTTCCAGGTAAGACAACACATGTGCAGCTAATTACCCGAGGGAAAGGTTTCAATGATGTAAAGGGCATGTCCACTACCAAAACTAAAATTTAACCCACTACTGGCCCCACTGTGTAGTGTGTTAAAAACATCCTTACCTTACATCTCTGTCCTTATGGTTCTCCCGCAGTTTCCAGGAAACTGAAGGGTAGGAGGTGTTTCCTGTGGGAAAGGTTTCCCCCCTTCCCTTTATAAATGTAGGGCATCCCTGCCAACTCCCAACCGCTATGCTACATTGCTAAAAAAGAATCAGAACTCTACTTAGTGCCCTTGCGCACCACTCTGCATTGCCGGCAGCCGGTCTCTGATTGGCTAACTCTAACCAATCACAGCTGGGCTGCCGGTCCGGCCCTGTTTGCAAGTTCCGGCAAAGAGAGGGCTGGATAAGAGTGCCGCAAGAGGGAGTGGCTATAAGTAAAGTTTGGTTTTTTTTTAGCAATTTAACATAGTGGTTGGGATGGCAGGGATGCCTACATTATATACTGTAAAAATACTATTAGAGGGTGGAGATAACTTTAAAGAAAACCAGCTAAATAACAAACCAAACAGCCTCATCAATCTATCTAAAGAAAGAAAGACTGCATATCACAAAATAAATTTCAGGGCCATGCTAAATCATCAAAAATAATGCTTTGTAGCCTATGTAATATAGGCAGTATTGAGTTTTGCGCTACCTTGCAGCCCAGAACTAAACACCTTATGGAAGAGGGCAGAGTGGTGCTTTGTGTTTAACCGGGATCCTGTGAAGCCATAAATGATTTACTGCATCGTGGGGTTTCACAAAGGTAACTAATAATGCTTCTGGTTCTGGTTCATATTGTTCCAGATAAATTTTTTAGAACATTCTGTCAATTCTGTTCACCAAATAATTTCGTAGAACAAATTAGGTCATGAAATGTTTTTTGTAAAACAAGTTTATCAATTCTGTTCATAGCAAACGGTGGCTCCAGACCTCCCTCACGTTCTACTCTTACTGCTCTGGACGGACTTCCTGGTCCTTGGCGTCCCAGTTTGTGGTCACGTGGTGGGCTCTGCGATATGTCTGGTACTCCCGGTGGGTGTGCACTCAGCTAGAAGCTTCCAAACACAATGTCCCAAAACTTTAAAAGCAGGGGCTCGGCACCATCCCTCGGTTCCAGATACAGGATACTTGTCCGTTTTTAGCATAAAAAGTACTCTTATTAGTGCAATTTAAAGCATATCGGCATGGAAGAGAAAATGGCACAGGAGTTTGACATGTTTCGGGTCAGGTGACCCTTACTCATAGACCTGAAGTATCATACTCCACCCCTTCCTTAAAAGGACATTCTGCCCAAAGAGGTAAGTATCACTTAACCTTTATGAACTAGACAAATGTACAAGATACACAATATAATACAAAGCATGTTGTCATATAGAGTGACAAGAACAGTAATCCTAAAATATTAACCATATAAAGATAATGTATCTCAATAAACATATCATTTAAACTTAGGTAAGTATCTAACAATTTATATAACCAATGAGGGTGACAATTGTGGCTTTAAAGGGTAAGTCAAACAATGGAAATGACTCAAATTATAATTAATTTGGCTTGAAAAAGCCAATACTGTTCTTTCTATTTCTTCTTCTTCTTCTTCTTTTCTTCTCCGTTTTATTCCTCCGCTTTTTTGGACCGTATCTCCTCCCACAGTTTTGAGCTAGAGACATGAAATTCGGTACAGACGTGCGGGGCATAGGGAGAGAGTGTGCTATCTTCTAGCTAAGGAATCGCGGAAGCGTTATGGCGTTATCGGTGAATTTCTGGACATTTTTCCCATAGACTATAATGGTAACAATCCTCAATGTGGATATTCAAAACAGTGTTTTCATGGTCATAAATACAATGGTGATACCCCCAACCCCCCACACAGACCCAGGTAACCCACCTACTGAACTAAAGTCAAAAAACTAATTTAGATTTATCCTCAATAAAAGATAGTTTTATGGTTATAACACAAAAAAGACATACCCCCTCAACCAGAACCAGGTACACAAACCTACTAATCTACTTATCCATTATGGTGGCAGCCATATTTAAAGGGTAACTAAAAGTAACTAAAGTCAAAAAAACTAATTTAGATTTATCCTCAATAAAAGATAGTTTTATGGTTATAAACACAAAAAAGACATACCCCCTCAACCAGACCCAGGTACACAAACCTACTAATCTACTTATCCATTATGGTGGCAGCCATATTTAAAGGGTAACTAAAGTCAAAAAAACAAATTTAGATTTATCCTCAATAAAAGATAGTTTTATGGTTGTAAACACAAAAAAGACATACCCCCCCCAACCAGACCCAGGTACACACACCTACTAATCTACTAATTCATTATGGTGGTAGCCATACTTAAAGGGTAACTAAAGTAAAAAAATCAAATTTTGACCAATCATCAAAAAAGTTCATTTTTTTTAACCCCCAACCGGACACAGTTACACACACCTACTGATCTACTTATCCATTACTGTGGCAGCCATACCTAAAGGGTAACTAAAGTAAAAAAAAATTGACCAATCATCAAAAAAGTTTGTTTTTTTTAACCCCCAACCCGACACAGGCACACAAACATACTGATCTACATATCCCTTACTGTGGCAGCCATACTTAAAGGGTAACTAAAGTCAAAAACATTTTTTTGACCAATCATCAAAAAAGTTTGTTTTTTTAACCCCCACGTTGTACAGGTACATACACCTTCTGACCTATCCCTCCATTACTGTGGCAGCCATATTTAAAGGATAACTAAAGTCAAAAAAACTAATTTTGACCAATCATCTAAAAAGATTTTTTAACGCCCAACCCGACCCAGGTACACACACCTACTGATCTACTTATCCATTACTGTGGCAGCCATACTTAAAGGGTAACTAAAGTAAAAAAAAATTTTTTGCACAATCATCAAAAAAGTTTATTTTTTTAACCCCCAACCCGACACAGGTACACACACCTACTGATCTACTTATCCATTACTGTGGCAGCCATACTTAAAGGGTAACTAAAGTCAAAAAAACAAATTTTGACCAATCATCAAAAAGATACAGAGAGATTCAATAAAAGTTCTTATCATTGAAAATGGTGCTAATTTTGCCCTAACCAATCAGATGTTAGCTTTCTGATTGATTGGATCAAAATTAGCACCACTTTGGGCTGGGTACACACAAAAGTTTTTTTTGTCCCAAACAAGCGTTCACTACAAACTAATCATTCCCATTATTGAGTTTTAAAATCTGCAGCAAACACACATGTTCCCTTCCAAAATGCAGCCCTTCAAGCCAAATTCAAAGTTTATACTTAAACTTTCCCTTTCTAGTTATTATTATCATGTTAGTATTGTTGGACAAAGTCTAATTTTTATTACAATTCAGTATGATATTATACTCACCTTACTAATATGACTTAAGAATTAATGAAAGAGTCTTGGTAAAAGTAAGAAATAAAGGGATAATCCTGATGCCTAATAAGATCTTAGAGAGAATAACTTTAAATTATAGAAGGGATAATTTTCACTCAGTACTATGTAATATATAAGAGATAATGCGCCCCTTACAGTGTAATATAAGGATATTATTTTAAATTCTAGCCTTGTTCCTATTTCCACCCCCGCATGACGTCACGTTCCCCTTCCCATATCCATCATACCCCCTTCCCCCCACCCTGTCCAGAAGCCTCATTGGGCAGGGTGGGATATCTGTAAAGTAGGGCGATGAAAAGAAAATACAGTTACTGTGCCATTTAGCAGTCTTTCCTTACAGCAGGAAACATGTTCCATTTACCAGATTTTATTTTTTGCCAAAATGAACTGAAAAGCAATTAAACTATATTTTCTTACTGCATAAATTGAAGGTAAAGTGTGCAATTTACAAGCCTTCCTCCTGCAGAGATTAAAGGGCAATTGTCATGTACTACTCTTTATTATTGTAGAACTGAATGGAAAAATGTGTTTAAAAGCCTTTTATTATTAAATAGATTAAAGGGCATGCAGGACCATTACCATTTTTGAAGGGAAAGTGTATCATAGAGTTTAAAGGGAGATATATTATGGGAAAAAGTCATTATGCGTACATATTTTTCTGAAGGGGTTAAAGGTAAGTAAACAATTTACCTGTTTTTATTTTTTTAACCATGTTTAAAGGGAAAGATTGCCATGTACTATTTCAATTGACATTTACTGTTACTATTACCAAAATTGCATTTTTACAAAAAGTATGCTTGTCTTTCCTTAGTGCATTCTGTGTGCTAAAAACATACACTTACGCTACACAATGGTCTACAACATTTTCTTTTTGCCAACATAATGTTGCTCTTCACATACTCTTGTATACAAACAAAATTCTGTTTTAATCCACTGAACATTTTGTCCACGAAAATAGATTTTGGTCATCATATTACAGTATATATTTTGGTTGATTAAATGTATGTTTTGGTTGACTAAATATAGTTTTGTCAACAAAACTTTAGGTTTTTGTTGTTGACTAAATCTATGTTTTGTTTCACAATTTGTAGAAAGGCGCACTCTTAAGCACTAACATGTGCTCTTGTGTATCCAGTGGTGCTGGTATCCTGGACGTCCTGCCACGTCTCCAAGGTAAGTTTCAAAGAAAGAAATTCGGAACCGCACACTCTTCCGCTGTTTGGGTCCTTAACCCATTTATTTAGTGGATATACAACCGTATAATGTTTCGGGGGATCTCAGCCACCCTTCATCAGACAAAAAAAAATAAAGACAAACTAGGTTGTATGTGTAAAATAAATGTGCCTAGATTGTAAGCTCTTCGGGGCAGGGCCTGATGTGAATGTATCCATGCAATTGTAAAATGCTACGAAAGATGTTGGCGCTATATAAATCCACAATAATAATAATAATAATACTAAAAATTATACCTATAATGTCTGTCTAACAATTTATAGTAACATAGTATTGGAGGTTGTATAAAGACACACGTCCATCTAGTCTAACCTTTATACCCTACCCATAATGTCTGTCTAACAGTTACATAGTAACATAGTATTGGAGGTTGTATAAGACCACGTTACATCTAGTCCAACCTTTATACCTACCCATAATGTTCTATACAGTACATAGTAACATAGTATTGGAGGTTGTATAAAGACATACGCTCATCTAGTCCAACCTTTATACCCTACAATATGTCTGTCTAACAGTTCTAGTAACATAGTATTGGAGGTTGTATAAAGACATCTCATCTAGTACACCCTTTATACCCTACCATAATGTCTGTATAACAGTTACATAGTACTAGTATTGGAGGTGTATAAAGACATACGTCCATTTAGTCCAACATTTATACCCTACCCTATATGTCTGTATAACAGTTACATAGTAACATAGTTTGGAGGTTGTATAAAGACATACGTCATCTAGTCCAACCTTTATACCCTACCATAATGTCTGTATAAACAGTTACATAGTAACATAGTATTGGAGGTTGTATAAAGACTACGTCCATCTAGTCAAACCTTTATAACCTACCCATAATGTATGTATAACAGTTACATAAACATATATTGGAGGTTGTATAAAGACATACGTCCATCTAGTCCAACCTTTATACCCTACCACTAATGTCTGTATAACAGTTAAATAGTAACATAGTATTGGAGGTTGTATAAAGACCTACACCATCTAGTCCAACCTTTATACCCTAACATAATGTCTGTATAAAAGTTACATAGTAAAATAGTATTGGGTTGTATAAAGACATCATCCATCTAGTCCAACTTTATACCTTCCCATAATGTCTGTATAACAGTTACATAGTAAACTAGTATTGGAGGTTGTATAAAGACATACCTCCATCTAGTCCAACCTTATATCTACCCCTATGTCTGTATAACCGTTACATAGTAACATAGTATTGGAGGTTGGATAAAGACATACGTCCATCTAGTCCAAACTTTATACCTACCCAATGTCTGTAAAACAGTTACATAAACATATGTATGGAGGTGTATAAAGACATACGTCCATCTAGTCCAACCTTTATACCCTACCCATATGTCTGTATAACCGTTACATAGTAACATAGTATTGGAGGTTGTATAAAGACATACTCCATCTAGTCCAACCTTTATACCCTACCCCTAATGTCTGTTAACAGTTACATAGTAACATGTATTGGAGGTTGTATAAAGAAATCGTCCATCTAGTCCAACCTTTATACCCTACCAATAATGCCTGTCTAACAATTACATAGTAACATATGGATTGGAGGCTGAATAAAGGCATATGTCCACCCAGTCTAACCTTTTAGCCCACCTTCTCTACCTTTTGTACCTCACTGATTCTCTGTATACTGACCCTTGGCTCCGTCATGGACTCCGATTCTGGTTTTCAATTTGGTACCATTCTACTGTGCAGCTCTGAGCTGGTTGTGCCGTTAGAGACATTTTACAGTGAAACTCAATAAACAGCATCTCAACCAGTTGCTGCTGTCCCATTAATAGGTGTGGATGGTGGCTTAATATTGTACCTTGCAGATGTGTCTTGGATTTAAATTCATCCTCAGCTACATCTACATGTGTATGCTGTCCATAAGCTTGGGTGTTTTTTCCTTCTTAAGCTTGTACTTGGGTTTCTTCCCCATTCATAAAGACGTACTATTATGTTGTGGATGAGTGATAGAATACAATTACAATATTTTTGAAACTTTACAAGAAAACATTCAAAATACATACACAAATACATTAATATTTGGGTTGGGGCAAGCAATAAGATATTCCTTGTACATAGATAGTCATGTACTCAAAGGCAGAGAAGTTCTGTACGTATCTGCAATGCCTCTTCCTGTTTTATTTAGGAAAATTGTTGCAAATTAAACCATTTTTTATTATCTTGGTACATTGTTCTTTTATTGTTGGTAGATTTCAAATGCAACCTTTGCTCTACACACATCATATCTACTCTGTGATGTCTCTTAACCATATCTAAATAGAGCTTTACATCTCTTTGTGAAAGGTCCCTAGGATATTCTCACATCTCCTTACAATAACCAGACAAAGGCATGAAACCATTCCTCTCTGACTGATCTCTATCTGCACAATGCCTTGTCATTCGTTTCATCCTTTCCCGACCCTGAATTCTTTGACTTGCTAATGGATTTTCCAATCTGCGTACCTGCTGTGACACTCAAGATGAACAGAATTGTATTCAAGTTTCTCCCTATCATTGTGGCAGTTCTTAAGAATATATTGCCATGTTATTAATAAATGATGATCGTAAACATAATGCCAAGGTTTAGTCCTTCGCTAAAACACCCAGGATGCAATGGTAATGAAGCAATGTTTATTTAGCATTAGGGACGAGAAAACGACTACTCGCGGTTACTTTTGCATAGACTTCTAAGTTCTCACATAAATTTCTGATTTGAAAACCTATTTGGTATCTTTTCTTCAGAAACCTTTATGTTTCTCTATTGTTTAACATGTGAACATTTAGGAAATTATTAAAAGGGCAGTAAAGTTTACATATAAATGACCCTACATGAATTTCTTTGATTCAAGTAATAGATTACTGTATTCGGCAGCATTTTAGGAAAAAAAAATATCTGTTTGATTCTAAAGGTTTTAAAGAGTGGGTAATGGATCCAAAAACTTAGTTACATACCAACAAATTGTCTATCCCCCCTACCTGCCTGCCTGAGCTGACAATTAACTACTGGGAGGCCTTCCCATCACCTTTTTCTAATATAGACTGAGCAGTGATAAAACCAATTAATACTCTCTAGGAAGGAAGGCTGCAGGAATCAGGAATCAATTAATACTTACTAGGAAAGAGGGATGTAGAAATAAGGAACCAATTGTTACTCACTAGAAAGGAAGGCTGCAGAAATCACAAACCAGTTGTTACTTAATAGGAAGGACGGCTGCACAAATCAGGAACCAATTGTTAGTCACTAGGAAGGAGGACTGCAGGTATCAGGAACTTACTGTATTTCGGTTCCTTTCTAAACTTCCGAACTTTGGTAAAACTTCGTAAGTTCAGAAACGAACCCATTAAAATCAATAAGGAGTTAATAGTTCAAAAAGTTTGAAGAAATAACAGATAAACTAACAATGGTAACTTACTGTAAATGGCTGTGGCACCTGGGAAATGGTCTGGGTAACATGTCACTATCACCAAAACCTGTTTAAACACTTCTTTCCCCACAATCGGCAAAGTGGCGTGTTTGCCCAAGCTTCATTTGAGGGTTTTGGAAATTTGAGGTTAACCAAATGCTACATTCAAGGGTTACTGAAAATAGAACATTTAAAGGCTACATTCAAGGGTTAGCAAAACAACGATTCATTCGAGGTATGCTTGTGGAGGTTCTCATTCATCCAGGTCATGGTATATCTT
The DNA here is from genome assembly GCA_019447015.1 of Hymenochirus boettgeri. Classification (NCBI taxonomy): domain Eukaryota; kingdom Metazoa; phylum Chordata; class Amphibia; order Anura; family Pipidae; genus Hymenochirus; species Hymenochirus boettgeri. Next base: position 280,472,476 of record CM033474.1, read on the forward strand.
TTGTATTCAGTTTAACTGGACTTAAAGTTTAGTTCTTGAAGACGTTTCAATAGTCATTCGACTGGCTTTCTCAATTCAGAGGTTTACAGAAAACCAACACACACAGATCAGAATTTGATGTTTGACTCCCACCACCCTTTAGATCACAAGCTGGGTGTCATCAGAACCCTGCAACACAGAGCTGAGAACATCCCCCCTAGCACAGAGGCGAAGGCTAAAGAAATGAAACATCTCAGAGGAGCCCTTAAAACTTCATCCAGACTGAGCCTTTGTCAAAAGAAGTAGAAGGAAAGAAAAGAACATGAATACCAACAGTGAAGGGTAAAAGCAAGACAGGAGAAAGAACATGGTCATCCCATATGTCAAACCCAATCCCGAAACACAAGAATAGCGACATCATATACGCGGTGCAGTGCAGTGAACTCTGATTTGTATGTGGGGGAGACCAAACAGCAACTTCTCCAACGTTTGGCCCAGCACAGAAGAGCCAATTTCTCGGGTCAGTACTCAGCCGTGTACCTGCATCTTAAGGATAAAGGACATACCTTTGAAGATTGTAATGTTAACATATTGGCAAAGGAACAATTTAAGAGAGGTGTCAAGGAGGCCATTTATGTGAAAATAAAGAAACCAAGCCTGAAAAGAGGTGGGAGGGTTTAAAACCAACTGTCTGCCATGTACAATGCAGTTTTGACCCCTTACCCTGGGTAGTTACTATAACACTTCTTAGCTACAATGCAATCACGCCTTGCATTCATAATGTCCTTAACACCTGGCTGTGATATGCTAATTGGGACTTTCCAGGGTACATCATTGCCACAGATTCTTGTACAAGTCATTCTGAATTGAGAAAGTCAGTCGGATGACTAGCGAAACGTCTTCAAGAACTAAACTTCAAGTCCAGTTGATCGAACTGAATACAACAGATATACAGTAATCCATTTGAGGGTTACGAACGTCAGAGGCTACATTCAAGAGTTACCGAAAACAACATTACATTTGAGGAGTAGTGAATAATACATTTGAGGGTTAACGAAAAGGAACATTATATACAAGGGTTAATGCACAATACATTCTAGGGTTAGCGATTAGATAATTATCAAATGTTTGATAATTATCGAAAATACAGCCACGAGTTCGGAAAATCAAACTAGTGGGAATAGTGAGAATAGTGGGTATCAGGAACTGATTGTTAGTCACTGGGAAGGAGGGCTGCAAGTATCAAGAACTGATTGTTAGTCACTGGGAAGGAGGGCTGCAGGTATCAGGAACTGATTGTTAGTCACTGGGAAGGAGGGCTGCAGGTATCAGCAACTGATTGTTAGTCACTGGGAAGTAGGGCTGCAGGTATCAGGAACTGATTGTTAGTCACTGGGAAGGAGGGCTGCAGGTATCAGGAACTGATTGTTAGTCACTGGGAAGGAGGGCTGCAGGTATCAGTGGCTTTATCGGTGATTTCTGGACATTTTTCCCATAGACTATATGGTAACAATCCTCAAATGTGGATATTTCAAAACAGTGTTTTTCATGGTCATAAATACAAATGGTGATACCCCCAACCCCCCCACAGACCCAGGTACACCCACCTACTGAACTAAAGTCAAAAAACTAATTTAGATTTATCCTCAATAAAAGATAGTTTATGGTTATAAACACAAAAAAGACATACCCCCTCAACCAGACCCAGGTACCACAAACCTACTAATCTACTTATCCATTATGGTGGCAGCCATATTTAAAGGGTAACTAAAGTAAAAACAAATTTAGATTTATCCTCAATAAAAGATAGTTTTATGGTTATAACACAAAAATACATACCCCCTCAACCAGACCAGGTACACAACCTACCTAATCTACTTATCCATTATGGTGGCAGCCATATTTAAAGGGTAACTAAAGTCAAAAAACAAATTTAGATTTATCCTCAATAAAAGTAGTTTTATGGTTGTAAACACAAAAAGACATACCCCCCCCAACCAGACCCAGGTACACACACCTACTAATCTACTAATTCATATGGTGGTAGCCATACTTAAAGGGTAACTAAATAAAAAAATCAAATTTTGACCAATCATCAAAAAAGTTCATTTTTTTAACCCCAAACCGGACACAGTTCCACACACCTACTGATCTACTTATCCATTACTGTGGCAGCCATACCTAAAGGTAACTAAAGTAAAAAAAATTGACCAATCATCAAAAAGTTGTTTTTTTTTAACCCCCAACTTGACCACAGGCACACAAATATACGATCTACATATCCCTTACTGTGGCAGCCATACTTAAAGGGTAACTAAAGTCAAAAACATTTTTTTGACCAATCATCAAAAAAGTTTGTTTTTTTACCCCCCACGTTGTACAGGTACATACACCTTCTGACCTATCCCTCCATTACTGTGGCAGCCATATTTAAAGAGTAAACTAAATCAAAAAAAACTAATTTTGCCATCATCTAAAAAGATTTTTTAACGCCCAACCCGACCCAGGTACACACACCTACTGATCTCTTATCCATTACTGTGGCAGCCATACTTAAAGGGTAACTAAAGTAAAAAAAATTTTTTGCAAATCATCAAAAAAGTTTATTTTTTTAACCCCCAACCCGACACAGGTACACACACCTACTGATCTACTTATCCATACTGTGGCAGCCTACTTAAAGGGTAACTAAGTCAAAAAAACAATTTTGACCAACATCAAAAAGATACAGAGAGATTCATAAAAGTTCTTATCATTGAAAATGGTGCTATTTGCCCTAACCAATCAGATGTTAGCTTTCTGATTGATTGGATCAAAATTAGCACCACTTTGGGCTGGGTACACACAAAAGTTTTTTTTGTCCCAAACAAGCGTTCACTACAAACTATCATTCCCATTATTGAGTTTTAAAATCTGCAGCAAACACACATGTTCCCTTCCAAAATGCAGCCCTTCAAGCCAAATTCAATTTTATACTTAACTTTCCCTTTCTAGTTTATTTATCATGTTAGTATTGTTGGACAAAGTCTAATTTTTATTACAATTCAGTATGATATTATACTCACCGTGGGAGAAGTGTGCTATCTTCTAGCTAAGGAATCCGCGGAAGCGTTATGGCGTTATCGGTGAATTTCTGGACATTTTTCCCATAGACTATAATGGTAACAATCCTCAAATGTGGATATTTCAAAACAGTGTTTTTCATGGTCATAAATACAAATGGTGATACCCCCAACCCCCCACACAGACCCAGGTACACCCACCTACTGAACTAAAGTCAAAAAAACTAATTTAGATTTATCCTCAATAAAAGATACGGTGAGTATAATATCATACTGAATTGTAATAAAAATTAGACTTTGTCCAACAATACTAACATGATAAATAAACTAGAAAGGGAAAGTTAAGTATAAAATTGAATTTGGCTTGAAGGCTGCTTTTGGAAGGGAACATGTGTGTTTGCTGCAGATTTTAAAACTCAATAATGGGAATGATAGTTTGTAGTGAACGCTTGTTTGGGACAAAAAAAACTTTTGTGTGTACCCAGCCCAAAGTGGTGCTAATTTTGATCCAATCAATCAGAAAGCTAACATCTGATTGGTTAGGGCAAATAGCACCATTTTCAATGATAAGAACTTTTATGAATCTCTCTGTATCTTTTTGATGTTGGTCAAAATTGTTTTTTTGACTTAGGTTACCCTTTAAGTAGGCTGCCACGTATGGATAAGTAGATCAGTAGGTGTGTGTACCTGTGTCGGGTTGGGGGTTAAAAAAATAAACTTTTTTGATGATTTGCAAAAAATTTTTTTTACTTTAGTTACCCTTTAAGTATGGCTGCCACAGTAATGGATAAGAGATCAGTAGGTGTGTGTACCTGGGTCGGGTTGGGCGTTAAAAAATCTTTTTAGATGATGGGGCAAAATTAGTTTTTTTTGATTTAGTTTATCTTTAAATATGGCTGCCACAGTAATGGAGGGATAGGTCAGAAGGTGTATGTACCTGTACAACGTGGGGGGTAAAAAAACAAACTTTTTTGATGATTGGTCAAAAAAATGTTTTTGACTTTAGTTACCCTTTAAGTATGGCTGCCACAGTAAGGGATATGTAGATCGTATATTGTGTGCCTGTGGTCAAGTTGGGGGTTAAAAAAAAACAACTTTTTGATGATTGGTCAATTTTTTTTTACTTTAGTTACCTTAGGTATGGCTGCCACAGTAATGGATAAGTAGATCAGTAGGTGTGTGGACTGTGTCCGGTTTGGGTTAAAAAAATGAACTTTTTTGATGATTGGTCAAAATTTGATTTTTTTATTTAGTTACCCTTTAAGTATGGCTACCACCAATGAATTAGTAGATTAGTAGGTGTGTGTACCTGGGTCTGGTTGGGGGGGTATGTCTTTTTGTGTTTACAACCATAAAACTACTTTTATTGAGGATAAATCTAAATTTGTTTTTTGACTTTAGTTACCCTTTAAATATGGCTGCCACCATAATGGATAAGTAGATTAGGTAGGTTGTGTACCTGGGTCTGGTTGAGGGGGTATGTATTTTTGTGTTATAACCATAAAACTATCTTTTATTGAGGATAAATCTAAATTTGTTTTTACTTTAGTTACCCTTTAAATATGGCTGCCACCATAATGGATAAGTAGATTAGTAGGTTTGTGTACCTGGGTCTGGTTGAGGGGGTATGTCTTTTTTGTGTTTATAACCATAAACCTCATGGTCATAAATACAAATGGTGATACCCCCAACCCCCCACACAGACCCAGGTACACCCACCTACTGAACTAAAGTCCAAAAAAACTAATTTAGATTTATCCTCAATAAAAGATAGTTTTATGGTTATAAACACAAAAAAGACATACCCCCTCAACCAGACCCAGGTACACACACCTACTAATCTACTAATTCATTATGGTGGTAGCCATACTTAAAGGGTAACTAAAGTAAAAAAAACTAATTTAGATTTATCCTCAATAAAAGATAGTTTTATGGTTATAAACACAAAAAAGACATACCCCCTCAACCAGACCCAGGTACACAAACCTACTAATCTACTTATCCATTATGGTGGCAGCCATATTTAAAGGGTAACTAAAGTAAAAAAACAAATTTAGATTTATCCTCAATAAAAGATAGTTTTATGGTCGGACTGATTGTTAGTCCACTGGGAAGGAGGGCTGCAGTATCAGAAACTGTTGTTAGTCCACTGGGAAGGAGGGCTCAGGTATCAGGAACTGATTGGTAGTCACTGGGAAGGAGGGCTGCAGGTATCAGGAACTGATTGTTAGTCATTGGAAGGAGGGCTGCAGGTATCAGAACTGATTGTTAGTCACTGGAGAGGCTGCAGTATCAGGAACTGATTGTTTGTCACTGGGAAGGAGGGCTGCAGGTATCAGGAACTGATTGTTAGTCACTGGGAAGGAGGGCTGCGAATCAGGAACTGATTGTTAGTCACTAGGAAATAGGGGTGCAGGTTATCAGGAACTGATTGTTAGTCACTAGGAAGAAGGCTGTAGGTATCAGGAACTGATTGTTAGTCACTGGGAAGAGGGCTGCAGTTCGGACTGATTGTTAGTAGTCCCCTGGGAAGGATGGCTGCAGAATCAGGAACTATTGTTAGTCACTGGGAAGGATGTGCAGGTATCAGGACTTATTGTTAGTCACTGGGAAGGAGGGCTGCAGGTATCAGAAACTGATTGTAGTCACTGGGAGGCTGCAGGTATCAGGAACTGATTGTTAGTCACGGGAAGGAGGGCTGCAGGTATCAGCAACTGATTGTTAGTCACTGGGAAGTAGGCTGCAGGTATTAGGAACTGATTGTTAGTCACTGGGAAGGAGGCTGCGGGTATCAGGAACTGATTGTTAGCACTGGGAAGTAGGGGCTGCAGGTATTAGGAACTGATTGTTAGTCACTGGGAAGGAGGGCTGCAGGTATCAGAACTGGTTGTTTGTCACTGGGAAGGAGGGCTGCAGGCTATCAGGAACTGATTGTTAGTCACTGGGAAGGAGGGCTGCAGGAATCAGGAACTGATTGTTAGTCACTGGGAAGGAGGCTGCAGGAATCAGGAACTGATTGTTAGTCACTAGAAATAGGGTGCAGGTATCAGGAACTGATTGTTAGTCACTAGGAGGAGGGCTGTAGGTATCAGGAACTGATTGTTAGTCACTGGGAAGGAGGGCTGCAGGAATCAGGAACTGATTGTTAGTCACTAGGAATAGGGGTGCAGGTATCAGGAACTGATTGTTAGTCACTAGAAGGAGGGCTGTAGGTAATCAGGAACTATTGTTGATCATGGGAAGGAGGGCTGCAGGTATCAGGAACTGATTGTTAGTCACTGGGAAGGATGGCTGCAGGTACAGGAAACTGATTGTTAGTCACTGGGAAGGAGGGCTCAGGTATCAGGAACTGATTGTTAGTCACTGGGAAGGATGGCTGCAGGTATCAGAAACTGATTGTTAGTCACTGGGAAGGAGGGCTGCAGGTTCAGAACTGATTGTTAGTCACTGGAGAGGAGGGCTGCAGGTATCAGAACTGATTGTTAGTCACGGGGAAGTGGGCGCAGGTATCAGGAACTGATTGTTAGTCACTGGGAAGGAGGGCTGCAGGTATCAGGAACTGATTGTAGTCACTGGGAAGGAGGGCTGCAGGTATCAGGAACTGATGTTAGTCACTGGGAGGAGGGCTCAGGTATCAGGAACTGATTGTTAGTCACTGCGGAAGGAGGCCTGCAGGTATCAGGAACTGATTGTTAGTCACTGGGAGGATGGCTGCAGGTATCAGAACTGATTGTTAGTCAAGGGCTGCAGGAATCAGGGAATTACAGAAATATGCACAATTAACGATGCTAAGATTAGAGGTTACAGCTATCTGCTACTTAGGTATTATGGAAAGATATCTTGCTCATAATATTTTCGTTTTGGTTCACCTTTCATAAGCTAAAATGCCAATATTGAAATTGAGTGAAATGAACCAGACATGCACAGAGGACAGACTAACTATAAGAGGTCACCTTATAAAACATATATTTTATTTAACACAGCCCTGTTAGTGTAGACCTCCCCCTCTTGGCCTCTGCTAGAGTTTTCCAACTGTGTCTATTTAAGGCAATGTCACTAGACCGCTACCTGGGATTTCCTACACAAGGTTTCCACCCAATCTGTTCAGCCCAAATTGTAACATAGAAGCTTTAGCCAATAAATGTAGACTCCAGGTAATGTATGGATGTTCATAGTTCAGGTTGTAAAGTCCCATCCCCATGGCTCTCTGCTAAAAAAATTCCATTAATGTTCACAATCGTTTTTCTCCATAGAACTTGCTAATTTCAAGATTTGCTTATATTACAAGGTGTATGGGGCAAAATGATTATCTACAATGCTTATGAATGTCCACCATCTGTATTGGCTTCTTTTTACTTTAAGTAGAGGAGCCAATACCATTGCAATGTCTAAGCTTACCCAGCCAACTGGAAGGTTGTTCAGGTGAGTGTACATGCATGTTATTGCATAACCAGTGGAATATGTTATGCATATATGGCAGTTGCATGTGTTGTTCACCTTAAAGGGTATGTCCACCCCCATAACTAGAATTTCACCCACCTCTGGCCCACTGTGTAATGTTTAAAATCCTTACCTTACATCTCTCGTCCATTGGTTTTCCTGTAATGCCTTTCCAATTTCAGAAAAATGAAGAGTAGGAGCTGTCTATGGTCTTCCTGTGCCTGCTACTCTTGCCTTGTCCTCCTGGCACGCGCAGGGGGAAAATAGTTTTGGAGGTGGTGATACCCTTTAAGACTGTGGTTTTCCATATTCATTCACAAAAAAATTCCATTAATGTTCACAACGTTTTTCTCCTCATAGAACTTGCTAATTTTCAAGATTTGCTTAATATTACAAGTGTATGGGCAAAAATGATTATCTACAATGCTTATGAATGTCCACCATCTGTATTGCTTCTTTTACTTAAGTAGAGGAGCCAATACCATTGCAATGTCTAAGCTTACCCACCAACTGGAAGGTTGTTCAGGTGAGTGTACATGCATGTTATTGCATAAACCAGTGGAATATGTTATGCAATATATGGCAGTTGCATGTGTATGTTCCCTTAAGGGTATGTCCCCCCCATAACTAGAATTTCACCCACCTCTGCCCCCACTGTATAAGTTTAAAAATCCTAACCTTACATCTCGTCCATATGGTTTTTCCTTTAGTGCCTTTCCAAAGTTCAGAAAAATGAAGAGTAGAGCTGTCGATGTGTCCTCTGTGCCTGCTACTGCGCTTGTCCTCCTGGCACGCGCAGGGGGAAAATAGTTTTGGAGGTGGTGATACCCTTTAAGACTTGGTTTTCCATATTCATTTCCATTGGCTACTGAAATAAGGATATTAGATAACGAGACAAATGTATTTAAGTTGCTTTTAGGGTGCATCATGGGAGGGCTGTTAGATGTCCCCTAATAGTGAGGATCAGTTTAATGAAGAAGTTGATTAAATATGTATTTTGTGTGCTATTATCCTACGTTTAGCTTTTAGTATATCATTTTAAATGTTAATGTAAGTAATAAGGTGCAACATGTCGTAGAACATTGCATCAAGCTTCAGTTTCCCTTTGTTTAATTCAAATTCAAATGTTAAACAATGTGTTCCACTCGAATGAGCTTATTACACCCAAGATGCTGCCATTGTAAAATTCATAATGGCAGAAAATACATTTGCCGACTGTATTCACATGAGATCAAGTGTGAATGGTTCAAAACCGCAATAGCAGATGCCCTGAGTCTGATCTAAAACAGATATGGCATTAGATCATTCTATTCTATGTAGCACATGATGTGGGCCTTAATAATTGTAAACACAATGAGAGAACCTCTGAGATGTTCTTGCTCTATATTAATTTACTATCTAGTAGCTACAGACCTTGTCTAGTATAAAATCAGCCATTAATAAACCAATATGGCACAATAAGGTTACCAGAACCTAGCAGTGTGTAAACAAGGGGATTTAATCACTTCTTACTGCCAGCATATACAACGGTACATAGAGTGTCAATCTGTCTTCCCATTTAGGGGGTATCCCAAGTATAAATAAAATTGAGATAGTGTGACAAGTATGGACATCTCCAAAACTCGTTACCCCATCAGTAAGGTTCGTAGCTGTGTTTAGATGAGTAAATATGATTGGTTTATAATTATTAGTTATTACATATATCTTGTAGGGATTTGCGTTAACTTGAGAAAAATGTTTAACTGAGAAGTCAATGCACCTAACATTATAGCCGTGGTTTAGATATATAGTTAAAACTTAAATAAAACAAGATACTGTATGGATATTTTTATTTATAAATAAAAAATAGAGTAATAGATACTATAGCAACTCCTAAATAGCAGAGGAAAATAATAGCTGCTATAGCAACTACTAGGCTGAATGGGTGTTTACTGTATACTGTTTCTAAGATACTACATTTTTCTATATATTATTATTATATCTAACATTCAACATTTATTTATTTCTAACTAAACTTTCAAGATGTATTTTGCTTTTCTTCATCAGATATAATCATTTAATTGTCATGGAAAGAGATTTCACACAATACAATTGATGGGCAGTTAACTTATAGGATACAATATACATTATGTGGTCTCTTGATATTTCAGTTTATATAGATTTTTATACTATGCCTGCCAACTAAAAACTATTCAAATGCTAAAATGTCTTTGGGTCAACTTTTATGCAGGCAACATGGGTAGGAGAAAAAAGATGGATGCAACCTCCACTACCCTCCCTCCTTCTAACTAAACCTTCAGCTGCTTCGTCACCCTACTATAAAACCTTTTTCTGTAGTGTAGTGTACCCCACCCATCCCCCACCGCCATGGTAATTTTTTAATAGACTTACAATCTTTTGTTCCCTCGGCTCTCTGCATAGCCGGCAGCTGCCTCTGTGATTGGCTGACTAACAGATACAATAATAATTGACTAAGGATTATTTCTCAATGTGCTGGTTGAGCTTTAGAAATACAGTAGACTAATTTACTATCTATCTTTGTTTTTACAATAACAAATAGAAAGTGCTAATAAAGTTTAAAGTAAATGGTGTTTTTAGGCTTTGCAACAATGTCAAGGGCTTGTGGCTTACAGGGGAATCCAGATGCAGGCCCATAGCTCATTCACCCAAGTAAACAGAGAAAACTGCTGAAATTTAAATACAGAGCCAAAGGGACAGTAAAAATGCATTTTAGCAATAGGAGTCAGTAGGAGTAAGACAGATATGTAATGATAATAGATATAGAAATGTTAGGAAACCCCCTAAATTTGTCTTTGGCCCCCTAGTCTCAGATTTCCTTGTGGGCCCCAACATTCCAGTCCAACACTGTTTCTATGTGCTTCTAAACCAAAGATTAGTGATGCATTTCAATTCAACACTGCTGGTTTTGAAATCTCGCAGATTCAACAGATTTTTCTAATTTTCCTCAAAAATTCTAAAATTTCAATTGGAACTTAAAATTGAAAGATTTATTGAAAAATTGAAAATGTCTAGAAAATTCTAATACCATAATAAAAGTTCTGATTGAATCGGTTTTTCGATCATCAATAGGTTTCGCGGGACCGATATCGAAAGGAAATTTGACAGATTTGCTCATCTCTAATAAAGATACAGGTATAATCAGTTTAAAAAACATTTAAAACTACAGAAAACCTCCCATTTTCTTTTACTCACTTTAGCACAGAAATATACAACATACACATAACGATTGGAGAATTTCCTTTCTCTACTTGATAAGGGTGGGGTCTGTAACTGAAGGAATTTATGTTCTAAAATTTTTTACCCCAGAGGGTTTGTTCATCCTTAATATTAAGCTTTTTTCTCTTCGGGAGTGTTGCTGTTTTGGGGTTAATAATCACCTTTAACTTCAGTGTTTGATGTGTGTGTGTGTAAAAAAAGATTCTTTTATACAGGAATTCTAGGTTAAATGACAAAATATTACTACAAAGAATGTGTGGGAGTTTGTTAATATGGAAAATTTCTGTAATTTAGCTTGGTAAGACACTAAAGAAAGAAAGATTAATAAAGTGGAGACAATCCATACGCAGTTTAGAAATGGATAGGTAATTTTTAATTGATGGTTGATAGCAGTTGAGTTAATTGACTACAAATAGATTTAAAAATGAGAATTCTATGCAGAACAGTCCCTGGCAGTGTTTTGTTGACAGATGTGATGTTACTTACAATGTCTTAAAGGGTGGTTAAATTAAGTGGAAAATGGGTTTCATGAGAAATAAAAAAAATGAAAAAAAAAAAAAAATCAAAAAAACAATCTTTGTATAACAGTTTGATAGTTCTGATAGTTGAATACTACTGAAGAAAATGGGATATAAAGCTTTTAAAAGTATAATTACAGTATGGTCAATATTTATGTCGACCATCAAATTTAAAAGGAAGAGAGATCATCGATCAATCTTACGTACAAAGGCAAAGGCTAAATCTCAATTATCGTAATGTTCATTGTCTAAAACAATGCTTTTTTATATTTATGCCCCTAGAGTGCCCCAGAGATCTGGAACCTCCTTTATTTTTGTTGTAGTGTCGGAAATTCGTGTCATTTTGGCCTAGCAGAGAATTTCATTTTGTCTCACTTTCAGTCCCAGTTTGTAAATGAACCTGGTTTTAATGCGGAGCTGCGGTTTCGAGAATTCATGGATCTGGCAGAATTTTTGGGAATTCCATAAGCCAAATTGTATTAAAAGCTCAAAAATTGTGGTAGAATTTGAAAAAAGGTACAGACAGTAAAAAAATGCTGTCAAAAGAGTGCTTTGTTCCTATTACTATCCTGTCTGATTGGTTTTTCAGACGGATCAGTAAATCGGACATGGTGGAAAATCTGACTGATCATGTGTTTCTATGGACGGTACTATCAGTAGCACGGAATGATCGGAAGTATGGAAAGTTGCCGTGACTGATGATGTTTCAAACTGACCGACTGGTCAGACACTCGGAATGGTTTATAGGGATGAAATATTGAAACTATGGTATATCCCTAATGAATAGGAAATATTGTTGTAGCCGGAAGAGACAGACACACACAGTATGCCACTAGATTAAGCACATGTAGAATTGTGTGGAATAAAACCTTATAGCATACTTAGCATATTATCTGGTTGGCTAGGGTTTTTTTTTTGTAGTGGCTGCACCATTTCCAAAGATTTAAGTGTATTTATACTGAAAAGGACTTTGCATCATCTTAATCTATATAAGGGATAACACGCTACCTACAGGTAATATAAGGAGATTACGCCACACAGGAGTTCCCTGACCAAATTCTCGTTAGGCCGAGTGCTTTTATGGTAGCGTTATTCCATATAATACATAAGGTAAAAAGAAAAAGAAAAATCCAGCACAGGCACTCTGTCTCCCTCCTCCCTCTCTCTTCCGTGTCTCTCCCCCCTGATTAGTAATGTGATAAGAAGCTTGTTTTTGTACATACAAATGCCGTTCTCTACTCAAACTAAAAGAAACCATTGGCTCTCACCCGGTGCTGTTCCGGTTCATTACACTGAGACTCTGTGCTAATAAGGAGGAGCAAGTGGCCGAGTCATTTGACTCACGGAATGCATCTCACTCCTCCTTATCATATTCAGTCAGTCAGTCAGTGTACAAAACAGGCTTGTTATCTACATTACTAATGCAGGCAGAGAAAGAGAAATGGGAGGGCACGTGGAATATAGTAAGTCCTCAGTGACATCACTGTTTACTGATTATAGGAATTTCACCACTGCACCTCCCTATTGTAATGCCAGAGCCTTATGTATTATAAATAAATATGTGCAAGTACGGTAACACTTACTCTAGATGTGTGTGTGCAGTATGCCTTCAATATATTACTTGTTTTGGCTACAACTACTGACCCTGACTTTTTTTCCCACATACCAACTGTCAACTGCATATAGCATACAGCAACATCAACTGACAAATCATTCCACGTTACAGCAAAACTGCTTACAGAACAATAGTTTATGACAGCAAGACACTTGATTAACAGGTGAAATGTAAATGTTTCAGATTGGATATCTAAAGAAACAAGGGCAGGTCAACAAAAAAAAAGATACAATGATAGTTGAAGAATATAGTTTCCACTAATAGGCAATTTAAACAAAACAAAATCCAATATACATATCTTTAAAGGGGAAGTTCAGTGTAAATACAAATGCTTTTCAGAAAAAAGAGCAGTATTTTTTCATCCAAATGACCTTTATCTGCCAATTCGGAATTTCTCTGTGTATAAATAAATGCAAACACGAATACTGACTTCCTGTTTGCAGGACTCCTAATAGAGACCATATGGTCTTGCCAATGACCCAGCGCCTGGGTTGATTCAGTTGCTCAGTAGAGATCTGAGCATCTTTGACCCATCCAACAGCAATCATTAGAAATTACTGTTAGGAACATTCCAAGATATGGTGCATCCTGGGAAGAAGAAGGACCATTAGAACCTGAAATGTCAGCTTACTAATGTCAACAGCAGGAACACAAAGGTATAAATCAACTGATTTTTCAAATGGAGAAATAAGTTAGAATAACTAAGAAGCGCATTACACAAACTAACAATTTAACAAATATTTCCACTGAACTGTTCCTTTAAGTCTAGTGCTACGAAGTAGAGCCAAACTAATGCATTTTGAATGGAGGCTCAAACCCCGCTTCTTACCAGACCGCGATTTCCTTCTAAGGAAGGTAATAAGTGGGGCTTGACATATAACATCTTCCAGTTAACAATAATGTAATACAGTACTATCCACCGCCCTAGTGGGTAAGCATCTAAATAATACCTACATCCTCTTGCTTCACTATACTGTTATATGAATTAATATTCATTTTAGTAGTTTACATCACGAGGTAGAAAAATTTTGGACTAAATTTGTAACTGGTGATAAAGTTTTAAAAACACAAAGTGACTGATGTAGTATAATTTATTCGGGATTTTGTGTATTCATGGGTAATAAACTGTCAGTAGATGTGATGGTAAATACCCTAAATATCAGCCCAGTTTGGGTCATCTCATGTCAATATCATTGATAAACATCCTGTAGCATTGCAGACCCTAGAATCAGTATGTGTAACTGGGCCAATAATTTGGATGTAATGTTTAATACTATGAATAGACAAACAGGACCAACATGTTTCAATCCACATTAGGTTATTAGATCCCTTAATGAATAGAAGGTTTGACTATGGGCACCTGCCTATAAAATACTGAAAGATGGAAACGATGTGAAGATTAAAGGACGGTGACTATAAATTGCTTTGTGGACAATGGAGAGAAAACGCTTAATAAATGAGAAAAAACTGTCAATACAAAGAAACGTGTACGAACCCTCATCTTCATAGCACAAATTACAAAAGGACATCAATTAAGACTGCAATACAGTAGAAAGAATTCCTTCTCCCACAAGGTCCATTGCCAGTAAACCAATGTAATGATGGAATTCCCAACGAAGAATTGATTGTTTGATTTTAATCAGGCATCGTTGGACAATGATTTAATAAAAGGGTCATTTGGCTGACATTTCTCTCTAAACCTTTTAAAAAGCATGAACAGCCTTTATGTTGATGGTTTGCAATCGAGGACATTTCATTTCCCTTCTTTCATTGATTGTCAAGTACCCTTCACTTCGCCATCACCACTTTGGAACAAACGTTTATCATTCTTAACAGGCTCAACCAGAAAATAGAAATGGAATTATGAGTAAATAGCAAGAATAATTTCTATTGTTTTTTAAACACTAGCACCCCCCCCCACCTAAGGCCCTTTAGGGTACTGCAATCGGAGAAATGCCGACACAACTAAATGTTATTCCGTATATTAAACAAGTAATGAGGGGCAAATGTGTGCCTGTGCTATTCATTGCAGCAACCAATAGGATATAGCTTCTTACTGGGTTACAGCAGTTAAAGGACATCTCATTGGTTTCTGCAGATTAATACTATGAGCACATTTTTGCACTTTTCATTGCATCATCTCTACAACAGTATCTGTGAATGGTCTGGAAATAAAGATTCTGTTTTCCGATCATGGTGAATTACAGTACTAGGTGTTATTTTACCCTACCGAGCACTATTGTGTACTACTGCTATTATTTTCATATTATCAGGCGTTACTTTACATAACAGACGTTATTAAGATATTGGTCATTCATGTAGACCACGTTGTTATTTTTTTTGTTGTAAAATAATAACAGTTATGTTACATTTGCATCTTAAAATAACGCTTATGCTTGTTAAAGGGTAACTATGGTCCAAAAAGGACTTAGGCAATTGACAGAAATTGCTTTCTGAGTATTTTTGAATTTACTTTCATCATTTTTAACATAGTTTTGAAGAGATTTACATTTTATGTGTGATATGGTAGCAGCATCACCAGATCCCCTGTACTTCTGCTTCGTGAACTGAAACCTGTGACAGTCCCTCTTCCTGTGTCGCCTCCTCCACCATTAAAAAAAGACAAACATGAACACACTCCCTGCTGTGGGCTGTGCTGTTATTCCCCCCCTCCCTTCAGTCCTCATTAGAGATGGCCGAACTTTAGAAAGTTCGTTCCGTTTTCGAACTTTCGAACTATATGGAAAGTTTGAAAGTTGGAAAGTTCGAAAACAGACCCATTAAAGTCAATGGAGTCAAATGTTTGAAAAGTTCCAATGAAATACAATAAAATATTAATGGTAACTTAATGTAAATGGCTGTGGGACCTGGGAAATGGTCTGGGGAACACGTTCCATATCCAGGCATTCGAAAAATCATTTTACTCTCACTCACGCTATTTTCGAGCTGTTTGCGCCTAGGTAACCATGTACATTTTACTCGCGGATTCGATGTCGTATAGGCTTAATGAACATTTTATTTGTGGTTCGATCTCGCCTATAGGTTTTATGGACACTTTACTCGCGGATTCGATGTTCGCGCCTATATACCATGGACATTTTACTTGCGGATTCGATGCTCGCGTATAGGTTTTAAGGGACACTTTATACGTGGATTCGATGTTCATGTCTAGTATCATGTAATTTTACTTGCGGATCGATGCTCGCGTATAGGTTTTAATGGACACTGTACTCGCGAATTTGATGCTCGCGTATAGGTAAAAATGCATTTTACTCGCATATTCGAACGGTCGAACATTCGATATTTATCGAAGTCTGAAAAATAAAAAAACGGGTCCAGGATGGTTCGAGAAGTCCGAATTTGTTTGAATTCGAATAGTTCGGCTCGAACTTGGGTTTCGAGTTCTAGTCCATCTCTAATCCTCATTCAGTCACTGTAACTCGCTCTCTTCATTGTTTCTTCTGCTTTCTTACACACACTGAGCATTGTCCAACACCCAGATTAGAAGGAGGAACTAGTATTGTGTGACCGCAGATTCAGAACTACCCACCTCAACTTTCTGATCAGTGATTTCTTCATATCTTGGGTGTGCAGCACGTAAGAAGCGGTTGAAGTAGGAACCTGGTCTTCCATTTAAATCAACTTGTTTGGAGACCACAGTTTCCCTTTAAACTGATCAATATTGCTATTTTAACATACTGCGCCTTTATAAATACAGCCCTAGAACTATCAACCTTTCTGTTCTTTGAGAGCAGGGCAAGCCACTAACTCAGCTCATTCTACACTGGGATCTTCCAAACAGTTCTTTAGGAATAGAGATTTCACCACAAATATTAGACTAAATTAATATGGTGGTATGGCCGCCACATATTGGAAAGGGCGAAAATAGCTCTCCTTTCGAAATATGCCCCTAAGTTTGTGGTAGGGTATGGTATAGACTAGAGTACAATGCAAATTAACATTTGTAATTATATTGAGTAAACCTATTGCACTTTAACTGGACTTAAAGTTTAGTTCTTGAAGACGTTTCAATAGTCATTCGACTGGCTTTCTCAATTCAGAGGTTTACAGAAAACCAACACACACAGATCAGAATTTGATGTTTGACTCCCACCACCCTTTAGATCACAAGCTGGGTGTCACCAGAACCCTGCAACACAGAGCTGAGAACATCCCCACTAGCACAGAGGCGAAGGCTAAAGAAATGAAACATCTCAGAGGAGCCCTTAAAACTTCATCCAGACTGGGCCTTTATCAAAAGAAGTAGAAGGAAAGAAAAGAACATGAATACCAACAGTGAAGGGGAAAAGCAAGACAGGAGAAAGAACATTGTCATCCCATATGTCAAACCCAATCCCGAAACACAAGAAAAACGACATCATATACGCGGTGCAGTGCAGTGAACTCTGATTTGTATGTGGGAGAGACCAAACAGCAACTTCTCCATAGTTTGGCCCAGCACAGAAGAGCCAATTCCTCGGGTCAGTACTCAGCCGTGTACCTGCATCTTAAGGATAAAGGACATACCTTTGAAGATTGTAATGTTAACATATTGGCAAAGGAACGTGACTGGTTTAAGAGAGGTGTCAAGGAGGCCATTTATGTGAAAATAAAGAAACCAAGCCTGAATAGAGGTGGGAGGGTTTAAAACCAACTGTCTGCCATGTACAATGCAGTTTTGACACCTTACCCTGGGTAGTTACTATAACACTTCTTAGCTACAATGCAATCACGCCTTGCATTCATAATGTCCTTAACACCTGGCTGTGATATGCTAATTGGGACTTTCCAGGGTACATCATTGCCACAGATTCTTGTACAAGTCATTCTGAATTGAGAAAGCCAGTCGGATGACTAGCGAAACGTCTTCAAGAACTATACTTCAAGTCCAGTTGATCTAACTGAATACAATAGATATACAGTAATCCATTTGAGGGTTACGAACGTCAGAGGCTACATTCAAGAGTTACCGAAAACAACATTACATTTGAGGAGTAGTGAATAATACATTTGAGGGTTAGCGAAAAGGAACATTATATACGAGGGTTAATGCACGATACATTCTAGGGTTAGCGATTAGATAATTATCAAATTTTTGATAATTATCAAAAATACAGCCGCGAGTTCGGAAAATCAAACTAGTGGGAATAGTTTGAGTTCATCCAAACTCATAAAGTTCGGCCCGAACTCAGGTTCGGGTTTGAGTTTGGGTCCATCACTAATCAGGAACTGATTGTTAGTCACTAGGAAGGAGGGCTGCAGGTATCAGGAACTGATTGTTTGTCACTAGGAAGGAGGGCTGCAGGTATCAGGAACTGATTGTTAGTCACTGGGAAGGATGGCTGCAGGTATCAGGAACTGATTGTTAGTCAGAGGGCTGCAGGAATCAGGGAATTACAGAAATATGCACAATTACAGATGCTAAGATTAGAGGTTACAGCTATCTGCTACTTAGGTATTATGGAAAGATATCTTGCTCATTAATATTTTCGTTTTGGTTCACCTTTCATAAGCTATAAATGCCAGTATTGAAATTGAGTGAAATGAACCAGACAATGCACAGAGGACAGACTTACTATAAAGAGGTCACCCTATAAAACTATATATTTATTTAACACAGCCCTGTTAGTGTAGACCTCCCCCTCTTGGCCTCTGCTAGAGTTTTCCAACTGTGTCTATTTAAGGCAATGTCACTAGACCGCTATCCTGGGATTCCTACAGAAGGTTTCCACCCAATCTGTTCAGCCCAAATTGTAACATAGAAGCTTTAGCCAATAAATGTAGACTCCAGGTAATGTATGGATGTTCATAGTTACAGGTTGATAAAGTCCCATCCCCATGGCTCTCTGCTAAAAAAAATTCCATTAATGTTGGCAATCGTTTTTCTCCATAGAACTTGCTAATTTCAAGATTTGCTTAATATTAGCAAGGTGTATGGGGCAAAAATGATTATCTACAATGCTTATGAATGTCCACCATCTGTATTTGCTTCTTTTACTTTAAGTAGAGGGAGCCAATACCATTGCAATGTCTAAGCTTACCCAGCCAACTGGAAGGTTGTTCAGGTGAGTGTACATGCATGTTATTGCATAAACCAGTGGAATATGTTATGCAATATATGGCAGTTGCATGTGTATGTTCACCTTAAAGGGTATGTCCACCCCCATAACTAGAATTTCACCCACCTCTGGCCCCACTGTGTAATGTTTAAAAATCCTTACCTTACATCTCTCGTCCATATGGTTTTCCTGTAGTGCCTTTCCAAAGTTCAGAAAAATGAAGAGTAGGAGCTGTCTATGTGTCTTCCTGTGCCTGCTACTGCCTTGTCCTCCTGGCACGCGCAGGGGGAAAATAGTTTTGGAGGTGGTGATACCCTTTAAGACTTGGTTTTCCATATACATTTCCATTGGCTACTGTAAATAAGGATATTAGATAACGAGACAAATGCATGTTAAGTTGCTTTTAGGGTAGCATCATGGGAGGGCTGTTAGATGTCCCCTATATAGTGGAGGATAACGTTTAATGAAGAAGTTGATTAAATATGTATTTGTGCTGTGCTAGTTATCCTACGTTTGAGCTTTAGTATATCATTTTAAATGTTAAATGTAAGTAATAAGGTGCAACATGTCGTAGACATTGCATCAAGCTTCAGTTTCCCTTTGTTTATTCAAATTCAAATGTTAAACAATGTGTTCCACTCCTGAATGAGCTTATTACACACCCAAGATGCTGCCATTGTAAATTCATAATGGCAGAAAATAACATTTGCCGACTGTAATTCACTGAGATCAAGTGTGAATGGGTTCAAAACCGCAATAGCAGATGCCCTGAGTCTGATCTAAAACAATATGGCATTGATCATTCATTATTCTATGTAGCACATGATGTGGGCCTTAATAATTGTAAACACAATGAGAAAACCTCTGAGATGTGTCTTGCTCTATATTAATTTCTATCTAGTAGCTACAGACCTTGTCTAGTATAAATCACGCCATTAATAAACAATATGGCACAATAAGGTTAACCAGAACCTAGCAGTGTGTAAACAAGGGGATTTAATCACTTCTTACTTGCCACATATACAAACGGTACATAGAGGTGTCAATCTGTCTTCCCATTTAATGGGGTATCCCAAGTATAAATAAAATTGAGATAGGTTGGACAAGTATGGACAATCTCCAAAACTCGTTACCCATACCGAGTAAGGTTCTACCTGTGTTTAGATGATGTAAATATGATTGGTTTATAATTATTAGTTATTACATATATCTTGTGAGGATTTGCGTTAACTTGAGAAAAATGTTTAACTGAGAAGTCAATGCACCTAACTTTATGAGCCGTGGTATTAGATATATAGTTAAATAAACTTAAATAAAACAAGATACTGTATGGATATTTTTATTTATAATAAAAAATAAGAGTAATAGATACTATAGCAACTCCTAAATAGCAGAGGAAAATAATAGCTGCTATAGCAACTACTAGGCTGAATGGGTGTTACTGTATACTGTTTCTAAGATACTACATTATTCTATTATATTTTATTATAACTAACATTCACATTTATTTATTTCTAACTAACTTTCAAGAGTGTAATTTTGCTTTTCTTCCATCAGATATAATCATTTAATTGTCATGGAAAGAATTTCACACAAATACATTGTGGGCAGTACTTATAGGATACAATACTTATGTGCTCTTCTTATATTTCAGTTTATATAGATTTTTATACAATGCAGCTGCCACCTAAAAACTATTCAAATGCTAAAATGTCTTTGGGTCAACTTTTATGCAGGCAACATGGGTGAGAAAAAAGATGGATGCAACCCCCTACCCACTACCCCCTCCCTTCTAAACCCTTCAGGCTGCTTCAGCCCCTACTATAAAAACCTTTTTCTGTAGTTGTAGTGTACCCCAGCCATCCCAACCCGCATGGTAATTTTTAATAGACTTACAATCTTTTGTTCCCTCTGCTCTCTGCATAGCCGCAGCTGCCTCTGTGATTGGCGACTAACAGTATACAGTAATATATGATAAGAGATTTATTTCTCAATGTGCTGGTTAGAGCTTTAGAAATACAGTAGACTAATTTACTATCTATCTTTGTTTTTACATAACAAATAAGAAATGCTAATAAAGTTAAAGTAAATGGTGTTTTTAGGCTTTGCAACAATGTCAAGGGCTTGTGGCTACAGGGGAATCCAGATGCAGGCCCATAGCTCATTCCCCAGTAAACAAGAAAACTGCTGAAATTAAATAACAGAGCCAAAGGGACAGTAAGAAATCATTTTAGCAATAGGAGTCAGTAGGAGTAAGACAGATATGTAAAGATAATAGAGATATGAAATGTTAGGAACCCCCTAAATTTGTCTTTTGGCCCCCTAGTCTCAGATTTCCTTGTGGGCCCCAACATTCCAGTCCAACACTGTTTCTATGTGCTTCTAAACCAAAGATTGATGATGCAATTCAATCACCACTGCTGTTTTGAAAATCTGCAGATTCAACAGATTTTTCTTAATTTTCCTCTCAAAATTCTAAAATTTCAATTGGAACTTAAAATTGAAAGATTTTATTGAAAAATTGAAAATGTCTAGAAAATTCTAATACCATATAAAAGTTCTGATTGAATCGGTTTTTTCGATCATCAATAGGTTTCGCGGGACCGATATCGAAAGGAAATTTGACAGATTTGCTCATCTCTTAAAATAAGTATCAGATTAATACTAACATTTAAAAACCGTTAAAACTACTCGACAACCAGTTACTTTTTTTACTCTTAGCACAGAATATACACAATACACATAACGATTGGAGAATTTCTCTTTCTCTTACTATGGTGATAAGGGTGGGTATGTACTGAAGGAATTTATGTTCTAAAATTTTTTACCCCCAGAGGGTTTGTTCATCCTAATATTAACTTTTTTCTCTTCGGGAGTGTTGCTGTTTTGGGGTTAATAATCACTTTAACTTCAGTGTTTGATGTGTGTGTGTTAAAAAAAGATTCTTTTATACAAGGGAATTCTAGGTAAATGACAAAATATTGACTACAAAAATGTGTGGGAGTTTGTTAATATGGAAAATTTCTGTAATTTAGCTTGGTAAACACTAAAGAAGAAAAGATTAATAAAGTGGAGACAATCCATACGCAGTTTAGAAATGGATAGGTAATTTTTAATTAGATGGTTGATGCAGGTATTAAATGTGACTAACAAATAGATTTAAAAATGAGAATTCTATGCAGGACAGTCCCTGCAGTGGTTTGTTTGACAGATGTGAATGTTACTTAACATGTCTTAAGGGTGGTTAAATTAAGTGGAAAATGGGTTTCATGAGAAATAAAAAAAATGTAAAAAAAAAAAATCAAAAAAACATCTTTGTATAACAGTTTGATGAGTTCTGATAGTTGAATACTACTGAAGAAAATGGGATATAAAGCTTTTAAAATTATAATTACAGTATGGTCAATATTTATGTCTGACCATCAAATTTAAAGGAAAGAGCATCACGATCAATCTTACGTACAAAGGCAAAGGCTAAATCTCAATTATCGTAATGTTCATTGTCTAAACAATCTTGTTTATATTTATGCCCTAAGAGTGCCCCGAGATCTGGAACCTCCTTTATTTTATGTTTTGTAGTGTCGGAAATTCGTGTCATTTGGCCTAGCAGAGAATTTCATTTTTGGTCTCGCTTTCAGTCCCATTTGTAAATGAACCTGGTTTTAATGCGGAGCTGCTGGTTTCGAGAATTCGGATCTGGCAGAATTTTTTGGAATTCCATAAGCCAAATTGTATTAAAAGCTCAAAAATGTTGGTAGAAAATTTGAAAAAGGTACAGACAGTAAAAAATGCTGTCAAAAAAGTGCTTTGTTCCTATTACTATCCAATGTTCATTGGTTTTTCAGACGGATCAGATAAATCGGACATGGTGGAAAATCTGACTGATCATGTTGTTTTCTATGGACGGTACTATCAGTAGCACGGAATGATCGGAAGAGTATGGAAAGTTGCCGTGACTGATGATGTTTCAAACTGACCGACTGGTCAACACATCGGATGGTTTATAGGGTGAAATATTTGAAACTATGGTATATCCCATGAATAGGAAAATATTGTTGTAGCCGGAAAGACAGACACACACAGTATGCCACTAGTTAAGCCATGTAGAATTGTTGGAAATAAAACCTTATAGCATACTATAGCATATTATCTGGTTGGCTAGGGTTTTTTTTTGTAGTGGCTGCCACCATTTCCAAAGATTTAAGTGTATTATACTGAAAAAAGGACTTTGCATCATCTTATCTATATAGGGGATAACACGCTACTCCAGTGTAATATAAGGAGATTAGCCCACCGAGGAGTTCCCTGACCAAATTCTCGTTAGGCCGAGTGCTTTTTGGTAGCGTATTATTCCATATAATACATAAGGTAAAAAAAAAAGAAAAATCCAGCACAGGCACTCTGTCTCCCCCTCCCCTCTCTCTTCCGTGTCTCTCCCTCCCTGTATTAGTAATGTGATAAGAAGCTTGTTTTTGTACATACAAATGCCGTTTCTATCTCAAACTAAAGAAGACCATTGGCTCTCACCCGTGCTGTTCCGGTTCATTACACTGGACAACTGTGCTAATAGGAGGACAAGTGGCCGAGTCATTGTGACTCACAGGAATGCACCACTCCTCCTTATCAGTAATTCAGTCAGTCAGTCAGTGTACAAAACAGGCTTGTTATCTACATTACTAATGCAGCAGAGAAAGAGAAATGGGAAGGGCAGTGGAATATAGTAAGTCATCAGTGACATCACTGGTTACTGATTTATGGAATTTTTCCACTGCACCTCCCTATTGTATGCCAGAGCCTTATGTATTATAAATAAATATGTGCAAGTATCGGTAACTTACTTACTCGAGATGTGGTGTTGCAGAATGCCTTCAATATATACTTGTTTTTGGCTACAACTACTGACCTGACATTTTTCCCACATACCAACTGTCAAAACTGCATATAGCATACAGCAACATCAACTGACAATCATTCCAGTTACAGCAAAACTGCTTACAGACAATAGTTTATGACAGCAAACACTTGTATACAGGTGAAATTGTAAGATGTTTCAGATTGGATATCTAAGACAACAAGGGCAGGTCAACAAAAAAAAAGATACAATGAATGTTGGAAGAAAATATAGTTTCCACTAATAGGCAATTTAAACAAAACACAAATCCAATATACATATCCTTTAAAGGGGAAGTTCAGTGTAAATACAAATGCTTTTCAGAAAAAAGAGCAGTATTTTTTCACCCCAATGACCTTTATCTGCCAATTCGGCATTTTCTCTGTGTATAAATAAATGCAACCGAAATACTGACTTCCTGTTTGCAGGACTCCTAATAGAGACCATTATGGTCTTGCCAATGACCCAGCGCCTGGGTTGATTCAGTTGCTCAGTAGAGATCTGAGCATCTTTGACCCATCCAACAGCCAATCAGTAGAAATTACTGTTAGGAACATTCCAAGGATATGGTGCATCCTGGGAAGAAGAAGGACCATTAGAACCTGAAATGTCAGCTTACTAATGTCAACAGCAGACAGCAAAGGGTATGAAATCAACTGATTTTTCAAATGGGAGAAAATAAGTAGAATAATACTAAGAAGCATTACCAAACTAACAATTTAACAATATTCCACTGAACTGTTCCTTTAAGTCTAGTGCTACAAGTAGAGCCAAACATAATGCATTTTGAATGGAGGCCAAACCCCGCTTCTTACCAGACCGCGTTTCCTTCTAAGAAGGTAAAGTGGGGCTTGACATATAACATCTCCAGTTAACATATAATGTAACATTACTACTACCGCCCTAGTGGGTAAGCATCTAAATAATAACCTACATCCTCTTGCTTCACTATACTGTATATGAATTAATATTTCATTTTAGTAGTTTTACATCAAGAGGTAGAAACAATTTTGGACTAAATTTGTAACTGGTGATAAAGTTTAAAAACACAAAGTGACTGATGTAGTATAATGTATTCGGGATTTGTTGTATTCATGGGTAATAACTGTCATGTAGATGTGATGGTAAATATCCTCTAAATATCAGCCCATGTTTGGGTCATCTCATGTCAATTCATATGATAAAATCCTGTAGCATTGCAGACCCTAGAATCAGTAGTGTACTGGGCCAATAATTGGATGTAATGTTTAATAACTATGGAAATAACAAAAGACCAAACATGTTTCAATCCACATTAGGTTATTAGATCCCTTAATGAATAGAAGGACTATGGGCACCTGCCTATAAAATACTGAAAGATGGAAACGATGTGAAGATTAAAGGACTGTGACTATAAATTGCCTTTGTGGACAATGGAGAAGAAAACGCTTAAATAAATGAGAAAATAATCTGTCAATACAAGAACGTGTACGGAACCATTCATCTTCATAGCACATTACAAAAGACATCAATTAAACGCAATACAGTAGAAAGAATTCCTTCTCCACAAGGTACATTGCCAGTAAACCAATGAATGATGGAATCCCAACGAAGAATTGATTGTTTGATTTTAATCAGGCAATCGTTGGACAATGAATTAATAAAAGGTCATTTGGCTGACATTTCTCTCTAAACCTTTTAAAAAGCATGAACAGCCTTTATTGTTGATGGTTTGCAATCGAGGACATTTCATTTCCCTTCTTTCATTGATTGTCAAGTAGACCCTTCACTTCGTCCATCACCACTTTGGAACAAGACTTTTATCATTCTTAACAGGCTCAACAGAAAATAAATGGAATTATAAGTAAATAGCAAGAATAATTTCTATTGTTTATTTAAAACTAGCACCCCCCCCACCTAAGGCCCCATTTAGGGTACTGCAATCGGAGAAAATGCCGACACTATCTAAATGTTATTCCGTATATAAACAATGTAATAAGAGGGCAAATGTTCCTGTGCTATTCATTTGCAGCAACCAATAGGATATTAGCTTCTTACTGGGTTACAGCAGTTAAAAACATCTCATTGGTTTCTGCAGATTAATACTATGAGCACATTTTTGCACTTTTCATTGCATCATCTCTACAACAGTATCTGTGAATGGTCTGGAAATAAAGATTCTGTTTTCCGATCATGGTGATATTTACAGTACTGAGTTTATTTTACCCTACCTAGAGCACTATTGTGTACTACTGCTATATTTCATATTATCAGGCGTTACTTTACATTAACAGACGTTATTAAGATATTGGTCATTCATGTAAGACCACGTTGTTATTTTTTGTTGTAAAATAATAACAGTTATGTTACTTTGCATCGTAAATAACGCTTATGCTTGTTAAAGGGTAACTATGGTCCAAAAAGGACTTTAGGCAAATTGACAGAATTGCTTTTCTGAGTATTTTTGAAATTTACTTTCATCATTTTTAACATAGTTTTGAAGATTTACATTTTTATGTGTGATATGAGTCAGCATCACCAGATCCCCTGTACTTCCTGCTTCGTGAACTGAACCCATGTGACAGTCCCTCTTCCCTGTGTCGCCTCCTCCACCATTAAAAAACAAACATGAACACACTCCCTGCTGTGGGCTGTGCTGTTATTCCCCCCCCCCTTCATTCCTCATTAGAGATGGCCGAACTTTAGAAGTTCGTTCCGTTTTCGAACTTTCGAACTATATGGAAAGTTTTGAAAGTTGGAAATTTCGAAAACAGACCCATTAAAGTCAATGGGAGTCAATAGTTTGAAAAGTTCCAATGAAATACAAATAAAATATTAATGGTAACTTAATGTAAATGGCTGTGGGACCTGGGAAATGGTCTGGGAAACACGTTCCAATATCCAGGACATTCGAAAAATCAATTTTACTCTCACTCACCTATTTTCGAGCTGTTTGCGCCTAGGTACCATGACATTTTACTCGCGGATTCGTGCTCGCGTATAGGCTTAAATGACATTTTATTTGTGGATTCGATCTCTCGCCTATAGGTTTTAATGGACACTTTACTCGCGGATTCGATGTTCGCGCCTATACCATGGACATTTTACTTGCGGATTCGATGCTCGCGTATAGGTTTTAATGGACACTTTATACTGGATTCGATGTTCATGTCTAGGTATCATGTACATTTTACTTGCGGATTGACGATGCTCGCGTATAGTTTTAATGGACACTGTACTCGCGAATTTGATGCTCGCGTATAGGTAAATATGCATTTTACTCCAATATTCGAACGGTCGAACATTCGATATTTATCGAAAGTCTGAATAAAAAAAAGGTCCAGATGGTTCGAGAAGTCCGAATTTGTTTGAATTCAATAGTTCGGCTCGAACTTGGGTTCGAGTTCTAGTCCATCTCTAATCCTCTTCAGTCACTGTAACTCGCTCTCTTCATTGTTTCTTCTTTGCTTTCTACACACACTGAGCAGTGCCAACCACGATTAGAAGGAGGAACTAGTATTTGTGACCGCAGATTCAGAACCTCCCACCTCAACTTTCTGATCAGTGATTTCTTCATATCTTGGGCTGTGCAGCACGTAGAGAAGCGTTGAAGTAGGAACCTGGTCTTCCATTTAAAATCAATTGTTTGGAGACCACAGTTTCCCTTTAAACTGATCAATATTGCTATTTTTACAATACTGACTGCGCCTTTTAAATACAGCCCTCAGAACTAATCAACCTTTCTGTGTCTTGAGAGCAAGGGCAAGCCACTAACTCAGCTCATTCTACACTGGGATCTCCAAACAGTTCTTTAGGAATAGAGATTTCACCAAAAATTAGACTAAATTAATATGGTGGTATGGCCGCCACATATTGGCGAAAGGCGAAAATAGCTCTCCTTTCGAAATATGCCCTCTAAGTTTTAGGTAGGGTATGGTATAGACTAGGTATACAATGCAAATTAACATTTGTAATTAATATTGAGTAACCTATTTGCACATCACCCATACATCAACATGCTTTTTTTCAGATTACAAGCAAAAATTAATGTATAGGGCTATGAATGAAATTAAAATGGTTGAATTGTGGAAGATTTGTAAATTATGAAGGTCAAAAACTCATTGGCTTTCCATTCATAAATAAAAGCACATATTCTTGTAAGACCACCCCATAAATAAGCTGGTTTTACAGCAATATCAGTGATGTGCAAAAAATAAATGATTACATGGTGCGATTCTCTACTTGTGTGAAAAGACTTGCCAACTAGGAGTGTTGGGAAGTGCGCAGGTTGCACCTCCTGTTTAGAGTTTTTACAAACATGTGAGGTCAACTCCGGAAGTCTCAGAGGACTTTTTTCTTCTCAGAAATTTACAAATAGAGTTTCACTTGTAGGTTCCATAGCAACTTCTAAATTGTTTTGATGTATCTTTTTAGATCACTTCTTCCTCTTATTTATAAAACAATATAAAACATTGGGATTCAACTAATATGCTTTCTTCTCTTCAAACATCTCTGGAAGGAACAGAGGGCACAGAAGATAAAAGAGCGAATCAGAAGGTTGTCAGTAACTTAAGGGTGCCCATACATCTATAAGATTTTACTTACCCGACCGACGCTTACGCGATGTTCCTTCGATCCTGCCGGAACGCTTCTCCCGATCTTACATTCGACGACGACTTGCGATCGCAAAATGAATGGGATTTTGCGATCGCATGTCGGTCGAATGTAAGATCGGGAGAAGCGGTTCTGGCAGCATCGATGAACATCGCTGTGAGCGCTCGGTCGGGTAAGTAAATCTTATAATGTATGGGCCCCTTATTTTTGTTTCGTTCCGTTCTTGGGTTTCGGATCTCGTGAAAATCCCCAAGATCCAAAATCCAAAATGGAACTTAAATCGGGACTTTGGAATGAGTTTGTAATTTTATCGAACGTTCAAGCTATTATTGAAATTTCTCGAAAATAATCTCGACGTTCGATAATCCTCGAAAATACGAACGGAAACTATTTTCGAGTTTCCAAAACGTTTTTTTCGAGTATTATCAAACATTCAAGCCTATTTTCGGAGATCTTCAAAAATAGCTCGAACGTTCGATAAAAATCTAAACTGGTCCCGAAATCAAAACTATCCGGTCTGGTTTAAACGGAACATTTGGATTTTGGAACCATCTCTAGTCTTCAGTAGATGTCTGTGCTGCCGCAACCTTTTCCTCTTTTAATGTGTGTTTTTAAATCCCTCATATCGTCTCTGCCGAAGTTAAACTTCTCCCCACTATTAACTGAAGAAGTGTGTGCAACATTCAATAACTGTCTCCCATATGAAGGATTGCTTTGTTCTGCTAAACTTTGAAATTCTAGTCTGATAATTTAATTGCACTTCTGAGTGAATCGGAGATCTTTGGGGATAGAATATTTTCACATGTCAAATCCTATCGTAAATATGTATTTTATGTTTCTCCTATTTTCTTATGTTCAGCATTTTTCATTGTTTTATTTCCTGCATCTGGTTTCCTATTTTCCCCTTCGCTGATCACTTTTATCTCACATGAAAGAATGCCAGAGTTACGTTAAGTATCTTCAGATTGTATTTGTATATTTCAATTAGTTTCCTTGTTTTGTCTCTTGGCTTTTATCGAATTGAAGGGATGGCTTTCTGGAAATAACATTTAACCAAAAGCGCAAACAATAATAACTAGTGATGGACATAAAACCGAACTTGAACCAGAGTTGGAGCCGAACTTTTTGAGTTCGGACAACTCGAACTATTCAACTAGTGGGCGTCGAACTAGTTTTTGTTTTTTCGAACTCGCAGCTGTATTTTTTTCGTAATATCGTAAATTTGATAATTAATCGAGTGTTCGGGCCGGGACCTTCGAATGTATGGATAGTTTTTCGGTAACCCTCGAATGTATCGTTGTATTTGTACCCGAAATTCATTCTGGTAACCCTCGAATGTATGATCTTTTTGGTAACTCCTCGAATGTATGGATCGTATTTGATAACCTGAAGTATCAGTTCTGTAACCCTCGAATGTATGGATCGTTTTTGGTAACTCTGAAGTATGGATCTTTATTTGGTAACCCGAAGTATCATTCTGTAACCCTCGAAATGTATGGGATCATTTTCGTAACCCTCGAATGTATGGATTGTTTTCAGTAACCCTCGAATGTATGGTACTTTTTGGTACCCTTGAAGTATGTTGTATTTGATAACCCGAAGTATCATTCTGTAACCCTCAAAAGTATAGCTCGGTAACCCTCGAATTTTCCCGTAGCGCCCTCGAATGTATCGATTCGCATTTTGTAACCCAATGTATCGTTCTGTACCCCTCGAAGTATAGTTCATTAATCCCTTGAATTTCCCGCAACCTTTGAATGTATCGTTGTTTTTGTAACCCGAAGTATCGTTCTGTAACCCCATCGAACGTATTGTTTCGGGTAACCCTCGAAAGTATTGTTCGGTAACCCTTGAATTTCCCGTAAACCCTCGAGATGTTAGTTTTGCAAAAACCCGACAATTGCCCGATTCAGAAGTAAGAATTGTTTAACCAGGTTTTGGTGATAGTGCCATGTTCCCCAAGACCATTCCCGGTGCCACAGCCATTTACAAGTAAATTACCATTGATGAGTTTATCTGTAAATCATCCAAACTTCACTCCCCCATTGACTTTAATGGGTCCGTTACTTATGAAGTTCGGCCACTCTCTAATATAATAAATAACAAGGGGAGACAACTAAGACACATCAGGGCACAGTTCTAGTGGTTTCATTTTTGTATGGCATATGACCAACATCTACTCAATGGTGCTGATTTGCTACTTGTCTATAAAGCTCCACCATATAAAAAAGGTGGTAATTTCTAATAACCTTTACACAGATAAGGCACAGAAGCTCTCTGTGCGCTGACAACCATGTAAAAACATAAGAAAAGGGATCTTTAGAGCAGGTCCTGATCCAGCCATGGGGATTTAAAGGTTTTTCCAACCCTTAGAAAAAATTTAATATATTATGTTGGACATCCCAAAACCTCACGTGTACGTTTTTAAACTTTTGAAATCAGCACGAGAATTATACTTAAAGTCCAAAATCCACCCCGCCGCCGCTTGCTCCGTCTCCACTGCTCTACGTGTCTTTATTGTGCACAACAGCAGTGGAGGCTCCTCTATAAAGGACATCAGCCCACTGCCATGACATCACTGTCATGGTCGTGACCAGAAGTAAAAAGGGACCGCTGGCAGGGATCGTAAGTTGTAAGATAATTTATCACGCTAGGGCATATTTCAAAAGTTTAACCAAAATTTAACTAGGATTTAGGGATCCTGTGTATATATTACTTTTTTTCTAGGGGGTGGACATACCTTTTTAACTTTGTACCAAAACCCAAGTGAAATTGATAGAGAAGACCAAACGCATTCACAATGTACAAAAAAAATTCTGTGTCCTGTATTCCTTTATATTCTATATTCATTCCTTTTAATCATTACTATCTTAACAGGACCCTAATTGGTGCAGCTAGCTTTAGCCTACACCCAGATGGAGAATTACTAGCTTTTCAAAAAGGGAATTGACCGGATAATCTGGGAAGAAATATCGTAACTAAAAGCGACTGGACCATTCCCTGACACCTGTCATTTGAAAGGGGATTATATTTCATTTAAAGGTATTTAACAGTTACGATTATGTAATGATCCTATGTTGTGTTATTTTGATAGTTTGACCAAATACAGTTATCTTAAGAAAAGGCAAAAACAGATAAATAATTTGTTTGACTACAAGAACACCACATATTCACGCAAACATGAATGTACAACAGAAGCACAAAGTTTGCCAAAAGTCATAATAGGATAAATCCTTTCTGATACTGTAAGTATACCTATAAAGTAAGAAATGTAACTAGAAGCTCTAAAAACGCCATGGGTGGGATGGGTCTACATCAGCTGAATTCACATCGGGTCAGGGGTGGCAGTGATAGTAGGCAAATCACTGCAATTTGAATTACTGGTTTTGGAGAGAGACAGATCGGCGTGGCACATTGTTTTTATAAATATTTAACAAACCCATTGTTTTGATAGCATATATAATCACCCACCCACCCACACAGGGAATGTTCAGATTACAACCTGCAATAGAATATGATCATCACAATCACCTGATATCCTCGTGATGTGGCTGGTGATTTCATACGTGTGCCAATGTTGCTCTAGCAAAAACACACCACAAGCACCTGGCAACCACCGCCAACCCCTGACACGATTTGGAAGAATGTTAACATCCCTAAATCTGTGCGATGTATGGAGAGCAAAATACCCACACACCCCCTGGATATTTCCTTTGTTTCTCTACCACATACAACACAATGCTAGAATGATCTATCATTGTAAATTCATCACGTGACAGGTAACTACTTTCTGATATAGAAGATAATGGATACTCCTCAAGAGTTGTTATCTCGATCACTCACCATGTTGGATGACACTAACGGGGATGACCCAGGCAGCCCCACGTTGGAAACTAAACCCATATTAGCTCAACCTGTTCCAAAAGAATATAGACTTAAACACACAGTGGGAAGAATTCTTTCACATTAACACAAACACAGCAAACACCATTATAGTTTGGGAAACATTCAAAATACCACTCCCCGTATGATTCTGTCCCAAACCATAACAATATCAAATACAATTTCCACAGCAGCTGAAAAAGTGGCCTAACAAACCTTCAATATAGAAACACAGGCTTTCAATCGACCCAAAATCGCGTACGCTCCAACAGACACAAGCACTGAAAATACAAACAAAAAACACTGACCAAATCTTAATAGCAAAAACAAACAAAAAACGACACTTCAATCATTCCAATGTAACGAATACGGAGAAATATGTGGAAATCTACTAGTGTTCCTAGCTCACTACGAGCACCAACCGCCAATCAACATTTCCTTAACGAATGCTCAGCACCAATATTGAAGACCCAGAAAAAGTATGCTTCTTCCAGCCTACCTACTTATCTAACCTCTACCGCACTACCCATATAAACAGCCAGATAGAAATAAAAATTCCTATGGAAAATCCACTCCCAAACTTACCCCCCCAGATCCAACACATTGGAAAGCCCTATAACAGAAATAAGATAAGACAAACTATATCCCAAATGTCCAACAACAAAACGCCTGGAACAGACGGACTTCCATCGAATTCTACTCCCACTACATAGATTTCCCTAGCCCCCAAACTACTAATCCTATACAATGCAATGTTTGAAACAGGCACTCTACCACAATCAATAGTCAGAAGCCCTCATCATACCAAAGCCAGCAAGGATCCTACCCGTGCCGAAAACATTTCCTCCCTATATCCTTCGATACTACAAGTGTCTGAAAATATTAGCCACCTACTATCACTATCAATCAATACATGTAAAATCACTATCCCACCACGCCCAAAGGGGTTTATCCCAACAACAAAACACTCCTTTAACCAGAAGACTGTTTTTAACCTGCAAACACACCATGATTTAATAGGGCAGCAGATGTATAGTCTCCCTAGATGCTGCCAAGCATTCGATTCTTTAGAATGGGTTTTCCTATGGCAAGTTCTTTCCAAATACGGCTTTTGGCCCAAACATCCTGCATGGCTCATATTCCACCCCCAAAAGCAAAAGTGATGCCAACGATGGGCATAACCACCTTTCCCCTGACTAGGGGCACGAGACAGGGCTGTCCCCTCTTCCCCTTACTATATGCCTTGGTCATTGAACCCCTAGCGATTAATTTTGAGAAATGGCACAAAGATAGAAGGCCTGAAGATGGTTCTCAAAAAGAAATTATCAATATATGCAGATGATATGCTCTTATATCTACCTCCAAGGAACATCATTGAACAGAACTCCTTACACTCATAACTGAATATGGCCAATATTCTGGACTTGCATTACCTGGGATAACAATCCCATCCTTCCATAGACGCCTCCTTCCCCCCACACCATAGAAAGCTCACAACAAGTACTACCCAGAACAAATTACGCATTAGTACCTGGTTTACAATTTCCCAAACCCATCAGACTATAAAACTAACACTGAACCACTTACATAAACAAAAAACAAAATTCGATATGTGAGCAACAACCCCTAGGAATCAGCGGTAGAGCGAATTTAATAAAAGTGATCCTCCTGCCAAAAACATTATACATCCTTGACATCCCCTATACATTCTTGAAATACTTTTAAAATTTAGAGTCTCTACTTAATCATTGTTATGGGGCTCAAACAGACATAAGTAGTGACTGGGAAACGTTCAAAACCCACACATTCGGGAGGGCTAGCTATACCCATATTTATAATCTCTATCACTTGCCTCCCAATTGTCCCACATGGCCTCACTGGTATAAACAGCGAGAACCAACCAAGAATACTAAAATGAGGGGATTTACCACCACGCAACCATATACCCAGACCTCTTTACCTAATTGCTAGGGGACAGAAAGGGACAGGCCTAACCCTACAAACACACACTTCAACATCAGGCACTGAAAATTTGGACCATAGGGCCATATTTATAAACCGCGGTATCGCTTTACGATCACGCGACTTTAACATCGGTATTGTAAATTTACGATATCTTAAACCAATCGTAGATTTAAGATCAGTTTTAACAATCATAATTTTACGATACCGATCGTAATCTACGATAAGAAAATCGTAGATTTACGATCCCATAGATACCATACGGTAATCTACTACCACTTACCGCATGGTATTCACGATCGAACGTTCGTTAATTTACGAGCGTTTTGATCGTAAATGGTACGATCATGATCGTACATTTACGACCGCGATCGTACATTAACTAACCCACGGTATCACTAAAAAGCGATACCAACGGGTTTATAAATAGGCCCCTAGCTCTCAAAAAATGTAAATCCCAATTCTCCACAAACAACCCCACTGTGGGAAAAGAAAAACCTCCCCAAGGTTCCTCCCATGCCTCAATCCACCCAATGGTTCAATTATGGAATCTACCAGTTATCGCATATTTACCATGAAAATACCCGAATCTTAAAGAAGAATTCAATCTCCCAAATCATATGTTTTTCCGTTACCTCCAATCAGACATGCCAAACCCATATTCAAACATCAATTCCAGAACTAGTTACCATTTTACTACCAGAACCTAAGTCAAAAGATCTCAACCAAATTAATATCCATACTCTAACCAAGCCCTCCTCAAGCCCTCCTACCAACCCTCCCAAACCCTCCACACTGGCCATCCACACAACAACACACACAAACTAAAAAAAACTCAACGTGGGAAAATAGACAATAGACTCAGAGGAATGGGATGAGATATTGGACTCTTGTAAGAGTGTCTCATCCAGGCCTCTGACAGACTAACAAATATATGTTATAAACAAGCTTACTTAAAGGAACTGTAACCCAAAAAAACAAAATTTGCCAATTTTCTATTATTCACAGGGAGGTGAGAACATTATTCTCAACTCCCTGTGAATAATAGTTTGCTTAGGGGACCGGAACTTACCTTACCTGGCCATCCACTAACTCCTTTCTGATCTGACAGCCGCGTTGGCCCCTGTCTCCCGACCAAGCGCCTATCTTTGGCACATGCGCCCAATACAAAGATAGGCGCGTGATCGGGAGAGCAGGACAGCGCGGCTGTCAGATCAGAAGGAGCGAGTGGAGCGCCAGGTAAGGTAATTCGGATGTGTCCCCTGAGCAATTATTATTCACAGCGAGGTGAAAAAAGTGTTCTCCACCCCCTGTGAGAATAGAAACATTGGCAACACTTTTTTTTGAGTTTATAGCCAATAAACATAACATAATGCAACCCCTCCGGTACCCTTTTCACATATGTTGGGCACATGCCCCCCAACTTTCAATCAAAATTAACGTGGCAACATGGTAATAAAGTTCTTCAACAATGAGATGGGAACCCCGTGGACCTGGGACACTTTTTGCATTGTCATGTAAAAAAATGGGTGGGGGGGTTATGCTTGACGTGAAGCTAAGGATGAAATATTAGACAAAGAAAATTATCCTGGCATCTTACATAGATACCATTCTTCCTACTAGTGATTGACACAAAACCAACTCAAACCCGAACTTTTTTGAGTTTGGACAAACTCGAACTATTCGAACTAGTTCAAACCCGTTCTTTCGTCTTCGCTAACCCTCAAATGTATCGTTCGGTAAACCCTTGAATTGGCCGTAACCCTCGAATGTAGCTGGCGCAAACCCGACATTGCCTGCCCTTGTTTGAATGTTTAAACAAGTTTTGGTGACGTGACATGTTTCCCAGACCATTTCCCAGGTGCCACAGCCATTTACAGTAAGTTACCTTTGTTAGTTTATCTAATCATCTGAACTTTCAAACTATCACTCCCCTATTTCCCTACCATCCCATGGCTAGAAACGTAAGGAGGGTTGATTTTTAGTTATAGTTGCCATCATTAATCTAATGTCTTTCTGATACAATGTTGGTTATTGGTCTAGATTCATACTTAAATTCTGTTTAATGTTGAAAACAACAGTCAGCCAAGGTTTGCCTACCCGACACCCTAGTGCCCTCCAAACCCCTATGAATTGTGCTGATGCACAAACTGTATTGGTAAACTGTATTTGTAATATTTGCTAAAAAAAAAAAAAAAGTATGAATGTTCGTTATTTTCCACAGCTGGTGGATAAACATTTGATTGTGTGTTGTGCCGCTTATATTTGGAAGATTGCCTGTAATTTATTATGGCGATACACAGCATGACGTTGCAAAAATAAGGTCTGTGCTTTTACAAACTCACACACAAACACACAGAAACCTATTTATCACTGGTCTTTTTTTTAGTTATTTTCCCCAGACAATCCCATTTTTTTTTTGCTATGAATGTTCCCTATTGTGACTGTATTGTGCAGCGCACACATCAGCGGGTGTGAAACAGGGAACCTTTGTTGTCTTTACAATCTGCCCACGAGTGGACTTTATTAGACTGAAATACACTGTTCTTATAGCTATATAGCTAATCTCGCTTTACGTTGTTGTGACAGATTTATTTCAGTTTAAAAAATATTTAAAAAATTCTTGTATCTGTCAGAACCAAGTTAAAATAGCAAAGAAATTGTATTTTGGGTGGCTTACACTTCTCTTTATCTGTGAACATCCATTACTGGTAATTCTATACAAATTCGTTTTCTCTGTGCAATACATTCACTTTTCAAACCAATAATTTAAAGGGTAGTACACTGGAAATATTTGTTTTTTTTAATGCCCATTAGTGGAACTATAATTAATCCCACTATCTCTTTACAGTGTTTTTATTGATCTGCCCCCCTATTTCATTGATATCCAATCTGAAACATCTTACTTTTCAGCATTTTCTGTAAGCGGTTTTTCCTGTAGCTGGAATGATTTGACAGTTGGTATGCTGTATGCTGTATGACAATTGGTATGGGGGAAAATAGTCAGGTCTAGTTCAGAGCCTGAGCAAAAGAAGGTATTGTATTGAATTTATGCAGCACACCACACACCCCGAAGTAAGTGCAGTTACATGTATTTATAGATTAAGATGACGCAAAGTGTTTTTTTAAAGAATCATACCTTAAGGTAACAAACATTTGAAGATTGAATGTGAAATTGTATTTCTAATGACTTATTCCACTTGCTGGAGACAGCCGCTTAGGACGACCTTGCAAAGTAAGGCTCGTGGGCCACATGCGGCCCTTTGTGCTGCCCCGCCGTGTATCGTGGCCCCTCAATACTAGATGTATACCCAACGAAATCTTAATATGAATTGACTGTCTCAGACTGGAAAAATGTATTTATTTGTATTTATTCTATATAAAAAAAAAAAGAGATGACCAGATCAATTTAATTAATTGAATTTGATGAATGGATATAAAATTTACACACCTTCTATTAAAAACTCAACTAATAGATAAATAAACATCCATAAACCAGGATCATTAATTCAATCTTTGTATAAAATCCAGTTTTGCAATCT
This sequence comes from Hymenochirus boettgeri, assembly GCA_019447015.1. Taxonomy (NCBI): domain Eukaryota; kingdom Metazoa; phylum Chordata; class Amphibia; order Anura; family Pipidae; genus Hymenochirus; species Hymenochirus boettgeri. The sequence continues at coordinate 280,510,256 of CM033474.1, forward strand.
CAATATGAGAATTGAGTTGAATCTATTGGTCCGGCCCTTCACGACAATCCAAGTTTTCTGTGCGGCCCCCTGTGAAATTTAATTTCCCACCCCTGGCTTAGAGACACAATCAAGAAACATTAGAGACCAAATTCTTTGCTCTAATGAAATACAAAGAAAATTAATTTTATATTATATGACTGAATGTATGTTGAAGGTTTCTGTTCATTCATCCATGGTATTCTGTAATTTCATCCTCCAGGTACGATATATTCATTCAGTCATGTATGTATATTCATCTCCAGGTCATGCATATCTCATCATCCGGGATCTGTGTAATACTCTATAGTCATGGTTATCTTAATATCTTCATTGAAGTATATCTGTAATATCGCTGATGAACTCAGGTCACTGGCTGATTCCTCAATTCAGAATTGAGGTCAGTCTGAATATTCAGGAAGCCGTCGATATAACGAATCAGCTTCAGATGCTTTCATATCCGGTAATCTACATTAATCACATGTATACCTGTAAAATTCATCCTCACAAGTACATCGGTAAGTATTACTCCTACACACCCCTTATCGTTTATTCTTACCTTCATTCTGTCATCCAGTTCATGGCTGATTATCTAGGAATTTTATTCACAACCCCCATCCCTCACCTAGGTCCTGTCTAATATCTCTCACACTTAACCATGTCTGATACTCTTTATTCGTACATCAGCTCAGGTATTCGTAATTGGCTGTGCACCGGGTGCTTTTTTCAAGTCCATTCCAGAGGAATTGAGAAGACTCGTAAGTTGGATCATGTAGATCTCTGACCTAAGTTCAATCTAACTCAATGTGTGTGCGCGGATACACAGTAAGGAAGAAAAATAGAAATTTTAGGAGTCTTTGGGCACAATGACATTCACGAAGTAAAGTTGTACCTTCGAGAGCCTTTCGGAGTTACTACCTTCAATTTCACATGGAGTTATTAGTAGAATTCTCCTTCTAGATGTACGCTAATAACCTTCATCATGGTAATGATACAATGGTGTTTTTTCATTTCACGTGGGACCTTTTTTTGTTGTTTCTCTAACAAAGATTCCCCTGTGCTGTCAGGTGTCAACTTTCACCCAGTCAGTCCAGTCACTTCCTTATAACATCTTCCTTCTCAGGAGAAATAAAACCTATTGGAGATGTCTCTCTTTTCCCCATGATTCATGGTGAAAAACATCCAGGATGGGAATACATTTCTCATTTTGTTTGTTTACAATATGTTGTGAGCCTGATTTGTTTCCAACTCAAGTAATATTTAGAATACTTGTGAAGGTTCATCCATCAGGTCATAATATATCTGTAATATTCATTCATCCTGTCATGGTATATCTGTATATTCATTCATCCAGGTCATGGTATATCTGTAATATTCATTCATCCAAGTCATGGTATATCTGTAATATTCTCCATCCAGGTTCATAATATATCTGGTAATAATTCATCCATCCAGGTCATGTATATCTGTAATATTTCCATCCAGGTTCCATGGTATATCTGTAATATTCATTCATTCCAGGTCACTGGTATATCTGTAATATTCATTTAATCCAGGTCATGTATATCTGTAATATTCATTTCATCCGGTCAGGTAGTATTCAATGTCTGCCAGTACTATTACTCGTAATTATTCGATCCATCCAGTGTCATGGGTATTCGTGTAATATTCAATCCATTCCAGGTCATGGATATTTTTCGGACGTCATATTCGTTGTCAATCACCGGGCATGTTTACTCTGTATATATTCTCTCGTCTGTAAATCACTACATCCTAGGCATGTATATCGTATATATTCATCCATCCAGGTCATGGATTCATTTCAGGTCATGGTATTCTGTAATATTCATCATCCAGGTCATGGTATATCTGTAATATTTCATCCTCCAGGTCATGGTAATCTGTAATATTCATCTCATCCGGTCCCGGTATTCTTGTATACCATTTCTCCACCTATCCATATATCATGGTATATCTTGTACATATTCATTTTTCATTCCTCCATCCATGTATATCTGTATATCTTCAAATTCATCGTAGTCTGTATATTCATCCAGGTCCGGTTATCTTAGGATTATTCACTGACAGTATGTCTCGTTATCTCATCTTTCCAGGTCATCTACGTTTGTTATAGGTCGGGTCTGTAATATTCATCGACCTCAGTGTCCTGGTAATATCTGTAATCATCTCATTACCCATCAGGTCACGGTATATCTGTAATATCATTCATTCCATGGTCATGGTAGATCTGTATATTCATTCATCCAGGTCATGGTATATCTGTAATATTCATCAATCCCAGGTCATGGTATATCTGTAATATTCACTCATCCAGGTCATGGTGCTTTTATAGCTGGATTCCATCCATCCATGCTCCTGGTATAGCTGTAAATATTCATCCATCCAGGTTCTATTGGTAAAATACATCCATCCAGGTGGGGCCCAGGTCATGGTATATCTGTATATCTCACATCCAGGTCGAAAGGCGGTATATCTGTAATTTTCATTCTAGTCTATACTAGTCAGGTTGCATAGTTCTGTTCTAATATTGCCTAATTCGGGACAGATCTGTAAATCTCTCATTCATCCAGGTCACGGTATATCTGTAATCATATTCATCCAGCCGAGCATGGTATATCTTGTATTATTCACCATCCAGATCGGTATGTATCTTGTATATCTTCATCCATCCAGGTCCAGGTATACTTCGTAATTCATGATTCCATCCCAGGTCCGGTATTTATATCATGTTTTCATTCATCCAGTCCTGGTAATATGCATCTGTAAAATATTCGATTCTAAGTCATGGTGAGGACGGTCAGGGGTGTCCAGTCCATCTCAGGGTTGCAGACGGTATATCTGTATATTCATTCAGGTACAATATTGTCTATATCGATGTCCCATGCTAATCAGTAGATCACTCATTCACGGTATTCCCTGGGGGTCTATTCGTTATATCATATCAGTATGCACTTCTGTAATATCTCAGTCGCCCATTTGACCAGTCATGGTAATGATCTGTAATCTTCATGGTCCATCCAGGTTCTGGCTATAGGACCCTTCATGTTTAGGATATATTTCGTAATTCCATCCATCCAGGTCATGTTATATCTGTAATATTTCATCGTTCATGGGTATATTTGTGATATATTTTCATCCGCGGTAATTGTATAATAGTTCTGTTACATTCATCCAGGTCATGGTATATCTGTAATATTCAGTCTCATCCAGGTCATGGTTATCTGTAATCTTCCCTCACATCTCAGTCATGTATATCTGTATATTCATCATCCAGGTCACTGGTATATCTGTAATATCATTTCAGTCCAGGTCACAGGTATATCTGTAATATTCATTCATCTATCTGGTAGATCTGTATATTCATCCATCCAGGTCACAGGTTATATCTGTAATATTCATCATCCAGTCATGGTATTCTGTAATATTCATCCATCCAGGTCATGGTATATCTGTAATATTCATCATCCAGGTCATGGTATATCTGTAATATTCATCCATCCAGGTCACATGGTATATCTGTAATATTCATCATCCAGGTCAGGTTATATCTGTAATATTCATTCATCCAGGTCCGTGGTTAATAGTTCTGTAATATCATTCATCCAGGTCATGGTATATCTGTAATATCCTCCATCCAGGTCATGGATCGAACTCGTATTTATATCGTAATCACAACGTCTGTTCTGTAATATCACTAGGTTGTTCTTAATTTCATTTAGGAGTATATCGTCATTCGACTTAGGTCAGGATCTGTATATTTATAATCAGTATGGTATATTGTAATCAGGTCCATCCAGGTCATGGATAATCTGTCTTTCATCCATCCAGTCATGGTAGAATCCCTGTAATATCATCCACTTCACAGGTCAGATCTGTAAATCGCTATCATCCAGGCTGGTATTGTATTCATCCATCCAGGCAGGTATATCTGTAATATTCCTGTCAGGTATTTATTTCTCACGTCATTACTGAGCTCCAGTCAGGATCTGTAATATTCATTCCATCCAGTCCTGTGTATATCTGTAATATTCATCTCATCGGGTCAGTGGTATATCTGTACATATTCATTCCATCCAGGTCACGTATGTTCTGTAATTTATTCTTTCATCTTTCATCGCAGTCCTCGGTAATAAGCCTTGTCTTGTGTATATTCATTGTTACTAGTTTTCCAGTGGGCAGGGTGATATCTTGATAATATTCATTCATAGCTCGGTCATGGTAGTATCTGGAATATTCATGCCTCATACTTCGCGTCTACGGTCCTATGGTATGATCTGTACTTTCAAGGAACGGAGGCATTCTTCAGGTTCCGGGTATAACTGTAATATTCATTCATCCAGGGCTCATGGTAATATTGTAAGATTCCATTCTTTCGGATGGATTAGCCCAGGTTTTGCATTGCGTATATCTTTATATTCATTTGTTTCCAGTCAGGGTTTATGGGGTAGACTATCTGTTTAATAATACAATGCATCGGTGTAGGTTTCAAGGGTATATCGGTACAGTTTCATGGTCCCATGTAAAGTAGAAGTCAGTGCAATGGGGGTGAGCTCAGTCTCGCATAGACATAATCGGGGAAGTTCTTGCGCGCCTCTTCCTACGCGTCCAGCTTATACTTCTCAGTGGTAGCGGAGTAGACAGGCAATCAGAAAAAAAGCGCCTACAGATAGCGAGAGGGTCTGCCCGAGCCGGTCCGGGCGCCGCCAGCGTCGTGAAGCTGGACCGTAGCTAGCAATCTTTCGGGATCGCCTCGAAGACGGCGAGGGGAGTTACTTCGCAGAGGAGCGAAGAGGTCTAGGATTGATGACTGACTCCGGCCTAAAACAGGAGATGAGGGGGGATGCACACAGTGAGGTGCCTTTAGGTTCACGGGCGCCCACATGGTGTAATCTTCGCATACTGGCCGCTCACCGTCAGGCCACGGCGAGCAGACAGTCGCCCGGGAGACCAGGAGAGGAGAGAAAGAAAGGAGAAAAGGAAGGTAGAGACAGATGAAGATCCAAGGAAGAGAAGAGAACTGCATCGAGGGTCTCACAGAGAGGACTGTGCACCGAGCAGGGTAAGCCGCCAACTCTACTCTAACTGAGTACACTAAGACAAAAAGAGTGTCTAGGGGATCATCGCGGTAGATGGTAAAAATAGATCTCATGAGAAAGAGATAGGGTAAAAGGAGGGGGTAGGGGAAGGCAGGGCGAGTTAGCGGGGCACTTCCCTCGTTCGACTCGTGTATAGCGAAGAGGAGATAGAGGGAAAAATGTGCGGGGTAGGAGGAAGAGGCGGAAAAGAATAATGAGAGAGATGAATAAAGAGTGTCGGACGATGGAGCTGGCTTGATCGCGAAGGACGGTGTGCATAGAAGGACTAAGAGGGAGAGGGTGGGAGGAGACAGGGGCAGGGGGAGGAAAAGGGAAAGGAGAGGGGCAGCAATGAAGCGAGAGAGAGCCAAACTCACGAGAGCAGGAAGTCATCTACGATATCACTTAACACGCATCACTGGAATCTTAAGAGCGTAAAAGCTAAGAAGCGCATGGGAAAGGGAAGGGAGGGGCTGAACAGGTATATGCCCTAAGAGTATAGCGAAGAGAGGAGTAAAGATAGGAGTTAGGAAATGAGAATAAGAGACAAAAAGAAAGAGAAGCGAGGAATGTGTCTTCCTGTGCCTGCTACTGCCTTGTCCTCCTGGCACGCGCAGGGGGAAAATAGTTTTGGAGGTGGTGATACCCTTTAAGACTTGGTTTTCCATATTCATTCACTAAAAAAAATTCCATTAATGTTCACAATCGTTTTTCTCCATAGAACTTGCTAATTTCAAGATTTGCTTAATATTAGCAAGGTGTATGGGGCAAAAATGATTATCTACAATGCTTATGAATGTCCACCATCTGTATTGGCTTCTTTTACTTTAAGTAGAGGGAGCCAATACCATTGCAATGTCTAAGCTTACCCAGCCAACTGGAAGGTTGTTCAGGTGAGTGTACATGCATGTTATTGCATAAACCAGTGGAATATGTTATGCAATATATGGCAGTTGCATGTGTATGTTCACCTTAAAGGGTATGTCCACCCCCATAACTAGAATTTCACCCACCTCTGGCCCCACTGTATAATGTTTAAAAATCCTAACCTTACATCTCTCGTCCATATGGTTTTCCTGTAGTGCCTTTCCAAAGTTCAGAAAAATGAAGAGTAGGAGCTGTCGATGTGTCTTCCTGTGCCTGCTACTGCCTTGTCCTCCTGGCACGCGCAGGGGGAAAATAGTTTTGGAGGTGGTGATACCCTTTAAGACTTGGTTTTCCATATTCATTCACTAAAAAAAATTCCATTAATGTTCACAATCGTTTTTCTCCATAGAACTTGCTAATTTCAAGATTTGCTTAATATTAGCAAGGTGTATGGGGCAAAAATGATTATCTACAATGCTTATGAATGTCCACCATCTGTATTGGCTTCTTTTACTTTAAGTAGAGGGAGCCAATACCATTGCAATGTCTAAGCTTACCCAGCCAACTGGAAGGTTGTTCAGGTGAGTGTACATGCATGTTATTGCATAAACCAGTGGAATATGTTATGCAATATATGGCAGTTGCATGTGTATGTTCACCTTAAAGGGTATGTCCACCCCCATAACTAGAATTTCACCCACCTCTGGCCCCACTGTCTTAAAAGGTGGGGTAATGGATCCAAAAACGTAGTTACATACCACAAATTGTCTATCCCCCCTACCTGCCTGCCTGAGCTGACAATTAACTACTGGGAGGCCTTCCCATCACCTTTTTCTAATATAGACTGAGCAGTGATAAAACCAATTAATACTTCTAGGAAGGAAGGCTGCAGGAACTAGGAATCAATTAATACTTACTAGGAAAGAGGGATGTAGAAAAGGAACCAATTGTTACTCACTAGAAAGGAAGGCTGCAGAAATCAAAACCAGTTGTTACTTAATAGAAGGACGGCTGCACAAATCAGGAACCAATTGTTAGTCACTAGGAAGGAGGACTGCAGTATCAGGAACTTACTGTATTTCGGTTCCTTTCTAAACTTCCGAACTTTGGTAAAACTTCGTAAGTTCAGAAACGAAACCCATTAAAATCATAAGGAGTTAATAGTTCAAAAAGTTTGAAGAAATAACAGATAAACTAACAATGGTAAATTACTGTAAATTGGCTGTGGCACCTGGGAAATGGTCTGGGTAACATGTCACTATCACCCAAACCTGTTTAAACACTTCTTTCCCACAATCGGCAAAGTGGCGTGTGTTCCAAGCTCATTTGAGGGTTTTGGAAATTTGAGGTTAACCAAATGCTACATTCAGGTTACTGAAAATAGAACATTTAAGGCACATTAAGGGTTAGCAAAACAACGATTATTCGAGGTATGCTTGTGGAGGTTCTCATTCATCCAGGTCATGGTATACTTTTGTATTCAGTAACTGGACTTAAAGGTTAGTTCTTGAAGACGTTTCAATAGTCATTCGACTGGCTTTCTCAATTCAGAGGTTTACAGAAAACCAACACACACAGATCAGAATTTGATGTTTGACTCCCACCACCCTTTAGATCACAAGCTGGGTGTCACCAGAACCCTGCAACACAGAGCTGAGAACACCCACTAGCACAGAGGCGAAGGCTAAAGAAATGAAACATCTCAGAGGAGCCCTTAAAACTTCATCCAGACTGGGCCTTTATCAAAAGAAGTAGAAGGAAAGAAAGAACATGAATACCAACAGTGAAGGGGAAAAGCAAGACAGGAAAAGAAAAACATTGTCATCCCATATGTCAAACCCAATCCCGAAACACAAGAAACGACATCATATACGCGGTGCAGTGCAGTGAACTCTGATTTGTATGTGGGAGAGACCAAACAGCAACTTCTCCATAGTTGGCCCAGCACGAAGAGCCAATTCCTGGGTCAGTACTCAGCCGTGTACCTGCATCTTAAGGATAAAGACATACCTTTGAAGATTGTAATGTTAACATATTGGCAAAGGAACGGACTGGTTTAAGAGGGTGTCAAGGAGGCCATTTATGTGAAAATAAAGAAACCAAGCCTGAATAGAGGTGGGAGGGTTTAAAACCAACTGTCTGCCATGTACATGCAGTTTTGACACCTTACCCTGGGTAGTTACTATAACACTTCTTAGCTACAATGCAATCACGCCTTGCATTCATAAGTCCTTAACACCTGGCTGTGATATGCTAATTGGGATTTCCAGGGTACATCATTGCCACAGATTCTTGTACAAGTCATTCTGAATTGAGAAAGCCAGTCGGATGACTAGCGAAACGTCTTCAAGAACTAACTTCAAGTCCAGTTGATCTAACTGAATACAATAGATATACAGTAATCCATTTGAGGGTTACGAACGTCAGAGGCTACATTCAAGAGTTACCGAAAACAACATTACATTTGAGGAGTAGTGAATAATACATTTGAGGGTTAGCGAAAAGGAACATTATATACGAGGGTTAATGCACGATACATTCTAGGGTTAGCATTAGAAATTATCAAATTTTTGATAATTATCAAAAATACAGCCGCGAGTTCGGAAAATCAAACTAGTGGAATAGTTTGAGTTCATCCACACTCATAAAGTTCGGCCCGAACTCAGGTTCGGGTTTGAGGTTTGGGTCCATCACTAATCAGGAAACTGATTGTTAGTCACTAGGAAGGAGGCTGCAGGTATCAGGAACTGATTGTGCACTAGGAAGGAGGGCTGCAGGTATCAGACTGATTGTTAGTCACGGGAAGGAGGGCTGCAGGTATCAGGAACTGATTGTTAGTCACATGGGAAGGAGGGCTGCTGGTATCAGGAATGATTTGTAGTCACTGGGAAGTAGGGTGCAGGTATCAGGAACTGATTGTTAGTCACTGGGAAGGAGGGCTGCAGGTATCAGAAACTGATTGTTAGTCATGGGATAACAACAAGGAGGGTGCAGGTATCAGGAACTGATTGGTAGTCACTGGGAAGGAGGGCTGCAGGTATCAGGAACTGATTGTTAGTCATTGGGAAGGAGGGCTGCAGGTATCAGGAACTGATTGTTAGTCACTGGGAAGGAGGGCTGCAGGTATCAGGAACTGATTGTTTGTCACTGGGAAGGAGGGCTGCAGGTATCAGGAACTGATTGTTAGTCACTGGGAAGGAGGGCTGCAGGAATCAGGAACTGATTGTTAGTCAATAGGAAATAGGGGTGCAGGTATCAGGAACTGATTGTTAGTCACTAGGAAGGAGGGCTGTAGGTATCAGGAACTGATTGTTAGTCACTGGGAAGGAGGGCTGCAGGTATCAGGGACTGATTGTTAGTCACTGGGAAGGATGGCTGCAGGAATCAGGAACTGATTGTTAGTCACTGGGAAGGATGGCTGCAGGTATCAGGAACTTATTGTTAGTCACTGGGAAGGGGGCTGCAGGTATCAGAACTGATTGTAGTCACTGGGAAGGAGGGCTGCAGGTATCAGGAACTGATTGTTAGTCACGGGAAGGAGGGCTGCAGGTATCAGCAACGATTGTTGTCACTGGGAAGTAGGGCTGCAGGTATTAGGAACTGATTGTTAGTCACTGGGAAGGAGGGCTGCGGGTATCAGGAACTGATTGTTAGTCACTGGGAAGTAGGGCTGCAGGTATTAGGAACTGATTGTTAGTCACTGGGAAGGAGGGCTGCAGGTATCAGGAACTGGTTGTTTGTCACTGGGAAGGAGGGCTGCAGGTATCAGGAACTGATTGTTAGTCACTGGGAAGGAGGGCTGCAGGAATCAGGAACTGATTGTTAGTCACTGGGGAAGGGGGCTGCAGGAATCAGGAAATGTTGTTAGTCACTAGGAAATAGGGGTGCAGGTATCAGGAACTGATTGTTAGTCACTGGGAAGGAGGGCTGTAGGTATCAGGAACGATTGTTAGTCACTGGGAAGGAGGGCTGCAGGAATCAGGAACTGATTGTTAGTCACTAGGAAATAGGGGTGCAGGTATCAGGAACTGATTGTTAGTCACTAGGAAGGAGGGCTGTAGGTATCAGGAACTGATTGTTAGTCACTGGGAAGGAGGGCTGCAGGTATCAGGAACTGATTGTTAGTCACTGGAAGGAGGGCTGCAGGTATCAGGAACTGATTGTTAGTCACTGGGAAGGAGGGCTGCAGGTATCAGGAACTGATTGTTAGTCACTGGGAAGGAGGCTGCAGGTATCAGGAACTGATTGTTAGTCACTGGGAAGGAGGGCTGCAGGTATCAGGAACTGATTGTTAGTCACTGGGAAGGAGGGCTGCAGGTATCAGGAACTGATTGTTAGTCACTGGGAAGTAGGGTGCAGGTATCAGGAAATGATTGTTAGTCACTGGGAAGGAGGGCTGGAGGTATCAGAACTGATGTTAGTCACTGGGAAGGAGGGCTGCAGGTATCAGGAACTGATTGTTAGTCACTGGAAGGAGGGCTGCAGGTATCAGGAACTGATTGTTAGTCACTGGGAGGAGGGCTGCAGGTATCAGGAACTGATTGTTAGTCACTGGGAAGGTGGCTGCAGGTATCGGAACTGATGTTAGTCAGAGGGCTGCAGGAATCAGGGAATTACAGAAATATGCACAATTACAGATGCTAAGATTAGAGGTTACAGCTATCTGCTACTTAGGTATTATGGAAAGATATCTTGCTCATTAATATTTTCGTTTTGGTTCACCTTTCATAAGCTATAAATGCCAATATTGAAATTGAGTGAAATGAACCAGACAATGCACAGAGGACAGACTTACTATAAAGAGGTCACCTTAAAAAACTATATTTATTTAACACAGCCCTGTTAGTGTAGACCTCCCCCTTTGGCCTCTGCTAGAGTTTTCCAACTGTGTCTATTTAAGGCAATGTCACTAGACCGCTATCCTGGGATTCCTACACAAGGTTTCACCCAATCTGTTCAGCCAAATTGTAACATAGAAGCTTTAGCCAATAAATGTAGACTCCAGGTAATGTATGGATTTCATAGTTACAGGTTGATAAAGTCCCATCCCCATGGCTCTCTGCTAAAAAAAATTCATTAATGTTCACAATCGTTTTTCTCCATAGAACTTGCTAATTTCAAGATTTGCTAATATTAGCAAGGTGTATGGGGCAAAAATGATTATCTACAATGCTATGAATGTCCACCATCTGTATTGGCTTCTTTTACTTTAAGTAGAGGGAGCCAATACCATTGCAATGTCTAAGCTACCCAGCCAACTGGAAGGTGTTCAGGTGAGTGTACATGCATGTTATTGCATAAACCAGTGGAATATGTTATGCAATATATGGCAGTTGCATGTGTATGTTCACCTTAAAGGGTATGTCCACCCCCATAACTAGAATTTCACCCACCTCTGGCCCACTGTGTAATGTTTAAAAATCCTTACCTTACATCTCTGTCCATATGGTTTTCCTTTAATGCCTTTCCAAAGTTCAGAAAAATGAAGAGTAGGAGCTGTCTATGTGTCTTCCTGTGCCTGCTACTGCCTTGTCCTCCGGCACGCGCAGGGGGGAAAATGTTTTGGAGGTGGTGATACCCTTTAAGACTTGGTTTTCCATATTCATTCACTAAAAAAAATTCCATTAATGTTCACAATCGTTTTTCTCCATAGAACTTGCTAATTTTCAAGATTTGCTTAATATTAGCAAGGTGTATGGGCAAAAATGATCTTACAATGCTTATGAATGTCCACCATCTGTATTGGCTTCTTTTACTTTAAGTAGGGGAGCCAATACCATTGCAATGTCTAAGCTTACCCAGCCAACTGGAAGGTTGTTCAGGTGAGTGTACATGCTGTTATTGCATAAACCAGTGGAATATGTTATGCAATATATGGCCGTTGCAGTGGTATGTTCACCTTAAAGGGTATGTCCACCCCATAACTAGAATTTCACCCACCTCTGGCCCACTGTATAATGTTTAAAAATCCAACCTTACATCTCTCGTCCATATGGTTTTCCTGTAGTGCCTTTCCAAAGTTCAGAAAAATGAAGAGTAGGAGCTGTCGATGTGTCTTCCTGGCCTGCTACGCCTTGTCCTCCTGGCACGCCAGGGGGGCAAAAGTTTTGGAGGTGGTGATACCCTTTAAGACTTGGTTTTCCATATTCATTTCCATTGGCTACTGTAAATAAGGATATTAGATAACGAGACAAATGTATGTTAAGTTGCTTTTAGGGTAGCATCATGGGAGGGCTGTTAGATGTCCCCTAATAGTGAGGATACAGTTTAATGAAGAAGTTGATTAAATATGTATTTGTGCTGTGCTATTATCCTACGTTGAGCTTTTAGTATATCATTTTAAATGTTAAATGTAAGTAATAAGGTGCAACATGTCGTAGAACATTGCATCAAGCTTCAGTTTCCCTTTGTTTAATTCAAATTCAAAATGTTAAACAATGTGTTCCACTCCTGAATGAGCTTATTACACCCAAGATGCTGCCATTGTAAAATTCATAATGGCAGAAAATAACATTTGCCGACTGTAATTCACATGAGATCAAGTGTGAATGGGTTCAAACCGCAATAGCAGATGCCCTGAGTCTGATCTAAAACAGATATGGCATTAGATCATTCATATTCTATGTAGCACATGATGTGGGCCTTAATAATTGTAAACACAATGAGAGAACCTCTGAGATGTGTCTTGCTCTATATTAATTTACTATCTAGTAGCTACAGACCTTGTCTAGTATAAAATCAGCCATTAATAAACAATATGGCACAATAAGGTTAACCAGAACCTAGCAGTGTGTAAACAAGGGGATTTAATCACTTCTTACTGCCAGCATATACAGACGGTACATAGAGTGTCAATCTGTCTTCCCATTTAATGGGGTATCCCAAGTATAAATAAAATTGAGATAGGTTGGACAAGTATGGACAATCTCCAAAACTCGTTACCCCATCAGTAAGGTTCTAGCTGTGTTTAGATGATGTAAATATGATTGGTTTATAATTATTAGTTATTACATATATCTTGTAGGGATTTGCGTTAACTTGAGAAAAATGTTTAACTGAGAAGTCAATGCACCTAACATTTATGAGCCGTGGTATTAGATATATAGTTAAAACTTAAATAAAACAAGATACTGTATGGATATTTTTATTTATAAATAAAAAATAAGAGTAATAGATACTATAGCAACTCCTAAATAGCAGAGGAAAATAATAGCTGCTATAGCAACTACTAGGCTGAATGGGTGTTACTGTATACTGTTTCTAAGATACTACATTTATTCTATTATATTATTATTATATCTAACATTCAACATTTATTTATTTCTAACTAAACTTTCAAGATGTAATTTTGCTTTTCTTCATCAGATATAATCATTTAATTGTCATGGAAAGAGATTTCACCAAATACAATTGATGGGCAGTTAACTTATTGGATACAATATACATTATGTGGTCTCTTGATATTTCAGTTTATATAGATTTTTATACTAATGCAGCTGCCAACTAAAAAACTATTCAAATGCTAAAATGTCTTTGGGTCAACTTTTATGCAGGCAACATGGGTAGGAGAAAAAAGATGGATGCAACCTCCACTACCCTCCCTCCCTTCTAAACCCTTCAGGCTGCTTCAGCCCCTACCTATAAAACCTTTTTCTGTAGTGTAGTGTACCCCAGCCCATCCCCAACCGCCATGGTAATTTTTTAATAGACTTACAATCTTTTGTTCCCTCTGCTCTCTGCATAGCCGGCAGCTGCCTCTGTGATTGGCTGACTAACAGTATACAGTATATATTGACTAAGAGATTTATTTCTCAATGTGCTGGTTGAGCTTTAGAAATACAGTAGACTAATTTACTATCTATCTTTGTTTTTACATAACAAATAAGAAAGTGCTAATAAAGTTAAAGTAAATGGTGTTTTTAGGCTTTGCAACAATGTCAAGGGCTTGTGGCTTACAGGGGAATCCAGATGCAGGCCCATAGCTCATTCACCCAAGTAAACAGAGAAAACTGCTGAAATTTAAATACAGAGCCAAAGGGACAGTAAGAAATGCATTTTAGCAATAGGAGTCAGTAGGAGTAAGACAGATATGTAAATGATAATAGAGATATGAAATGTTAGGAAACCCCCTAAATTTGTCTTTTTGGCCCCCTAGTCTCAGATTTCCTTGTGGGCCCCAACATTCCAGTCCAACACTGTTTCTATGTGCTTCTAAACCAAAGATTAGTGATGCATTTCAATTCAACACTGCTGGTTTTGAAAATCTGCAGATTCAACAGATTTTTCTTAATTTTCCTCAAAAATTCTAAAATTTCAATTGGAACTTAAAAATTGAAAGATTTTATTGAAAAATTGAAAATGTCTAGAAAATTCTAATACCATATAAAAAGTTCTGATTGAATCGGTTTTTCGGATCATCAATAGGTTTCGCGGGACCGATATCGAAAGGAAATTTGACAGATTTGCTCATCTCTAATAAAGATACAGGTATATCAGTTTAAAAACATTTAAAACTACAGAAAACCTCCCAGTTACTTTTTTTACTCACTTTAGCACAGAAATATACAACATACACATAACAGATTGGAGAATTTCTCTTTCTCTACTTGGATAAGGGTAGGGGTCTGTAACTGAAGGAATTTATGTTCTAAAATTTTTTACCCCAGAGGGTTTGTTCATCCTTAATATTAAGCTTTTTTCTCTTCGGGAGTGTTGCTGTTTTGGGGTTAATAATCACCTTTAACTTCAGTGTTTGATGTGTGTGTGTTAAAAAAAGATTCTTTTATACAAGGGGAATTCTAGGTTAAATGACAAAATATTGACTACAAAAGAATGTGTGGGAGTTTGTTAATATGGAAAATTTCTGTAATTTAGCTTGGTAAGACACTAAAGAAAGAAAAGATTAATAAAGTGGAGACAATCCATACGCAGTTTAGAAATGGATAGGTAATTTTTAATTAGATGGTTGATAGCAGTTGAGTTAAATGTGACTACAAATAGATTTAAAAATGAGAATTCTATGCAGGACAGTCCCTGGCAGTGGTTTTGTTGACAGATGTGAATGTTACTTACAATGTCTTAAAGGGTGGTTAAATTAAGTGGAAAATGGGTTTCATGAGAAATAAAAAAAAATGTAAAAAAAAAAAAAAAATCAAAAAAACAATCTTTGTATAACAGTTTGATGAGTTCTGATAGTTGAATACTACTGAAGAAAATGGGATATAAAGCTTTTAAAAGTATAATTACAGTATGGTCAATATTTATGTCTGACCATCAAATTTAAAAGGAAGAGAGATCATCGATCAATCTTACGTACAAAGGCAAAGGCTAAATCTCAATTATCGTAATGTTCATTGTCTAAAACAATGCTTGTTTATATTTATGCCCCTAAGAGTGCCCCAGAGATCTGGAACCTCCTTTATTTTATGTTTTGTAGTGTCGGAAATTCGTGTCATTTGGCCTAGCAGAGAATTTCATTTTTGGTCTCAGCTTTCAGTCCCAGTTTGTAAATGAACCTGGTTTTAATGCGGAGCTGCTGGTTTCGAGAATTCATGGATCTGGCAGAATTTTTGGAATTCCATAAGCCAAATTGTATTAAAAGCTCAAAAATTGTGGTAGAAAATTTGAAAAAAGGTACAGACAGTAAAAAAATGCTGTCAAAAAGAGTGCTTTGTTCCTATTACTATCCAATGTCTGATTGGTTTTTCAGACGGATCAGATAAATCGGACATGGTGGAAAATCATGACTGATCATGTGGTTTTCTATGGACGGTACTATCAGTAGCACGGAATGATCGGAAGTATGGAAAGTTGCCGTGACTGATGATGTTTCAAACTGACCGACTGGTCAGACACATCGGATGGTTTATAGGGATGAAATATTGAAACTATGGTATATCCCTAATGAATAGGAAAATATTGTTGTAGCCGGAAGAGACAGACACACACAGTATGCCACTAGATTAAGCACATGTAGAATTGTGTGGAATAAAACCTTATAGCATACTATAGCATATTATCTGGTTGGCTAGGGTTTTTTTTGTAGTGGCTGCACCATTTCCAAAGATTTAAGTGTATGTATACTGAAAAAAGGACTTTGCATCATCTTAATCTATATAAGGGATAACACGCTACCTACAGTGTAATATAAGGAGATTACGCCACCGAGGAGTTCCCTGACCAAATTCTCGTTAGGCCGAGTGCTTTTATGGTAGCGTATTATTCCATATAATACATAAGGTAAAAAGAAAAAGAAAAATCCAGCACAGGCACTCTGTCTCCCTCCTCCCTCTCTCTTCCGTGTCTCTCCCTCCCTGTATTAGTAATGTGATAAGAAGCTTGTTTTTGTACATACAAATGCCGTTTCTATCTCAAACTAAAAGAAGACCATTGGCTCTCACCCGGTGCTGTTCCGGTTCATTACACTGACAGACTGTGCTAATAAGGAGGAGCAAGTGGCCGAGTCAATTGTGACTCACAGGAATGCACTCACTCCTCCTTATCAGTAATTCAGTCAGTCAGTCAGTGTACAAAAACAGGCTTGTTATCTACATTACTAATGCAGGCAGAGAAAGAGAAATGGGAAGGGGCAGTGGAATATAGTAAGTCACTCAGTGACATCACTGAGTTACTGATTATAGGAATTTTCACCACTGCACCTCCCTATTGTAATGCCAGAGCCTTATGTATTATAAATAAATATGTGCAAGTACTGTAACACTTACTCTGAGATGTGTGTGTTGCAGTATGCCTTCAATATATTACTTGTTTTGGCTACAACTACTGACCTGACTATTTTTCCCACATACCAACTGTCAAAACTGCATATAGCATACAGCAACATCAACTGACAAATCATTCCAGTTACAGCAAAACTGCTTACAGAACAATAGTTTATGACAGCAAGACACTTGATTAACAGGTGAAATGTAAGATGTTTCAGATTGGATATCTAAAGAAACAAAGGGCAGGTCAACAAAAAAAAAGATACAATGATAGTTGGGAAGAAATATAGTTTCCACTAATAGGCAATTTAAACAAAACAAAATCCAATATACATATCCTTTAAAGGGGAAGTTCAGTGTAAATACAAATGCTTTTCAGAAAAAAGAGCAGTATTTTTTCATCCCAATGACCTTTATCTGCCAATTCGGCATTTTCTCTGTGTATAAATAAATGCAACCGAAATACTGACTTCCTGTTTGCAGGACTCCTAATAGAGACCATTATGGTCTTGCCAATGACCCAGCGCCTGGGTTGATTCAGTTGCTCAGTAGAGATCTGAGCATCTTTGACCCATCCAACAGCCAATCAGTAGAAATTACTGTTAGGAACATTCCAAGGATATGGTGCATCCTGGGAAGAAGAAGGACCATTAGAACCTGAAATGTCAGCTTACTAATGTCAACAGCAGGGAACAGCAAAGGGTATGAAATCAACTGATTTTTCAAATGGGAGAAAATAAGTAGAATAACTAAGAAGGCATTACACAAACTAACAATTTAACAAATATTTCCACTGAACTGTTCCTTTAAGTCTAGTGCTACGAAGTAGAGCCAAACATAATGCATTTTGAATGGAGGCTCAAACCCCGCTTCTTACCAGACCGCGATTTCCTTCTAAGGAAGGTAATAAGTGGGGCTTGACATATAACATCTTCCAGTTAACATATAATGTAATACAGTACTACCGCCCTAGTGGGTAAGCATCTAAATAATAACCTACATCCTCTTGCTTCACTATACTGTTATATGAATTAATATTTCATTTTAGTAGTTTTACATCAAGAGGTAGAAACAATTTTGGACTAAATTTGTAACTGGTGATAAAGTTTTAAAAACACAAAGTGACTGATGTAGTATAATGTATTCGGGATTTTGTGTATTCATGGGTAATAAACTGTCAGTAGATGTGATGGTAAATATCCTCTAAATATCAGCCCATGTTTGGGTCATCTCATGTCAATATCATATGATAAAACATCCTGTAGCATTGCAGACCCTAGAATCAGTATGTGTAACTGGGCCAATAATTTGGATGTAATGTTTAATAACTATGGAAATAGACAAAACAGGACCAAACATGTTTCAATCCACATTAGGTTATTAGATCCCTTAATGAATAGAAGGTTTGACTATGGGCACCTGCCTATAAAATACTGAAAGATGGAAACGATGTGAAGATTAAAGGACGGTGACTATAAATTGCCTTTGTGGACAATGGAGAAGAAAACGCTTAAATAAATGAGAAATAAATCTGTCAATACAAAGAAACGTGTACGGAACCATTCATCTTCATAGCACAAATTACAAAAGGACATCAATTAAGACTGCAATACAGTAGAAAGAATTCCTTCTCCACAAGGTACATTGCCAGTAAACCAATGTAATGATGGAATTCCCAACGAAGAATTGATTGTTTGATTTTAATCAGGCAATCGTTGGACAATGAATTTAATAAAAGGGTCATTTGGCTGACATTTCTCTCTAAACCTTTTAAAAAGCATGAACAGCCTTTATTGTTGATGGTTTGCAATCGAGGACATTTCATTTCCCTTCTTTCATTGATTGTCAAGTAGACCCTTCACTTCGTCCATCACCACTTTGGAACAAGACGTTTATCATTCTTAACAGGCTCAACAGAAAATAGAAATGGAATTATAAGTAAATAGCAAGAATAATTTCTATTGTTTATTTAAACACTAGCACCCCCCCCCCCCTAAGGCCCATTTAGGGTACTGCAATCGGAGAAAATGCCGACACTAATCTAAATGTTATTCCGTATATTAAACAATGTAATAAGAGGGGCAAATGTGTGCCTGTGCTATTCATTTGCAGCAACCAATAGGATATTAGCTTCTTACTGGGTTACAGCAGTTAAAGGACATCTCATTGGTTTCTGCAGATTAATACTATGAGCACATTTTTGCACTTTTCATTGCATCATCTCTACAACAGTATCTGTGAATGGTCTGGAAAATAAAGATTCTGTTTTCCGATCATGGTGATAATTTACAGTACTAGGTGTTATTTTACCCTACCGAGCACTATTGTGTACTACTGCTATTATTTCATATTATCAGGCGTTACTTTACATTAACAGACGTTATTAAGATATTGGTCATTCATGTAAGACCACGTTGTTATTTTTTGTTGTAAAATAATAACAGTTATGTTACATTTGCATCGTAAAATAACGCTTATGCTTGTTAAAGGGTAACTATGGTCCAAAAAGGACTTTAGGCAAATTGACAGAAATTGCTTTTCTGAGTATTTTTGAAATTTACTTTCATCATTTTTTAACATAGTTTTGAAGAGATTTACATTTTTATGTGTGATATGGTAGCAGCATCACCAGATCCCCTGTACTTCCTGCTTCGTGAACTGAAACCATGTGACAGTCCCTCTTCCCTGTGTCGCCTCCTCCACCATTAAAAAAAGACAAACATGAACACACTCCCTGCTGTGGGCTGTGCTGTTATTCCCCCCCTCCCCTTCAGTCCTCATTAGAGATGGCCGAACTTTAGAAAGTTCGTTCCGTTTTCGAACTTTCGAACTATATGGAAAGTTTGAAAGTTGGAAAGTTCGAAAACAGACCCATTAAAGTCAATGGGAGTCAAATAGTTTGAAAAGTTCCAATGAAATACAAATAAAATATTAATGGTAACTTAATGTAAATGGCTGTGGGACCTGGGAAATGGTCTGGGGAACACGTTCCAATATCCAGGACATTCGAAAAATCAATTTTACTCTCACTCACGCTATTTTCGAGCTGTTTGCGCCTAGGTACCATGTACATTTTACTCGCGGATTCGATGCTCGCGTATAGGCTTAAATGAACATTTTATTTGTGGATTCGATGCTCGCCTATAGGTTTTAATGGACACTTTACTCGCGGATTCGATGTTCGCGCCTATATACCATGGACATTTTACTTGCGGATTCGATGCTCGCGTATAGGTTTTAATGGACACTTTATACGTGGATTCGATGTTCATGTCTAGGTATCATGTACATTTTACTTGCGGATTCGATGCTCGCGTATAGGTTTTAATGGACACTGTACTCGCGAATTTGATGCTCGCGTATAGGTAAAATATGCATTTTACTCGCATATTCGAACGGTCGAACATTCGATATTTATCGAAAGTCTGAAAATATAAAAAAACGGGTCCAGGATGGTTCGAGAAGTCCGAATTTGTTTGAATTCGAATAGTTCGGCTCGAACTTGGGTTCGAGTTCTAGTCCATCTCTAATCCTCATTCAGTCACTGTAACTCGCTCTCTTCATTGTTTCTTCTGCTTTCTTACACACACTGAGCATGTGCCAACCACAGATTAGAAGGAGGAACTAGTATTTGTGACCGCAGATTCAGAACCTCCCACCTCAACTTTCTGATCAGTGATTTCTTCATATCTTGGGCTGTGCAGCACGTAGAGAAGCGGTTGAAGTAGGAACCTGGTCTTCCATTTAAAATCAACTTGTTTGGAGACCACAGTTTCCCTTTAAACTGATCAATATTGCTATTTTACAATACTGCGCCTTTATAAATACAGCCCTCAGAACTAATCAACCTTTCTGTGTCTTTGAGAGCAAGGGCAAGCCACTAACTCAGCTCATTCTACACTGGGATCTTCCAAACAGTTCTTTAGGAATAGAGATTTCACCAAAATATTAGACTAAATTAATATGGTGGTATGGCCGCCACATATTGGCGAAAGGGCGAAAATAGCTCTCCTTTCGAAATATGCCCCTAAGTTTAGTGTAGGGTATGGTATAGACTAGAGTACAATGCAAATTAACATTTGTAATTAATATTGAGTAAACCTATTTGCACATCACCCATAACATCAACAATGCTTTTTTTTCAGATTACAGCAAAAATTCATGTATAGGGCTATGAATGAAATTAAAATGGTTGAATTGTGGGAAGATTTTGTAAATTATGAAGGTCAAAAACTCATTGGCTTTCCATTCATAAATAAAAGCACATATTCTGTGTAAGACCACCCCTAAATAAGCTGGTTTTACAGCAATATCAGTGATGTGCAAATAAATAAATGATTACAATGGTGCAGATTCTCTACTTGTGTGAAAAGACATTCGCAACTAGGAGTGTTGGGAAGTCGCAGGTTGCACATCCCTGGTTTAGAGTTTTTACAAACATGTGAAGGTCAACTCCGGGAAGTCTCAGAGGACTTTTTTCTTCCAGAAATTTACAAATAGAGTTTTCACTTGTAGGTTCCATAGCAACTTCTAAATTTGTTTAGATATCTTTTTAGATCACTTTCCTCTTATTTATTAAATACAATATAAAACATTTGGGATTCAACTAATATTGCTTTCTTCTCTTCAAACATCTCTGGAAAGGACAAGAGGGCACAGAAGATGAAAAGAGCGAATCAAGAAGGTTGTCAGTAACTTAAGGTGCCCATACATCTATAAGATTTTACTTACCCGACCGAGCGCTTACGCGATGTTCCTTCGATCCTGCCGGAACCGCTTCTCCCGATCTTACATTCGACCGACTTGCGAAGCCCGGGGGGGCAAATGCATGGGATTTTGCGATCGCCTGTCGGTCGAATGTAAGATCGGGAGAAGCGGTTCTGGCAGCATCGATGAACATCGCGTGAGCGCTCGGTCGGGTAAGTAAAATCTTATAGATGTATGGGCACCTTTATTTTGTTTCGTTCCGTTCTTGGGTTTTCGGATCTCGTGAAAATCCCCAAGATCCAAAAATCCGAAAATGGAACTTTAAATCGGGACTTTGGAATGAGTTTGTAATTTTATCGAACGTTCAAGCTATTATTGAAATTTCTCGAAAATAATCTCGAACGTTCGATAATCCTCGAAAATACGAACGGAAACTATTTTCGAGTTTCCGAACGTTTTTTCGAGTATTATCAAACATTCAAGCCTATTTTCGAGAATCTTCAAAAATAGCTCGAACGTTCGATAAAAATCTAAAACTGGTCCCGAAATCAAAACTATCCGGTCTGGTTTCGAACGGAACATTTGGATTTTGGAACCATCTCTAGTCTTCAGTAGATGTCTGTGCTGCCGCACATTTTCCTCTTTTAATTGTGTGTTTTTAATCCCTCATATCGTCTCTGCCGAAGTTAAACTTCTCCCCACTATTAACTGAAGAAGTTGTGTAGCAACATTCAATAACTGTCTCCCAATATGAAGGATTGCTTTGTTCTGCTTAAACTTTGAAATTCATAGTCTGAATAATTTAATTGCACTTCTGAGTGAATCTGGAGATCTTTGGGGATAGAATATTTTCACATGTCAAATCCTATCGTAAATATGTATTTTATTGTTTCTCCTATTTTCTTATGTTCAGCATTTTTCATTGTTTTATTCCTGCATCTTGGTTTCCTAATTTTCCCCTTCGCTGATCACTTTTATCTCACATGAAAGAAATGCCAGGAGTTACGTTAAGTATCTTCAGATTGTATTTGTATATTTCAATTAGTTTCCTTGTTTTGTCTCTTGGCTTTTATCGAATTGAAGGGATGCTGTCTGGAAATAACATTTAACCAAAAGCGCAAAACAATAATAACTAGTGATGGACATAAAACCGAACTTGAACCAGAGTTGGAGCCGAACTTTTTGAGTTCGGACAAACTCGAACTATTCAAACTAGTTGGGGTTCGAACTAGTTTGTTTTTTCGAACTCGCAGCAGTATTTTCGGTAATTATCGTAAATTTGATAATTATCGAGTGTACGGGCCGGGACCTTCGAATGTATGGATAGTTTTCGGTAACCCTCGAATGTATCGTTTGTATTTGGTAACCCGAAATATCATTCGGTAACCCTCGAATGTATGGATCATTTTTGGTAACTCTCGAATGTATGGATCGTATTTGATAACCTGAAGTATCATTCTGTAACCCTCGAATGTATGGATCGTTTTTGGTAACTCTTGAATGTATGGTTTGTATTTGGTAACCCGAAGTATCATTCTGTAACCCTCAAATGTATGGATCATTTTCGGTAACCCTCGAATGTATGGATTGTTTTCAGTAACCCTCGAATGTATGGATCGTTTTTGGTAACCCTTGAATGTATGGTTTGTATTTGATAACCCGAAGTATCATTCTGTAACCCTCAAAAGTATAGCTCGGTAACCCTCGAATTTCCCGTAGCCCTCGAATGTATCGTTCGCATTTGGTAACCCAAAGTATCGTTCTGTAACCCTCGAAAGTATAGTTCAGTATCCCTTGAATTTCCCGCAACCCTCGAATGTATCGTTGTATTTTGTAACCCGAAGTATCGTTCTGTAACCCTCGAAAGTATTGTTCGGTAACCCTCGAAAGTATTGTTCGGTAACCCTTGAATTTCCCGTAACCCTCGAATGTAGTTTGCAAAAACCCGACAATTGCCCGATTATGAAGTAAGAAGTGTTTAAACAGGTTTTGGTGACAGTGACATGTTCCCCAGACCATTTCCCAGGTGCCACAGCCATTTACAGTAAATTACCATTGATAGTTTATCTGTAAATCATCCAAACTATCACTCCCCATTGACTTTAATGGGTCCGTTACTTTATGAAGTTCGGCCATCTCTAATAATAATAAATAAACAAGGGAGACAACATAAGGACACATTCAGGCACAGTTCTAGTGGTTTCATTTTGTGTATGGGCATATGACCAACATCTTACTCAATGGTGCTGATTTTGCTAACTTGTCTATAAGCTCCACCATAAAAAAGGTGGTAATTTCTAATAACCTTACACAAGATAAGGCACAGAAGCTCTCTGTGCTCTGACAACATTTAAAAACAGATAAAGAAAAGGGATCTTTAGGAGCAGGTCCTGATCCAGCCATGGGATTTAAAGGGTATGTCCAACCCTTAGAAAAAAATTTAATATATTATGCAGGACATCCCAAAACCTCAGTTACGTTTTGGTTAAACTTTTGAAATCAGCACGAGAAATTATACTTACAAGTCCAAAATCCACCGCCGCTTGCTCCGTCTCCACTGCTACTACGTGTCTTTATTGTTCACAAGCAGCAGTGGAGGCTCCTCTGATAAAGGACATCAGCCACTGGCCATGACATCACTGTCATGGTCGTGACCAGGAAGTAAAAGGGACCGCTGGCAGGGGATCGTAAGTTGTAAGAATAATTTATCACGCTAGGAGCATATTTCAAAAGTTTAACCAAAATGTAACTAAGGATTTAGGGATCCTGTGTAATATATTACATTTTTTCTAGGGGGTGGACATACTCTTTAACTTTGTACCAAAACCCAGTGAAATTGATAGAGAAGACCAAACGCATTCACAATGTACAAAAAAAATTCTGTGTCCTATAGTTCCTTTATATTCTATATTCATTCCTTTATAATCATTACTATTCTTAACATGGACCCTAATTGTGTGCAGCTAGCTTTAGCCTACACCAGGATGGAGAATTACAGAATTTCAAAAAGGGAATTGAGCCGGATAAATCTGGGAAGAAATATCTGAACTAAAAGCGACGTGAACGCATTCCCTGACAGCCTGTCATTTGAAGAGGTGATTATATTTCATTTAAAGGTATTTTAACAGTTGACGATTATGATAAGTGATCGCTATGTTGTGTTATTTTGATAGTTTGACCAGAATACAGTTATCTTAAAGAAAAGGCAAAAAACCAGATAAATAATTGTTTTGACTACAAGAAACACCACATATTCACGCAAACATGAATGTACACGAAAGCACAAAGTTTGCCAAAAGTCATAATAGGATAAATCCTTGTCTGATACTGTAAGTATAAAGTATAAAGTAAGAAATGTAACTAGAAGCTCTTAAAAAGCCATGGGTGGGATGGGTCTATCATGCTGAATTCACATCGGGATCTAGAGGGGTGGCAGTGATAGTAGGCAAATCACTGCAATTTGAATTACTGGTTTTGAGACTAGATCGCGTGGCACATATGTTTTTATATATGCAAAAATATTTAACAAACCCATTGTTTTGATAGCAATATATATATCACCCCCATACACAGCGGGAATGTTACAACCTGCAATAGAATATATGACATCACATCCTGATATCCTCGTGATGTGGCTGGGTGATTTCAATACGGTGCCAAATGTTGCTCTAGACAAAATACACCCAAGCACCTGGCAACCACCGGCCAACCCCTGGACACGATTTGGAAGAATGTTAACATCCCTAAATCTGTGCGATGTATGGAGAGCAAAATACCCACACACCCTGGTATATTCCTGTTTCTCTACCACATACAACACAATGTCTAGAATTGATCTAATCATTGTAAATTCATACCGGTAACTACTTTCTGATATAGAAGATATGGGATACTCCTCAAGAGTGTTATCCGATCACTCACCATGTTGGATGACACTTAACTGGGGATGACCCAAGCAGCCCACACGTTGGAAACTAAACCCATATTAGCTCAACCTGTTTCCAAAAGAAATAGACTTAAACACACAGTGGGAAGAATTCTTTCACATTAACACAAACACAGCAAACACCATTATAGTTTGGGAAACATTCAAAATACACTCCCGTATGATTCTGTCCCAAACCATTAACAATATCAAATACATTTCCACAGCAGCTGAAAAAGTGGCCATAACAAACCTCAATATAGCAAACACAGGCTTTCAATCCGACCAATCCCTCGAAACAGCACAAGCACTGAAAATACAAACAAAAAACACTGACCAAATCTTAATAGCAAAAACAAACAAAAAACGACACTTCCAATCATTCCGAATGTACGAATACGGAGAAATATGTGGAAATCTACTAGTGTTCCTAGCTCACTACGAGCACCAACCGCCAATCAACATTTCCTTAACGAATGACTCAGCACCCAATATTGAAGACCCAGAAAAAGTATCTAGCTTCTCAGCTACCTACTTATCTAACCTCTACCGCACTACCCTATAACACAGCCAGATAGAAATAGAAAATTTCCTATGGAAAATCCCACTCCCCAAACTTACCCCCCAAGATCAACAGCAATTGGAAGCACCTATAACAGAAATAGAGATAAGACAAACTATATCCCAAATGTCCAACAACAAAACGCCGGGAACAGACGGACTTCCAATCGAATTCTACTCCCACTACATAGATTTCCCTAGCCCCCAAACTACTAATCCTATACAATGCAATGTTTGAAACAGGCACTCTACCACAATCAATGTCAGAAGCCCTCATCATACCAAAAGCCAGCAAGGATCCTACCCGTGCCGAAAACATTCCTCCCTATATCCTTACTACAAGTGGATCTGAAAATATTAGCCACACTACTATCACTATCAATCAATACATGTATAAAATCACTTATCCACCCCGACCAAATGGGGTTTATCCCAAACAAAAACACCTCCTTTAACACCAGAAGACTGTTTTTAAACCTGCAAACACACCATGATTTAATAGGCAGCAGATGTATAGTCTCCCTAGATGCTGCCAAAGCATTCGATTCTTTAGAATGGGTTTTCCTATGGCAAGTTCTTTCCAAATACGGCTTTGGCCCAAACATCCTGCACTGGCTCTATATTCCACCCCCAAAGCAAAAGTGATGGCCAACGGATGGGCATCAAACACCTTTCCCCTGACTAGGGGCACGAGACAGGGCTGTCCCCTCTTCCCCTTACTATATGCCTTGGTCATTGAACCCCTAGCGATTAAATTGAGAAATGGCACAAAGATAGAAGGCCTGAAGATTGGTTCTCAAAAAGAAATTATCAATTGATATGCAGATGATATGCTCTTATATCTACCTGACCAAGGAACATCATTGAACAGAATCCTTACACTCATAACTGAATGGCCAATATTCTGGACTTGCAATTAACTGGGATAAATCCCAAATCCTTCCAATAGACGCCTTCCCACCCACCATAGAAAGCTCACAACAAGTACTACCCAGAACAAATACGATTAAGTACCTTGGTTTACAAATTTCCCAAAACCCATCAGACTATATAAAACTAAACACTGAACCACTTATCACCATAACAAAAAACAAAATTCGAATATGGAGCAGACAACCCCTAGGAATCACAGGTAGAGCGAATTTAATAAAAATGATCCTCCTGCCAAAAACATTATACATCCTATGACATGCCCCAATATACATTCCGTTGAAATACTTTAAAATATTAGAGTCTCTACTTAAATCATTTGTATGGGGCTCAAACAGACATAAGGTGAGCTGGGAAACGTTCAAAAGACCCACACATTCGGGAGGGCTAGCTATACCCAATTATAATCTCTATCACATTGCCTCCCAATTGTCCCACATGCCTCACAGGTATAACACAGAACCAACCAGAATACTAGAAATGATGGGATTACCACACGCAACCATATACCCAGACCCTCTTTACCTAATTGCTAGGGGACAGAAAGGGACAGGCCTAACCCTACAAACACACACTTCTAAATCAGGCACTGAAAATATGGACCATAGGGCCATATTTATAAAGCCGCGGTATCGCTTTTTAGCGATACAGCGACTTTAACAATCGGTATTGTAAATTTACGATCGTTAAACCAATCGTAGATTTAAGATCAGTTTAACAATCATAATTTTACGATACCGATCGTAAATCTACGATAAGAAAATCGTAGATTTACGATCCCCATAGAATACCATTACGGTAATCTACTACCGCATGGTATTCTACGATCGAACGTTCGTTAATTAACGAGCGTTTGATCGTAAATGTACGATCATGATCGTACATTTACGACCGCGATCGTAAATTAACTAACCCACGGTATCACTAAAAAGCGATACCACGGGTTTATAAATATGGCCCCTAGCTCTCAAAAAATGTAAAATCCCAATTCTCCACAAACAAACCCCACTGTGGGAAAAGAAAAACCTCCCCAAGGTTCCTCACCATGCCTCAATCCACCCAATGGTTCAATTATGGAATCTACCAGTTATCGCATATTATACATGAAAATACCCTGAATCCTTAAAGAAGAATTCAATCTCCCAAATCATATGTTTTTCCGTTACCTCCAGATCAGACATGCCAAACCCAATTCAAACATCAGATTCCAGAACTAGTTACCATTTTACTGCCTAGAACCTTAAGTCAAAAGATCTCAACCAAATTAATATCCATACTCTACCAAGCCCTCCTACCAAGCCCTCCTACCAAACCCTCCCAAACCCTCCACACTCCATCCACACAACAACAATCACAAACTAAAAAATCAACGTGGGAACCAATAGACCAATAGACTCAGAGGAATGGGATGAGATATTGGACTCTTGTAAGAGTGTCTCATCCAAGGCCTCTGACAGACTAACACAAATATATGTTATAAACAGAGCTTACTTAAAGGAACTGTAAACCAAAAAAACAAAATGTTTGCCAATCGTTTCTATTATTCACAGGGAGGTGAGAACACTTATTCTCAACTCCCTGTGAATAATAGTTTGCTTAGGGGACCGGGAACTTACCTTACCTGGCACTCCACTAACTCCTTCTGATCTGACAGCCGCGTTGCCCCTGTCTCCCGACCAAGCGCCTATCTTTGGCACATGCGCGCCAATACAAAAGATAGGCGCGTGATCGGGAGAGCAGGACAGCGCGGCTGTCAGATCAGAAGGAGCGAGTGGAGCGCCAGGTAAGGTAAGTTCGGATGTGTCCCCTGAGCAAATTATTATTCACAGCGAGGTGAAAATAAGTGTTCTCACCTCCCTGTGAATAATAGAAACGATTGGCAAACACTTGTTTTTTTGAGTTTATGCCAACATAAACATAAACATAATGCCAACACCTCCCTGGTACCTTTTACCATATGTTGCGGACATGCCCCCAAATTTAATCTTACTGGCAACAGGTAATAAAGTTCTTCAACAATGAGATGGGAACCCCTGGGGACCTGGGGACAACTTTTGCTTGCATGTAAAAAAAATGGGTGGGGGGGTTAGCTTGAAGTGAAGCAAGTGATGAAGATTAGACAAAAAAATTATCTGGCATCTTACATAGAAATACCATTTCCTACTAGTGATGGACACAAAACCAAACTCAAACCCGAACTTTTTGAGTTTGGACAAACTCGAACTATTCGAACTAGTTCGAACCCGTTCTTTCGTCTTCGCTAACCCTCAAATGTATCGTTCGGTAACCCTTGAATTGGCCGTAACCCTCGAATGTAGCTTGCGCAAAACCCGACAATTGCCTGCCCGTGTTTAAGAAGTGTTTAAACAAGTTTTGGTGACAGTGACATGTTTCCCAGACCATTTCCCAGGTGCCACAGCCATTTACAGTAAGTTACCTTTGTTAGTTTATCTGTAAATCATCTGAACTTTTCAAACTATCACTCCCCCTATTTCCTACCATCCCATGGCTAGAAACGTAAGGAGGAGGTTGATTTTTAGGTATAGTTGCCATCATTTGAATCTAATGTCTTTTCTGATTACAATGTTGGGTTATTGGTCTAGATTCATAACTTAAATTCTGTTTAATGTTGAAAACAACAGTCAGCCAAGGTGCTACCGACACCCTAGTGCCCTCAAACCCT
The DNA here is from genome assembly GCA_019447015.1 of Hymenochirus boettgeri. Classification (NCBI taxonomy): domain Eukaryota; kingdom Metazoa; phylum Chordata; class Amphibia; order Anura; family Pipidae; genus Hymenochirus; species Hymenochirus boettgeri. Next base: position 280,539,767 of record CM033474.1, read on the forward strand.
ATGAATTGCTGATGCACAAACTGTATTTGTAAACTGTATTTGTAATATTTGCTAAAAAAAAAAAAAAAAGTATGAATGTTCGTTTATTTCCACAGCTGGGGATAAACAATTTGATTGTGTGTTGTGCCCTTTATATTTGGAAGATTGCCTGTAATTTATTATGGCGATACACAGCAGGACGTTGCAAAAATAAGGTCTGTGCTTTACAACTGCACACACAACACACAGAAACCTATTTATCACTGGTCCTTTTTTCTAGTTTATTTTCCCCAGACAATCCATTTTTTTTTTGCTAATGAATGTTCCCTATTGTGACTGTATTGTGCAGACACACACATCAGCAGGGTGGAACAGGGAACCTTTGTTGTCTTTAACAATCTGCCCCACAGAGTGACTTATTAGACTGAAATACGACTGTTCTTATACAGGCTAATTATCGCTTCTTACGTTGTTGTGACAGATTTTATTCAGTTTAAAAAAATTTTAAAAAAATTCTTGATATCTGTCAGAACCAAGTTAAATAAGCAAAGAAATTGTATTTTGTGGCTTACACTTTCTTTACCCTGGAACATCCATACTGGTAAATTCTATACAAATTCGTTTTCTTCTTGGGCAATCACATTCACTTTTCAAACCAATAATTTAAAGGGTATGTACACTGGAATATTTGTTTTTTTTTAAATTGCCCATTAGTGGAAACTATAATTAATCCCACCTATCTCTTTACAGTGTTTTTATTGATCTGCCCCCTATTTCATTAGATATCCAATCTGAAACATCTTACGTTTCAGCATTTCTGTAAGCGGTTTTTCTGTAGCTGGAATGATTTGACAGTTGGTATGCTGTATGCTGTATTGACAATTGGTATGGGGGAAAATAGTCAGGTCAGTGGTCAGAGCCTGAGCAAAAGAAGTATTGTATTGAAGTTATGCAGCAACACACACACCTCAGAGTAAGTGCTACTTACATGTATTTATAGATTAAGATGACGCAAAGTAATTTTTTAAAGAATACATACACTTTAAGGTAACAAGAACATTTTGAAGATTGAATGTGAAATTGTATTTCTTAATGACTTATTCCACTTGCTGGAGACAGCCGCTTAGGACAGACCTGGGCAAAGTAAGGCTCGGGGGCCACATGCGGCCCTTTGGCTGCCCCTGACTGGCCCCTCAATACTAGATGTATACCCAAAGAAATCTTAATATGAATTGACTGTCTCAGACTGGAAAATGTATTTATTTGTATTTATTCTATATAAAAAAAAAAAGAGATGACCAGATCAATTTATTAATTGAATTTGATGGAATGGATATAAAATTTTACACACCTTCTATTAAAAACTCCAACTAATAAGATAAAATAAACATCCAATAAACCAGGAATATTAATTCAATCTTTGTATAAAATCCAGTTTTGCAATCTCAATAATGAGAATTGAGTTGAATCTATTGGTCCGGCCCTTCACGACAATCCAAGTTTTCTGTGCGGCCCCCTGTGAAATTTAATTTCCCACCCCTGGCTTAGAGACACAATCAAAGAAACATTAGAGACCAAAATTCATTTGCTCTAATGAAATACAAAGAAAAATAATTTTATATTATTATGACGAATGTATGTGAAGGTTCTCATTAATCAAGGGCAGGGGAGAGAGGGGGTAGGCAAGGATTTTTTTTTTTGGTGGTGTGTGTTTGTTGTGGGGGGGGGTTGGGGGGTTTTTTTTTTTTTTTTTTTTTTTTTTTTTTTTTTTTTTTTTTTTTTTTTTTTTTTTTTTTTTTTTTTCTTTCCCGTATTTATATGTGTTTTTTTTTTTTTTCCTTTAGATTTTCTGATCTACTGGACTTGAAGTTTAGTTCTAAGACGTTTCGCTAGTCATCCGACTGGCTTTCTCAATTCAGAATTGAGTCATTCTGAATTGAGAAAGCCAGTCGGATGACTAGCGAAACGTCTTCAAGAACTACATTCAAGTCAGTGATCTAATTGAATACAACAGATATGACGAATGTAGAAATTCAGACTCCTCACAATACATTTCCGGAAGTATTACTCCCCGAAACACCCCTTTCGTTTTATTCTTACCTTCATCCGATGCTCACATGCTGAGTTATTAGAATTTACAAAACCCCAATCCCTCACCTGAAGTCCCTCCTCCTCTACTCCCGAGATCGTTAAAGCCATGCTGATAACCATTTATTCGGTAATGGCAGCCATACGTTGGCTGTGACCAGTCATTACCAGGAAGAGAAGACCGGTAAGGGATTGTGATTCTGTAAGTTCTAATAACTCAATGTGTGAGCGTCGGATAAAGGTAAGAATAAAATGAAAGTAGGAGTTTGGGGGAAATGCTTCAGGAAATTGAAAGTTGCTCTGAGACTGGAGTTACACTTCAAACATATTTTGTAAGCTTTTGGCCAAAATGTATAAAATGGTGTTTCACGTGCCTTTTTTTGTTGTTTCTAACAAAGATTCCCCTGTGCTGTCAGGTCAACTTTCACCAGCAGTCAGTCCAGTCACTTCCTTAGAACATCTTCCTTCTCAGGAGAAATAAAAACATTATTGGAGATGTCTCTCTTTTCCCCATGATTCCATGGATGAAAAACATCCAGGATGGGAATACATTTCATCAGTTTGTTTACAATATGTTGTAGCCTGATTTTGTTTCCAACTCAAGTAATATTTTAAATGCTAAAACTTGATGTTTCAGATTGGAATCTAAGGAAATAGGGGCAGATCAACAAAAAAAAAATTGTACAGTGAATTTATTGAGCTTAAATTATAGTTTCCCTCCACATAGCAATTTAAAAAACAATTTGCCACAATAAGAATTAAGCTCAAGTAATCTCTCCCCCACATTTAATATTGCAGTATACTTGTAGAGTATAAGTTCTAAGGGACAAAATAAAGAAATTTACAAAATCTTTGAATGGCCATAAAAAATGATTGTAACCGAATTCATGTATCCGAAACATTAAAACCCTATCATAAAAACAGCCGCCGGTTCGCTTGTTAGGATCACTAATAATTCCAGAATAAGATTGAATCTCGCTGACTTTAATAAATATGCCAACCTCTCCTGTGATATTTTAGAGGATAAAATGTAAAAGACGACAACTGAATCCGTGCCCCCTGCACATTTTCCTTGTGACATTCCTCTGACTATGCCCGGAGCGACATTCAACAGACAATTAAATGTAGTGCCTTCCGCCACACACCTGGCGATATTTTAACTTTAACGAAAAAACAAATTTAAGACAAGACGATTGAATCTATACCAAACGGGTAGAAGGACATGTTTAAATAATTGCTAATTAATGTAGCCATGTATATAAAAAAAAAGGTCCGTACTGTTAGTTTTTGAAGATTATTTATTGTTTGACTTCAAGCTTCATGGTTGTTGCTACTAAAGCTCATTATTCTCTATTCTGTTATGGCTGAGAGAAAGAACATAACGATTTTGCTGCGGACGAAGACCTGTTAAGAACATGGTTCTGATCTGCTTGAACAGATCAGTAAGATGCCTACCTTCCATCCAGAAGGGCCTTTAACTGACATAGACCCATCAATTATGGTCCTTAGGAAGTAGCCTCCCGCCATCTAAACGGTGTTTCAGTTGAAACATTGCAATGATATCTTTTCGATTTATTTGATTCTACCAAGAATGTTCCTCTTTACTTACAGCAACCATTTTTCTATAGACGATGGTTCACCGTACTGATATTATACATGTATAGATACTGAATGTCTACTTATTTTATTTTCTATTGGTGACTAACATTAAACCTTAGTCGATTTATGAGATAATTGTGGTACCGTTACAATCAGGATGAAAAGGAAAGATTCATTGAACCCACCCAGTAATTCTCTCTATAATAATCCAATATGGGAAGCACCAAACAAATGTAACTATACACAACTCATGTTAAATTGTAACTATCCAGCTCTAATTACAGTACCCTGCAATGCAGCGTTATTGAACATCCAATGCCAGTAGAGTTGAATAAACAATACACCCTCCACTATTTTATGTCTGTGAAGGACGCATCAAACAGGACTCTAAAGGTATCATCTATGTCTTCACTTACCTTTCTAGAGTCAACATCTGCACAAAGAGGTGTTTGTTATTCCAGTCCAACTCTTTTAACTGAGGGGTCCTACAGATACTTACTGCAGACTTGTACTCACTAGCGGTGAATATTTGATAAACGGTACTTGCATTTTTGAATGCAATGAATAATAAACGCATTGCTGACTATTCCCCTTAAAACTGCGCATATACGTATCAGTTACAGGTGAAAAAATGGAGATGATCCAAAATTACACTGAAAAATCTTCTAGTGTTATATCTGCTTGTGTTTCGCTCAACGTCGTTTCCCTGAGCGTATTCGTATTTTGATTCCCTTATAACGGCATATGTGGCTATAATTTACTATAAAAGAAGGATTGTGGGAAGCACTCCTTTGGCTAAATTCAAAACTATTGTACAACTCAAATATTGATACAAAATTAGAGAAGATAATCAATGCACATTCCTAGGCCCCCTATACAATATCATATTGATACGTGCCATGGCAATCATTACAAACATAGAAAAGTAATCACATGCACATTCCTAGGCCCCATCAATTCATATTATATGCACACTGGCATACATTATCAAACATACGACAAGAATATCAATGCATTCCTAGGCCCCCATACACCAATATCATATTATCTGCCACTGGCATACATTATAAAATAGAAAAGAATATCATGCACATTCTAGGCCCCTTACCATTCATATTACTGCACCTGGCATACAATATAAACTAGAAAGATAATCAATGCACATTCCTAGGCCACCAACGAACATATCTATTATCGCACACTGACATACAATTAATAAGCATCGAAAAGATATCAATACACTTCCTAGCCCCATACAATTCATCATACTCTGCCACACGGCATACTTTCTAAAATAGAGAAGAGTAATCACAGGGCACCATTCCTGGTACCCCATGACACTATCAATATTACTGCACCACTGGCATAATTTCTAACATAGAGAAGTAATCATGCATCCATCGCAGCCCATACAAATCACTTATCGACCCACTGGCATACTTTCTAAACATGATAAGATATCAATGCACATTCCTAGGACCCCTACAATTACATATTATCTGCACACTAGCATACTTTCTCAAACATAGAGAAGATAATAATGCACATTCCTAGGGCCCCATACAAATATATATATCTGCACCACTGTGCATACTTTATAAACAAAGGGGTTTAGTATCATTAAGCGTGATCAGTTTATAGAAGCACACACTACTTTCTTCCAGAATGTTGTTTATTAAATGATTATAAACCAACCTTTCGCGTGTTGGTTTATGTTGATTTAAATAAACAGAACATTCTGAGATAAGTAGTGTTGTGCTTTATACCTTATGGCTTGTGCTATTTTGGTTTGGAGTCCCGGAGGTAAGGACTGACAGAGGCCTGTCCCTACTACTATACTGGCAAACTGCACAGGAGTGCCTAGCCGCCAAACCAATCTGCATGGACTTCTGTGATAACATGAATAAAAACCCCCACCATCGTCAAGGTAACCCCAGTGCTAACTTCACTTTTTCTTTTTACCTTACTTTAGATAGCAATTTTTGTGCATTCCTAAACTTCCAACCACGGTCATATCTTGATGTGGATTTGTGGAAGTGCTTTTCCTTTATGTTGACACAGTAATATACTAAACCCCTTAGTTAATAATTTATGTCCATAGTCAATCTTCCACAGCGGTAATAGCACCCCCAACCAGCCCTTTACTATGCAGAATCCATGCCTCTATATAAAGCACTGGATGGATGGTCCTCTTCCTTTCCGGGGAGGGGGGGAAGTGAGAGAACAGCCTGTAATTGATCCATTGCGCAAGTATGAGGAAAGCAAAGTTTGCTATCATAATAAAGTAAAAAAGGTTAGAAGTAAGGAATTTCCAGAAACCGGGGTTAACTTATTGGGTTGGGAAGGCTTTCATTCATGTGATCACTAGTAATGTTATACTAAAACCCCTTTGTTTATTAGTATGCCAGTGTGCAGATAATATGATATGTATGGGGCCTAGGAATGTGCATTGATTTATCTTTTCTATGTTGTTAAGTAATGCCAGTGTGCAGATAATATGATATTGTATGGGGCCGAATGTGCATTGATATCTTTCTATGTTTATACTGTATGCAGTGTGCTATGATATTGTATGGGGACCCAGATGTGCATTGATTATCTTTTTCTTTGTTGGCCTAATTACTATAATCTTATGACCCAGGTTTATTTCAACGAGGTGCAGAGAACCTGGGTATCCAAAATTTCTCTACATGTCCTTATATGTGCTTCTTCTTTCAATCACTTTTAAACAAGTATAACGGTCAATCTCGGTTCCGCATTACCAGTGATGGTGTATTTTGACTCATAGTTTGTATTCTGTTCACGCTCAAAAATGTTGTAAAAATGATCTTGGCACATCCACCATGTGGTGCAAGGTTCAGGATTTCTGGCCGCAATGAATTCCAAGAATCGACTGTAGGGACCATTTAAATTTTAGCTAGGAATGTAGTACTACTCATACACGTGTTGCATTGATTAACCCTTACTCGAGGGCAAATGTCAGCACTGCCCTTACTGACTCAACCTTCTGCCTTCTGCTGGAATGTTCCCCGTCCCTAGATCTGATGGTATAACAACCTTTATTAAAGGTGTGGTCTGGGATCAGAAGCATTTGATCTAGTAGTGGGAAAGATGACCTTCTTATTCAGAGGTATTTAAACTATCAGCATTAAAGAGCATAAGGGAAGGCATTCACAACATATTACATGGGTAAGGAAACACCACATAAAAGTAATAGCTGTATTGTCAGATTTTCCATTCCTGGGTTGACAAAAGACTGAGCAACCTCTAGTTTAGTCTTGAGAGTGCTTATTAACTTTCGTCTTACTGTGACCAGACTTGAGACTCTTATTTAGCTAACGCGTAATACTTCTTAAAATAAGGGGTGGGGGGGGGGGGGAAGGAAAGAAAATATTTAAATTGCCAAAACAATTGTGAACAAAATAATGATTCAAAGAAACCGAGCCAACATTTAAATTGTTAACTGCAGTATCAACAGACTTAAGATACGACAAAAAACGGAAACATTCAAGTAATTTCTCTTGTTAAATATGAAAATGTAAAAGTGGGGGTTTTGCTCAGTGCTTACTATGCTAACCAAAGCAAATACAATTTGATGCTGGTAATATGCCAAGTTGTGTGTTGTGGCGTCCACAACTTTCTTGCATAGTCACATTTTTTATACAATACATTTTGTCATCTTAAATTAATGTCTGGAACATTATATCTGTTGTATCGTTAGATCACTGGATTTAAAGTTTGTTTCTGAAGACGTTCCTGCTGATGCATACATGAATATCAGATAATCAGCCGGCTATAAATACGATCTACCTAACTGTGAGTATATCAGTAACAACTGATTAATCATTTTTACAGATTTACTATGTTAATGCCATACGATACCTGCTGGTGAGAGTCGACTGAGAAAGATTAGATATACCAGATGAATGAATATACGCATTGACCTGGATGAATGATACAATATTGACCGATGACTGAATTTACAACCGTGAGAGGAATATCATAACCTGGGATGGATGATATTACAGATTTAACCATGCTGGATTAATAATATAGATTAGATTACCACGACTGGTTGGTGCCTATTCAGATATCCATGACTGGAGGATGAATATTACAGATACTACCAATGTACCGGATGATGAAATTGACCAGATATACACATCGGAACCTGGATGGAATAAGTTACAGAATATTCCATACCTGGGAATGAATAGAGTTACTATGGATGTAATTACAGATTATACCATGACCTGGATGTGAATTACAGTTACATGAGATATTACAGATATAACCAGATTATGACACTGATGATGAATCAATTACAGATATACCATGACTGGATGTAATATTGCAGATATACCATCACCTGGATGGTATGAATAGTCAAAGATAATATACCATACCGGATGGAATGAAATACAGATAATACACATACTGATGATGCATTCAGATATACCGTGACCTGGATGAATAATTATACAGATATACCATGACCTGATGAATGAATATTACAGATACCATGACTATGATGAATATACAGATTACCATGCCTGGATGGATGAATATTACGATATACCAGACCTGGAATGAATGCTTATTAACAGATATACGGACCTGGATTGACTGAATATTACCGATATTAAACCATGACCTGGATGAATGAAGATATACAGATATACCTGCCCTGGATGTATGAATATTACAGATTACCATGACCATGGATGATGAATTACAGATTACCATGACCTGGATGAGAATATTACAGATATACCGACCTGGATGATGATATTACTATACCATGACCTGGATGGATGAATATTACGATATACCATGACCTGGATGATGAATATTACAGATATACCGTGACCTGGATGAATGAATATTACAATATACATGACGGATGAATGATATTACAGATATACCAGGACCTGGAGATGAATGATTAACAGATTACAAGTGACCTGGAATGAGATATTACGAGATTTATACCATGAAAAACCCGTGACTGATGGATGAATTTACAGATATACCATGTATCCATGACTGGATGATGAATATTACAGATATACCAGTGACCTGGATGAATGAATATTACAGATATACCATGACCTGGATGGATGAATATAAGATATTACCATGACCTGGATGAATGAATATTACAGATATACCTGACCTGGATGGATGAATATTACGATACCATGAACCTGAGGATTGAATATCAGAGAATCCATGACCTGGATGAAATATTACAGATATACCTGACCTGGATGAATGAATATTACAGATATACCATGACCTGGATGGTAATATTACAGATATCACCATGACCTGGATGATGAAATATTACAGATATACCATGACCTGGATGATGAATATTACAGATATACCAGGACCTGATGGTGAATATTACAGATTACCATGACCTGGATGAGAATATACAAGATATACCATGACCTGATGAATGAATATTACAGATATACCTGACCTGGATGGATGAATATTACATATACCATGACCTGGATGAATAATATTACAGATATACCATGACCTGGATGGATGAATATACAGATATACCATGACCTGATGGAATGAATATTCAGATATACCATACCTGGATGAGAATATTCAGATATACCATGACCTGGATGAATGATATTCCAGATATACCATGAACTGGATGAATGAATATTACAGATATACCATGACCTGGATGAATGAATATTACAAGATATACCTGACCTGGATGAATGAATATCAGATATACATGACCTGTGATGAATATTACAGTATACCATGACCTGGATGGATGAATATTACAGATATACCGTGACCTGGATAGAATGAATATTACAGATATCCTGACCTGGATGAATGAATATTACAGATATACCATGACCTGGAGAATGAATATTACAGATATACCTGACCTGGATGAATGAATATTACAGATATACCATGACCTGGATGGATGAATATTACAGATATAACGTGACCTGGATGAATGAATTTACATATACATGACCTGATATGATATACGATATACCGACTGGATGAATGAATATTACAGATATACCTGACCTGGATGTATGTACATCTTACAGATATACCAGACTGGATGGATGAATATTTACAGATATACCATGACCTGGATGATGAATATTACAGATATACCTATACCTGATGTGAATATTACAGATATACCTGACCTGGATGAATGAATATACAGATATACCATGACCTGGATGATGAATATTACAGATATACCGTGACCTGGAGAATGAATATTACAGATATACCGTGACCTGGATGAATGAATATTACAGATATACCTGACCTGGATGAATGAATAATTACAGATATACCATGACCTGGATGGATGAATATTACAGATATACCATGACCTGTGATGGAATATTACAGATATACCATGACCTGGTGGATGAATATTACAGATATACCATGACCTGGATGAGATGAATATTACAGATATACCATGACCTGGATGATGAATATTACAGATATACCTGACCTGGATGATGATATTACAGATATACCATGCCTGGATGGATGAATATTACAGATATACCATACCTGGATGAATGAATATACAGATATACCGTGACCTGGATGGTGAATATTACAGATAACCCTACATGACCTGGATGATGAATATTACAGATATACCATGACCTGGATGAATGAATATTACAGATATACCATGACCTGGATGAATGAATATTACAGATATACCATGACCTGGATGATGAATATACAGATATACCATGACCTGGATGAATGAATATACAATATACCGACCTGGATAATGAATATTACAGATTATACCATGACCTGGATGAATGAATATTACAGATATACCATGACCTGGATGATGAATATTACAGATATACCATGACCTGATGAATGATATTACAGATATACCATGACTGGATGGATGAATATTACAGTATTACCATGACCTGGATGGGAATATTACAGATATACCATGACCTGGATGAATGAATATTACAGATATACCATGCCCTGGATGGATGAATATTACAGATTACCATGACCGATGGATGAATATTACAGATATACCATGACCTGGATGGATGAATATTACAGATATACCATGACCTGGATGGATGAATTACAGATATACCATGACCTGGATGAATGAATATTACAGATGTACCATGACCTGGAAGAATGATAAGATAGATTCCATGAACTGGATGGAATATACAGATATCCATGACCTGGATGAATGAATATTACAGATATAACATGACCTGGATAAATGAATTACAGATATACCATGACCTGGATGAATGAATATTACAGATATAACCATGACCTGGATGGATGAATATTACAGATATACCATGACCTGGATGATGAATATTACAGATTATTATGACTGGATGGATGATTTACAGATATACCATGACCTGGATGATGAATATTACAGATATACCATGACCTGGATGAATGAATATTACAGATATACCATGACCTGATGAATGAATATTACAGATATATTATGACCTGGATGGATGAACCTTCACACGTAATTCGAAAATC
>CM033474.1:280551117-280941985 GCA_019447015.1 Hymenochirus boettgeri
GTCAGGTATATCTGTAATATTCATTAATCAGGTCCATGGTAAATCTGTAATATTCATTCATCCAGGTCATGGTATATCTGTAATATTCATTCATCCAGTCTGGTATATCTGTAATATTCATTCATCCAGGCCATGGTATATCTGTAATATTCATTTCATCCAGGTCATGGTATATCTGTAATATTCATCCATCCAGGTCATGGTATATCTGTAAATTCATTCATCCAGGGTCATGGTATATCTGTAATATTCCTTCATCCCAGGTCATGTATATCTGAAATTTCATCCTCCAGTCACGGTATATCTGTAATATTATCCATCCAGGTCATGGTATATCGTAATATTCATCCATCCAGGTCACGGTATATCTGTAAATTCATTCATCCAGGTCATGGTATATCTGTAATATTCATTCATCCAGGTCAGGTATATTCTGTTGTAATATTCATCACCAGGACACGGATATCTTAATATTCTCCATCCAGGTCATGGTATACTGTATATTCATCATCAGGCATGGTATATCTGTTTGTATTCAATTAGATCTACTGGACTTGAAGTTTAGTTCTTAAAGACGTTTCGCTAGTCATCCGACTGGCTTTCTCAATTCAGAATTGAGTCATTCTGAATTGAGAAAGCCAGTCGGATGACTAGCGAAACGTCTTCAAGAACTACATTTCAAGTCCAGTAGATCTAATTGAATACAACAGATATGACGAATGTAGAAATTCAGACTCCTCACAATACATTTCCGGAAGTATTACCCCCGAAACACACCCTTTCGTTTATTCTTACCTTCATCCGATGCTCACATGCTGAGTTATTAGAATTTACAAACCCCAATCCCTCACCTGAAGTCCCTCCTCCTCTACTCCCGAGATCGTTAAGCCATGCTGATAACCATTTATTCGGTAATGGCAGCCATACGTTGGCTGTGACCAGTCATTACCAGAAGAGAAGACCGGTAAGGGTTGTGATTCTGTAAGTTCTAATAACTCAATGTGTGAGCGTCGGATAAAGGTAAGAATAAAATGAAAGTAGGAGTTTGGGGGAAATGCTCAGGAAATTGAAAGTTGCTCTGAGACTGGAGTTACACTTCAAACATATTTTGTAAGCTTTTGGCCAAAATGTAAAATGGTGTTTCACGTGCCTTTTTTGTTGTTTCTAACAAAGATTCCCTGTGCTGTCAGGTCAACTTTCACCAGCAGTCAGTCCAGTCACTTCCTTAGAACATCTCCTTCTCAGGGAAATAAAAACATTATTGGAGATGTCTCTCTTTTCCCCATGATTCCATGGATGAAAAACATCCAGGATGGGAATACATTTCATCAGTTTGTTTACAATATGTTGTAGCCTGATTTTGTTTCCAACTCAAGTAATATTTTAGAATACTTGTGAAGGTTCATCCATCCAGGTCATAATATATCTGTAATATTCATTCATCCAGGTCATGGTATATCTGTAATATTCATTCATCCAGGTCATGGTATATCTGTAATATTCATTCATCCAGGTCATGGTATATCTGTAATATTCATCCATCAGGTCATAATATATCTGTAATATTCATCCATCCAGGTCATGGTATATCTGTAATATTCATCCATCCAGGTCATGGTATATCTGTAATATTCATTCATCCAGGTCATGGTATATCTGTATATTCATTTATCCAGGTCATGTTATATCTGTAAATTCATTCATCCAGGTCATGGTATATCTGTAATATTCATCCATCCAGTTCATGGAATATCTGTAATATTCATTCTTCCAGTCGTACATCTGTATTCATTCATCAGCATGGTCTATCTGTAATATTCATCCATCCAGGTCATGGTATATCTGTAATATTCATCCATCCAGGTCATGGTATATCTGTAATATTCATCCATCCGGTCATGGTATATCTGTAATATTCATCATCCAGGGCTGGTATATATGAATATCATATCCAGGTCATGGTATATCTGTAATATTCATCCATCCAGGTCATGTATATCTGTAATATTCATCCATCAGGTCATGGTATATCTGTAATATTCATCATCCAGGTCATGGTATATCTGTAATATCTCTCCATCCAGGTCATGGTATATGAATATTCATTCATCCAGGTCGGGTATAATCTGTAATATTCATTCATCCAGGTCATGGTATATCTGTAATATTCATTCATCCAGGTCACGGTATATCTGTAATATTCATCCATCCAGGTCATGGTATATCTGTAATATTCATTCATCCAGGTCAGGGTATATCTGTAATATCATTCATCCAGGTCATGGTATATCTGTAATATTCATTCATCCAGGTCATGGGATATCTGTATATTCATCCATCCAAGGTCACGGATATCTGTAATATTCATCCATCCAGGTCATGGTATATCTGTAATATTCATCCATCCAGGTCATGGTATATCTGTAATATTCATCCTCCAGTCATGGTCTATCTGTAATTCATTCATCCAGGTCATGGTATATCTGTAATATTCATTCATCCAGGTCAGGGTATATCTGTAATATTCATTCATCCAGGTCATGGATATCTGTAATATTCATTCATCCAGGTCATGGTATATCTGTAATATTCATCCATCCAGGTCAGGTATATCGTTAATATTCATCATCCAGGTCATCGGTATATCTTTAATATTCATCCATCCAGGTCATGGTATATCGTAATATTCATTCATCCAGGTCATGGTATATCTTTAATACATTCATCCAGGTCATGGTATATCTGTAATATCATCCATCCAGGTCACGGTAATCTGTAATATTCATCCATCCAGGTCATGGTATAGGTCATGATATCTGTAATATCCATCCATCCAGGTCACGGTATATCGTAATATTCATTCATCCAGGTCACGGTATCTCTGTATATTCATTCATCCAGGTCATGGTATATCTGTAATATCCATCCATCCAGGTCACGGTATATTGTAATATTATTCATCCAGGTCAGGTATATCTGTAATATTCATTCATCCAGGTCATGGTATATCTGTAATATTCATCCATCCAGATCATGGTATATCTGTAATATCCATCCATCAGGTCACGTATATCTGTAATATTCATTCATCCAGGTCACGGTATATCTGTAATATTCATTCATCCAGGTCACAGTATATCTGTAATATTCATTCATCCAGGTCACGGTATATCTGTAATATTCATCCATCCAGGTCATGGTATATCTGTAATATTCATCCATCCAGGTCACGGTATATCTGTAATATTCATTCATCCAGGTCACGGTATATCTGTAATATTCATTCATCCAGGGCATGGTATATCTGTAATATTCATTCATACAGGTCATGGTATATCTGTAATATTCATTCATCCAGGTCATGGTATATCTGTAATATTCATATCAGGTCACGGTATATCTGTAATATTCATTCATCCAGGTCATGGTATATCTGTAATATTCATTCATACAGGTCATGGTAATCTGTAATATCATTCATCCAGGTCATGGTATATCTGTAATATTCATCCATCCAGGTTATGGTATATCTGTAATATTCATTCATCTAGTTCATGGTATATCTGTAATATTCATTCATCTAGTTCATGGTATATCTGTAATATTCATTCATCTAGTTTATGGTATATCTGTAATATTCATCCATCCAGGTCATGGTATATCTGTAATATTCATCCATCCAGGTTATGGTATATCTGTAATATTCATCCATCCAGGTCATGGTATATCTGTAATATTCATCCATCCAGTCATGGTATATCGTAATATTTATTCATCCAGGTCATGGTATATCTGTAATATTCAATCCAGGTCACAGGTATATCTGTAATATTCATTATCCAGTCATGGTATCTGTAATATTCATCATCCAGGTCACGGTATATCTGTAATGTTCATTCATCCATGTCATGGTATATCTGTAATATCATCATCCAGGTCAGGTATATCTGTATATCATTCATCAGGTCATGGTATATTCTGAATATTCATCCATCCAGGTCATGGTATATCTGTAATATTCATTCAGGTCATGGTATATCTGTAATATTCATTCATCCAGGTCATGGTATATCTGTAATATTCATTCATCCAGGTCATGGTATATCTGTAATATTCATTCATCCAGGTCATGGTATATCTGTAATATTCACCATCCAGGTCATGGTATATCTGTAATATTCATCCATCCAGGTCATGGTATATCTGTAATATTCATTCATCCAAGGTCATGGTATATCTGTAATATTCATCCATCCAGGTCATGGTTATCTGTTAATATCCATTCATCCAGGTCATGGTATATCTGTAATATTCATCCATCCAGGTCATGGTATATCTGTATATTCATCCATCCAGGTCATGGTATTCTGTAATATTCATCCATCCAGGTCATGTATATCTGAATATTCATCCATCCAGGTCATGGTATATCTGTAATATTCATTCCATCCAGGTCATGTATATCGTAATATTCTTCTCAGGGTCATGGTATATCTGTAATATTCATTCATCCGGGTCACGGTATATCTGTTGTATTCAGTTAGATCAACTGGATTTAAAGTTTAGTTCTTGGAGACGTTTCGCTAGTCATCCGACTTGACTGTCCAGGGTACATAATTGCCACCGATTCTTGTACAAGTCATTCTGAATTGAGAGATCCAGTCGGACGACTAGCGAAACGTCTTCAAGAACTAAACTTTAAATCCAGTTGATCTAACTGAATACAACAGATATAATGTTCCAGAAATTAATTTAAGATGACAAAAATGATTGTATAAAAATTGTATACTATGCAAGAAAGTTGTGGACGCCACAGACACACAACTTGCTCATTTACACAGCATCAAATTTGTATTTGCTTTGGGTTAGCATAGTCAGCACTGAGCAAAACCACCAACTTTACATTTTCATATTTTAACAAGAAATTCCTTGAATCGTTTTCGTTTTTTGTCTATCTAAGTCTGTTGATACTGCAGTTAACAATTTAAATTTGGCTTCTGTTTCTTTTGAATCATTATTTTTGTTCACAATTGTTGGCAATTTAAATATTTTTCCTTTCCCCACCCCCACCCCTTATTTTAATGAAGATTGACCTTTAGCTAAATTAGAGTTCTCCAGCTGGCAAAGTAAGAGGAAAAGTTTAATAAGAACATCTTTCAAGACTTAAACTAGAGTTGCTCAGTCTTTTTTTCAACCCAGGAATGGAAAATCTGACAATACCGCTATTACTTTATAGTGTGTTTCCTTACCCATGTAATTCATGTTGTAGCAATGCCTTCCCTTATGCTCTTTAAATGCTGATGTTTAACTACTCCTGATAGTAAAGGTCATCTTTCCACTACCTATCAAATGCTTCCTGATCCCCAGACCCCACATTTAATAAAGGATTTGTATACAGATCTAGGGAGGGAACATTCAGCAGAGCAGAAGGTTGAAGTCAGTAAGGGCAGTCTGAACATTGCACTCAGGGTAAGGGTAATCAATGCACACAGTGTATAGAGTACCTACATTCCTAGCTAAAATTTACCCTACAGTGATTCTTGAATTCATTGGCTGCCAGAATCCTGGAACCTTTAACCACATGTGGTGGATGTGCCCAGATCATTTTTACAACATTTTTGACGAGACAGAATAACAAACTAGAGGTCAAAATACACATCACTGGTTAATGGCGGAACCGAGATTACCGTATACTTTGTAAAAGTGATTGAAAGAAGAAGCACAATAAGGACATGTGAGAGAAAGTTTTGGATTACCCAGGATTCTCTGCACCTCTTTGAAAAAACCTGGTCATAAGGATTTATAGTAATTATGCCAACAAAGAAAAGATAATCAATGCACATTCCTAGGCCCCATACAATATCATATTATCTGCACACTGCCATACATTATAAACAAAGAAAAGATAATCAATGCACATTCCTAGGCCCCATACAATATCATATCATCTGCACACTGGCATACATTATAAACATAGAAAAGATAATCAATGCACATTCCTAGGCCCCATACAATATCATATTATCTGCACACTGGCATACTTTATAAACAAAGGGGTTTTTAGTATACATTACTGTGATCACATGAATGAAAAGCCTTCCAACCACGTCAAGGTAACCCCGGTCTGGAAATTCCTAACTTCTAACCTTTTTTACTTTATTATGATTAGTAAACTTTTGCTTTCCTCATACTTGCGCAATGGATCAATATAACAGGCTTTCTCACTTCCCCCGGGAAAGGAAGAGACCATCCATCCAGTGATTTATATTAGAGGCATAGGATCTTCAATTAAAGGGCTGTGTTGGGGGTGCTATTACCTCGTGGAAGATTGACTATGGCATAAATTATAAACAAAGGGGTTTTAGTATACATTACTGTGTTCACATAAAGGAAAAGCCTTCCAACCACATCAAGATATGACGTGGTTGGAAGTTTGAGGAATGCAAAAATTTGCTAATCATAAGTAAGGTAAAAAAGGTTAGAAGTTAGCACTGGGGTTACCTTGACATGGTTGGGAGGGTTTTTATTCATGTTATCACAGTAATGTCCATGCAGATTGGTTTGGGCCTAGGCACTCCTGTGGCAGTTTGCCAGTATAGTAGTAGGTGCAGCCTCTGTCAGTCCTCTACCTCCGGACTCCAAACCATAGCACAAGCAATAAGGTTATAGAAGCACACACTACTTTCTCAGAATGTTCTGTTTATTTAAATCCCATAAACCAACGTTTCGAGGATCACTATGTCCCCTTCATCAGGTGATGATGAAGGGGACATAGTGATCCGCGAAATGTTGGTTTATATCATTTAAATAAACAGAACATTCTGAGAAAGTAGTGTGTGCTTTTATAACCTGATCACAGTAATGTATACTAAAACCCCTTTGTTTATAACTTCTGCCATTGTGCCGATATAATGACAATTGTATGGGGCCTAGGAATGTGCATTGATTATCTTCTCTATGTTTAGAAAGTATGCCAGTGTGCAGATAATATGATATTGTATGGGGCCCAGGAATGTGCATTGATTATCTTCTCTATGTTTAGAAAGTATGCCAGTGTGCAGATAATATGATATTGTATGGGGCCTAGGAATGTGCATTGATTATCTTCTCTATGTTTAGAAAGTATGCCAGTGTGCAGATAATATGATATTGTATGGGGCCCAGGAATGTGCATTGATTATCTTCTCTATGTTTAGAAAGTACGCCAGTGTGCAGATAATATGATATTGTATGGGCCCAGGAAGTGCATTGATTATCTTCTCTATGTTTAGAAAGTAGCCAGTGTGCAGATAATATGATATTGTATGGGGCCTAGGAATGTGCATTGATTATCTTCTCTATGTTTGTATAAATATTTGAGTTGTACAATAGTTGTAATTTAGCCAAAGGAGTGCTTCCACAATCCTTCTTTTATAGTAATTATGCCACATATGCCGGTATAAGGAAATCAAAATACGAATACGCTCAGGGAAACCCGTTTGAGCGAAACACAAGCAGATATAGAAATAGAAGATTTCAGGTAATTTTTGGATCATTTCCATGTTTTCACCTGTAACTGTAATCAGTATAGCGCAGCTTTAAAGGGAAATAGTCAGCAATGGTTCTATCTTCATTGCATTCAAAAATGCAAGTCCGTTTATCAAATCATTCACCGCTAGTGATTACAAGCTGCAGTAAGTATCTGTAGGACCCCTCAGTAAAATAGTTGGACTGGAAAAAACACTCTCTTTGTAGCCATGATGTTTGAATCTAGAAAGGTCAAGTGAAGACATAGATGAATCCTTTAGATTCATTGTTTGTACTGATGTCCTCACAGACATAAATAGTGTTAGGGCTGTAATTGTTCTATTCAACTCTACTGGAATTTGATGTTCAAACGTGCTGCAGACTGTCATAGAGCTTGTGTATAGTTACATTTAACATGAGTTTGTGTATAGTTACATTTGTTTGTGCTTCCCATATTGGATATTATAGAGAGCTATTACTGGGTGGGTTAATGAATCTTTCCTTTTCATCCTATATTGTAAGGTACCACAATTTATACTCATAAATCCCTAATGTTTAATGTTTTATTCTACACTAGATAAATAAAATACGTTAGACATTCAGTATCATTACATGTATAAATACAGTACGTGAACCATCGTCTATAGAAAAATATGGTGCTAAGTTAAAGAGAACCTCTGTAGAATCAATAAATACGAAAGATATCATTAGCAATGTTTCAACTTGAAACACCTGTTTATGATGGCAGGAGGCTACTTCCAAGACCATAATTTATGTGCTATGTCATTTAAAAGCCCTTTCTGGATTCGGAATTTAGAGCATCTTACTGAATCTTCAAGCAGATCAGTAACCATGGTTTCTTAACCAGAGTCTTTCGTCGCATGCAAAATCTTTATGTTTCCTTTCTCTCTCAGCCATAAAGAATAGAGAATAATGAGCTTTAGTAGCAACAACCACTGAAGCTTGAAGTCAACAATAAATATCTTCTTAACTAACAGTTACTGACCTTTTTATCTTACATGGTTTTACATTATATTAGCAATTTATTTTAAACATGTCCTTTCTACTCCAGTTTGGTATAGATTCAATCTTTCTTTGTCTTCAATTTTTTTTTTCTTTTATAATAAATATCGCCAAGGTGTGTGCGAAGGCACTAAATTTAATTGTCTGGTTGTATGTCGCTCCTGTGCATAGTCAGAGAATGTCACAAGGGAAAATGTGAAGGGTCACGTATTCAGTGTGTCTTTAACATTTATCCTCTATAAATATCACAGGAGAGGTTGGCATATATAAAATCAGCGAGATAAAGCTTATTTCTGGATATTATTTTATCAGATCCTAACAAAGGAACACGGAGGCTGTTTTTATGTATAGGTTTTAATGTTCTGATACAAATCCTGGTTACAATCATTTTTTTAGGCACATTCAAAGATTTTTGTAAAATTTTTCTTTATTTGTCCTTATGAAACCTAATAATCTACCAAGTATTACGCAAGTATTAAATGTGCGGGAGAGATTTACTTGAGTTTAATTCTTACTTGTGGCAAATTTGTTTTTTTAAATTGCTCATTAGTGGAAACTATAATTTATCACAACTATCACTGTACCATTTTTTTTGTTGATCTGCCCCCTATTTCATTAGATATCCAATCTGAAACATCAATGTTTTAGCATTTCTGTAAGCAGTTTTGCTGTAGGTGGAATGGTTTGACAGTTGGTGTTCTGTTTACAGTATGCAGTATTGACAGTTGGTATGATTATCATAAATCAGTTAGTGGTAAATGAGCCTGTGGATGTTTTGTGCAATCTTTTTTTTTTCCCCATCACATTTATTTGCTGGTATTACATGTACCTGGCATTGTATTTACTTTTTAATTGGTTTATAAAAAAAGGAACTTTTGGATGTTCCTAGCAAGATTTATGTGACCATATGTTTCATGGATCATTTAAGCAGGACCCTGACAACTAGGCCAAATCTGAAATGGACATTTCACAGCTTGAATGAAGCAATAGTGTGGATAAAACAATAAACTATCTCCTGTCTACAATTATTCCTCATTTGTTTAAAATCCGGTTGGTTTTCATTCTTCAGTTTATACTTTTGCTTTTTGTTGGTTCAAATTGTACATTTTTTTTTTTTTTGAAACTTCATGATGTTAACTTTTACTGTAAATATATTAGTTAATACATGTTAGTTCTATGAATCTATAAACTTTTTAGTGTACTAAAAAAAAGCTCCCCATCCTTTATATTTATTGGGGAGTTGGTAGGATGAAGTAATATATGACAACCAAATTATTAATTATTCATGGAGGTGGCTTAAAGCTACAGTAGCAATAAATAAACCATTTCCCTAGACAGACATGACAACCCTTTGTAAAGCAAGATTGTTTTTATCTCTTTGTTTAGCTGTGGACATGAGAATAAATTAAAGTCATTGGCAGATGTAAAATCCCATTGGAAAATTACCAATTTCCCTGATCATATTTTTGCACATATTGCTAGTAAAGATGAAATTCAGGTCCATTTCGAACCTGGTTCCAAAGTTATGTTGAAACTGTTCGTAATTTTCGGATCTCAGTACTTTCCATATTTTTGATAACCCTCGAAAATAGGCAGCTACTTTCGAAGACTGCAAAGGCTACATTTGAGGGCTACTGAATAAATGATGGTACTTTAGGTACCATTCATAACTAGGCTCACATATTCGGTAACTTCGAAAGAAGCCTGCGGGACTTGTTATTTGGTGGCGTACTGCCATAGGGCGTAACCTGCAACCGCAGGAGTCTCAGGAGTAAGGAGGGACCCATTTTCCTGTTTTCTCTATGACAGTTATAGCCACGTCCCAGAAAACCACTGTAGATGAAAAGTGGCCACACCATATTTTTCCTGTGGGGGGCACTGATTACTAAAAATTGGTGATTAAAGTTTACTTCACTTTTTCAACTTTAGAAATTTCCTTTCGGTGGATTAATATAATTGCACTGATTACCAAGAAAAATTGACGATTTGCAACTATAAATGGATGAATTCTCGAAAGTTGGGTTCGTTTTCGAACTATATGGAAAGTTCAAAAGTTCACAAATGGACCCATTAAAGTCAATGGGAGTCAAATAGTTCGAAAAGTTCGAATGAAATACAATTAAAATATCAATGATAACTTAATGTACTGTATATACTTGAGTATAAGCCAAGGTTTTTGGTTTAAAAATCAACCTAAAAACCTTGCCTCGGCTTATACTCGAGTCAAGAGCAAACTTACCTTAATTCTAGATGCAGCCGCGAGTCAGGAAGGAAAGCCGACAGTTCCCAGTTGTACTTCATGGGTGTGCAATGATGTAATCGCGCATGCTGGCGGGATGCCGTCATTGCGCAGCCGCGAAGCAGTACTGGGGACTGCTGGCTCTGCACAGAGCGAGCGGCAGCCGGCAGAGAGATGAAGATTGAAGACTGGCCAGGTACAGTAAGTGAACACTGACTGGGGGGGGGGTCTAGGGTGGCGGACAGTATGACATGCTGGAAGTTGTAGTTTCCAAACATCTATAGTGGAAAGGTATTGGGGGTTACTGTATGGGATTACTGTACATTTAAAGGGCAAATAATGCCCTAAAACAATATAGAATCAGGAGGATGGTATATATTGTTAAAAATATTGCCTTCTGATTCTGTATTGTTTTGAGGCTTTAGTTGCCCTTTAAATGGACAGCAGAATATCCCATACAGTAATTCCATACAGTAATAACCATACTGGATTTGGCTATTACTGTATGGTCTACTGTATGGGAATTCTGCTGTCCATTTAAAGGGCAACTAATGCCTCAAAACAATACAGAATCAGAAGGAGTATGGTCATAATGTGCTACCCTCTTCTTATACTCGAGTCAATCAGGTTTTTCTGATTTTGGAGGCAAAAATAGGTACCTCGGCTTATACTCGGGTTGGCTTATACTCGAGTATATACGGTA
The DNA here is from genome assembly GCA_019447015.1 of Hymenochirus boettgeri. Classification (NCBI taxonomy): domain Eukaryota; kingdom Metazoa; phylum Chordata; class Amphibia; order Anura; family Pipidae; genus Hymenochirus; species Hymenochirus boettgeri. The sequence goes on from CM033474.1 coordinate 280,562,589, forward strand.
AATGGGACCTGGGAAATGGTCTGGGGAACATGTTCGAATATCCAGGACTTTTGAAAACTCGATTTTACTCTCACACGCGCAACTTTCGTGCTCTCGCGTTCGAACATTCGATAATTATCCCATGAACGACTCGCGGATTTAATATTCGATATTTACTCGCGTATTGGTATAATAGACATTTTACTTGCATATTTGCATGCCTCGAGCATTTGAACATTCAATAATTATCAAAAGTCTCGGAAATATCGAAAATCCGGTCCGGGATAGTTCGAGAAGTCTGAGTCCATTCAAACTCGAATAGTTCGGCTCGAACTCTGTTCAAAATTAATTTCTTAAATGTCTGCTTAATTTCCTTTTGTATATGGAATAACCAGTTGTTCCAAAACCCTTTTTTGGATGTTTAACAAATGGTTTAGAGTATGTTCCATTTTTATGCTGTTTTTAAAGGGCTTTAGTAACAACACAATTTTGCCTCTGGGTGGTTTTTTAACATTAAAAAAAAATTACCCAAACTGATTGTGACTTGTTTTCCTGCATTTTACCCATCTTCCTCTGCAGCTGGTCCATTCTTTTCTGACATTATGTAATTGCGATCTATAGGGTCATCTTTTGACACACGAGGAAGCAGTGGAAGTAAGGGAATGTAAGTCAGATAATGTATTAAGCAGTTATAACATTTTAAAGTTGAAAATATAGCTAGGAAATAATCTCAGCTGAACACATTTTAATGTTTAGTTGTTATTTTATATTTAACTCTTGTTCACTACCTGCCATTAAAGGAACATACCGTATATATACTCGGGTATACACCAACCCGAATATAAACCAAGGAACTTACTTTGACAAACTAGGAAAACTGCTTGGCTCTGGGCACTTTGCGATCGGGACTGACAGAACTGCTGTGACTCATGTATAATCTGAGGTCAGCTTTTTAGGCTCATTTTAATGAATAAAAACCTCAGCTTATACTCCAATATATACGGTAATCTAAAGGGAAACACAAAAAATGACTCTGTAGACAGACAACACAAACCATTAAATGACAACTGTCTTTAGAGTTTTTACCTTGATTTGTGCGTGAAGGTTTGGGGTCATTTTTTCTATGGCTTTGCAAAACTGGAATAATTCTTTAAAGAGCATCTCCTTAAAACACAAAAAATGGTCACATGTCAGTTACCTGCCCCCAACCCCAAGCTGGCCCCTCCCTCCATGCAGTCAATCAAGGCTGTGACTGCTGACATCACCACCAATGATTGACTGCTGTTTCTCCTGCAGTCTCCTTTGCACATGCTCAATCTTATAAAAAAAAGCTCATTGATCAGAGGGAGGAGGCGGATACCTTTGCGAGAACAGTTAAAAGTAACCAGTTATTTTGTTTTGAGGGTAAACATTCCTTTTAAAGAGCAACTATACTCACCTTTTCCCAGTTCGATAGCTGCATGAGTATTCATGGTGAATACCTAAAGTCTTCACCCCTGGGTACCTAGCAGCTGTAATACTTATTTGAAGTTTCCCTTATGGCTCAGGTCCTCTCTGCCACTCTGCCAGGCACAGTCTGCAATGTAGCCAAAGGCAACACCACGGACTGTATACAAGGACCGGATTGACAAAGTGTGGAAGAAGAAGAAATAGAGGAGTGATGGGGAGGTGAGTGTAATAGTCCTTTAAGTAAATGGGAGAATAAACTTTGTAATTAAAATAATGTCAGTGAACACCAAAGTTTTGCTTTGAAACCAACCTCATGGCCAATCTCTGGAAAGCTTTTACCTAGTATTACATCGTTCCTATATACCACTGAACATATTAGCCACTTTACGTTTAGGGTTTATTTTTATTCCCTGCAGTCCTATGCTGGTTTAATTCTGTGTAACAGGAGGACCCTTTGGCAACACAGCTGCAATTATCACCTTAACGGGTAACTGTGGTCTGCAAACAAGTGTCTTCTATTTAAATAGCTCTCTGGTACATCAAACAAGTCTATGGTGATGTTTCTAGCTTCTCTAGAAGGAAGTGTGTGACAGTCACATGATGTGCTGTGTAAGAAGCCCCACTCCCCTCCAAAAAAAACCACAATCTTTTCTGAAGCTATTTATAGACAGTCACACAAGTGGGCATGCTTGTGCCAAAGGCATGGAGGGTGGAGCAATGGTGCTGGTGATGTCAAAGCTCATATATATATATATACACACACACACACACACACACATTTATATATGTATGTATATATATATATATATATATATATATATATATGCAATACTAATGGCATAGAGCAGGGGGTGTGAACAGCACCATTTGACAATGGTTCCAGACAATTGACAGGATCCAGATTAACATGCTAGGTTCATACTTAGCTTGATAAAGGAGCATGTGGCTCCGAAACATCTCGCTTTGTACACATTAAAGATTGTTGCAGTTCACACTTGCTGCTTGTGGCTCTTCTACTTTTTGTCTCCATAGGTTCATACTTATTAGTATTTACCACAGCAAGTTTCAGATTTACAGTTGCTATGGGTTTAGAACTAGTAGGGAGCACAGGATATTGATTATCTTTATGGGTTAAGGTGAGGTATATATATATATATATATAGTCTGCCGTGGGTCCCGCACTCACGTTTGAAATTTCTTTAGCCCCGGTGCATCTATATACAACATATACAACCTCCAAAGAATAGAGCACTCGTGGGTCTTCACACTTGAAACTTTTATTTGTACATCGACGCGTTTCAGCTGACTCAAGCAGCCGTCCTCAGGATGTTACAGACGTGCAGGTAAGTGAAAATTTAAATCCTAGAGTGAACCGCTTCCTCCCCCTGTGCTCCACCCTCCAATTATTAACCCCTATAAAGTGCATATAGTGAATATATTAGCAAAGGCCATGATAAATAAGTTACTTAAGAATCCTCAGTGAAAATCCAGTGTACAGTGGTCAGGTATATCTGTAATATTCATTAATCATGGATCCATCCGGTCAGTAATCTGTAATATTCATTCATCCAGGTCATGGTATATCTGTATATTCATTCATCCAGTCTGGTAACTGTATATTCATTCATCCAGGCCATGTATATCTGTAATATTCATTATCCAGGTCATGGTATATCTGTAATATTCATCCATCCAGGTCATGGTATATCTGTCAAATTCATTCATCCAGGTCATGGTATATCTGTAATATTCCTTCATCCAGGTCATGTATATCTGTAAAATTCATCCATCCAGTCACGGTATATCTGTAATATTATCCATCCAGGTCATGGTATATCGTAATATTCATCCATCCAGGTCACGGTATATCTGTAAATTCATTCATCCAGGCAGGTATATCTGTATATTCATTCATCCAGGTCAGGGTATATCTTGTAATATTCTTCAACACGGATATTCTATATTCATCCATCCGGTCATGGTATACTGGATATTCATCATCCAGGCATGGTATATCTGTTGTATTCAATTAGATCTACGGACTTGAAGTTTAGTTCTTAAAGACGTTTCGCTAGTCATCCGACTGGCTTTCTCAATTCGAATTGAGTCATTCTGAATTGAGAAAGCCAGTCGGATGACTAGCGAAACGTCTTCAAGAACTACATTTCAAGTCCAGTAGATCTAATTGAATACAACAGATATGACGAATGTAGAAATTCAGACTCCTCACAATACATTTCCGGAAGTATTACCCCCCGAAACACACCCTTTTCGTTTATTCTACCTTCATCCGATGCTCACATGCTGAGTTTTAGAATTTACAAAACCCCAATCCCTCACCTGAAGTCCCTCCTCCTATACTCCCGAGATCGTTAAGCCATGCTGATAACCATTTATTCGGTAATGGCAGCCATACGTTGGCTGTGCCAGTCATTACCAGAAGAGAAGACCGGTAAGGGGATGGATTCGTGTAAGTTCTAATAACTCAATGTGTGAGCGTCGGATAAGGTAAGAATAAAATGAAAGTAGGAGTTTGGGGAAATGCTCGGAAATTGAAAGTTGCTCTGAGACTGGAGTTACACTTCAAACATATTTTGTAAGCTTTTGGCCAAAATGTAAAATGGTGTTTCACGTGCCTTTTTTTTGTGTTTCTAACAAGATTCCCTGTGCTGTCAGGTCAACTTTCACCAGCAGTCAGTCCAGTCACTTCCTTAGAACATCTCTTCTCAGGGAAATAAAAACATTATTGGAGATGTCTCTCTTTTCCCCATGATTCCATGGATGAAAAACATCCAGGATGGGAATACATTTCATCCAGTTTGTTTGCTACAAGTCATGACAATATGTTGTAGCCTGATTTTGTTTCCAACTCAAGTATAATATTTAGAATACCTTGTGAAGGTTCATCCATCCAGGTCATTAAATATCTGTAATATCATTCATCCAGGTCATGTAATTGTAATATTCATTCATCCCGGTCATGGTATATCTGTAATATTCATTCATCCAGGTCATGGTATATCTGTAATATTCATCCATCAGGTCATAATATATCTGTAATATTCATCCATCCAGGTCATGGTATATCTGTAATATTCATCCATCCAGGTCATGGTATATCTGTAATATTCATTCATCCAGGTCATGGTATATCTGTATATTCATTTTCCAGGTCATGTTATATCTGTAAGATCATTCATCCAGGTCATGGTATATCTGTAATATTACATCCATCCAGTTCATGGAATATCTGTAATATCATTCTCAGTCATGTACATCTGTAATTCATTCATCAGGCATGGTTATCGTAATATTCATCCTCCAGGTCATGGTATATCTGTAATATTCATCATCAGGTCATGGTAATCTGTAATATTCATCCATCCGGTCATGGTATATCTGTAATATCATCATCCAGGGCTGGTATATATGAATATCATATCCAGGTATGGTATATCTGTAATATTCATCCATCCAGGTCATGTATATCTGTAATATCATCCATCAGGTCATGGTATATCGTAATATTCATCCATCCAGGTCATGGTTATCTGTAATATTCCTCCATCCAGGTCATGGTATATAGAATATTCATTCATCCAGGTCGGGTATATCTGTAATATTCATTCATCCAGGTCATGGTATATCTGTAATATTCATTCATCCAGGTCAAGGTATATCTGTAATATTCATCCATCCAGGTCATGGTATATCTGTAATATTCATTCATCCAGGTCAGGGTATATCTGTAATATCATTCATCCAGGTCATGGTATATCTGTAATATTCATTCATCCAGGTCATGGGATATCTGTATATTCATCCATCCAGGTGGTCACGGATATCTGTAATATTCATCCATCCAGGTCATGGTATATCTGTAATATTCATCCATCCAGGTCATGGTATATCTGTAATATTCATCTCCAGTCATGGTCTATCTGTAATTCATTCATCCAGGTCATGGTAATCTGTAATATTCATTCATCCAGGTCAGGGTATATCTGTAATATTCATTCATCCAGGTCATGGATATCTGTAATATTCATTCATCCAGGTCATGGTATATCTGTAATATTCATCCATCCAGGTCAGGTATATCGTTAATATTCATCATCCAGGTCATGGTATATCTTTAATATTCATCCATCCAGGTCATGGTATATCGAATATATTCATCCAGGTCATGGTATATCTTTAATACATTCATCCAGGTCATGGTATATCTGTAATATCATCCATCCAGGTCACGGTAATCTGTAATATTCATCCATCCAGGTCATGGTATAGGTCATGGTATATCTGTAATATCCTCCATCCAGGTCACGGTATAATCGTAATATTCATTCATCCAGGTCACGGTATCTTGTATATTCATTCATCCAGGTCATGGTATATCTGTAATATCCATCCATCCAGGTCACGGTATATTGTAATATTATTCATCCAGGTCAGGTATATCTGTAATATTCATTCATCCAGGTCATGGTATATCTGTAATATTCATCCATCCAGATCATGGTATATCTGTAATATCCATCCATCAGGTCCGATATCTGTAATATTCTTCATCCAGGTCACGGTATATCTGTAATATTCATCATCCAGGTCACAGTATATCTGTAATATTCATTCATCCAGGTCACGGTTATATCTGTAATATTCATCCATCCAGGTCATGGTATATCTGATATTCATCCAGGTCACGGTATATCTGTAATTTCATTCATCCAGGGTCACGGTATATCTGTAATATTCATTCACCAGGGCATGGTATACTGTAATATTCATTCATACAGGTCATGGTATATCTGTAATATTCATTCATCCAGGTCATGGTATATCTGTAATATTCATATCAGGTCACGGTATATCTGTAATATTCATTCATCCAGGTCATGGTATATCTGTAATATTCATTCATACAGGTCATGGTAATCTGTAATATCATTCATCCAGTCATGGTTATCTTTAATATTCATCCATCCAGGTTATGGTATATCTGTAATATTCATTCATCTAGTTCATGGTATATCTGTAATATTCATTCATCTAGTTCATGGTATATCTGTAATTTCATCAGTTTTGGTATATCTGTAATATTCATCCATCCAGTCATGGTATATCTGTAATATTCATCCATCCAGGTTTATGGTATATCGTAATATTCATCCATCCAGGTCATGGTATATCTGTAATATTCATCCATCCAGGTCAGGTATCGTAATATTTATTCATCCAGGCATGGTAATCTGTAATATTCATCCAGGTCACAGGTATATCTGTAATATTCATTATCCAGGTCATGGTAATCTGTAATATTCATCATCCAGGTCACGGTATATCTGTAATGTTCATTCATCCAGTCATGGTATATCTGTAATATCATCTCCAGGTCTAGGTATATCTGTATATCATTTCATCCAGGTCATGGTATATTCTGAATATTCATCCTCCAGGTCATGGTTATATCTGTAATATTCATTACAGGTCATGGTATATCTGTAAATTCATTCATCCAGGTACATGGTATATCTGTAATATTCATTCATCCAGGCATGGTATATCTGTAATATTCATTCATCCAGGTCATGGTAATCTGGATATTCATCCATCCAGGTCATGGTATATCTGTAATATTCATCCATCCAGAGGTCATGGTATATCTGTAATATCATCCATCCAGGTCATGGTATATCTGTAATATTCATCCATCCAGGTCATGGTTATCTGTAATATTCATTCATCCAGGTCATGGTATATCTGTAATATTCATCCATCCAGGTCATGGTATATCTGATATTCATCCATCCAGGTCATGGTATCTCTGTAATATTCATCCATCCAGGTCATGGTTATCTGTAATATTCATCCATCCAGGTCATGGTATATCGTAATGTATTCTCCAGGTCAGTGTAATCTGTAATATTCTTCTCAGGTCATGGTATCTGTAAATTCATTCATCCGGTCCGCTATATTGTTGTATCAGTTAGATCACTGGATTTAAAGTTTAGTTCTTGGAGACGTTTCGCTAGTCATCCGACTTGACTGTCCAGGGTACATAATTGCCACCGATTCTTGTACAAGTCATTCTGAATTGAGAGATCCAGTCGGACGACTAGCGAAACGTCTTCAAGAACTAAACTTTAAATCCAGTTGATCTAACTGAATACAACAGATATAATGTTCCAGAAATTAATTAAGATGACAAAAATGTTGTATAAAAATTGTATACTATGCAAGAAAGTTGTGGACGCCACAGACACACAACTTGCTCATTACACAGCATCAAATTTGTATTTGCTTTGGGTTAGCATAGTCAGCACTGAGCAAAACCACCAACTTTACATTTTCATATTTTAACAAGAAATTCCTTGAATCGTTTCGTTTTTTGTCTATCTAAGTCTGTTGATACTGCAGTTAACAATTTAAATTTGGCTTCTGTTTCTTTTGAATCATTATTTTGTTCACAATTGTTGGCAATTTAAATATTTTTCCTTTCCCCACCCCCACCCCTTATTTTAATGAAGATTGACTTTAGCTAAATTGAGGTCTCCAGCTGGCAAAGTAAGAGAAAAGTTTAATAAGAACATCTTTCAAGACTTAAACTAGAGTTGCTCAGTCTTTTTTTCAGCCCAGGAATGGAAAATCTGACAATACCGCTATTATTTATAGTGTGTTTCCTTACCCATGTATTCATGTTGTAGCAATGCCTTCCCTTATGCTCTTAAATGCTGATGTTTAACTACTCCGATAGTAAAGGTCATCTTTCCACTACCTATCAAATGCTTCCTGATCCCCAGACCCCAATTTAATAAAGGATTTGTACAGATCTAGGGAGGGAACATTCAGCAGAGCAGAAGGTTGAAGTCAGAAGGGCAGTCTGAACATTGCACTCAGGGTAAGGGTAATCAATGCACACAGTGTATAGAGTACCTACATTCCTAGCTAAAATTTACCCTACAGTGATTCTTGAATTCATTGGCTGCCAGAATCGGAACCTTTAACCACATGTGGTGGATGTGCCAGATCATTTTTACAACATTTTTGACGAGACAGAATAACAACTAGAGGTCAAATACACATCACTGGTTAATGGCGGAACCGAGATTACCGTATACTTTGTAAAAGTGATTGAAAGAAGAAGCACAATAAGGACATGTGAGAGAAAGTTTTGGATTACCCAGGATTCTTGCACCTCTTTGAAAAAACCTGGTCATAAGGATTTATAGTAATTATGCCAACAAAGAAAAGATAATCAATGCACATTCCTAGGCCCCATACAATATCATATTATCTGCACACTGCCATACATATAAACAAAGAAAAGATAATCAATGCACATTCCTAGGCCCCATACAATATCATATCATCTGCACACTGGCATACAATAAACATAGAAAAGATAATCAATGCACATTCCTAGGCCCCATACAATATCCTATTATCTGCACACTGGCATACTTATAAACAAAGGGGTTTTTAGTATACATTACTGTGATCACATGATGAAAAGCCTTCCAACCCACGTCAAGGTAACCCCGGTCTGGAAATTCCTAACTTCTACATTTTTTACTTTATTATGATTAGTAAACTTTTGCTTTCCTCATACTTGCGCAATGGATCAATATAACAGGCTTTCTCACTTCCCCCGGGAAAGGAAGAGCCATCCATCCAGTGATTTATATTAGGGCATAGGATCTTCAATTAAAGGGCTTGTGTGGGGGTGCTATACCTCGTGGAAGATTGACTATGGCATAAATTATAAACAAAGGGTTTTAGTATACATTACTGTGTTCACATAAGGAAAAGCCTTCCAACCCCATCAGATATGACGTGGTTGGAAGTTTGAGGAATGCAAAAATGCTAATCATAAGTAAGGTAAAAGGTTAGAAGTTAGCACTGGGTTGTTACCTGACATGGTTGGGAGGGTTTTATTCATGTTATCACAGTAATGTCATGCAGATTGGTTTGGGCCGGCTCTGTGGCAGTTTGCCAGTATAGTAGTAGGTGCAGCCTCTGTCAGTCCTCTACTCCGGACTCCAAACCATAGCACAAGCAATAGGTTATAGAGCACACACTACTTTCTCAGAATGTTCTGTTTATTTAAATCCCATAACCAACGTTTCGAGGATCACTATGTCCCCTTCATCGGTGATGATGAAGGGGACATAGTGATCCGCGAAATGTTGGTTTATATCATTAATAAACAGAACATTCTGAGAAAGTAGTGTGTGCTTTATAACCTGATCACAGTAATGTATACTAAAACCCCTTGTTTATAAAGTATGCCAGTGTGCCGATAATATGACATTGTATGGGGCCTAGGAATGTGCATTGATTATCTTCTCTATGTTTAGAAAGTATGCTAGTGTGCAGATAATATGTATTGTATGGGGCCTAGGAATGTGCATTGATTATCTTCTCTATGTTTAGAAAGTATGCCAGTGTGCAGATAATATGATATTGTATGGGGCCCAGGAATGTGCATTGATTATCTTCTCTATGTTAGAAAGTATGTCAGTGTGCAGATAATTGTATTGTATGGGGCCTAGGAATGTGCATTGTTATCTCTCTATGTTTAGAAAGTATGCCAGTGTGCAGATAATATGATATTGTATGGGGCCCAGGAATGTGCATTGATATCTTCTCTATGTTTAGAAAGTACGCCAGTGTGCAGATATATGAAATTGTATGGGCCTAGGAATGTGCATTGATTATCTTCTCTATGTTTGTATAAATATTTGATTTGTCAAATATGTTGTATTTAGCCAAAGAGTGCTTCCACAATCTCTTTTTATAGTAATATGCCACATATGCCGGTATAAGGAAATCAAATACGAATACGCTCAGGGAAACCCGTTTGAGCGAAACACAAGCAGATATAGAAATAGAAGATTTCAGGTAATTTTTGGATCATTTCCATGTTTTCACCTGTAACTGTAATCAGTATAGCGCAGCTTTAAAGGGAAATAGTCAGCAATGGTTCTATCTCATTGCATTCAAAAATGCAGTCCGTTTATCAATCATTCACCGCTAGTGATTACAAGCTGCAGTAAGTATTGTAGGACCCCTCAGTAAAATGTTGGACTGGAAAAAACACTCTCTTTGTAGCCATGATGTTTGAATCTAGAAAGGTCAAGTGAAGACATAGATGAATCCTTTAGATTCATTGTTGTACTGATGTCCCACAGACATAAATAGTGTAGGGCTGTAATTGTTCTATTCAACTCTACTGGAATTTGATGTTCAAACGTGCTGCAGACTGTCATAGAGCTTGTGTATAGTACATTAACAGATGTGTATAGTTACATTTGTTTGTGCTTCCCATATTGGAATTTAGAGAAGCTATTACTGGGTGGGTAATGAATCTTTCCTTTTCATCCTATATTGTAAGGTACCACAATTTATACTCATAAATCCCTAATGTTTAATGTTTTATTCTACCACTAGATAAATAAAATACGTTAGACATTCAGTATCATTACATGTTAAATACAGTACGTGAACCATCGTCTATAGAAAAATATGGTGCTAAGTTAAAGAGAACCTCTGTAGAATCAATAAATACGAAAGATATCATAGCAATGTTTCAACTTTGAAACACCTGTTATGATGGCAGGAGGCTACTTCCAGACCATAATTTATGTGCTATGTCATAAAAGCCTTTCTGGATTCGGAATTTAGAGCATCTTACTGAATCTTCAGCAGATCTAGTAACCATGGTTTTCTAACCAGAGTCTTCGTCGCATGCAAAATCTTATGTTTCCTTTCTCTCTCAGCCATAAAGAATAGAGAATAATGAGCTTTAGTAGCAACAACACTGAAGCTTGAAGTCAACAATAAATATCTTCTTAACTAAACAGTTACTGACCTTTTTATCTACATGGTTTTACATTATATTAGCAATTTATTTTAAACATGTCCTTTCTACTCCAGTTTGGTATAGATTCAATCTTTCTTTGTCTTCAATTTTTTTTTCTTTTAAAAAATATCGCCATGGTGTGTGCGAAGGCACTAAATTTAATGTCTGGTTGTATGTCGCTCCTGTGCATAGTCAGAGAATGTCACAAGGAAAATGTGAAGGGTCACGTATTCAGTGTGTCTTTAACATTTATCCTCTATAAATATCACAGGAGAGGTTGGCATATATAAAATCAGCGAGATAAAGCTTATTTCTGGATATTATTTTATCAGATCCTAACAAAGGAAACACGGAGGCGTGTTTTATGTATAGGTTTTAATGTTCTGATACAAATCCTGGTTACAATCATTTTTTTTAGGCACATTCAAAGATTTTTGTAAAATTTTTCTTTATTTGTCCTTATGAAACCTAATATCTACCAAGTATTACGCAAGTATTAAATGTGCGGGAGAGATACTTGAGTTTAATTCTTACTTGTGGCAAATTTGTTTTTTAAATTGCTATTAGTGGAAACTATAATTTATCACAACTATCACTGTACCATTTTTTGTTGATCTGCCCCCTATTTCATTAAGTATCCAATCTGAAACATCAATGTTTTAGCATTTCTGTAAGCAGTTTTGCTGTAGGTGGAATGGTTTGACAGTTGGTGTGCTGTTTACAGTATGCAGTATTGACAGTTGGTATGATTATCATAAATCAGTTAGTGGTATGAGCCTGTGGTGTTTTTGCAATCTTTTTTTTTCCCCCAACACATTATTTGCTGGTATTACATGTACCTGGCATTGTATTACTTTTTAATTGGTTTATAAAAAAAGGAATTTTGGATGTTCCTAGCAAGATTTATGTGACCATATGTTTCATGGATCATTTAAGCAGGACCCTGACAACTAGGCCAAATCTGAATGGACATTTCACAGCTTGAATGAAGCAATAGTGTGGATAAAACAATAAACTATCTCTGTCTACAATTATTCCTCATTTGTTTAAAATCCGGTTGGTTTTCATTCTTCAGTTTATACTTTTGCTTTTTGTTGGTTCAAATTGGTACATTTTTTTTTTTTTGAAACTTCATGATGTTAACTTTTACTGTAAATATATTAGTTATACATGTTAGTTCTATGAATCTATAAACTTTTTAGTGTACTAAAAAAAAGCTCCCCATCCTTTATATTTATTGGGGAGTTGGTAGGATGAGTAATATATGACAACCAAATTATTAATTATTCATGGAGGTGGCTTAAAGCTACAGTAGCAAAAATAAACCATTTCCCTAGACAGACATGACAACCCTTTGTAAGCAAGATTGTTTTTATCTCTTTGTTTAGCTGGACATGAGAATAAATTAAGTCATTGGCAGATGTAAAATCCCATGGAAAATTACCAATTTCCCTGATCATATTTTTGCACATATTGCTAGTAAAGATGAATTCAGGTCCATTTCGAACCTGGTTCCAAAGTTATGTTGAAACTGTTCGTAATTTTCGGATCTCAGTACTTTCCATATTTTTGATAAACCCTCGAAAATAGGCAGCTACTTTCGAAGACTGCAAAGGCTACATTTGAGGGCTACGAATAAATGATGGTACTTTAGGTACCATTCATAATTAGGCTCACATATTCGGTAACTTCGAAAGAAGCGCGGGACTTGTTATTTGGTGGCGTACTGCCTAGGGCGTAACCTGCAACCGCAGGAGTCTCAGGAGTAAGGAGGGACCATTTTCCTGTTTTCTCATGACAGTTATAGCCACGTCCCAGAAAACCACTGTAGATGAAAAGTGGCCACCACCATATTTTTCCTGTGGGGGGCACTGATTACTAAAAATTGGTGATTAAAGTTTACTTCACTTTTTCAACTTTAGAAATTTCTTTCGGTGGATTAATATAATTGCACTGATTACCAAGAAAAATTGACGATTTGCAACTATAAATGGGAATTCTCGAAAGTTGGGTTCGTTTTCGAACTATATGGAAAGTTCAAAAGTTCACAAATGGACCCTTAAAGTCAAGGGAGTCAAATAGTTCGAAAAGTTCGAATGAATAACAATTAAAATATCAATGTAACTTAATGTACTGTATATACTTGAGTATAAGCCAAGGTTTTTGGTTTAAAAATCAACCTAAAAACCTTGCCTCGGCTTTACTCGAGTCAAGAGCAAACTTACCTTAATTCTAGATGCAGCGCGGAGTCAGGAAGGAAAGCCGACATTCCCAGTTGTACTTCATGGGTGTGCAATGATGTAATCGCGCATGCTGGCGGGATGCCGTCATTGGCAGCCGCGAAGCAGTACTGGGGACTGCTGGCTCTGCACAGAGCGAGCGGCAGCCGGCAGAGAGATGAAGATTGAAGACTGGCCAGGTACAGTAAGTGAACACTGACTGGGGGGGGGGTCTAGGGTGGCGGACAGTATGACATGCTGGAAGTTGTAGTTTCCAAACATCTATAGTGGAAAGGTTGGGGGTTACTGTATGGGATTACTGTACATTTAAAGGGCAAATAATGCCCTAAAACAATATAGAACAGGAGGATGGTATATATTGTTAAAAATATTGCCTTCTGATTCTGTATTGTTTTGAGGCTTTAGTTGCCCTTAAATGGACAGCAGAATATCCCATACAGTAATTCCATACAGTAATAACATACTGGATTTGGTATTACTGTATGGTCTACTGATGGGAATTCTGCTGTCCATTTAAAGGGCAACTAATGCCTCAAAACAATACAGAATCAGAAGGCAGTAATGGTCATAATGTCTACCCTCTTCTTATACTCGATCAATCAGGTTTTTCTGTTTTGGAGGCAAAAATAGGTAACCTCGGCTTATACTGGGTTGGCTATACTCGAGTATATACGGTAAATGGGACCTGGGAAATAGTCTGGGAACATGTTCGAATATCCAGGACTTTTGAAAACTCGATTTTACTCTCACACGCGCAACTTTCGTGCTTCTGCGGTTCGAACATTCGATAATATCCCATGAACGACTCGCGGATTTGATATTCGATATTTACTCGCGTATTGGTATAATAGACATTTTACTTGCATATTTGCATGCCTCGAGCATTTGAACATTCAATAATTATCAAAAGTCTCGGAAATATCGAAAATCCGGTCCGGGATAGTTCGAGAAGTCTGAGTCCATTCAAACTCGAATAGTTCGGCTCGAACTCTGTTCAAAATTAATTTCTTAAATGTCTGCTTAATTCCTTTTGTATATGGAATAACCAGTTGTTCCAAAACCCTTTTTGGATGTTTAACAAATGGTTTAGAGTATGTTCCATTTTTATGCTGTTTTTAAAGGGCTTTAGTAACAACACAATTTTGCCTCTGGGTGGTTTTTTAACATTAAAAAAATTACCCAAACTGATTGTGACTTGTTTTCCTGCATTTTACCCATCTTCCTCTGCAGCTGGTCCATTCTTTCTTGACATTATGTAATTGCGATTATAGGGTCATCTTTGACACACGAGGAAGCAGTGGAAGTAAGGGAATGTAAGTCAGATAATGTATTAAGCAGTTATAACATTTTAAAGTTGAAAATATAGCTAGGAAATAATCTCAGCTGAACACATTTTAATGTTTAGTTGATTTTATATTTAACTCTTGTTCACTACCGCCATAAAGGAACATACCGTATATATACTCGGGTATACACCAACCCGAATATAAACCAAGGAACTTACTTTGACAAACTAGGAAAACTGCTTGGCTCTGGGCACTTTGCGATCGGGACTGACAGAACTGCTGTGACTCATGTATAATCTGAGGTCAGCTTTTTAGGCTCATTTTAATGAATAAAAACCTCAGCTTATACTCCAATATATACGGTAATCTAAAAGGAAACACAAAAATGACTCTGTAGACAGACAACACAAACCACATAATGCAACTGTCTTTAGAGTTTAGATCACACCTTTACCTTGATTTGTGGCGTAAAGGTTTGGGGTCATTTTTTCTATGGCTTTGCAAAACTGGAATAATTCTTAAAGAGCATCCCTTAAAACACAAAAAATGGTCACATGTCAGTTACCTGCCCCAACCCCAACTGATATATTTTACAATTATTACCTGATTCTAACCAGTATTTAAAGGGTAATATTATCCCCATTTGGCAAGTAAGCTGGCCCCTCCCTCCATGCAGTCAATCAAGGCTGTGATGGACATCACCACCAATGATTGACTGCTGTTTCTCCTGCAGTCTCCTTTGCACATGCTCAATCTTAAAAAAAAGCTCATTGATCAGGGAGGAGGCGGATACCTTTCGGAGAACAGTTAAAAGTAACAGTATTTTGTTTGAGGGTAACATTCCTTTTAAAGAGCAACTATACTCACCTTTCCCAGTTCGATAGCTGCATGAGTATTC
This sequence comes from Hymenochirus boettgeri, assembly GCA_019447015.1. NCBI lineage: Eukaryota > Metazoa > Chordata > Amphibia > Anura > Pipidae > Hymenochirus > Hymenochirus boettgeri. Next base: position 280,578,306 of record CM033474.1, read on the forward strand.
ATGGTGAATACCTAAAGTCTCACCCCTGGGTACCTAGCAGCTGTAATACTTATTTGAAGTTTCCCTATGGCTCAGGTCCTCTCTGCCACTCTGCAGGCACAGTCTGCAATGTAGCCAAAGGCAACACCACGGACTGTATACAAGGACCGGATTGAAAAGTGTGGAAGAAGAAGAAATAGAGGAGTGATGGGGAGGTGAGTGTAATAGTCCTTTAAGTAATGGGAGAATAAACTTTGTAATTAAAATAATGTCAGTGAACACCAAAGTTTTGCTTTGAAACCAACCTCATGGCCAACTTGGAAAGCTTTTACCTAGTATTACATCGTTCCTATATACCACGAACATATTAGCCACTTTACGTTTAGGGTTTATTTTTATTCCCTGCAGTCCTATGCTGGTTTAATTCTGTGTAACAGGAGGACCCTTTGGCAACACAGCTGCAATTATCACCTTAACGGTAACTGTGGTCTGCAAACAAGTGTCTTCTATTTAAATAGCTCTCTGGTACATCAAACAAGTCTATGGTGATGTTTCTAGCTTCTCTAGAAGGAAGTGTGTGACAGTCACATGATGTGCTGTGTAAGAAGCCCCACTCCCCTCCAAAAAAAACACAATCTTTTCTGAAGCTATTTATAGACAGTCAACACGTGGGCATGCTTGTGCCAAAGGCATGGAGGGGGAGCAATGGTGCTGGTGATGTCAAAGCTCATATATAATATATACACACACACACACACACACACCATTTATATATGTATGTATATATATATATATATATATATATATTATATATATATATATATATGCAATACTAATGGCATAGAGCGGGGTGTGAACAGAACATTTGACAATGGTTCCAGACAATTGACAGGATCCAGATTAACATGCTAGGTTCATAATTAGCTTGATAAAGGAGCAGTGGCTCCGAAACAATCTCGCTTTGTACACATTAAAGATTGTTGCAGTTCACACTTGCTGCTTGTGGCTTCTACTTTTTGTCTCCATAGGTTCATACTTATTAGTATTTACCACAGCAAGTTTCAGATTTACAGTTGCTATGGGTTTAGAACTAGTAGGGAGCACAGGAATGATTATCTTTATGGGTTAAGGTGAGGTATATAATATATATATATAGTCTGCCGTGGGTCCCGCACTCACGTTTGAAATTTCTTTAGCCCCGGTGCATCTATAACAACATATACAACCTCCAAAGAATAGAGCACTCGTGGGTTCACACATTGAAACAATTTTATTTGTACATCGACGCGTTTCAGCTGACTCAAGCAGCCGTCCTCAGGATGTACAGACGTGCAGGTAAGTGAAATTTTACTTACCTGCACGTCTGTAACATCTGAGGACGGCGCTTGAGTCAGCTGGAACGCGTCGATGTACAAATAAAAGTTTCAAGGGTGAAGACCCACGAGTGCTCTACTTTGGAGGTTGTATATATATATATATATATATATATACCTCACCTTAATCTATCACTCTGGATAAATGCTTCTTCTGCAATTAATATTGCGCTTGTGAATGTGGGTAAATCCTGGTAAGGGGCTATTTGCTGGCGTTAAAATCCTGCACTAAAACTAGAGCAAATGCGATATTAAATTGCGAGCGTCGGATGCGCAGGTGATTTTTGCGTAACCTGGTTAGCGCAACTTTAACTCCATATATTTGCTCAGTGAGTCTGGGTAAATGAGTGATACCTTCATGTTATCAATTTAGGGTTTGAACTTTAAAGGGTATCTTCACTCGTAAGACAGACTTTTTTTTCAGTTTAATTGAAGTATGGAAGGTAAAGGAGCTATCCATGTCTTACCCATTCTTCAATGTAAGCATCAGGAGCAGGAAGGGAAGTTATAGTACATACCCTCCATTGTGCTCCTCTGCTGTTCCTTTAACAGGTCCCAATGGAGTCTTTCTTACGAGTGTTTACTTTTTGATGTCCTTAGTAAAAAGAATATTGAGTGAATAAAAAGAATAAAGTAATAAGTTACTGTCTAAATAGTTCCTTCTACGAGACATTAGTTCTGCTTCTCCTTCTTATAATGACCTCCTGGGTAAAGACATTCTAATCCTCTACAGAGCTAAATTATTAATCAATGGGGTGAATTTGTTTTCATATACAGGACAACTTGTTGTAATTGGAATATGTAGCATTGATGAGTTTCTATCGATTACTCTTGATGGTTTAGGTGCGTGGAAATAATACGAGCCAAGCAAAACCTAACTATGTGTTACCTAACATTATTTTCCTTTTCCTCTTCTCTTACTGCGGGATTTCCAGAGCTCAATCTCTACAATACAGGAACTTGTTCTAGAAATATTTACAACCAATTAGGCACTAAGTGAAGCAGTAATGTTTTGGCCAGCGGGGATTGAAAATAGGAATTTTCCTTATGTAAAAGAGGTTGATGGGGCTCAGCAGGTTGAATTGGGTTGACTATTAGTGATGCAGAGATGAGTTAAAATGGATATTTTCTAATAAAAGGAGGGGAGGGAACCAAAGAATTTAAAGATTTTTATAAAACACTGTATAAAGCAAACCTAGAATAATATTAAACAAAGCAACATAATATATTAGAAACTATAATATAACTAATAATGTAAAAGAGATGTTCTATCTTGGTGTGTCAATTAACACATTGCTCTAGTAATTTTTATGACTATTTTTAGCAACAGGGCAAGTTTGTATGAAGTGCAGACTTGGAGTTGATAAATGGATGCCCATTGGAAATGGATTTTTAATGTTTGACTACGTGGAAATGCATCAAGACCCTCAGTACAAACATCCTATTACCCATTGTGTAGAAAAAGAGAATACAGTGTTATGTATATAACGTCATATAATTGCTGCAGGTATGGAGCCTGCGCCTTAATATGGCATATGCATAATTAACAACTGCCTGGGCCAATCAATTTTAATCACAAAATGAATAATCTAGGTTGGGGAATGTTATGGGAATATCAGCAGGTATGTTTGCTGGCCTGTCCGATATTCAGATTGATTTGATGCTCATCATTAGATACCACCTGTACAGGTGCTGTGTGCATGGTGCTCTCCCTTTAGCTATGGGTGGGAGGCTGACATGTGACATTCCTAAGGCTTGTCCTGTACAGTGCCGCCGGTGAGCACAGCCTCAGACTCCCTCAGTGTGTGAGGGAGACAGGAAGTCCCTCCTCCTCCCTGCTGTGTGAAGGACCTGCAGCTGCAGAGAAGGTAAGAGAATATACAGCCCTTCTCTCTCACTATGTGAAAACAGCCTTTTCAGGCAGAGTTCTCACTCTGCCTGAAAAGGCTGTCTCCACAGAGTTTTCGGGGGGGGGGGGGGGTTAGGGTGTGTGTGTGGGGCTTAGGCACCTGTGAGTGGGCGGGGCTTGGGCACCCATGAGTGGGCGGGAATTAGGCACCCATGGGTGGGCGGGGCTTGGGCACCCATGAGTGGGCGGGGATTAGGCACCCATGGGTGGGCGGGGCCATGACACCCACAAGTTTGCGGGGCCACATGGGGCTGTAAGGGAATGGGCCAAGGGGGGGCTGCAACTGGAGAACCATGGGGTCCATGAGTGGGAGGGACCAGGGGGTCTGCAAAGGGGAGGAGACAAAGGGCAGATTGACTGACAGGTTTCAGAGCAGGAAGCAGGAAGTGCAGGGGACCTGGTGATGCTGCTGCCATATTGCACACAAAACTGTAAATATCTTCAAAACTATGTAAAAGCATGAATCTACTATATTGTAGATTAATATTCAACATACAAGTTAATGAGCAATAAAAGCCCAAAACCTGACAAAATAACAGAGCAACAGAACAGAATGGAAGATAAATGTCCATGTGTAACTAAATGGCTACACATATGATCATCGGCAAAAATACCCATTTGGCCCATGTATGATGCCCACCTGATCATTGGCCATCAGGAGCCTTAGACAGAACAATAACATTAGTCTATGTGAACACAATAACAATGTTTTATGGTAAAAGATAACACACATGACAATATAGAAACCATTGGCTGCAGATGCTGCTGGAATAGTCCCATAAATTTTAGTTACTGTCTCTAGTTCAAGAGTATCATTAATTCCTCAATTCTCCATTTATTGCCACTCTGGTCCCAATGAACAGTCTATACTACTGAGCAGTGATTCATCCTCCCCCTTCCCCTTGCTTTTTCTATTTTGTTTTGTGGATTATGAAAAAGTCTCATTTATTATACAGCAACTGCACAACAAAGAAACCCAATGTGGCTCATTTACCCAGAGTTGCTGTTCAATAATATGGAGTTAAATTCGAGCTATTGCTTGGCACGTCTTTAACTCCATATTAGCACCAGATGTGCGGGTTCCACAAAAGACACCCAGGCATGTGGCACTCACGAGTTAATATCGTGTTTTCGCTACTTTTATCACATCATTTATTAGTCACCGTTAAAATCACGCTGCAGGGATGGGATTTACACATGTGTGCTAACACCATATCAAATTGCGGAAGTGAGATTTGCCCGGAGCAATAGCGTATCGGGATAAACCCCCCCAAGGTTTTATGTTGTACAGTTTTACAAACCAAGTTAAATGATGTTTTATGGATGGGAAGGAGATAGTCATTGGTCATTAGGGTGAGTGTTCTTATCTGTTTAGGTTTTGCATGAAGAGATTGTAATTGAAAGGCTTTAATTAACTTAAAAAAATAATTAAACTACAATATGGTACTGTCAGACATATCACCAGTTCATGGGCAGGAAAATGTCATGCCTTGCCAGGAAGTCTATGTTTGGAAAGATATGTCCAATCTTGCAACTAACAACACCATAAGTTTAGGCCCATTTCATCCATTGTGGGTACAAAAAAAACACAATACAGGTGCCAAAATGCACCGTGAACTGTATTTAAACTGTATTATTGACATTAAATTGATCTCTTTCCACAATTGGCAGATGGCACCTTATCGCTATTTACATGCTTTGAAAGATATTGTTAAGAAGGGAGAGTAATAGACTTTTTTGCGTTTGCTAGAAGAACAAAGTAACAATAAGAGCATTGCTATGATTTACATTTGTAAGATGCTAAACCTTTGCTACAGTACAAGTAAAGATAAAAAGCCATTCAAATATAATATAACAGAACTCGGAATAGTTTAGGAAAATAGACACATCAAACAGTCTGCAATGACCAGCAGTATTCCGGAAGCTATCTATCACCATGCAGTTGACAGGACACAATTATAATTGTCTGTTTGAATGTCTATTTCTGATCCTATCTCCAGCAATATACTGTACAACAGTGACAGGCCAACCAGTCAAGCTTGGGAATAGACGGTCTGCTGAATCCAAAACTCCATGTCTCATGTTTTCAATCAGTGCAATATAGTATTATATAGTATAGTATTGGAGATTAAATAAAGACATACATCTACCTAGTCCAACCTTTATACCCTACCCATAATGTCTGTATAACAGTTACATAGTAACATAGTATTGGAGGTTGTATAAAGACATCCATCCATCTAGTCCAACCTTTATACCCTACCCATAATGTCTGTCTAACAGTTACATAGTAACATAGTATTGAGGTTGTTATAAAGACTACGTTCACCTAGTCCAACCTTATACCCTACCCATAATGTCTGTCTAACAGTTACATAGTAACATAGTATTGGAGGTTGTATAAAGACATACGTTCAACTAGTCCAACCTTTATACCCTACCCATAATGTCTGTATAACATTACAACATAGTAACATAGTATTGGAGGTTATATAAAGACATACGTCCATCTAGTCCAACCTTTATACCCTACCATAATGTCTGTCTAACAGTTACATAGTAACATAGTATTGGAGGTTGTATAAAGACATACGTCCATCTAGTCCAACCTTTATACCCTACCCATAATTCTTGTATAACAGTTACATAGTACATAGTATTGGAGGTTGTATAAAGACATACGTCCATCTAGTCCAACCTTTATACCCTACCATAATGTCTTATAACAGTTACATAGTAACATAGTATTGGAGGTTATATAAGACATACGTCCATCTAGTCCAACCTTTATACCCTACCCATAATGTCTGTCTAACATTTACATATAACATAGTATTGGAGTTGTATAAGACTAACGTCCATCTAGTCCAACCTTTATACCCTACCATAATGTCTGTCTAACAGTTACATAGTAACATAGTATTGGAGGTTGTATAAAGACATACATCCATCTCGTTCAACATTTATAGCCCTACCTATAATGTCTGTATAACAGTTACATAGTAACATAGTAATGGAGGTTAAATAAATATATATATATATATATATATATGTCCACCTAGTCCAACCTTTTTAACCTTCTCATGAACCCTAACAACAATTGAACATCTCTCTAAAACTAAGTCTTATGTGTTTTAGGATTCATTGAACTATGTTCCTAATCGCTGGTTTTTAACAATATACATTTGAATACATTTTTATTTTTAAGATTGGCAATACAAATGTATGGGAATGTGTTTTAGAAGACAATTTCCCATCCTCAAGAGTAACAGGATGACATTCATTAACTTTTTATTCATTAACTATTGTAAATCCCACCAAGCATAACCATATGTCTGTTTAGTAACAATAAATATCTATTTCTTTAAAAAGAGTGTATTACAAGACACCACATAGCTTTAAGCTAGGTACACACAGTCCAGATTTCTGAAAGATGACCGACAGGATCTGCAAGATCCTGTCTGCTATCTTTAAAAGATCTGCATACACACAGTCCCTATGAATATCATAGGGAGAACGCTCAGGACTGTGTGTTTCCATCGGCCGCGCTAGACTCCTCTATAGGTAGTCTAGCGCGGCCGATGGAAATTTTCGGCCTTTCACGAATGAGCGTTCGGCCGACCCGATCGTTTGGCGGCCGTGCGCTCGTTCGGGAAACGAGCGTACACACATAACGATAAAGCCCCGATACCATCGGATCCGACGGTATCGGGTCTTTATCGTTACTGTGTGTACCCAGCTTAAGTCTATAAGAAGGGGAGATCTTATAACATCATAGTTGGCCAGTGCAGTAACCCCCATTGGTTGCACCAGGAACATATTTGTACTTGCCCACCTCTCCTGCTTGACTGTCTAATAAGGGTTGCTATGTTTCTGTAGATACTTTTTGCAAAGAATAGAAGTTCTGAATTGCATATCAAATTCAATCACGTGTAGTCTAGTAATAATTATCTTCTTTTTTTTTTAAATCTGATTTCCAAAAAAAAAAATCCAGAAATAATTGAGAAAAGGACAGAAATAAGAATCATAATAATGAACACAGTACTATAGATAAATGTGGGGAAAAGAGATAGAAAATGCTTTTTGCTTCATTACATTATTTTGATTTACTGCAGTGCTTGAATAAAACATTTGTTCTGATTGTTTGCAAATCATATGTTTGTCCTCATCCACCGATAATGTCTCATACATAAGTGAGGCATGTGAGATCATTAATATCCGGAGACTGACAGATCACGAATTATGTATTATCTTTGTAACTTTAGGATATACAAGTATAACTATATTGATGAATTCCTGTCAAGTTTGAAATCAGTATAACAAATGGGTATGTTCTCAGAGGTTTCTTTAATCAAAAAATACAGTGATGTTAGCATTGAAAAATAGTGAGTGAGTTGCAAGTTCATGAGAATATTGAAGGTAAAATAAGTTATACAGTTCTGTGATCCTGCATAAGTCATGAAATGTCCAAAGGATCCTGAGGTCATTTCTTATTTCAGCAGGACAAACATGGAATATTGCTCATGAGAAAGAAAAGCGCAACCTGGAAGATCTTTCTGACCATAAAAACCCAGCAATACATAAATAAGTAAAGCCCAACTTGACTTTTCTAGCTGCAATGGGTTATAGTGGACGTTCAGCTTCCATTCAAGAAATTAAATGGAAAATTCTCTATTATTTTTTTTTTCAGCTACAAAGCCACTTAGATGAGTGCAAAACACTGTCCCTTTTAAATTACACAACCAGTGGAGTAATATATGTTCCAGCCATTCATAATTGTCAATGGAGTTGGTCAACCATGAAAGTTTGTTTGGAATCCCTGATACTGGCCTAATACAAAGGATGCGATGCACTCTAAATGAGGCTGGTTAATATCAACTCTTTACAAGTGATGAATCCCTAGTTTCAATTCGGATCTGCCAGTTTTCGAAAATCAAACCATCATATTCAATTCGAGAATTCGAAAATTCCAATCAAAAAATTATAAATGTCTATTGAAAATGTGAAAAATTCAGAATCAATCAAATTTTCCGAAACTTCAATGAGTTCTGCGAAACTACTATCAGTATGAAACTTGCCAGTTCCGTTCATCTCTACCCTTTACTTGATCACCCATTATAGAAGCTAGAGCCCTTTGCAAACAATTGCAAGATTAAGTTTGGCTCAATGCAGGTACAGTCCTTTCAATAAATGAATTCAATTCAAGATTAAGACTGATACCGTACCTTTTTTCCTTATATGTACATCTCAACAACTATAAATTTATATTCATTATACATAAATATAATGCCTATATATTTATTCATATATATGGTGAATTTGGGTTTTAAGAATTTTTAAAACCATAATAAGCAGTAACAAATATTCAGAACAAATCAGTCAACTGCTTACAGTTAAAAAAAATATCAAATATATTAAATTATAAATAGTTTTTTATACTTTATTTCACTGTCAGATCTAGAAAGAAATTCACCAAGACTGAATGGATGTTTAATCTATTGATCAAAATAGTCATTTTTTTTTTTTTTAAGTGATTTTTGGCATTTGATCTGTCAGAAACACCCTTATCCTGTGAACCCCAAACTCCAAAAAGTCAATAGGTTGCATCAGTGAAGTGTCAGGAAGTAATTTCCCTGGAGTAACAAATTGCCTTTAAATTGGGACTCCTAAATGAAAAGAACCATAAATCTATAGCATCAGAAAAAAATGTTAGATTGAGAAAGCATATTAAAAACATTAAAGGTAATTTAACATTTTTCCTATGATAGAATGGAGAGAATGTAAATTATAAACCATTGAACAAGAAAGCAATTTTAGGAAATACAGAATAAGGAAGCTCTAAAAAGGCTATCCACCCGAGGAGCTAAATCAATTACATACCTGGGGGAAATTAAGTAAAAAGCTTCAGAGACAAAGTGTAATTGGAAAATAATAGAGGAGAGAATTACAATGGTATAAAGGCAACACATGTTATGTAACTTGCTAAGAGATCCATCTGGCTTTATAGATGTCTATACTAGTTAAAAATGACTAAACTGACTAAATCAAATTTAGCCAAAAAGGAATGGTGCCCACTTTGTTTGAAACAAAATTCATTTCTATGAAATGTTTGCTGTAACAGTTTGATCCACACAAAGAGAGGGTTCTTACAAAGGAATGTACCAGGATGCACAGTTGCATTTACAATTTACATTAACACAATCTCTGTGCTAAGTTCTTATATAGAAGGCACATAACAGTAAGTATCAGCCCGCTGATGGATTGCGCTCCAGCGATATTTTGGAAGGTTTGAAATGTTTTGCCTTAAAGCATTATCAGAGAATTTGTGTGTCTACACATTACAAGTCATGCAGCAAGGTTAAGAGAACAATTATAATATAAAATTTACCCGATTGACTTCTTCCCATAAATCCGGCCCTGGACAGTCATGTGACAAAGATCATATAGATCATATGATCTGACCTGACTATAGTACACTTTTTACTATTTTGTTGTAACCATTTTTTAAACTTTTTAACAACAATAAATACAGTAGGTAAGATTAAAAACAAGAAAAAGAAAGTTTAAGTCTAAGCGGTGTAATGTTTGCAGCTGGATTTAAGAATCAATAATATTTATATGCCAAAGAAAAAGCGAGCGTACATTTTAAAATTTATTCTGACTAAATACAGACATGTTTATAATTCGCCATGGAAGTAGAAGGGTAAAGTAGGTGTAGGGATGCATCAGTAGGTGTGTGTCTTTTCCCACTTGTGACCATGAAACTAATCTACTTTTTAAAATGATTTTGACATGGAAAAAAAAATGGTGGAGTAGGTACAAATGTTTGTGGCTGTGTCTGTGAGGGTTGAGATATATTTTACATATATATGGTTGCTATAGAAACAGATAGGTAGAGTGGGTGTAGGAGTACATCAGTTGGTGTGTGTACCTGTGTCTGTGTAGGGTTATGACTGTTAAGTTTAATTTCAAACTTCTTTAGGAATGAAAACATAGATTTTTATTTTTCATTTAGTAATTTTAGCACTGATCCGTCTGATTCCAGACGTATCGTCTGGATTTCGGGACTTCGGAGCCTATTTTCTATAATTATCAAACGTTTGAGTATTATCAAAAATGGCCTTGAACGTTCGATAATCCTTGAAAATACGTTCGGAACTCGAAAGTAGTCTCCGATCGTATTTTCGAGGGTTATCGAACGTTCAAGACTATTTTCAAAAATTATTGACAATAGCCTCGAACTTTTGATGATAAATCAAAAATCTGTTCCATATTCAGATTTTCGGATTTTCTAAATTTTCCCGAGATCCGGGAATCCGAAAACGGAACGAAAATGCTGAGTTTCGGCCATCTCTATTTAGCATCCAATATGAGTTAGAGTACATCTCAGATCCAGATGTATTTCATGAAGGTTCTGCCCTTTTAAGGGAATATTTTAATTATTTGAAAATTCATGGACAATTTGGGAACACTTTAACTGATTTAATAACTAGAAGTTTGCACACTTCCCCTATGTGTCATATATGTGTCATATATGTCTCTAGCTCAAAAACTGTAGGGAGATACAATCCAAAATAGAAAAAGAAGGAATTATAATATCAAGGAAACTTGCTTTTATTGAAAAAATCTATTTACACCCACATTCCCCAAAACAGGGCAGTGTAAACATCACTCTCCCCAACACTTATTCCACAGCAGAAAGATAGCAGAGCACCACACTGTATTTAGATAGTTAGAAAGATATGCCACCAATCAGGGTCAATTTAAAGCAGGTTACATGCCTCACATTTTTACTTGCCCTTAACACTGCACTTTTTTTGGGGAGGGGTTTGTCTTTTTCATTTATATAACAACTTGAGTTGAAAGACATTTAGTAAAAAACAACTGAAATACCTTTTGAATATTATTTGCATTTAAACATAACCAGGGAATTCTTAGAAAATACTATTGCCCTGATGAAACTTGTAATAAATATTAAAAATCTATTTTGAGATTTTAACTACAAGCAAATATTGGTAATAAGAAAATTATTCTACTGAGATTTGCGTTACGCATTTTCTTTTAAGCAAACTACGATTTTTTTAAATCTCAATTCCAAATAATGTTGATTTTTTTCATTTCAGTGAAAATACAGTGCACACAGGGGAGAAAAAATTATTCAAACATGGTTATATTTGAACAATGCACTGAGTGTTTGAATGTGCATTGAATTTTCCTCAAACTGTACACATCAGGATCCTGATGACGGTTAAAAGAGATAGTCGCTGCCAGGGTAATATATATAGACAAAGTTCAAAACGAAGCATTCAGGGGTCTTATATTAACAATCTTTATTGAGATCCACACACCATTTTACGTGTTTTCACCCTTAAAGGGCATGTCCACCCCCAAACCAAAATCTAACCCACTACTGGCCACACTGTGTAGTTTAAAAAAAATCCTTACCTTATATCTCTGTTCCTTGTGGTTCTCATGCAGTGCTTACCCAAAGTCCTGGAAACTGAGGAGTAGGAGCTGTCTTCCTTTCCAAAAGATTTCTGCCTCCTCCTTGTCCTCTGAGAGGACAGTGGCACGCGCAGGGGAGCCCTTTCTCCCTCTCCCTCCCACAATCCGGATGCATTCATGGCTGGCCATTCAGCTACAGTAGCATTAGAAGGGTTTTCTGTAATGTAGGGCATCCCTGCCCGCCCTCAACCGCTGTGTCATTTGTTAAAATGACCTCATCAGTTCTTCCTAATTAAGGGCCAAATGCATAGAATGGCATGTGAATCACAATAAAGATTATTAAAGACCCTTGAACTTCATCTTGATATATATATATATATATATATATATATATATACATACATACTGTGGCAATCACCATTTACTGTAGAACAAAGACAAATCCATCTCCTTTGCGTCTCTGTATGTACAATGTCAATCAAATCTCTGGATCCTATAATCAGGCTCTAATTACTATTCTCCAAAGATACAATGTGACACACAATCTCTGACATCCATTTTATTTTACAGAATTCACTTGCTTTGGTAGGATTGAAAATTTATCATTTTGTAGAGTTATAAAATTAAAATTACTTCCCTTTCCCTTGCTCCACTTCTTTCAGCTATTAATAGTACCCTGGGTGAGGACCGAAACCACTAAGTGTTCACTCCTGAGTACTTTACCTATCAACTGGAATACCTACATTAAGTTTACCTGGTCCACTTTGCAGTCCACAATGTAGCAAATGGGATGTCACACTCTGCAATGAAGCGTGTCTTCCCATTGGCTACGTAACAAACTGTCACTTACAGTGACAGAGGGACAGAGCGAACCGGTACTAACATGGGTACTATGTAGGTGTGGAATGGGGAAAAGGTGGGTATAATTGTCCTTTAATGTTAGTTTTCCTATACTGCAGGATATCAATATCATGAAAGGGTTAATTAGACAGGATGATCTGAGAGGTGTATTTAATAAAGGATCCATGGCGCTTTACAATGCTTTTATCCCTGCCCAATTGTGCTTACAGTCTAGAGGATAATGCATATAAAAGGTGTTATACACACACAAAACCTTAATATATAAAATCCCCGCATATGCACATATGTTTCCTATTGGTCCAATTCAATCACGTTCTCGCATTCAAACCTAATACTGGTCCAATACTGTGCTCACATAAGCATAATTCCCACCACACATTTGAAGGAAGATTATGCCTCACAAAAGACCAAGCAGAAAATTCCCATAGGAAATTACAGCGTAACAAGCCCACAGTAGACTGGTAAGACACTATATAAGGTTGGCATTTATCTGCCACAACCCATATTTAGCCACGGACAGTTATATGTTGCGTTCTTCCTTGTACTCAGGTCAGTCATTACTTTTTAGCTATTTCCCCATTAATTTTCCTGGCTTTATGACTAGTAGAGATGGACGAACTTCAGAGAAAGTTTGAAAGTTCGAATTCGGACCCATTAAAGTCAATGAGAGTGTGACAGTTCAAAAAGTCTGGGTGATTTACAGATAACCTAACAATGGTAACTTACTGTAAATGGCTGTGTCAACTGGGAAATGGTCAGGGGAACATGTTACTATCACTAAAACCTGTTTAAACACTTCTTAAACATGAGTAGGGAATTGTCGGGTTTTGCGCTAGTTACATTCGAGGGTTACAGACAATTTGAGGGTTACCGAACGATACTTTCGAGGGTTACCGAAATCGAACAATACTGTCAAGGGTTAGCGAACGATACATTCTATGGTTAGCAAACGGTCCGTAAATTCGATAATTATCGAAAATACAGCTGCAAGTCCGGAAAAACAAACTAGTTCGAATAGTTTGAGTTTGTCCGGACTCATAAATGACTAGTAGGAGAATAGTGCACATCCAGTTTCATTCAAACTGCTTTTATTCCCATGTGGCCCGAGTTTAGAGACAAATGGTTTTACTGAATGCCAATGATAGAGCTCCTGCCATTGTATTTTGCGTTTCGTTCCTCTTTAAATATAAATCAATCTCTTAAGCAGTCTAAATTTTTTTTTCTCTACTAAAGGTGTAAGAACAGAATCTACAGGCGTCATCTTTGTAGCAGAGCAAGAACAGTAGGTTCTGATTGAACTTAGTTAGGTTAGAATAAACCCCTCCCCTCCAATAAAAAATCTACTGCCTTCTTCTTTAGTACGTTCCTTTAGTTAATTGATTTTAAAGAAAATTCATAAGTATTTTTAAACAAACTTTATTCGATAAAAGTATTTTAATCCCTTTATACTGGTTCAGCCAACCTGTGGCCCACTGGCAATTTTTGAACTATAACACAAACTCTGACTGTATGGGGATTACTGTTCTATAATATGTGGAGAACCAATACGGTGTTCCTGGTTTTAATCCCATTTCATAACATATACTTGGACTCTGGAAAGGAAAACAAATGCTCTCTTTTATGATAAACTCACACAAATCTCTTAAATTTTCTGTTTTTTTGGACTTACTCAGCGGGGAGCTGACTCTAGATCACGAGACTTTTATCCCTGCTACATTATCTTCAGATGTTTTCTAAGCCACTGACATGCACACATTAGGGTGCTTTCTAAGCTTTTGTTTGGGCTCTCTTCTTAAGCTGGAGGTTAATCTCTAGTGGGTAGCTTGGTTCTTGCAAAAATCTTTTTCAGGAAATTCAATATTGTATTGTTTGACCGGAATGTTAACTAGTAGAGCATAGATGGTATTCATATTTCTTTTCCACTTCAATGGCTCACGGGGTTGTTTCCAGCTTTCAAAAGGTAAGTAAGTAAATAATAAGAACAAAATACTAGAGAGAGAGAGAGAGAGGGGGAGAGAGAGAGAGAGTTGTCACAGTTTTTTTTAACTATTATTATTACCTCATATGTTATTGCTATTACAGATGTAATATATATAGTACAGTAACTCCATTTACTGTGACACTTTTTTAAATATTTGCCATGCAAATGTCCTTGATGACCACAATATTTTCCACTTCATCATTTGCAGTTTATAAGTTAAAGGGCAGGTCCATCCTCACAAGCTCCATTTATAATTAAGTTAAGAACATCCCCAAACCCTGATGTTTGGTAAACTGTCCCCACAGTCCCCGAAGCTCTGTATTCCTCCCGATCTCTGCCAACACAAGATTGACAAGTTTTCACATCGTCTACAAGCTTAAAGAGCTCTTTAAATGCTTATCGGTAGCAGCTAAGCAGCCTTAAATCATTGGCTGTGACATCACTGTTATGGCTGTGATGGATGGCTGCTACAAGGAAAGAGAAAATGTACAGGATGGGTAGAGATTGGGAGTAATACAGTGCTTCATGGAATATGGGTACAAATATAATTAATATCAATCTCAGGGTTTAGGGAGTCTCTTAACTTAATTATGAATGAAGCTAAGGGAGGGTGGACATAACATTTAAAGTGCAGACTTTAATAGGGGGATTCAATAAAAGTTCTTATTGTGAAAAATGGTGTTAATTTAGCCCCAACCAATCAGATCTTATTTAACATTTGAAAGCTAACATCTGATTAGTTGAGGCAAAATTAGCACCATTTTTAATGATAAGAACTTTTATTGAATCCCCTGTAAATATCTTCAAACTAATACTTTTTGTAAAAAAAAACAAAACTATGTAATTTGAGGGATTGTTGTGGTTCACAAAATCTCCAGGGAATGTTTGGATTTGTGGCAAATTTGAGCAATTATTACATTAGGACATGCTAGGTGTTACGGTTCAGAGTGGTATCCTGATATCCTGAGGGCCCCCCACACACACTAGGCGCAGTACCCCAAAGTTTTCAACAGAGCCTCAGAAGGATGTTACACTGCTTAGGGGAGGGGCTCAGGGTACTCTTCCAGAGGGTGAGACCCCAAAACAATCGGAGCCCAAAGTGTAAGGAAAAAGGGCCAATGGGAACAATCACAGGCCAATAAGGTCAGGAGCAGGAGGCAGACAAAGGAGTGAGGCTGCGGACTGCAATCAGGAGAGCAGGCAGGCGGGATTTGGAGAGAAGCAAACTGCTAGAACAAGGATCTGGATACAAAACTGGAGCCACAAGTCAGAAAACAAGTCTGAACAAACAGCAAAGTGAAAGCAGGACTGCAGACATCCCACCCTGCCACTATGTACTTGCGGGCAGGGGGCGTGGCAATGCGGCGTGACATCATTAACGTCACATCGTAGGCGGGGCATGCACACAAGGAGGTGGGAGGAGGCGGGGTTATGGATGTGGCCTGAGTGTGGTGTGGGCGGTCTGGGGTGTGCTGCACAAAAGGGGGCGTGGTGGGGAGGAGATTCAGGACTCCTCTCCATCGCGGGAGATTGGGGTGGGAGCGCGAGAGACCACCCCAATTCGAGGGAGACTCCCGGAAGATCCGGGAGGGTTGGGATACCTGGGAATGAGAGGCTTAGACCCACAGCGCTTTAGTGACATCATGCATCTGCACCGCTCCCACTAGCGTAGCAACGTTGATGCACGTCAGCATACGGGTATGTTCACAACAAATGCATGTTCGTGGAGGACAAATGTGGCGCTCATGAGCCATAACACTAGGTTCAATTTGCAGAATTTTTAATGGGATAACCTTTAAAAGGAGAACTATAGCATGTCAAGATTTTATTCATTGTAAATATAAAAAACATTAGTTGGATTGATTTTCCCTTCCTCCCAATTTGCTTTATTAGAGCAGAAATAATACATCAAAAACTGCTTCATTCATTTCCATTGGTAAACTTTCAGGTTTTCTCCCGTGTGTTTGTATGTGTGTATATGTGTGTGTGTGTGTGTGTGTGTGTGTGTGTGTGTGTATGTGTGTGTATGTGTGTGTGTGTGTGTGTGTGTGTATGTGTATGTTTGTATGTATGTATGTGTGTGTGTGTGTATGTGTGTGTGTGTGTGTGTGTGTGTGTGTGTGTGTGACATAGTACTTAACTCCACTGAGGCCTTTTCTAGACAGATCAAAAGAAAGAAAGAAGAGTCCATGTTTGTCCTAAAGACTCAGCAGCATTTTATTTTAACATTTAAAATTCAACATGGACATGATAAAAACAAGCAAGAGACAATCGGGTAGATTCTATATTGAAGGTCACGTTACTTACCTTAACCCAATCCCGCGATACAATACCTGACGTAAACGAGATACGACGTAAACGAGATTCCGTCAGCTATTGCATCTCGGGATCGGGTTAAAGTAAGTAACGTGACTTTAAAGCCCCATTCAAAGTCCCGTAATGTTTTAACTTTTAAACTTAACGCTACTGGTTCTGGATCGATAGCACAGTTCTATATGTTCCATAAACATTTGGAAATGGCACTGTGCTCTAAAATCCATCTAAAACCCACGTTAACCTGAAATTTCTTTGGGTTTGGGCCATATTGAATCTCCCCCAATGTATCTTTTAGCATTGCAGCTCCTTTATATTGAAATTGCAAGCTGACTGTTGCCATTTTTTAATTGTAAAAGACTTGAGAAGTAGAAGGAGAGATCTTGCCATGAACCAGTGCATCACCAACAAAGCAATCTTCATGGCAGAGCTTGTACAAGTTATGCTGTGTATACACAGTAAATGTGTCATGGATGTGTGTACCCAGCTGTAGTATATAGTATAGTATAGTAGTATAGTATGGTATAGTATAGTAGTATGATATAGTACAGTATAGTATTGTATAGTACAGTGTAGTATAGTATTGTATAGTACAGTGTAGTATAGTATTGTATAGTACAGTATTATATAGTATAGTATTGTATAGAATAGTATTATATACAGTAGTATAGTATAATATTGTATAGTATAGTATTGTATAGTACAGTATTATATAGTATAGTATAGTATAGCATTGTATAGAATAGTATTATATACAGTAGTATAGTATAATAGTGTACAGTATAGTAGCATAGTATAGTATTGTATAGTATACCATAGTATTATAGTTTAGTATAGTAGTATATTATAGTATAGTATAGTAGTATTGTATAGTATAGAAGTATAGTAGTATTGTATAGTATAGTAGTATAGTAGTATAGTATAGTCGTATAGTATAGTCGTATAGTATAGTATTGTATTGTATTGTATAGTATACTACAATATTGTATGGTATATTATTGTAGTATAGTATTGTATAGTATTATAGTAATAGTATAGTATAGTATTGTATAGTATACCATAGTATTATAGTTTAGTATAGTAGTATATTATAGTATAGTATAGTAGTATTGTATAGTATAGTAGTATAGTAGTATAGTATAGTCGTATAGTATAGTCGTATAGTATAGTATTGTATTGTATTGTATAGTATACTACAATATTGTATGGTATATTATTGTAGTATAGTATTGTATAGTATTATAGTAATAGTATAGTATAGTATAGTATAGTATAGTAGTTTGTTATTGAAGTTGAATAAAGACATACTTCCATCCAATCCAATGTTCTCAGCATTTCCTGCCCAACTGCTGATCCAGAGAAAGGCAAAAAAAAAAATGTATGCAGTTACCTGGGAACAAGTGGAAACCTACAAAAAGATATTTGAGACAGAGCTGGGTAGCAACACTAGAACTGGTAATTCAAATTACACTATTCCCATGGTTTGCCTAGGCAAAGATATTATTGCACAAGAACATTACCAGATGTTTCTTCTCAGTAAGGCTAAACCAGTTCCCACCTAAATCAATCCACAGCCACTCGGTTAGTGCACACAGAGGAACACAGAAAAAGTGTAAATATTGAGAAGCCATTGGATAACTTTAAAACCAATAGGTTTTTACCTGTTGTAGACTTCTGAACCTATGTATGATGTAGAGAACCTACAGTATGCATGATGTGCAGAACCTATGCATAATGTAGAGAAGCTCTGCATGAGGTACAGAACCTATGCATGATGTAGAGAACCTATGCATGATGTACAGAACCTATGCATGATGTAGAGAACCTATGCATGATGTACAGAACTTATGCATGATGTAGAGAACCTATGCATGATGTAGAGAAATATGCATGATGTACAGAACCTATGCATGATGTACAGAACCTATGCATGATGTGAACCTATGCATGATGTGCAGAACCTATGCATGATGTAGAGAACCTATGCATGATGTAGAGAACCTATGCATGATGTACAGAACCTATGCATGATGTACAGAACCTATGTATGATGTACAGAACCTATGCTGATGTATGAGAACTATGCATGATGTACAGAACCTATGCATGATGTACAGAACCTATGGATGATTGTAGAACCATGCATGATGTACAGAACCTATGCATAGATGTACAGAACCTATGTATGATGTACAGAACCTATGCATGATGTACAGAACCTATGCATGATGTACAGAACCTATGTATGATGTACAGAACCTATGCATGATGTACAGAACCTATGCATGATGTGAACCTATGCATGATGTGCAGAACCTATGCATGATGTACAGAACCTCTTCCCTCCTTGTTAAAAGTCAGTAGAGATGTCCGAACTTCGCAAAATCCGGTCCGCTCGAGGATCCGCGAATTTTCGAAAAAAAAATCGAAAATCCGCAAGCGGACCCGTTAAAATTAAAAATACCCTTGAAAAAACGAGATTTTTCGTATTTTCGAAAAATTTCAAAATTACGAATTTTCACGTATTTTCGAAAATTTTCGAAATAACGAGTTTTCATGTATTTTCGAAAATACGTATTTTTAAAAATACAAGTGATCCTCGTAATTTCGAAAATTTTCGAAAATACGTATGTATGGAATTAAGAGAAATACTTGTATTTTCGAAAATACGTGAAAACTCGTTATTTCGAAAATTTTCGAAAATATGAAAAATCCAGGAATCGGAAGTTCGGAAAGCGGAAAATCCGGAAAGATCCGCCGTTCGCGAAGGGGATAAATCCGCGGCGGATCCGGGTTCGGATCCGCGAACCGGCCATCCCTAAAAGTCAGTAGGCGGGGGGAAGTGATAGCCTGTAATACTAATCCAATGCAAGGTCAGGTAGACAACCTTCCCAAGAAAATGCAACCAAGCAGGGGGTGTCAGCCCAGAAAATTACCAAGGTAAAGTAGGATCTTCCATACTGGGGTTACCTTGATGTGGTTGGAAGGCTTTTCACTTTTATGCATAAAATTGTAACTAAAAACCCCCATGTTTTTACTGTTAGCACTAGCATAGAGATTATGATATATGGAGCCCAGGAATGTGCATTGATCATCTCTTTTCTTGTTTGTTCTGATGTAGAGAAATATGCATGATGTAGAGAACCTATGCATGATGTAGAAATAGCATGATACAGAACCATGCATGATGTAGAGAAACTATGCATGATGTAGAGAACTATGCATGATGTACAGAACCTATGCATGATGTAGAGAACCTATGATGATAGTACATGAGTAGAGAAGCTATGCATGATGTCAGAACCATACATGATGTAGAGAACCTATGCATGATGTAGAGAAGCTATGCTGATGTACAGAACCTATGCATGATGTAGAGAACCTATGCATGATGTAGAGAAGCTATGCATGATGTACAGAACCCATGCATGATGTAGAGAACCTATGCATGATGTAGAGAAGCTATGCATGATGTACAGAACCTATGCATGATGTAGAGAAACTATGCATGATGTAGAGAAGCTATGCATGATGTACAGAACCCATGCATGATGTAGAGAACCTATGCATGATGTAGAGAAGCTATGCATGATGTACAGAACTATGCATGAGTAGAGAAACTATGCAGATGTAGAGAAGTATGATGATGTAGAGACTACATGTAGAGAAACCTTGCATGATGTAGAGAACCTGCAGTGATGTAGAGAACCTATGCATGAGTACAGAAACCTATGCATGATGTAGAGAAATAATGCATGATGTAGAGAAATATGCTGATGTAGAGAACCTATGCATGAGTAGAACTTATGCATGATGTAGAGAACCTATGCATGATGTGTACAGAACCTATGCATGATGTAGAGAACCTATGCATGATGTACAGAACTTATGCATGATGTAGAGAACCTATGCATGATGTAGAGAAGCTATGCATGATGTAGAGAACCTATGCATGATGTAGAGAACCTATGCATGATGTAGAGAACCTATGCATGATGTACAGAACCTATGCATGATGTAGAAGAACCTATGCATGATGTACAGAACTTATGCATGATGTAGAGAACCTATGCATGATGTAGAGAAAGCTATGCATGATGTAGAGAACCTATGCATGATGTAGAGAACCTATGCATGATTGTAGAGAACATAGCATGATGTACAGAACCTATGCATGATGTAGAGAACCTATGCATGTGTACAGAAATTATGATGATGTAGAGAACCTATGCATGATGTAGAGAAATATGCATGATGTACAGAACTATGATGATGTAGAGAACTATGCAGATGTCAGACTAGCATGATGTAGAGAACTATGCATGATGTAGAGAAATATGCTATGATGTTACAGAACCATGCATGTGTAGAGAAAGATTGCATGATGTAAGACGTATGCATTGATGTAGAGGAACATATGCATGATGTAGAGAACTTATGCATGATGTAGAGAATATGCATTAGTACAGAACTATGCATGATGTGAGAACCTGATGCATGATGTAGAGAAATATGCATGATGTAAGAACTTATGCATGATGTAGAGAACCTATGCATGATGTAGAGAACTTAGCATGAGTAGAGACATATGCATGATGTAAGAGAACCTATGCATGGTGGAGTAGAGAACCTATGCATGATGTAGAGAAATATGCATGATGTAGAGAACCTATGCATGATGTACATGATCCATGACCCTTGTTCATTAAGATTGTAGAATATAATGATTCATAACATAATAAGATAATTATTGAAATAAAACAACGGGAATTGCTTGCTTTACATCAACCAACCTAATGGGACTTTAAGTTTCTATTAAATATAACCTTTACACAGACTATAGCCCAACTCCCCCTCTTAGGCATTATCTAATTTAAGTACCTACTAATTTAATAATGGAAGAAGAAAACAATTCTAAACAGCATGCATGCTACTTTGCAAGCTGTCTAGTTCCCCAGGTTCGTATTATTTCCGTAAGTAAAAAGGGTCTCCTGATATTACAACATTTTTATGGCGCCAAGCAGCCTGAAATTTACGGGGAATATTGTTCTTTTTCTTTTGTTTAGCTAACATTTCCTCAGTGACAAATTGGAGCTAAATCATCACTCTCAAGAAAATCACAAGGAAAATTCATTCTTTTGACACCAACAGAATTAATCCCTTCGATAAAAACTGATTCACCCCCATTTTTGTCCTAGTTTTCTTCCCCGTGAGAGTTCAATTCTTTGTCTTTGCTTAAAAAAAAAAAAAAAAAAAAGTAGTTCATTAAATTTCCGACACTAAACATGAAAACGGAGATACTCTGGTGTTAAGATAAAAATAAAATATCACATACTGTTATTTACTGATGGAAAGTTATCATGGCCTCATAGATGATTAATAAACCAGATCTTACATTTTTACACGGAAATATTTTTTTTGTTCTTTTCAGTGGAATAATGTGACGATTAAATACCAAAGATCTGAAAATGATTAACCCAAAGCATAAAATAAACCACAACATGTTTTGTAGTGAGTAAGGTATAGGTATGAGGGAATTGTTGTTTTTTCCAGTAGTTATTAACAGAAGTGAAATTGCAGGAGCCATATGCGGTAAAGATACACCCAATCAGCTGTTAAAACAAAGTATTTAACAGCTGGTCACTAGAGAGGGACGAAACTGCCGGGTTTCGTTTCATTTTCAGGTTTTCGGATATCGGGAAAATCCCGAAAATCCGAAAACGGAACTTAAAATCAGGACTTCGGAGTGAGTTTTCAATTTTTATCGAACGTTCGAGCTATTTTGGAAAATAGCCTTGAAGGTTTCATAATCCTCGAAAATACGATCGGGAACTATTTTCGAGTTTCCGACCATATTTTCGAGTATTGTGAAACGTTCAAGGCTATTTTCGAGAATTTTCGAAAATAGCTTGAACATTCGATAAAAATCGAAAACTTACTCCGAAGTCCCGAAATCCGAACGATCCATCCAGTTTAGGACAGAACATTCGGACTTCGGAACTGAGGAGTTCTGTGTCGGATCCAGGTCCAAGTCAGACCTGGATCCCATCTCTCATCCCTCTCTGATCACGCAGATCCTTACTGCATTTGAGCAATCAGCTGTTTAGAAAGGGTTAATATGGCTTTAAGAAACAAATAATGGCATTTTTGGTTACCAAGCCAATAGCGGCTGTTCAAGATGGAATCTTTTATGCCTGCAGATAGCTGCCATTAAAGATTCAGAATGGGTAAGCCCCATTTGCAATGCACAGAGAGCAGCCATCACCTCAGAGGTTATAGAGAGCCATAACAGCTCTCCGTACATAGCCCTTTTTGTCCTAAAGAAATTATGTAATTATTTATAATTCAAAATATAATAGTGTGCACCAAATCCACATAGAGTGGTCACACAGAAATGGATAGAGAATACATTTTTCATCTGTATTTAATTAAATAACCTGGTGCAAATAATATTTTTGGATGAAAAGAACATTCTCGAGGATCCTGTAACGTGCAGTCGGTAATCTTGGCTCAGAAAAAGACTGGTTATCTACACTCTGCAAATGGAAATGTTTCTTTCTCTTATTCTTTCTTCTCTATTCTCAATTACAAGTGCTTGAACTGTTTGATAACCTGCCATTTCCTCTACTACAACGCACCTCAATACCTCTTTGAAGGTAGGAGAGATAAGGTTCCTCATTTGTTAGTCATGGAACAATGTATTTTAAGCTCATTCTGAAAGGAGTTAAAGAAAGCTTTAAAAAAAAAATTTTTTTTAAGAACAAAACGGCTTTGATTTGATGAAAAGTATTCCATTCTGGAAAATTTTACAATCTCATTCTGTAAGTTAAATTGAAAAAAAAAAATGTTATCACTCATCATTCATTCCACTTATCGGAAAATCTTTTCTGTTTGGGTTTTTCTTTTTTCTTCTTCTTCTTCATATTTTTAGATTGAAAGGATATGATTTAATGTAACAAGAAAGTGCTTTAAGAAAGGACCTCTCTTAGCCCTATCAACAGCCAAGTTGAAAACTTCATTATAAAATATGTCAGTCATATCTTGTCTGTTTTTAAGATGTCTTTTCTATTTTCCTTGCAGAGAAGATAAAAAGTATTTGCTTGAAGGGCTCAAATTAACAATGAAATGTCCTATGATATACAAGCAGATATATATGTAATTTTTATTAAGTTGTTATGGTTTTGAGATGTTCGGGAACTATGGTTTTCCCATGGCAATGAAACTTCACCCAAAAGCTACTTGTAAAGTCAAAAAACACAAGTATTACCCATCAGGTTGCAGAAGTCACTTACAGATGTTTAGCAACAATTTAAGAGCTGAACCTACATTGATTGCCCTTAATATCTAAGCTCCCCAGAACATCTATACATTGTAAGATGCTTCTTTAGTAAGTTGCATTTACGTACATGTAAAAAGTAGATAATGCAACTAAAAGGGTTTCCATGTCAATGGCACATGCTCCCTGACACTGTATTTACTGTCTCTAGATTACTTTATATCCAGATGTCTCCACACCAAATTGGAAGTCCCTAAAAGACTTTGAAAGCTGCTGTTACTTTTTAGTTTATTTTCCAGCCACCATGAATTCCAGATATCCTACTAGTAGCAATGCAAAATAGCTGATTTTACTTTCGTAGAGATGGACCGCACCTCAATGATGATGCCACAGCAGTTTTGGGGGAGAAGATGGCTAGGGGGTTGGAGGAGATTTTAAGCTGGGTATGTGGAGGAGGGTACCTGGGACAACACAGGGGTAGATAGAGGAGTTAGGGATCAAGGGGCTAATAAGATAATGGAGGGAGGAGATTGGGGAGCATAGAGGATAATCTATCAGACCTATGGTTTGTTTTTGTCCAATCAGATTTTTGAGGTATGTTTGGGAGATGCTATAAAAAGTGAGAAAGCTTTGCATTATAGCATAAAGGGGCCATGCACGTAGCGATATTATTAGCTGATACATGGTATTGAGTTACATTCTAAATGTGTGTGGTGTCCAGAGCAGACAGGACCAAAACCTTTTTGGACATGCTAAAATATTTTTATAGCAATATTATCAGCCCTCGATCACCTGACAATATCACAAGTGTATGGACACCCTTAGTCAGCTGTACTGGCATTTCATGCTACTGTACATAGGCATGAGACTAGTTGGATGGCCTCACTGAGATGCCATCTGCTCTGGTGGCCCTTAACTAACTAACAGTTATCAGTGGAGAGGGCTTTCCTCATCCTAGAAGTAAAGACAACACTGGGCATGCTAATGTCAAGGGCATAAGGGGAGGTGCTGCAGTATGATAATATCAGGCAATGTTAGCAAGATATTTGGCAACATTTTTAATATTTTCACATTTCAGAATTTTTACATTATGTGTTACCTGCTTTGGAAACATTGTTAAACATGTTTAGATCTGTTTCAATGTGTACAAAACTACTTGTTCCCATGAGTGTATAGACACAAAGCTATTCACAGTAAATCTGTACACCCAGTCAATGAAGGGTCAATGAATCCACCCAGTCAATGAATCCGGCTAATATTAGAGATTTTAAATTAATGTATGGTAAGTATCTGAAATCCCATAAAATAACCATGAAGACAAATATGAGGTTATCAGAGGGAACTACGATACATCACTTTAACAAATGAAAAACATCCATAGAAACATCCATAGACAGTCATCACGCCTGCAATATTGATGGTTAATTATCTTCAGTTGTCGAAGGCCAAAAAACAAAAAACACAACAGTACCAAATTACCATTCTTCTCCATGGGATCTGTCAGGTGGATATTATCAAAGGAGATGTAAATGCAAAAATGAAACCTCATTTCTAGCACATGTGAAAGGTTTGATTGAAATCGAATCCACCTACTGTTTGCCAGGCATTGATAATAATCTTAGTAAGTAATGGAAGGAAGGAAAAAGCATTAAAGATGACTTTAAATGTCTGACCTAATGGCACCGTAGACTGAAAATATACGCATTGATCTCATCTAGCCATCTACATGAAAGGTTGGGTTAAAATGTTCTGTTCTCTACCAATGATCTGTCTTCTGTTTGGAGAGTTTAAAAAAAAAAAGTAGCACTTCTCTAACCTTACCATAACAACTTCTTAATAAAAACCCTTGTCCTTAGCTCCTCCAAAATATAGGGGGCGCTGTTAGAGATGCCCAGACTCACTAAAATCCGAAAAATACGCAAGTGGACCCATTGAAGTCAATGGGAGTAAAAAAATCTAAATTCAATTAAGGTATAAATAGCAATGGTTACTTACTGTAAATGGCTCAGGGACCTGGGAAATGGTCAGGGGAACACATATTAATGGCCGATCTATCAGCATTAAGTTTCTATGATAATAATTCTACAATGGCAACAGTGTGGACTGCTCCAACCTTAAACTTGGAGGCAGACCCCCAGTGCTGTCACAGTCCTATCAAGGAACACCACCCTTTATACTGCTGTAACTCTGGATAGACTGCAGCTAGAAGCATGATCCTGGATTCATTTTAAAGGTGGGAGTGTGTTCTTTTTAATTAAGGCCACTGCTATGGAGACCACAGTTCCCTTTTCATGGGATTATTACTATATTTACATGAAAAATTTGCAGTTGGATTGTGACAGAGGAACTTTTCTTGCTAAATGTTAAAAAAAAAGATCTACAGTATAATCAAGGGAATTTTCACTTTTACCTTTATTAACTTCAGCCGTCTCTATGCAATCCACTGTGACAAAAGATGAAATTCCCTATTCATTCTCTAGCCTATTGAAAAATCATTGTCCTTTTATGTGAACTACTTAAACCTTTCGAAAGACTAACACATGAAATGAGTTCAGACAATGCCAACTTCAGTCATGTCACAAGGCTCATAAAATTTAAAGCTAGTAGAAAGCAAGGAGATAAGGGGAACAAAAAAGGCAGTTTTAGTCCGAGACATCTTGTCCCTTTTCATTAACTTATTTTTCCATTTAATGAAGACTCTGGGGTTTGAGCTGAAGAAGCAATACATTTATGTAGCCATGCTTGGCCCTAGGTACAGGCTAAATATACTCTTTATATATACCAGGCAGAACAATAGAAATTTAAAAGGAGTCCCCTGCTGCCACGATTGGATTTCACATGACACATATAAACTCTTTCCTCTTCTCCTTCTGTGGCTGGAAGTTATAAAGTTACATTGTTACTTACACACCCACATATACACACCCACAGATATAAGTGTGCATACAAGTGTGCAAGTTCAATTTTAAGCAAAAACTTTGTAATGCTCTCATCCCTTTAAGCTGTCTCCAATGTGCGTTTGGGTATACATATGTGCCCCATACAGGTTTGTAGCATGTTGTCCCAGACTCACTTATATTAACGGGGAGATCCAGGTGTATCCAACCTCAGACCTTTCATTAGAGTCTCTCACTGTGGTGACTACTATCTGTCCGTATGCTCAAAATCTAAATGTGCTTGATGTGAAAGACCTTGAACCTGGTGTGATTACACCACTGCTTTTCCCATTATGGTCTCTTTGTTATTCTGTGCACATAGGTAAGTGGATTCGCTCTTTTGAAGTGGTGGTCCGGGTGCTGATTTGGTCCAGACCCTTTGCTTGGTCCATTTGTGTTAAGAAGAAAAAACGAAGAAAACTCACACTCCTTCAACCCCAGCTCATTCAACAGTCTTCATTAAAAGGATAATCTTTATTACAAACAGGTTCAATACTAATCTATGCCTGATGTGTTTCGAGCCCCACAGAAATAATTTGGATGTCACATGGGAGGTAGAGTATCTCCACAATACATAGGGGCTTCAAAATTTTGCCATTGTTCTTAATCTGTATGCAATCTGATCAAATGTTTCCGAACTGTAGTAGATCATTAAAAAGATATCTGATTTCTGCAAATGGTTTCTGCAAATGAATAGCACGGTAACATTTGTGCACCTCTTATTAAATAAGCTTGAATGTGTTTCCAGTGATTACTTTCATTAGTATTATTCATTAGTTTATTAACTATTTACACACCTTTAACCTTCCTCCCAACAGTATTGATTGGCAGGAGATAATCAATGTTTCTAGTATTATAATGGGCGGGGTTTGTGACAGACAACTTTGAAATAATATTAATATTACGAACACATTAGGAATGAGATCCCTGCACTGAAGAGCTTACAATCTAAGTGGGTGGGACAGCATACAAATACAAGTGGGGTGGTGGTGGTGGAATCAATTCTATACCTAAGAAGGCTTCTGTGTTGTTGTTGCCAGTAAAACTCACAGCCCATGTACAGGGAGATGCAATATAATGATGTATCTGTAGGAATGTATAGTTTATTTATAAAGCGCCACTTGGGGACGCAGTGCTGAACTATAACAAAATACAATGAAGTCATACAAGGAGGACGAATTCATAAATAGTTCAGTACATAAACATATAAATTATAGAAAAATAACAATATAAGAGAAAGAGCCTTGCCACAAGAAGAAAGGTGGTCACTGCTCCCTAGAGCTTACAATCTGGTTAGGAGGGTAATATACAGATACAAAGGAAAGGGTATAAGTGTAGGAGTCATATGCAGTGCAAATAAAACAATCATATACTGTGCTGGTTACCAGATAGGTAGGATGTAAGGGTAAATTTATCATACATAGATATATAGATACCATATACTGTGCTGGTTACCGGATAGGTAGGATGTAAGGGTAGATTTATCATATATAGATACCATATACTGTGCTGGTTACCAGATAGGTAGGATGTAAGGGTAGATTTATCATATATAGATATATAGATACCATATACTGTGCTGTTTACCGATAGGGGTAGGTTTAAGGGTAAGATTTATCATATAGAATCTATAGATAACCATATACTGTGCTTGGTTACCGGATAGGTAGGAGTGGAAGGGTAATTTATCATATATGATATATAGAATATCACATATACTGTGCTGGTTACCGGATAGTAGGATGTAAGGTGTAGATTTATCATATATATATATATAGATATCATATACTGTGCTGGTTACCGGATAGGTAGGATGTAAGGGTAGATTTATCATATCATATCATATCATATACTGTGCTGGTTACTAGATAGGTAGGATGTAAGGATAGATTTATCATATATAGATATATAGATACCATATACTGTGCTGGTTTACTAGATAGGTAGGATGTAAGGATAGATTTACTCATCATAATCTATAGATACCTAATACTTGCTTGTTACCGGATAGGTAGGATGTGGTTAGATTTTATCATATATAATTATAGATCCATATACTGTGCTGGTTATCCAAAGGAAGGATGTATGGTAGATTTATCATATATAGATATATAGATACCATATACTGTGCTGGTTACCAGATAGGTTCGGATGTAAGGGTCGATTATCATATATAGATATATAGATAACCATATACTGCTGTCTGGTTACCAGATAGGTAGGTGTAAGGTAGATTTATCATATATAGATACCATATACTTTGCTGGTTAACGGATAGGTAGGATGTAAGGGTAGTTTATCATATATAGATCTATAATACCATATACTGTGCTGGTTACCAGATAGGTAGGATGTAAGGGTAGATTTATTATATATGAGTATAAGAACCATATACTGTGCTGGTTACCAGATAGGTAGATGTAAGGGTAGATTTATCATATATAGATATAAATCCATATACTGTGCTGGTTACCGGATAGGTAGGATTAAGGGTAGATTTATCATATATAGATATAGATACCATATACTGTGGCTGGTTACCAGATAGGTAGGATGTAGGGTTGATTTATCATATATATATATATAGAACCATATACTGTGCTGTTACCAGATAGGTATGATGTAAGGTGTATATTTATCATATATAGATATATAGATACCATTACTGTGCTGGTTACCGATAGTAGGATATAGGTAGATTTATCATATATAGATATATATATTCCATATACTGTGCTGGTTACCAGATAGGTAGGATGTAAGGCTAGATTTATCAATATAGATATTTATAACCATATACTGTGCTGGTTACCGATAGGTAGGATGTAAGGGTAGATTTATCATTATAGATATATAGATACCATATACTTGCTTGTTACCGTTAGGTAGATGTAAGGGTAGAGTTTTATCATATATAATATATAGATAATATACTGTGCTGGTTACCAGATGGTTGGATGTAGGGTAGATTTATCATTATAGATATAGAATACCATATACCTTGCTGGTTACCGGAAGGTAGGATGTAGGGTAGATTTATCATATATGATATATAGATATCATATACTGTGCTGGTTACGATAGGTAGATTAAGGTAGATTTATCATATTAGATAATATAGATACCATATACTGTGCTGGTTACCGGATAGGTAGATGTAGGGTAGATTTAATCATATATAGATTATATAGATATCCTATACTGTGCTGGTTACCGGATAGGTAGGATGTAAGGGTTAGATTTAGTATATATAGATATATAGATACCATATACCGTGCTGGTTTACCGATAGGTAGGATGTAAGGGTGAGAATTTATCATATATGATATATAGATATCATATACCTGTGATGGTTTACACGGATAGGTAGGATGTAAGGGTAGATTTATCATATTAGATAATATAGATACCATATACTGTGCTGTTACCAGATAGGTATGGATTAAGGGTAGATTATCTATATAGATACTATAGATATCATATACGTGCTTGGTTCCCGGATAGTGGGATGTAAGGATAGAATGTATCATATATAGTTATATAGATATCATATCCTTGCTGGTTACCAGATAGGTAGATGTAAGGGTAGATTTATCATATAGAGATTATAGATACCATATACTGTGGCTGGTACCAATGTAGGATATAAGGTAGATTTATCATATATATATATATAGATACCATATACTGTGCTGGTTACCGGATAGATAGGATTTAAGGGTAGATTTTATCCCATATAGTAATAATATCATATACTGTGCTGGTTCCCGAGAGGTAGGATGTAAGGTTGATTTTCATATATAGATTAACAGATATCATAACTGTGCTGGTTCCAGATAGGTAGGATTAAGGGTAGATTTATCATATATAGATATATAATAGCCATATACTGTGGCTGGTTACCAATAGGTCGATATTAGGGTAGATTTATTATATTAGATTATAGATAACCATATACTGTGCTGGTTACCAGATAGGAAGGATGTAAGGGTAGATTTATCTATATAGATATATAGATACCATATACTGTGCTGGTTACCGGATAGGAAGATGTAAGGGTAGATTTATCATATATAGATATATACGGTAGATACCATAACTGTGCTGGTTACCAGCAGTGGTAGGATGTAAGGGTAGATTTATCATATTAGATAATATAGATACCATATACTGTGCTGGTTACCAATAGGTAGGATATAAGGTAGATTTATCATATATAGATATATAGATACCATATACGGTGCTGGTTACCGGATAGGTAGGATGTAGGATAGATTTATCATATATAGATATATAATACCTTATACTGTGCTGGTTACCGGAATAGGTAGGATGTAGGGTAAGATTTATCATATATAGATATATAGATACCATATACTGTGCAGGTTTACCGGATAGGTAGGATTAAGGGTAGATTTATCATATATAGATATATAGATATCATATACTATGTTGATACCAGATATGAAGGATTTAAGGTATATTTATCAATATAGATTATAGATACCATATACTGTGCTGGTTACCGGATAGGTAGGTGTAATGGTAGATTTATCAATATATAGATAGATACTATATACTGTGCTGTTCCCGATAGGTAGGATATAGGGTAGATTTATCATATATAGATATTTAGATACCATATACTTTGCTGGTTACCAGATAGGAATGGTAAGGGTAGATTTATCATATATAGATATATAGAATCATATACTGTGCTGGTTACCAGATAGGTAGGATAAGGATAGATTTTATAATATATAGATATATAGTACCAATACTGTCTGGGTTACCCGGATAGGTAGGATGTAAGGTAGATTATCATATATAGATATATAGATACCATATACTGTGCTGTTTACCGATAGGTAGGATGTAATGGTAGATTTATCAATAATAGATATATAATACTATATACGTGGAGGTTACGGATATAGGTGTAAGGGTAGATTTATCATATATAGATATTTAGATACCATATACTGTGCTGGTACCAAATAGGAAGGATGTAAGTGATGATTTAATATATAAATATATATATACCATATACTGTGCTGGTTACTCAGATAGGTAGGATGTAAGGATAGATTTATATAATATAGATTATAGATACCCATATACTGTGCTGGTTACCGGATAGGTAGATGTAAGGTAGATTTATCAATATAGATATATAGATACCATATACTGTGCTTGGTTACCGGATAGGTAGGATGTAAGGTGATTTATCATATATAATATATAGATACCATATACTGTGCTGGTTACCGGATAGTAGGATGGTAGGGTTATTTTATCATATATAGATATATAGATACCATATACTGTGGGTACCAGATAGGTAGGATTAAGGGTAGATTTATCATATATAGATATAGATACCATATACTGTGCTGGTTACCAATAGGTAGGATGTAAGGGTAGATTTATCATATATAGATATATAGATACATAAATACTGTGCTGGTTACAGATAGGTAGGATGTAAGGGTAGATTTATCATATATAGATATATAGATACCCATATACTGTGCTGGTTACTGGATAGGTAGGATGTAAGGGTAGTTTTATCATATATAGAATATATAGATACCATATACTTGTGCTGGTTACCGGATAGGTTGGATGTATGGGTAGATTTATCATATATAGAATATATAGATATCATATATACTGTGCGGGTTACCGTATAGGTAAGATGTAAGGGTAGATTTATCATATATAGATATATAGATACCATATACTGTGGCTGGTTACCGATAGGTAGGATGTAGGTAGATTATCATATATAGATATTAGAATACATATATTGTGCTGGTTACCGTAGGTAGGATATGTAAGGGTAGATTTATATCATATATAGAATATATGGATACCATACACTGTGCTGGTTACCGATAGGTAGGATGTAAGGGTAGATTATCATATATAGATATATAGATACCATACACTCGCTGGGTTACCGGATAGAGGATGTAAGGGTAGATTTATCATATATAGATATATAGAACCATATACTGTGCTGTTACCGGATAGGTAGGATGTAAGGGTAGATTTATCATATATAGATAATATAGATACCATATACTGTGGCTGGTTCCCGGATAGGTAGGATGTAAGGTAATTTTATAATAATATAGATATATAGATACATATACTGTGCTGGTTACCGATACGTAGGATGTAAGGGTAGATTTATCATATAAATATATATGATACATATACTGTGCTGGTTACCGGATAGGTAGGATGTAAGGGTAGATTTATCATATATAGATATATAGATACCAATACTGTGCTGGTTACCGGATAGGTGGATGTAAGGGTAGATTTATCATATATAGATATATAGATAATCATAACTGTGCTGGTTACCAGATAGGTAGGATGTAGTTAGATTTTTCATAATATAGATATATAGATATCCATATACTGTGCTGGTTACCAGATAGGAAGGATGTAAGGGTAGATTATTATATATAGATATATAGTTCCATAACTGTGCTGGTTACCGGATAGGTAGGATGTAAGGGTAATTTATTTCATATATCTATATTAGATACCATATACTGTGCTGGTTCCGATAGGTAGGTGTAAGGTAGATTATCATATATAGATATATAGATACATACATACACTGTGCTGGTTACCGGATGGTGTAGGATGTAAGGTTAGATTTATCATATATAGATATATAGATACCATATACTGTGCTGGTTACCGGATAGGTAGGATGTAAGGGTAGATTTATCATATATAGTATATAGATACCATATACTGTGCAGTTACCGGATAGGTATGGATTAAGGTAGATTTATCTATATAGATATATAGATACCATACGTGCTGGTTACTGGATAGGTAGGATTTAAGGGTTATGATTTATCATATATAGATATATGAATACATATGCTGTGCTGTTCCGGATAGGTAGATGAAGAGTAGATTTTATCAGATATAGATATAGATAATACCATATACTGTGCTGGTTAGAAGGTAGGATATAAGGTTAGTTTATCATATATAGATATATAAATACCATATGCGTGCTGGTTACCAGATAGCGTAGGATGTAAGGGTAGTATTATCATATATAGATATATAGATATCATATACTGTGGCTGGTTACCAATGGATAGGATGTAAGGGTAGATTTTACATATATAGATCTATAGATACCATATACTGTGCGGTTACCAGATAGTAGTTGTAAGGGTAGATTTATCATATATAGATTAATAGATACCATATACTGGCTGTACCAATAGGTAGGGGTGATGTAAGGGTAGATTATCATATATAGATATTAGATACCATATACTGTGCTGTTACCGGATAGGTGGCTGATAAGGGTTAGATTTTATCATATATAGATATATAGATACCATATACTGTGCTGGTTACCGGATAGGAAGGATGTAGGGTAGATTATCATATATAGATATATAGATACCATATACTGTCTGTTACCGGATAGTTAGGATATAAGGGTAGATTATCATATATAGAATTAGATACCATATACTGTGCTGGTTACCAGATAGGTAGGATGTAAGGTTAGATTTATCAATATAGAGATATATAGATACCATAACTGTCTGGTTACCGATAGAAGGATTTAAGGGTGATTATGCATTATATAAGAATATACTCATAATACTGTGCTGGTTAGCCGTATGGTAGGATTTTAAGGGTAGATTTATCATATATAGATATAAGATACCACTATACTGTGCTGGTTACCGGATGGTAGGATGTAAGGGTAGATTTATCATATATAGATATATAGATCCCATAATCTGTGCTGGTTACCCGGGATATAGATGTAAGGGTAGTTTTATCATATATAGATATAGAGATACCATATACTGTGCTGGTTCCTAGATAGGTAGGATGTAAGGCTAGATTTAAACCTGCTAATTGCGGTTTCTTGAATTAGAGAGGAGGATAGAATTGCAAGAGGATGCATCAGCTACAGTATAATAGACATTTTAGAAAATTAAAGGGGCATATTTATAAAACAATGAAAATAACGCCCAAAAATTACCGCCGCGGCCGCGAAAATAGGCTAAACATCGCCGGTATTTATAATGTCGGCCGCCATTCCCACGATATGTATCGCGGCCGCGATGTGCTGCGGTAATTTTAAGCCCCTTCGCGGCGATACTGTATAGTATCGCCGCGAAGGGACTTAAAATCTCTTCCCAACGCCTCTCCTAAGGGGGCGGGGCATACGCCAACCCTGCCCACACACCCCCGCCGCCGCTTCCCAGCAGCCCCTCCCCAGCAGCCCCTCCCAACCAGTTCCCCGCTCACGGCAATCTCGGAACGGTAGGCTAGGAGAGGCTGCCGGGAAGGGGCCGCAGTAGGTGGTCGCGACCACCCGCCCCGCACCCCCTCCCCGGCAACCCTCCAAGCCCCCCGCCCCGGCCGCTCCCGGGGAGGGGAAGGGAGGGAGCCGCTGGGAGGGGTGGAGGCACCCTCCAGCGGGGCCCTGAGAAGGGCCTTTTGGAGCTTAGGGGGTCCCGCAGCTCGAACCGGGACCCCCCTCCCCGGCCCTTATAAGGGCCCTTGCGGCACTGACAAGTGCCTTTGGCGGGGGTCCCGTACCGATGGTCGGATATAAGGTAGATTTATCATATATAGATATATAATTCCATATACTGTGCTGGTTACCGATAGGTAGGATGTAAGGCTAGATTTTTCAGATATAGATATATACCATATACTGTGCTTGTTACCGGATAGTAGGATGTAAGGGTAGATTTTCATACTATAGATATATAGATACCATTACTGTTGCTTGTTACCGTTAGGTAGGATGTAAGGGTAGATTATCATATATAATAGATAGATACCATATACTGTGCTGGTTACCAGATAGGTTGGATGTAAGGGTAGATTTATCATTATAGATATAGATACATCATACGTGCTGGTTACCGGATAGGTAGGATGTAGGGTAGATTTATCATATAGATTATAGATACATATACTGTGCTGGTTACTGATAGGTAGATTAAGGAGATTTATCATATATAGATAATATAGATACCATATACTGTCTGGTTACCGGATAGTAGGATGTAAGGGTAGATTTATATATCTAGATTATATAGATATCATATACTTTGCTGTTACCGGAATGGAGGATGTAAGGTTAGATTTATCATATATAGATATATAGATACCATATACGTGCTGGTTACCGATAGGAGGATGTAAGGGTAGATTATCATATATAGATATCATAGATATCATATACTGTGTGGTTACCAGGATAGGTAGGATGTAA
The DNA here is from genome assembly GCA_019447015.1 of Hymenochirus boettgeri. Classification (NCBI taxonomy): domain Eukaryota; kingdom Metazoa; phylum Chordata; class Amphibia; order Anura; family Pipidae; genus Hymenochirus; species Hymenochirus boettgeri. The sequence goes on from CM033474.1 coordinate 280,614,674, forward strand.
GGGTAGATTTATCATATTAGATATATAGATACCATATACTGTTGCTGGTTACCAGATAGGTAGGTGTAGGGTGATTTATCATATGATGATACTATAATACATATACGTGCTGTTCCGGATAGTGGGATGTAAGGAGTAGATTATATATATAGTTGTATATAGATATCATATCCTGTGCTGGTTACCATATAGGTATGATGTAAGGGTAGATTAATCATATAGAGATTATAGATACCCATATACTGTGGCTGGTACCAATGTGGATATAAGGTAGATTTATCATATATATATATATAGATACCATATACTGTGCTGGTTACCGGATAGATGGAGTTTAGGGTAGATTTATCATATAGATAATAGATATCATATACTGTGCTGGTTCCGTAGAGTAGGATGTAAGGGTTGATTTTCATATATAGATTACGATTCATATACTGTGCTGGTTACCAGATAGGTAGGATATAAGGGTAGATTTATCAATATAGATATAATACCATATACTGTGCTGGTTACCAATAGGTATGATATTAGGGTAATTTATTATATTAGATATATAGATACCATATACTGTGCTGGTTACCAGATAGGAAGGATGTAAGGGTAGATTTATCATATAGTAGATATATAGATACCATATACTGTGCTGTGTTACCGGATTAGGAGAGATGTAAGGTTAGATTTATCATATATAGATATATACGTAATACCAGTATACTGTCTGGTTTACCAGATAGGTAGGATGTAAGGGTAAGTTATCATATTAGATAATATAGATCCCATATACTTGCTGGTTTACCAGATAGGTAGGATATAAGGGTAGATTTTTATCATATATAGATATATAGAGTACCATATACGTGCTGGTTACCGGATAGGTAGATGTAAGGATAGATTTATCATTATATAGATATTAGATACCTTCTACTGTGCTGGTTCCCGGAATGGTAGGATGTAAGGGTAGATTTATCATATATAGTATATATAGATACCATATACTTCAGGTTTACGATAGGTAGGATGTAAGGGTAGATTTATCTATATAGATATATAGATATCATATACTATGTTGATACCAGAAGTGAAGGATGTAGGGTAGATTTATCATATATAGATTAGATACCAATACTGTGCTGGTTACCGGATAGTAGGATGTAATGGGTAGATTTATCAATAGATAGATAGATACTATATACTGTGCTGTTACCCGGATAGGTAGGATATAGGGTAGATTTTATCATATAATAGATAATTTAGATATCCATATACTGCTGGTTACCAGATAGGAATGATGTAAGGGTAGATTTATCATATATAGATATATAGAATCATATACTGTGCTGGTTACCAGATAGGTAGGGATGGTAAGGTAGATTTATAATATATAGATATATAGTACCATATACTGTCTGGTTACCGGATAGGTAGGATGTAATGGTTAATTATCATATATAGATATATAGATACCATATACTGTGCTGGTTTACCGATAGGTAGGATGTAAGGTAGATTATCATATATAGATATATAGATACTATATACGTGTGCGGTTACCGGATAGTAGTTGTAGGGTAGATTTCATATATAGATATTAGATACCATATACTGTGCTGGTTACCAAATAGGAGGATGTAAGGGTAGATTTAGATAATATTAATATAAATACCATATACTGTGCTGGTTACCAGATAGGTAGGATGTAAGGATAGATTTATCATAATATAGATTATAGGATACCCATATACTGTGTGGTTACCGGATAGGTAGATGTAAGGGTAGATTTATCAATTAGATATATAGATACCATAATCTGTGCTGGTACCGGATAGGTAGGATGTAGGGTAGATTTATCATATATAATATATAGTACCATATACTGTGCGGTTACCGGATAGGTAGGATGTAAGGGTATTTTATCATATATAGATATATAGATACCATAACTGTCGGTACCGATAGGTAGGATTAAGGTAGATTTATCATATATAGATATATCGATACCATATACTGTGCTGGTTACCAATAGGTAGGATTAAGGGTAGATTTATCATATATAGAATATAGATACAAATACTGTGCTGGTTACCAGGATAGGTAGGATGTAAGGGTAGATTTATCATATATAGATATATAGATACCATATACTAGTGCTGGTAGATAGGTAGGATGTAAGGGTAGTTTTATCATATATAGAATATATAGATACCATATACTGTGCTGGTTACCGGATAGGTGGATGTATGGTAGATTATATCATATATAGATATATAAGATATCATATATACTGTGCTGGTTACCGATAGGAAGATGTAAGGGTAGATTTTATCATATATAGATATATAGATACCATATACTGTGCTGGTTACCAGATAGGTAGGATGTAAGGTAGATTATCATATATAGATATATAGAGATACATATATTGTGCTGGTTACCGTATGTAGGATGTAAGGGTAGATTATCATATATAGAATATAGATACCATAACTGTGCTGGTTACCGGATAGGTAGAGATGTAGGGTAGATTTATCATATATAGATATATAGATACCATACACCGCTGTGGGTTTCCGGATAGGTAGGATGTAAGGGTAGATTTACATATATAGATATATAGATACCATATACTGTGCTGGTTACCGGATAGGTAGGATTGTAAGGGTAGATTATCATATATAGATAATATAGATACCATATACTGTGCTGGTTCTCCGGATAGGTAGGATGTTAATTTGGTCCAGGACCGCTTGCTTTGGTCCATTTGTGTTAGAAAAGAAAAAACTGAGAAGAAAAACTCACCCACTCCTTCACCCCAGCTCATCAACAGTCGTTCATTTAAAAGGATAATCTTTTTACAAACAGGTTCAATACTAACTATGCCTGCTGATGTATTGCGAGCCCCACAGAACTAATTTGGATGTCACATGGGACGGTAGTGAGTATCTCCACAATTACATGGCTAGGGGCTTCAAAATTTTGCCCATTGTTCTTAAATCTGTATTGCATCTGATCAATGTTCCGACTGTAGTAGATCATTAAAAAGATATCTGCATTTCTGCAAATGGTTTCTGCAAATGATCATAGCACGGGTAATTTGGCACCTCTTTTACAAGTAAGCTTGAGGTGTTTCCAGGGTACTTCTAGTATTATTCATTAGTTATATACATTTACACACTTAACCTTCCTCCAACAGTATGATTGGCGGAGAAATCAATGTTTCTAGTATTATAATGGGCGGGGTTGTGACAGACAACTGTTGAAATTAATATTAATATTATACGAACAAACATTAGGAATGATGATCCCTGCAGTGAAGAGCTTACAATCTAAGTGGGTGGGACAGCATACAAATACAAGTGGGGTGGTGGTGTGGAATCAATTCATACCTAAGAAGGCTTTGTGTGTTGTGCCAGTAAACTCAAGACCCATTGTACAGGGAGATGCAATATAATATTTTCATCTGTAGAATGTATAGTTGATTGTAAAGCGGCCACTTGGGACGCGAGTGTGCCTGAACTATAACAAAATACAATGAGAGTCATACAAGGAGGACGGAATTCATAACATAGTTCAGTACATAAACATATAAATTATAGAAAAAAAAACAATATAAGAGAAAGAGCCTTGCCACAAGAAGAAAGGTCGGTCACTGCTCCCAGGAGCTTACATCTGGTTTAGGGAGGGTATTATATATTATTTAACAATTATATATAAATTTTATTTTATATTATATTAATGAATTAATAGAGATACAAAGGAAGGGTATAAGTGTAGGAGTCTAGCAGTGCAAATAAAACAATTCATATACGTGGGCTGGTTACGCTAGGTAGGATGTAAGGGTAAATTTATCATACATAGATATATAGATACCATATAACTGTGCTGGTTACGCGATAGGTAGGATGTAAGGGTAGATTTATCATATTAGATACCATATCCTGTTGCTGGTTACCAGATAGGTAGGATGGAAGGGTAGATTATCATATATAGATATATAGATACCTCATTAGTGCTGGGTCGGATAGGTAGGATGTTAAGGAGATTTATCATATTAGATAATAGATACATATACGTGCTGGTTATACAGATAGGTGGATGTAAGGGTAGATGTTATCAATTATAGAATATAGATATCACATCACTGTGCTGGTTACCGGATAGGTAGGATGTAAGGGTAGATTTTATCATATTATATAGATATAGATATCATATACTGTGCGGTACCGGATAGTAGGATGTGTTAAGGGTTAGAATTATCATATGCCAATCATATCATTATCTGTGCTGGTTATAGATAGGTGGATGTAAGGATAGATATCATATATAGATATAGATACCATATACTGTGTTGTTACTAGGATAGGTAGGATGTAAGGATAGATTATCATATTAGATATATAGATACCATAACTGTGCTGGTTACGGATAGGTAGGGATGTAAGTTAGATATCAATTAGATATATAGATACCATATACGTGTGCGGTGGTTACCAGATAGGAAGGATGTAATGGTAGATTTATCATTAGTAATAATAGATACCATATACTGTGCTGTACCAGATAGGATTGTAAGGGTAGATTGATATCATATAGAGTATATGAGATACCCTATACTGTGCTGGTTACCAGATAGGTGAGGTGTAAGGGTAGGTAGAATTATATATATAGATACCATATACTTTGCTGGTTACCGGATAGGTAGGATGTAAGGGTTAGATTTATCATATTTAGATATATAAGATACCATTATACGTGCTGGTTACCAGATAGGTAGGATGTAAGGGTAGATTATTATATATAGATATATAGATCCATCTACGTGCTGGTTACCAGATAGGTGGATGTAAGGGTAGATTTATCATATATAGATATATAGATACCTATACTGTGCTGGTTCCGGATAGGTAGGATGTAAGGGTAGATTTATCATATATAGATAATTAGATACATATATGTGCTGGGTACCAGATAGGTAGGATGTAAGGTGATTTATATATAGATATATATGAGTACCATATACTGTGCTGGTTACCAGGATAGGGAGGATGTTAAGGGTAATTTTATCATATATAGATATATAGATTCATTACTGTGCTGGTACCGGATAGGTAGGATAAAGGGTAGATTTCATATATGAGATTAGATTCCCATATACTGTGCTGGTTACCAGCTGGTAGGAGTGTAAGCTAGATTTATCAATATAGATATTAGATACCATATACTGTGCTGGTGTCCGGATAGGTAGGATGTGTAGGGTAGATTTATTATATATAGATTAGATACCATTAAATGTGCTGTGTTACGGTAGGTAGGATTGAAGGGTAGATTTATCATATATAGAATATAGATACAATTATACTGTGCTGGTTACCAGATAGGTGGGATGTATGAAGGGTCGATTTATCATATAAGATATATAGTACCATATACTGTGCTGGTTACCGGATAGGTAGGATGTAAGGGTAGATTTATCATATATAGATATATGAGATATCATATACTGTGCTGGTTACGGATAGGTAGGATTAAGGGTAGATTTACATATATAGATATATAGAAACCCTATACTGTGCTGGTACGGAATAGGTAGGATGTAAGGGTAGATTTATTTTCATATATAGAATATAGATATCATTATACTGTGCTGGTTACCGGATAGGTAGGATGTAGGGTAGATTATCATATATAGATATATAGATACCATATACCGTGCTGGTTCCGGATTAGGTAGGATGTGGGTAGATTTATATATATAGATATAGATATCATATACTGTGATGGTACCGGATAGTTGAGGATGTAAGGGTAGATTTATCATATATAAGATATATAGATACCATATACGTGCGGTTACCAGATAGGTAGGATGTAAGGGTTAGATTATTATCATAATAGATATTAGATCATATACTGTGCTGGTTACCGGATAGGTGGATGTAAGGATAGAATGTATCATATATAGGTATATAGATATTCACATATACTTGTGCTGGTTACAGATAGGTAGGGATGTAAGGGTAGATTTATCATATAAGATATATGATCCATATACTGTGTCTGGGGTTACCAGATAGTAGGATATAAGGGAGATTTTATCATATATAGATATATAGATACTCATATACTGTGCTGGTTACCGGATAGAGATAGGTTTAAGGGTTAGATGATCCATATAGATATATAGTATCATATACTGTGCCTGGTTCCCGCTAGGTAGGATGGTAAGGGTTGGATTTATCAATATAGATATACATATATCATATACTTGCTGGTTACCAGGAAGGTAGGATATAAGGGTAGATTTATATATATAGAATATATAATACCATATACTGTGCTGGTTACCAAATAGGTAGGTATTAGGGTAGATTTATTATATATAGATATATAGATACCATATTTACTGTGCTGGTTACCAGGATAGGAAGGAGTAAGGGTAGATTTATCATATATAGATATATAGATACCATATACTGTGCTGGTTACCGATAGGAAGGATTGTAAGGGTAGATTTATCATATATAGATATATGGTAGATACCATATACTGTGCTGGTTACACAGAAGGTGGATGTAAGGGTAGATTTATCATATATAGATATATAGATACCATATACTGTGGATGGTTACCGATAGGTAGGATTAAGGGTAGATTTATCATATATAGATATATAGATCCATATGACTGTGCTTGGTTACGGATAGGTAGGATGTAATGTAAGGATAATTTAAGATTTATCATATATAGATTATAGATACCATATACGTGCTGGTTACCGGATAGGTGGATGTAAGGGTAGATTTATCATATATAGATATATAGATAACATATACTGTTGCAGGTTACCGGATAGGAGGATTAGGTAGTAGTTTATCAATATAGATATTAGATATCATATACTTGTGCTGGATTACCAGATAGGAAGGATGTAAGGTAGATTTATTCATATATAGATATATAGATACCATATAATGCTGTGTTTACCGGATGGTAGATGTAAGGTAGATTTATCATATTAGATATATAGATACATATACTGTGCTGTTACCGGATAGGTAGGATAGTAAGGTAATTTATCATATATAGATATTTAGATCTATACTGTGCTGGTTACCACGATAGGAGGATTGTAAGGGTAGATTTATCATATATAGATATAAGATACATATACTGATGCTGGTTACCAGATAGGTAGGATGTAAGGATTAGATTTATAATATATAGATATATAGATACCATATACTGTGCTGGTTACCGAAGGTAGGATGTAAGGAGTTAGATTTATCATATTAGATATATAGATACCATATCTGTGCTGGTTACCGGATAGGTAGGATTGTAATGGTAGATTTATCATATATAGATAATAGATACATATACGTGCGGGTTACCGGATAGGTAGGTTGTAAGGGTAGATTATCAATATAGATATTTAGATACCATATACTGTGCTGGTTACCAAATGGAAGGATTGTAAGTGTAGATTTTAATATAAAATATATAGATACCATATACTGTGCGGTTACCAGATAGGTAGGATGTAGGTGATTTATATAATATAGATATATAGATACCATATAGTGCTGGTTACCGATAGGTAGGATGTATAGGGTAGATTTATCAATATAGATATATAGAACCATATACTGTGCTGGTTACCGGATAGGTAGGATGTAAGGGTGGATTTATATATATAGATATATAGATACCATATACTGTGCGGTTACGGATAGGTAGGATGTAAGGGTAGATTTATTCATTAGTATATTAGAACCATTAAAATGTGTTGGTTACCGATAGGTAGGATATAAGGGTAGATTTATCATATATAGTATATAGAACCATATACTGTGCTGGTTACCAGATAGGTAGGATGTTAAGGGTAGATTTATCATATATAGATATATAGATACCATATACTGTGCTGGTTACCAGATAGGTAGGATGTAAGGGTAGATTTTCATATATAGAGATAAGATATACCTATACTGTGCTGGTTACTGGATAGGTAGGATGTTGTAAGGGTAGATTTATCATATATAGATATATAGATACCATATACTGTCTGGTGGTACCGGATAGGTAGATGTATGGGTAGATTTATCATATATAGATATAATAGATATCATATATGTGCTGGTTACCGGATAGGTAAGATGGTAAGGGTAGATTTATCATATATAGATATATAGATACCATATACTGTGCTGGTTACCGGATAGGTAGGATGTAAGGGTAGATTATCATATATAGATATAGAGAATCATATCTGTGCTGGTTACCCGGATAGGTAGGAGTAAGGGTGTAGTTTATCATATATAGATATATGATTACCATACACTGTGCTGGTTACAGGAAGTAGGATGTAAGGTGATTATCATACATAGATAATAGAAGATACAACATCTGGGTTCGGTAGGTAGGAGTGTAAGGGTAGATTTACATATATGATATATAGATACCATATACTGTGCTGGTTACGGATAGGTAGGAGTAAGGTGTTAGATTTATCATATATAGATATTAGATACCATATACGTGCTGGTTACCGGATAGGTAGGATGTAAGGGTAGATTTATATATATATAGATATATAAGATACCAATACTGTGCTGGTTACGGATACGTAGGATGTAAGGGTTTAGATTTATCATATATAAATATATAGATACCCAATTATTACTGTGCTGGTTACCGATAGGTAGGGATGTAAGGGTAGATTTATCATATTAGATCATATATAGATACCCATACTGTGCTGGTTACCGGATAGGTAGGATGTGTAAGGGTGATTTATCATATATAGATATATAGATATCATATTACTGTTGCTGGTTACCAGATAGGTAGGGGATGTAAGGTTAGATTTATCATATATAGAATATAGATACCATATACTGTGCTGGTTACCAGATAGGAAGGATGTAGTAAGGGATAGATTCTTATATATAGATATATAGATACCTATACTGTGCTGGTTACCGGATAGGATTGGTATGTGTAAGGTAAATTTATCATATATAGATATTAGATACCATATACTGTGCTGGTCACCGGATAGGTAGAGTTAAGGATAAGATTATCATATATAGATATATAGATACAATACACTGTGGCTGGTCGGTATAGGTTTAGGATGTAAGTAGATTTATCATATATAGATATATAGATACCAATATCTGTGGTTACCGGATAGGAGGATGAGGGTAGATTTATCATATATAGATATATAGATACCACTAATCTGTGGCGGTTACCGGATAGGTAGGATGTAAGTGGTATTTATCTTATAGATTATAGATACCATATGCTGTGCTGGTTACGGATAGGTAGGATGTTAGGGTAGATTGTATCATATATAGATATATAGATACCATATGCTTGATGCTGGTTACCGATAGGTGAGGATGTAGAGTAGATTTATCATAAAGATATATAGATACCATATACTGTGCTGGTTTACCGGATAGGCAGGATGTTAAGGTTAATTTCATATTATAGATTATAATGATACCATATGCTGTTGCTGGTTACCGGATAGTAGGATGTTGTAAGGGTAGATTTATCATATATTAGATATATAGATATCATATACTGTGCTGGTTACCAGAAGGTAGGGAGTAAGGGTAGATTTTATCATATATAGATATATAGATACCATATACTGTGCTGGTTACCAGATAGGTAGTGATGTAGGGTAGATTATCAATTAGATATAGATTACCATATACGTGTGGTTCAGATAGGTAGAGTAAGGTAGATTATCATATAGATAATAGATACCATTATACTGTGCTGGTACTGGATAGTAGGATGTAAGGGTTAGTTATCATATATAGAATATATAGATACCATATACGTGGCTGGTTACCGGATAGGGAGGATGTTGGTAGATTTATCATATAGATTATAATTATCATATACTGTGCTGGTTACAGTAGGTAGGTGATGTAAGGGTTAGATTATCATATATAGATATATAGATACCATACTGTGTGGTTACCGGATAGGGTAGGATTGTAGGGTGATTTATCATAGATAGAGATAGAATATTATACTGTGTGTTACCGGATAGGTAGGAGTAAGGGTGTAGATTTATCTATATAGATATATAATACCATACACTGTTGGTTTACCGGATAGGTAGGATGTAAGGGTAGATTTATCATATATAGATTATATAGATACCTTACACCTGATGCGTACCGGATAGGTAGGATGTAAGGGTAGATTTATCAATTATAGATATATAGATACCATATATACTTGGTGGTTACCGGATAGGTAGGATGTAAGGGTAGAATTTATCACTATATAGATATATAGATACCATATACTGTTGTGGTACCGGATAGGTAGGATGGAAGGGTTTTAGATTATATATCTGATATATTAGAGACCATATACTGTGCTGGTTACCGGATTACGTAGGATGTAAGTGTAGATTTACTATATAACAATATCTAGATACAATATACTGTGCTGTGTTACGGATAGGATAGGAGTTGTAAGGTAGATTTACATATATAGATATATAGATACCATATACTGTGCTGGTTACCCGGATAGGTAGGATGTTAAGGGTAGATTTATCATATATAGATATTATATCTCATATACTGTGCTGTTACAACGATAGGTAGGATGTAAGGTAGATTATCATATATAGATCTATAGATCATATACTGTGCTGGTTACCAGATAGGAAGGATGTAAGGGTTAGATTTATTATTATAGATTATAGATACCAATAACTGTGCTGGTTACCAGGATAGGTAGGAGTATTTGTAAGGGTAATTTATTCATATCTAGATATATAGATACCATATACTGTGCTGGTTACCGGATAGGTAGATTTGTAAGGAAGATTTATCATATATAGATATACTGATAGCAACACTGGCTGGTTACCGGATAGGTGGATGTAAGGAGTTATTCATATATAGAGATGAGATCCAGATACGTGCTGGTACGGTATAGGTAGGACTGTAAGGGTCAGATGTATTCATATCATAATATGATATCTAGATACCATATACTGTGCGGTTACCGGATAGGTAGGATGTAAGGGTAGATTTATCATAATAGATATTATGATTACCATATGCTTGCTGGTTACGGATAGGTAGGATGTCAGGTTGATTTTCATTATAGATATATAGATACATATGCTGTGTGGTTACCGGATAGGTAGGATGTAAGAGTAGATTTATCATATATCGATATATAGATTACCATATCTGTGATGGTTACCGGATAGTGAGGATGTAAGGTTAGTTTATAATATATAGATATATAGATATACCATATGCTGTGCTGGTTACCGGATACGTAGGATTGTAATGGGTAGATTTATCATATATAGATATATAGATATCATGATACTGTGATGGTTACCAGATAGGTAGGATGTAAGGGTAGATTTATCATATATAGATATATAGATACCATATACTGTGCTGGTTACCAGGTAGGTAGTATGTAAGGTAGGATTTATCATATAAGTATATATAGATACCATATTACTGTGCTGGTTACAGATAGGTAGGATGTAATGGTAAGGGTAGATTATCATTATAGTATATAGATACCATAACTGTGCTGGTTACCGGAATAGGTAGGGAGTGTAAGGTTAGATTTATCATATTAAATATATAGATACCACTATACTGTGCTGGTTACCGGATAGGAAGGATGTAAGGGTAGATTATCATATATAGATATATAGATACCATATACTGTGCTGGTTACGGATAGGTAGGAATATAAGGGTAGATTTATCATATATAGATATATAGATACCATATTACTGTGCTGGTTACCGGTATAGGAGGATTAAGGGTAGATTTATCAAGATAGATACCATATACTGTGTGGTTACCGGATAGGTAGGATGTAAGGATAGATTATCATATATAGATATATAGATACAATTACACTGTGTGGTTACCGCGCATAGGATGTGTAGGATGTAAGGTTAGATTATATATATAAGATATATAGATACCATATATACTGTGCTGGTTACGGATAGGTAGGATGTAAAGGTAGATTTATCAATATATATATAGATACCATATAATGTGCAGGTTACCGGATAGGAGAGTGTATGTAAGGGTAAGATTTATCATATATAGATATATAGATACCATATGCTTTGCGGGTTACTGGATAGGTAGGATGTAAGTTAGATTATCATATAGAGATATATAGATACCATATTGCTTGCTGGTTACCGATAGGTGAGGTAGAGAGATTTATCTTATATATATATAGTACCATAACTGTGCTGGTTACCGGATAGGTAGGATGTAAGGTTAGATATCATAATAGATATATAGATACCATATGCTGTGCTGGTTACCGGATACGTAGGCGATGTAAGGTTAGTAGATTTTATCATATATAATATATAGATATCAATACTGTGCTGGTTACAGAGATAGGTAGGATGTAAGGGTAGATTATCATATATAGATATATGAGCTACCATATACTGGCTGGTTACAGATAGGTAGTATGTAGGTAGATTTATCCTATATAGATATATAGATACCATATACTGTGCTGGTTACCAGATAGGTAGGATGTAAGAGTTAGATTTATCATATATAGATATATAGATAACCATATACTGTGCTGGTTACGGATAGGAAGGATTTAGGGTAGATTTATCATATATAGATACCATATAACTGTGCTGGTTACCGGATAGGTAGGATTGTAAGGGTAGTTATCATAATAGATATATAATACCATATTTCGTGGGTTACGGATAGGTAGGATGTAGGGTAGATTATCATTATATATAGATATATAGATACCATATACTGTCTGGTGGTACCGGAAGGTAGGATGTAGGGTAGATTTCATATTAGATATATAGATACATATACTGTGTGCGTTACTAGATAGGTAGGATGTAAGGCTAGATTTTAAACAATGCCTGCTATGAGGTTTCTTGAAGTAGAGAGAGGAGGATAGAATTGCAGAGGAATGCATAGCTACAGATAATAGACAGATTTTAGAAAAATTAAGGGCTATTTATAAAACAATGAAAAATAGCGCCCAAAAAATTACCGCCGCACATCGCGGCCGCGAAAATAGCGCTATCGCCAGTATGATAATGGCGAGCGCCATTCCCACGATATGTATCGCGGCCCGCGAGTGCTGCGGTAATTTAAGCCTTCGCGGCGAGTACTGTATAGTATCGCGCGAAGGGACTTAAAATCTCTTCCCAACGACTCTTAAGGGGGCGGGGGCATACGCCAACCCTGCCCACACACACCCGCCCCGACCGCTACAGCAGACCCTCCCCAGACAGCCCCTCCAACCAGTTTCCCGCTCACGGCAATCTCGGAACGGGAGGCTAGGAGAGGCTGCCGGGAGGGCCGCAGTAGGTGGTCGCGACCCACCCGCCCCCACCCCCTCCCGGAACCCTCCAAGCCCCCCGCCCCGGCCGCTCCGCGGAGGGGAAGGGAGGGTGCCGCTGGGAGGGGTGAGGCACCCTCCAGCGGGGCCTGAGAAGGGCCTTTTGAGCTTCAGGGGGTCCCGCAGCTCGAACGGGACCCCCTCCCCGGCCCTTATAAGGGCCCTTGCGGCAATGACAAGTGCCTTTGGCGGGGGTCCTCGAGCTCGAACCGGGACCCCCAGTGCGGCTCTTAAAAGAGCCCTTGGGCGGCTTTCTTCTTTTTCTTCCAGTCCCGGCGAAACCAGCTCCGCCGAGGCCGCAACCCCTGAGAGGTACCATCTGGGCCGCCAGGAGTACCCCCCGGGCGGGCCGGCGACCTAAACGAGGCCGATGTTGCGGCGTCTTGATCCGGCGCGACGTCTCGGGCTGGCGACACCAACCCCCATCAGGTCGCCGATGCCAGGCAAGCTCACTGTGGCCGCCAGTGAGCCCGCTGGCACCGCCGGCCTCAGCGAAGCCGTTGTTGCCAGCCGCTTCTTTCTTCTTTTTTCAGCCATCTACATACGGGGCATCTAAGTTCCGCGGCGGAAAGCTCCTCTTTATATAGGGTTAGAAATCCATATCCGTTTCTGATTGGTCAATTTTTTAATACTTGCTTTACATGCTTTACATTAACCAATCAGATTTTGGAAGTTCTGAAATCTGATGGTTAATGTAAAGAAGTATTAAAAATGACCAATCAGAAACGGATTATGGATTTCTGCAAAACCTATATAAAAACTTCCTCGGAAGATGAGCAGAGAGGGAAGAAAAAGGAAATGAGTAGGAGCGTTTCCGCAGCGGAATTCAGAGCCATTGCATAGATGGCTGAGAAAGAAGCTGGGCAACATCGGCCGCTGAGGCGGCCGGTGCAGCGGGTACTTTGGCCGGAGTGAGTTGTCTGGCATCGGCGACCTGAGTGGGGTTGTGTGTCGCCAGCCCGAAGACGTCGCCCAAGAGCTCTTTAAGAGCCGCACACTGGGGGTCCCGGTTCGAGCTGCGGGACCCCGCCAAAGGACTTGTCAAGTGCCGCAAGGGACTTGTAGAGCCGCAAGGGCCCTTACAAGGGCCGGGGAGGGGTCCCGGTTCGAGCTGCGGGACCCCTAAGGGTTAACGCTTCGTTACTTTTTGCAGCCGTTTTCGGACTTTATATAATCGCGTTAAACGCGATTATGCGTTAATGTCCGCGAAAACGCCCCGCGAAAAGTTAACGAACCTTTATAAATATGCCCCTAAGTGTTACAAATTGTTGAGTTTAAAAATCATATAATCACGGCAGAGCAGGGATTTATCATAAGCAACAAGGGGGCCCAAAGTGTCGCCCTGCCCAGACTCCATTGATCTTAATCCATCTCTTAAATCAAGGGTATCTGTTATTTCTAGGATTCATGTGAACATTATTCCACTAGAGATGGGATCCAGGTCCGACAAATCCGAATGTTCCATCTGAAACCAGATTGTGGCTTGTTTGGGTTTTGCGACTTCGGGGCGCTGTTCGATTTTTACGAACATTCAAGCTACTTTCGAGAATTTCCAAACGTTCGATAATACTCGAAAATACAGTAAAAAAACTGTATGTTCTCAAAAATAGCTCAAACGTTTTTATAAAAATCGAAAAACGTGCTCCGAAGTCCGAATTTAAGTTCGTTTCAGATTTTGGGATTTTCCTGAGATATGAAAACCAAAAACGGAACGAAACCCAGAAGTTCATCTCTATTTCCCACTAGTATGTTCTACCATTAATCTGTTTTCGAGAAAAATATTTCCATTATATTAGGGAGGAACTTTTGCCACGCGTTTCACAGAAAGTATCAAAATTCCAAAAATCCAATTTGAACCCAATTGAAGCAGAATATTTCCATACACGCTTTTTAATTTTTTTTTTACCACAGTTTTTAATAAATTCATGATTTTTCATGAAATTCTTCATAATTCCAGACCCAACAATTTTTAAATGTTGTTTCAAAAACCATTTTTATTTGAAAACCAGGTACTCATCTCTAGTATCTGTCTTTATCCACCACTGTATCCTCTACTTTTTGTATGTTTATGTTACAGAATCAATTCACATTGAAGTGGTCTTTTCCGTATCATGTGCCAGTCTGTCTAGCCCTTTAATTGGCCTCATACGGCATGGCTGAAATAGTTCTTTTCTGTACCTGTGCATGCTCAATAACAAAACAATCATTAGATTAATCCTTTGGGTATTTTTTTTCTAAAAAAGGAGATTATGGTTTGTTTTCTCTTTTACCAAATGCACGGCCCATGATTAAATTATTGCAGTCAAATAGTTCTGCATATTTTAAAGATAGCAGAAGAAGTTAAACTCCTAGCTATTCAATAATTCTTCCAGTTAAAAAGTTTCAAACAAATTATGAGAGTGGAATAACAATATAATTATACAGAATACCATTATGACACCTGATTATGAACGGGAATCTGAATCTGGTTATAGTTGGTAAACATGATTGTCTCTTCTGCCTATATTAAGGATTTTTTCAACTAAAGATTTGGATATCATAACACATTTCTATTCATTTTGATATTTTAGCTGTGTAATTAATTCACATTAAATGCCGTGGTTAATTAATTTTACCATCTTACACCAGCACCGTATATTTTAGCATTTTCAGCTGTTTGACCAACTCAAAAAGTGCCAACTTTATTCTCAAGAGCTTCAGTGTTGTGCCTTAGATTTAAGCATTGGATTTTTTGGAGCACTCGATGAACTACCCACTCTGGGTCATTCTTATTACATCATTGCATAATACAGGCTTTTTAAAATGATTTGTGCAGTGCTCTAACACAGTTTATATATATATTATATACACCAGCGTTCTCGTGATTGTTACCGTATTTTCAAATTCGAATTTAGAATACGATTGTTATCGAAAACACGAAGTACTTTCAAGGGTTACCGAATATACAAGGTTATATTTGAGGGTTAAAACAAAAATGAACATACCAAGGTCCGATGTGGGAGCACTACTCATGTGCCTCTACTCATGTGTCCGGTGTTCCAGAGTGCAGGATCCTCCCTCTGAGCAAGATCCAGTCAGTCTCACCTTATCACATGTATATACAAGGGCTATGTTAATGTTAGGCATTGACTCAAAAATAGCTTGTGTGTAAGTTAGTTGTTAATAAAGTTTTGATGATTTGTATGTTTTCCCCCAACCATGTAGTCTTAGTAAAGTGGTGAATTCCTCTTGACAATAACATCTAGCTTTTAATCAAGTTAAGATTTAGCATTTAGATTGAGCCTGGGACACTATTCTCTTAATTTCTCTTAAAGGACTTTGTAAGAAAGGGATGACTGGATAAATTAGGACATGGAATATTTTCTAACAGGTGTGATGATACTTTAGAAATTGAGATTCAATTGATCACCAAAAGCTAATTACCTTCATCTAGTTCATACAAAAAATAGAATTCTAGTGCACAAACAATTCTAATTGCATATTGGCTATTTCCATAAGGTTGTTACTACAAACAGTCTGCTTAACCCTGGATAAATAAAAGCAATTAGTTCAATAAGGCCAAATTATTTTAAGCCCAGTCACCATGTCAAGGTCGCTTTATTTAACTGGGTCCTAACCTACTGGTACTTGCATTTTTGGCTACATGAGCTGACAGCTTCTCCTGTGTGGCCTGGATGCTTGAAGCTGACTCTCTAGTTTAAAGTACTTTGCTCAAATGAGCACATGACCTAACTCTGGGTGAAGTACAATTTCCCAGAAGGCTTGGTCAAACCTTCAATGTAACACACAATATATAGAAAATTGGGCTGTTGTAAAATAATTTGTCCAACTTATTGAACTAATTGCTTTTATTTATCCAGGGTTTAGCAAGCTGTTTGTAGTAGAACCTTATGGAGGTAGCCAATATGCAATTAGAATTGTTTGTGCACTAGAATTCTGTTTTTTGTATGTAAAATATTTTTGGTCTCTAGTTGCACTTTAATAAAGATGTACAACAGCCTAATTTTTTTTATTGTGTGTTACCTTCATCTAGTGTAATGCCTCAACAAATCCCAGACTTTTCTTCAGTGCCGATTCCCCAATTTTCACCACCCCTATCTGTTGCCAGGCAACTAGCACCTAGACAAGCACGGTTGACCCAGGAACTTAAGGCACAAGGAATCGACACTGAGGCCGGAAAAGCAGTGTGGCACAATAGGAGTGAATCAGGCACAGAGGAGGATTGTAAGAACAGATTAGAAACAGAGGGTCCATAGTAAACCGTCAGGATGGTTAGCCAAGTAACCAGGTCAGTCAGGAGCAGAGTCAAAATCAGGTTTAACCAGCGTAGTACTGTAGGGTCAGTCAAGGACAGAGTCAATGTAGCAAAGGGTCAGACCAGGCAGCAAACAAGGGTCAGTCAAAATGGTCTAAAACAGAGAGTTCAGATTCAGCAGAAAAATGGACCACTGGCAGAGTAGACAAGCTAAACGCTATAATGGGCAGGGAGGTGAGGGTCATAGGAGAATATAAAGGGAAGAATAACCAATGACAATAGAGTGGAGGAGAGAAGAGCAAATAGAAAACAGAGGACAAAGCAGATAGGTTAATTCAAACTAAATAACAACATACACACAGAGCTAATGAGACACAGAAGACACAGAAAAACACAGAAGCTACTAAAGACATCTCTGAACATGTGTATAGCTGCACGCACTAACAGGTATGTTTGGTTTCCTAACATCTAGTATTTTTGAATCATGCATTGACAGCCAAAACAAATCACCATCGATCTATTTTCCAGTAATCAATACAAACTCAGAGCATTAAACAAAATAACATATGTGATGCTCACACAGCTCTTTACCTTTGGGCAGTATTTGGTAACCCTATTACCTTGCTTGGGTGAACAATCATTTCAATATTATGCTCCACCATGATTACATCTTCAAAATATAATAAATGATTTTAATCTCAAGAAACCATTTTAGATTAAAAAATGTAATTAACTATAGTCAATAGAAACTGCATGTAATTTTTAATGACAAAAAATATAGTTTGTAGCTAGAACAAGACTGTTGAAAGATAAGACTCTAGTCAGTCTTAGTGGAATTAAAAATTAACATAACACTCGTACTGTTTGAGGACAAGGTGGTATTTATTTCATGGTTCACTTGAAAACTGTTGAAACTTGAATTTATTGCAGGAGCAGAAGTTTGACATCAAGTGATAAATTGAATGTGTCTATAAAGGCACACCTTACAAGAAGAAGCCTAAGAAAGTTATTGGTTGTACGAACATTAGTCATGGTCATGAGAAATATTATGGATTTGTTCCTACAGTATAAGCAATTTTAGGTGCTTTAAATGTAGATAATAAGACTCAGCTGCAGAGATGGGATCCGGGTCCCCCTTGGTTCTGAAATCTGAATGATCTTTCTGAATCCGGATCATCCGCATTTCAGTACTTCGGAATATTTTTTGAAGATTTTTGAATGTACGGAGCTATTTTTGATAATTATCTAAAATAGCCTCGAACGTTCGAAAATCCTCGAAAATACAACCGGAGACCACTTTCGATCGAATGTTCGAGGCTATTTTCAATAATTATCGGAAAAAACTCTGTACATTCGAAAATTCGTTCTGTTGTCTGATTTTCAGATCGTCGGGATTTTCCCGAGATCCGGGAATTCGAAAAACGGAACAAAACTATTGAGTTTCAGCCATCTCTACTCAGCTGTTCCCATTTGTAAAAAGTGCTTTAATCTCCTGGAGGGGGGACCAGATTAGAATCGATACAATGTTTGTTCCTGTTATTAAGTCTGAAAATCAATAATATTCTTTGTACATCCCTCTTAGCCACAATAATAACATCATTTGGCTTGTCTCCAGTAACTAATATTTCAATTACTTCATTGGGTCATAAGTTATCTAAACTTCATGCAGTATTAGCCTTGCTCCTTATGTGCAGCAAGGGAGATATATTTCTGGCCAATTATGTAATTAGACACAACTTTTAATTAAATTTATTGTCCCTCAATATCCAATTAATTAGAACAAGAAACTGTGGTATACATACTGCTGTAGGCCCTCATAAATTGCAGATTTTAAAAATTGATTTGCAAAACTTTAATCTAAAGTATCAAACTGCAAACTCCAGACACACTGAACCTCCTGGCAAACGGGCATTAAAATATCTAAATTTTTAAAAAAAGTAAATATTCTACAAGGTCGGGAACCAAGTGGGGTACTGCCCATTATTATTATTTTTTTTATCCATGATAAAAATGAATAACGGTACTATCCATGATAATAATTAATAATGGTACTATCCATGATAATAATGAAAAATGGTACTATCCATGATAATAATTAATAATGGTACTATCCATGATAATAATAATCTGAATACTCCTGATATAATTAATACTGGTACTATCCATAATAATAAATGATAATGGTACTATCCATGGTAATAATTAATAATGGTACTATCCATGATAATAATGAAAAATGGTACTATCCATGATAATAAATGATAATGGTACTATCCATGGTAATAATTAATAATGGTACTATCCATGATAATAATGAAAAATGGTACTATCCATGATAATAATTAATAATGGTACTATCCATGATAATAATTAATAATGATACTATCCATGATAATAATTAATACTGGTACTATCCATAATAATAAATGATAATGGTACTATCCATGGTAATATAATAATGTACATCCATGATATAATGAAAAATGGTACTATCCATGATAATATTAATAATGGTACTATCCATGATAATAATTAATAATGATACTATCCATGATAATAATTAATATGGTACTATCCATGGTAATAATAAATAAGGTACTATCCATAATAATATTAATAATGGTACTACCATGTAATAATTAATATGGTACTATCCATGGTATAAATAATAATGGTACTATCCATAATAATAATTAATAATGGTACTATCCATGGTAATAATAAATAATGGTACTATCCATGATAATAATTAATAATGGTACTATCCATGGTAATAATTAATAATGGTACTTTCCATGGTAATAATAAATAATGGTACTATCCATAATAATAATTAATAATGGTACTTTCCATGGTAATAATAAATAATGGTACTATCCATGATAATAATTAATACTGGTACTATCCATAATAATTAATAATGGTACTATCCATGGTAATAATAAATAATGATACTATCCATAATAATAATTAATAATGGTACTATCCATGGTTATAATTAATAATGGTACTATCCATGGTAATAATAAATAATGGTACTATCCATAATAATAATTAATAATGGTACTATCCATGGTAATAATAAATAATGGTACTATCCATGATAATAATTAATAATGGTACTATCCTTAATAATAATTAATAATAGTACTATCCATGATAATAATTAATATTAGTACTATCCATGACAATATTATGAAGTATATTTGTTTTTTTTGTTTTTTGGTTTTTTTTTTTTGGTTTTGTATCCGTATTATCAGTCGCCGCTGAGTTAAGCCGAGGCACCCATTTTTGACTAAAAAATTAGAAAAGATGATGACCCGAGTATAAGCCGAGGGTATACGTAACCCTAATACCTTTCCACTGTAGATGTTTGGAAACTACAACTCCAGCATGATTGGTTGCTGGGAGTTGTAGTTTCCAACCACCTATAGTAGAAAGTATGGGGGTTACTGTAGGCTACTGTCCCCCACCCTAATACCTTTCCACTTGTAATGTTTGGAAACTACAACTCCCAGCATGCTTGGTTGCAACCGCGAAGAACTACTGGGAACTGCCGGCCGGACTCTGGCTGCCTCTGGATTGCAGGTAAGTTCCTTGTGACTCGAGTATAAGCCGAGTCAAGGTTTTTAGGTTAATTTTTAAACCTAAAAACCTCGGCTTATACTCGAGTATATACGGTAATTAATTATGGTACTATCCATGATTATAATTAATAACGGTACCATCCATGATAATACTTAAAGGGAATGTACACCCCTTAGAAAAAAATTGAATATGTTAGGCAGGACCTCCCAAAACCTAGAGTCCGTTTTGTTAAAAGTTGTTTAATATGCCCCCAGGAACAAAACTCATACTTACAATTTCATGATCTACCACCGCTTCCTCTCTGCTTCCACCTTCTCCACTGCTGCTGATACGTTCCTTTTCCATTACCAAGCAGCAACAGTGGAGGCTCATCTGGGAATGGCAGTCAGCCATTGTCTGTGACATCATTGTCACGGCTGAGACTTACTGCCTTACTCGGGAGAGTCATAGTTCTGTGGCGGTGGATCGAGGAGCTGGTAGGTAGATTATCTCTTGCTAGGAGCATATTTATTAACTTTTACCAAAACAGAACCTAGGTTTTGGGGGTTCTGCCTAACATAATTTTTTTTGGGGTGGACAATTTAATAACAGTACTATCCATAATAATTAATGATGGTACTATGCATGATAATGATTAATAATGGTACTATCCATAATAATAATTAATAATAGTACCATCCATGGTAATAAAAATACTATCCATGATAACAATTAATAATAGTACTATCCATAATAATAATTAATAATAGTACTATTCATGACCCCCCCTTCCTCTCTGATTGGATGAGGGTGTAGCTAATTGGTTTATATTGCCTGAGCACTGTAGTGTCTTTGATTTTGAACCTCACTTCTGTTGTCTGTTTACAAGGGGTGTGTTAAGAAACAAAAGTATTTAGAACAAGAAATGGTTTAAGAACAATATTGTTGTTTCTATTGTTGTGTATTGCTGTTTCTGTGTATTGCTGTTTAGTATGGGGGCTAGGAAGGATAGGCAGATGGTAGTGGTAGGGGACTCCATTATTAGAAATGTAGATAGGGTTATCTGCCTCCAAGACCCTACATGCCGAACAGTGTGTTGCATGCCTGGTGCTAGGGTTCGACATGGTGGATCATTGTGTAAAAAGATTATTGGGTGGTGCTGGGTGTGACCCTGCAGTACTGGTTCACATTAGTGCCAATGACAAAGTTAGAAGAGGAGGTGATGAACAAAAAGATGGCTAGGGGGTTGGAGAAGATTATAAACTAGGTATGGGGGAACATTGGACTACACAGGGGTAAATAGAGGTGTTAGGGATCAGGGGCTATTAAGATAATGAAGGGAGGAGATGGGGAGCATAGAGGATAAGGAGGCATGTATGTCCAAGTATGGAAGTAAGTTGATAATCTAAAATGTATGTTTACAAATGCAAAAAGTCTGACTGGTTAAACTGGGGAACTAGGAAAGGTATGATGTGACCGGTATAGCAGAAACATGGCTAAATTATTCACAACTGGACAGTAAATATTGATGGATACTCCTTATTTAGACATGACAGAGTTAATAAGAAAGGAGGGGGAGTATGTATGTATGTTAAATAAGTATTGAAACTAAATTTAAAGATGAGATAGAGGGGGTATAAACAACAAGACAGAAACATTATGGGTGGAGCTGTTTACAGGAAGCAAAAAGGTGGGTAAATTAATTGTTGGTGTATGTTATAAGCCACCAGATATAAGTGAGGAGGTGGAAATTAATTTCCATATGCAGTTGGTGAAGGCTGCTGGTATGGGGCATGTTCTGGTTATGGGGGATTTCAATTACCCTGACATTTATTGGCATAAGGGAACTGCCAGCACCTCAAATGGTATCAAATTCTTAAATTTTCTATATGAAAATTTTTTTTCACAGATGGTAGAAGTTCCTACTAGACAGAATGCGTTGTTGAATCTGGTGATATCTAAAAACCCTGAGCTCATTTTGGAGATGAAGGTAATGGGAAGCTTAGGGAATAGTGATCATGATATAGTGACAATTAATATAGGTTGCAAAAAACAAAAGTGCACTGGGTTAACAAAAACTTTTAACTTTAGGAAAGCTAATTTTATGTTGTTAAAGGAATCACTAATGCTCATATCCTGGGTGGATCTGTTCCCAGGTAAGTATATTGAGCAGAAGTGGACCGCTTTTAAAGAGATATTAAACTTTTACATTTCTAAATCGGTACCTTTAGGGAACAAGTGTAAAAAATGAGGTCCACCCCTGCCTGGCTTAATGCTCAGATAAAAATGGAAATGGAAAAAAAGAAAAAAGGCTTTTAAAATCTTGAAATCAGAGGGAACAGAACATAAAAGCTGTAATATGGAGTGCAAGAAAGCAATTAAATTAGCTAAAATAGAAAATGAAATATGGATAGCTGAACAAAGCAAGTTTAACCCCAAAATGTTTTGTTTTGTTTTTAAGTATATCAGTAGAAAAAAGATGAGGACTGAGAACCATTTAATAATGGGGCTGAGATGGTAATAAAGGATGCCGAAAAGGATAATGTGCTAAACCGTTTTTTTTTCATCAGTATTTACTATAGAGAATCCTAGTCCTTATAGCAGTGACTGTAATAATATGAATGGTAGAAATGAGGAATATTCGCTCTGGTTGACAGAGGATATGGTACGGAAACAATTAGACAAAGTTAATATCAATAAAGCCCCAGGACCGGATGAAATACATCCTCAGATCTTAAGAGAGCTAAGTCCAGTTTTATCTAGACCATGTACTCGTATCTTTTCAGATCACTTTGGTCTGGGGATGTGCCGCTGGATTGGAAAAAATCCAATGTAATACCAATTTTCAAAAAAGGTAGTCATTCCCAGCCTGGCAACTAGAGACCTGTAAGCCTAACATCAGTGATAGGGAAAATACTGGAAACTTTGCTGCTGTATCATATCCTTGACTTTGTCTCCAGTAGAGATGTCCGAACTTCGAAAAATCCGGTCCGCGCGAGGATCCGCGGATTTTCGAAAAAATTTAATAAATGCCAACAATACCTAAAATACAGTCCGCGCTGAGCTTTAAAAAACGGTATTTTAGAAAATACGAGGATTCCCGTCAAAATGAAGTTTCCGTAAAAAAACAAGGCTTTCTGTAACTATGATAGCGCCATTCTAATTTGGATCATTGGGCTTGCTCCCTTTGAAAATTTACATGAATTACTAGTTTTACGAGTATTCTCGTAATTAAGAGAATACTCGTAATTACGTTATCCTCGTAATACGTGAATCCTCGTAATTACGAGGATCGCGTTTTCTGTATCCCGCAAGTATCGTAGATCCTCGTAATTACGGAGATACTCGTATTTTCAAATTTTCGTAAAAAAAAAAAAACCGCAGTTCGGAATTCGAAGTCCGATAATCCCCGTTCGCGGACGGCAGAAATCCGCGGCGGATCCGGTTCGGGTCCGCGAACCGCCATCTCTAGTCTCCAGAACTGATCTTATTAGTAGTAGTCAGATTTAGATTCAGGTGTAGCACTGGATGTGGTATACTTCGATTTTGCTAAAGCTTTTGATACTGTGCCACATAGATGACTAATGTATAAACTGAGGACTGTTGGTCTAGAAAAAAACATTTGTACATGGATAGAATTGGTTATTGGATCGCAAACAGAGAGTGGTGGTCAATGGACTACATCTATGTGGGTTAAAGTGAAGAGCCTCAGGATTCTGTACTGGGGCCACTTCTTTTTAATCTTTTTACAAATTACTTAGAAAGGGGCATTGAGAGCAAGGTCTCTGTGTTTGCAGATGACACTAAACTAAACTATGCAGAGCTTTGGAAACTTCAAATGATGTGCAAGTATTGCAAGCAAATCTAGATAGATTATCAAAATGGCAGCAGAATGGCAGGAGATTCATTTTGATAAATGTAAGGTGATGCATATGGGCAAACAATGCCAGACAGCAACGGCTTGAGCAAGCAAGCTATTGTCTTGTATAAAGAGGGGAATAGATTCAAGAGAGAAAAATTATTCTCCCTCTTTACAAGGCACTGGTAGACCTCATTTGGAATATGCGTGTGCAGTTTTGGAATTCCATATACAAAAGGGACATCTGTAAATGGAAGCATTTCAGAGAAGGGTAACTAAAATAATAAAGGGAATGGAGGGCATTCTATGCAGGTAGATTAGACAAGTTTAGGGCTATATTTCACATTTGATAAGCGACCTTTTGTTACATTGGAGAAGCGACGTTTGTCTGATTGCCGTTTGGAATACGGAAGGATCCCCCTTTAGCTGTTTTTTCCTCTGGATCAACTGTTAGGTAGGGTGAAAAGTTGGACTAGATGGGCGTGTGTCTTTATTCAACCTCATTACTATGTGCTATGTTACTATCCATGATAAATTAATAAATATAATTAATAATATTACTAACCATGATAAAGTCATACATGCACAATCTGTTGACATGTTTTGAACCTGTACTTGTCACCATATTTGACCAAGCCAAATTGGTTTATCCCCCATCCTAACTGACTTACTATCCTTCTTGATAAAACCGTCTAAACTATTATCGGATATCAAACACAAAATATTCTATTAAGTCCTTACAGCAATAGTTACATAAAAGATAATTTAGGTAGTTAATGGTGCTTAATCTAATTCACCACCGTTTTGAAGATATGACCCACCGTAGTGCTGCCTTTCTTACAAGTAGAGATTAGGGAAGTCGGCTCAGAGTCAAACCTGGCTCCAACTGGAACTGATGGGCCTGAAATCTGACGGAATGTGATGCGAAAACTCAAATATATTTTGAGTGTGAAGAAAGTTGGTTGTTTGTACGTGTCCCCATACAATTATCCAGGTCCCAGAGCCATTTACACTAACTTAATTTTGCTATTTTACTTAAATTGAATTAATTAAATTTAGAGAGTGCACGCTTATATGGATACCGATATTACTCGAGTATAAGCGGACTACGGTACCCATTTTTGCCTCCAAAATTAGAAAAAACATGATTGACTCGAGTATAAGCCGAGGGTATACAGTAACCCTAATACCTTTCCACTGTAGATGTTTGGAAACTACAACTCCCAGCATGCATGGTTGCTGGGAGTTGTAGTTTCCAACCACCTATAGTAGAAAGGTATTGGGGGTTACTGTATGGCATACTGTCCCCCACCCTAATACCTTTCCACTGTAGATGTTTGGAACTACAACTCCCAGCATGCTTGGTTGCTGGGAGTTGTAGTTTCCAACCACTATAGTAGAAAGGTATTGGGGGTTACTGGGCATACTGTCCCCCCAGCCCTCCCCCAGTCCCCCCAGCCTCACTGTACGTACCTGGTCTTCAGTCTTCATCTCTCTGCCGGCTGCCGCTCGCTCTGTGCAGAGCCGGCAGTTCCCAGTACTGCTTCGTGGCTGCGCGATGACGTCATCCACCAGCGTGCGCGATGACATCATAGCGCAACCGTGAAAAACTACTGGGAATTGCTGGCCTGACTCGCGGGTGCTTCTGGATTGAAGGTAAGTGTCTATTGACTCGAGTATAAGCCAGGCAAGGTTTTTAGGTTGATTTTTAAACCTAAAAACCTCGGCTTATACTCGAGTATATACGGTAACTGAATTATAGCACTTAGTTGATAAAGGCCTGACAATCAGGGATGTAACGTCGCCAAACATTTTGCCATTAAATGCATTTTTTTTTTTCACAAATCCTGTTGTGACTTTGGAGTTTACCATTTTATTTTCCTAGTGTTACTCATCCCACAATAATTTTATATTAAAATGCAAAACATGTTTATCATAGATAATGAATATAAATCCTATTTAATGTGACTCTCTTTGTACTATATATCTAGTGCTGTATTTATCCTTGTAAAATCATTTCATATTCCTAGTTCTTATTCTGTATAAATACAACAAAGCGCATTAATAGCCATTAGTTGTTATTAGTCCGTCTTTTGATGAAATTATTATGCGATCAAATCTACCTTTGAGTGTTTTTGGAAGTAGAAGTCTATTGTAAGTTATTTTTAACAATACGATAGTGTGAGATTCCATACAAACTATGTGGATATTAGAGGGAACTTTGCTAAATTACTTGGTTACCGGGGGGGGGGGAAGATAATTAAATGTAGAATTCGAAAAAAATTTAACCAATAATGAGCAAAATTCACACTTTCATTGTGGATTTTTAGGTTTGATGTCTGGAATTCAGAAACCAAGCAAAACAAACACCAGTGGGTTTGTGCTAATTAATCACAGTCTGGCTCCTGATTTGCTTCTAAAGCAATTCATCCCCCAAAAACAACCGTGAATCCTTCTGGTTTCTGGCACATTGCTCAGAACCTTTCTGGCTCTGTCCTTAGCTTTCAACTCTTTTGTGTTAATCGGTAGAGGGGGCTGTAACCTTGATGAATCACTGCCACCATAGAATCTAGTGGAAACCAGGATGGGATTTTCTCACGTTGGTCTAATAACTATAAAATTACATGTTGATATATCATAAAGCTCTATAGGTCAACAAAATTAGAATGTGATCAAAATGTTGTGAGGCAATAAAAAACTTCCCTTTTTATTAATTTATTTAAAAGATGTTTTGTAATCATGCAGATACAATCATGCAGATGTATCCTTTTCTTTCCCATATCCCTAAATCACCCAAAACGACATCACTGCTCACCAGACAGGATACTTGACATGTTTTCAGTCTAACTTCATGCTATCGATTCAATGACAGGACAAGCATAGGAGCCTTCCATTGGAACTCAGTGACATACAGCAGCCCAGCCTTGTTGGACAGTTATACAAATACCAGAGTGTAAGAATATTTGAAAATGAAAAGTTGCCAAGTTTAAGCAGCAATCTAGGGTGCTGAATTGCTGTTTTTTCATTCAAACAGCTAATAATAATATTCAGCTAATTACGCTCATATTTTACTTTCATATTTTATATTTAAATCAATGATTTAACATTATATTAATGGAATTGCTTTTTAAATCAATAAAATCTTTAAAATGCATGCCTCTACAAATCATAAATGCATAAGTCCTTAGCTTGGTACCCCTAGAATTACAATGTTTACCGTTCAGCCAATAAGTGACAACTTTATTAAGCAACAAAGCCCTCAAGTGGTTACTAACTGCAACCTTTATGTCCTGTAGAGCAAGACAGGAGGTTTATGACTATTTAAAAGGACTCGTATAAGCCCTTAACATAAGTGGTTAAAAGATGTTTTTGTGGTAGGTGTGGGCGCATGTCAGGGGAAATTTGATTGCAGACCAGAAAACTATCTAAGACAAGTGCATCTAAGTCAAGTAAATGGGATGTTTCACGGTATCTCAGTGCACGTTAGTCAGTAATGGCACCCTCAATGGAGCAGAGGCTTTATTCCCAAGGAAACCATCACTACTCATATGTTAGAATTATTCCCTAAAGGACCATACTAAATCGGGTAAATTAAAAGTGCATGGGGAGTCGGGGACCTGGTTGGTATTGTGGTTCTATTCTCTACCACCATTTACAAAGGTGGCAGTGTCCCATAAGGTTTATGACTAATATTAGCAATCTGGTTTTGATGGTTGTACTATAACTAATATGTAATTTAAATATTTCCTGATTCTAAACAGGCTACAATGTAGTTACTACTGTACCAGTCATCTTTTCTTTTCTACTCTCCTAGGCATTTTTCCAGGCAGGGTGCATTTGAATAGGGATGGCTCGAACGGATCCCGAGTTCAGGCCGAACCTTACAAGTTTGGCCAAACTTGAACAGTTCGAAATAGTTTGGCGTCGAACTAAATCTTTTCCGAACTCCTGGCTAAATTTTTGATAAATCAAAAATTTGATAACTAGCGAATTTACAGGCCGTTCGCTAACCCACGAATAAAGCGTTTAATTTATGGTAACCCTTGAATGTATTGTTCGGTAACCCTTGAATGTAGCAGTCAATTTCGGTAATCCTCAAATATAGCATTTGCTTTTGGTAACTTTCGAATATAGCGTTAGTTTTTGGTAACCCTCGAATGTATCGTTCTCTTACCCTCGAAGTAGTGGTCGATTCTGTAACCCTCGAATTGTCAGTAACCCTTGAATGTAACATGCATAAAACCCGAAAATTCCCTGATCGTGATTCGTAGAGAAGAACGTGTTTTAAACACGTTTTGGTGATAGTGACATGTCCCCAGACCATTTCCCAGGTGCCACAGCCATTTACAGTAGGTTAACATTTTTTATTTAACTGTTTTCACCCAAACTTTCTGAACTATTAGTCTCCCTTAGACTATAATGGGTTTGTTTCTGAACTACCGAACTTTTACTGAAGTTCGGCCATCTCTATTTTTGGAGTTATCATATTCAGTTCTTTATGTAACAATAAACATGTAAATCAAAGGTAGGATTCTCCTTGCACACCTTGTTTAAGGACTCTTGAGTGCTGCAAGATCCTCTGAGCTGCTGAATAATTGAATCACAAATATATAGAATGAGGACAACATTCACTGGTGAATTTAAACTTTATTGTTACATAGGTATGTGCACAATGTTTCAGGGTTTCTCCTTCCTCAGGTGCACCTGAGGAAGGGGTAAACCCCGAAATATTGTGCACATACCTATGTAAAATAACATGTAATCGTGCTGTACAGGGGAAGTCTATTTTGGTATGACTACTTTCTTACTAATTACTAATACTGTATGTACCACTTGACAGGCCCTCTTTCAAAATAAATACATCTAGAAAACCGGAGTAAAGCTGTGTACACATGTACGAGGCACATGGGTGACAAATGGCCATTTTGCCTGATAATTGCACATGTGTATGCGTTCCGCCAGTTGTTCATGATCCATTTGTAATTTAAATTCATGTTATACTATGTACAGTACCAGTATAATACAAATGAACTAATTATGGGCAATCAGTATCATATATATATGAAACCATGAAAAACTAAGAATGTATAGTAACCAAAGCTTCTAACAACAAACAAAAAGGAAGGAGAATTTATTGGTTGCTGTACTCGGTGCTTGTGACAAGTGACTACACCTGAAAAATTGCACAGAGAACCATCTGGTTGAGGAATAAAGTGCATCTCGTAAAAGAAATATGTTCTGTGCTGTGATAAATCACTAATTTCTTCAATGCTAGACAAAAGGTAGAGCTGATGTCATGAATACAGAGTGTTGATGAGGTGACATGGGTTGAGAATCTACAGCTACTAATATTTCACAAACATGGAGTCCTTTGCATTTTTATGACATTTTAAGTAGATTCAATCTAGAGAAAATGTAACTGAAAATGGAAAGTATGAGGGTAAGAAAAAGTGTTTGTCGTTGTCCATGGAATATTTCATCTTAGATCTTTTCGCCAAGGTATAGAATTCTCGGTCCTATCCTGGACTATAATTCTTTTCATAAGCTCATGTCTTACTAGATGTTATTCCGTAATTTTACTTTCTGGCTACAAAAAAAGTCCACACAAATAAAAACATTGTTACATGCATGATTTGTATTATTTTGTGTTAAAAATTTGGGAACCAGAATTTTGAAAATGATAAACCCAATTTAAAAAAAAAAAAAAAGATAATACATGATAAAGGGTCTCTACACTGAAAAACATTTTTATTTTTAAATATTCCATTAATGGAAGAAAATAATTCTTCCCAACTAACTATCCCAACTTATCACTGTAACTTTTTTTGTTGATCTGCCCCCAATTTCTTTACATGTCTTTAAAACCTTCTTACATTTCAGCTGTTAATTACTGGCCTTGTTATAATAAACTCTTCTGCCGTGTGCTAAAATGTGACAAATCAAGTGTGGGAAATTCCCTCTTCCAATGCTGGCTGATAGTGATAACAGAGCATGTTTGACTTCTCAGAAAGCCATGTCACATAGTTAAGAGAGGGAGGAGAATGCTTAAGCTGAGTAAAACAAGTACTGGATTGAAGGCATGCAGCAACAAAGAACTCATGCATGTATTGTTATTGATTAAGATGAGGAAAATATTTTTTTACAGAATAGTCGCTCTTTAATTTCTAATTACTTTCAATTTTTTTTTATAATTTGATGAATTTTAATATTGACATGTTGAGTTGAGTTTAGCACAGGATCTATGATTTTTATGATTTTTATTAGCACAGTTAGAAAAAAACAACCCAATTGTTTTATTTCTTATCCACAATGCCTACTGACGAATAAAATACTGGATACCAGAAGAAAACCAATCTAAGAACAATAGAGTCTGTTTGCAGGTGTAGCATGTGCTTATAAGATTATTAGTGTCTCCTCCTATCTGACAAAAAGAGCACATCTTAAAGATGGGGAGGACAGACTGGGGGACAAGCCATAAGCTTTCATTTAAGGCACAAGTATAATGTACTTCCTATCTTATTGTAATTCTGCAGCTTGCAGGTGCATGAGATGGAAAACATCACCAACTTTAAAGAGATCATATATCTGTGTTTACTTCCCCTTTTTAAAATACTCTTGCAGACTATTACTACAGATTCAGCCAATGCCACCTACTGTAATCCTCACTCAATAAAAACAGTACAATTCATTATTTCTCTGCTTAAAAGGGTTGAATATATATGTTTTGTAATTGAAGCACCTCGAAAATGAACTAAAAAAAACGCAAGAAGTTTAATTTTTTTTCTTTTGGTTTCTTTGCTCGCCCGTCAATTTTTTTATAAACAGACAATTAAAACCTCACACCTTCTATTGCATTTTTTTTTGGGTTATCATGGTAACCAGACACAGATCTCCTCGTATTATTGCTGCGTTATTTTTCTACTAATATTCTAAAATATCTTTCTCCAGAATGAATTCTAAACAATTGTCCTTCTGAAGGCTGAGAGATGTTCTACCTGCTGCATTAAAGATGTGACAGAGCTTCGAGTTCACGTTGGCAGTTGACTTGACTGGCTGAATCGTGTGGGCAATTTTCGATGGATTTGTGAGAGAAATTGAAAATTCGATGTGCTTGCTGTCCTTACATTTTCATTTCTGCAGTACTGCTGAAGCAATATCAAATATGAGAGGAAGCATAGCTTCCAGATATAGACTGTGTAATGTCTCAAGCTTACACACTGATATAATACATTAGCTTTATTTGCCGTAGACTTAAACATGGGATGTCTGTATTTACTGCTTGCAGCAAACCATCTCTTCAGATTTAAGACTGACCCCAGCAGAATTTTGATTTGTAAGGAGCGTGGAAAAAGATAGAGCCAGTAAAAGATCAAAAACTTGGTAAATGGGCCAATC
The DNA here is from genome assembly GCA_019447015.1 of Hymenochirus boettgeri. Classification (NCBI taxonomy): domain Eukaryota; kingdom Metazoa; phylum Chordata; class Amphibia; order Anura; family Pipidae; genus Hymenochirus; species Hymenochirus boettgeri. Next base: position 280,647,181 of record CM033474.1, read on the forward strand.
ACTCAATCTTTGCCTTAGAAAAAATAACGGTACTATGAATTTTACTGAACGGCATATTTAGATGGAAGTCTTCTCACTGATATTGTTGGCAAACGCAATTCACCAACAGATGGCAGCACTCAGGTTAATTAACTTAAAAATATCAATAAAAGGGGGTATGTAGGCATTTTTAAAAGATGTAAAGCATCCTATGTTTTTCCCCATGTCCTTATACATATGTGTACCAAGTCTCATGAAAATTGTCCCAGCCATTTAAAGTTTTTCTGGACCATACATCAACTTCCCCTTTAATGCGTATCACACCAATTTTAAGGCTTATAACACCAACTTCCCCTTTAAAGGCATCACATCAATTTTATCACACCAATGTCCCCTGTAATGCATATCACATCAACTACCCTTTAACACGTTTCACACCAACTTTCCCTTTACGTGTATCACACCAACTTCCACTATAAAGCATACACACCAACTACTCCTTTCAGGCATATCACACAACTTTCCCTTTAACGCATATTGCATCAACTTCCTAACATGTTCCACCAACTTTCCCTTTAACATGTATCACACCAACTTTCCCTTTACATGTATCACACCAACTTTCCCTTTAACATGATCACACCAACTTACCCTTTAAGGCATATTGCACCAACTTTCACTTTAGCACGATTGCATCAAACTCCCCTTTAGCAAGAATCGATCAACTCCACTTTTAGCGTGTATAACATCAACTTCCCTTTATCGGTATCACATCAACTCCCTCTTTACACACATATTGCATCAAATTCCCCTTTACAGTGCATCACATCAACTTACTCTTTTAAAGTTATCGCATACCTTCACTTTAGCACGAATCACATCAACTCCCCCTTTAGTGGGTATTGCATCAACATCCCTTTAGTGCATATCATCACATCAACTTCCCCTTAGTGTGTATCACATCAACTTCCCCTTTAGTGTGTATCACATCAACTTCCTTTAGTGTGTATCACATCAACTTCCCCTTTAGTGCGTATCACACACAACTCCCCCTTTAGCACGTATCACATCAACCACCCCCCCTTTAGCACGTATCAATCAACTTCCCCTTAGTGTGTATCACATCAACTTCCCCTTAGTGTGTATCACTCAACTTCCCCTTTAGTGCTATCATCAAATTCCCTTTAGCACGTATCACATCAACTTCCCCTTTAGTGTGTATCACATCAACTTCCCCTTTAGTGCGTATTTCATCAACTTCCCCTTTAGCACGTATCACATCAACTTCCCCTTTAGTGTGTATCACATCAACTTCCCTTTAGTGTGTATCACATCAACTTCCCCTTTAGTGTGTATCACATCAACTTCCCCTTTAGTGTGTATCACATCAACTTCCCCTTTAGTGTGTATCACATCAACTTCCCCTTTAGTGCGTATTTCATCAACTTCCCTTTTGCACGTATCACATAACTCCCCTTAGTGTGTATCACATCAACTTCCCCTTAGTGTGTATCACATCAACTTCCCCTTTAGTGTGTATCACATCAACTTTCCCCTTTAGTGTGTATCACATCAACTTCCCCTTAGGTGTATCATATCAACTTCCCCTTTAGTGTGTATCATATCAACTTCCCCTTTAGTGCGTATTTCATCAACTTCCCCTTTAGCACATATCGCATCAACTTCCCCTTTAGTACGTATAGCATCAACTTCCCCTTTAACGCGTATCACATTGATCAGCGATACATGATACGCGTATACATTGATTTCTGGAAAGTTCCAGAAATGATTGGTATGTAAAGCAAGTATTAAAAATTGACCAATCAGAAACGGATTAGGATTTCTGCAAACCTATATAAAGAGGAGCTTTCCGCCGCGGAACTCGATGCCATCGCAGTAGATGGCTGAAGAAAGAAGAAGAAGCGGCTGGCAACATCGGCTCCGCTGAGGCCGGCGGTGCCAGCGGGCTCACTGGCGGCCGCAGTGAGTCTGTCTGGTACGGCGACCTGAGTGGGGTTGGTGTCGCCAGCCCGAAGACGTAGCGTGGATCAGACCGCCGGCAACATCGGCCTCGTTGAGGTCGCCGGTCCCGCCGGGGGTACCCCTGGGCCGCAGGGGGTACCTCTCGGTGGTCGGGGTGGCGGAGCTGGTGTGTCGCCGGGACTGGAAGAAAGAAACGTCGCCCAAGGCTCTTTTAAGAGCCGCACTGGGGGTCCCGGTTCAGCTGCGGGACCCCCGCCAAAGGCACTTGTCAGTGCCGCAAGGGGCCCCTTGTAAGGGCCGGGGAGGGGGGTCCCGGTGTAGCTGCGGGACCCCCTAAGCCCCAAACGCCTTTTCAGGGCCCCGCTGGAGGGAGCTCCACCCCCCCAGCGGCTCCCTCCCGTCCCTCCCCGGGAGACGGCCGGGGGGGGCGGGGGGCTGGAGGGGTTGCCGGGGAGGGGGTGCGCGGGGGTGGTCGCGACCACCTGCTGCGGCCCCTTCCCGGCAGCCCTTCTAGCCTCCCGTTCCGAGATTGCCGCGAACGGGGAACGGGTTGGAGGGGCTGCTGGGAAGTTGCGGCGGCGGCGGGGGTGGTCGCCCGCTGCCGCCGCGGGGGGTGTGGGCGGGGTGGGAGTGTCTCCAGGGGGCGGGTGCGACCACCCGCCGCGGGTTGCCTGCCCATCCCGCGCGGCGGAGAGGTTAGTATCGGCATGACTTGCCTCCTTCAAGGTGGCGAAAGTAAAACAGCCGATACTAGTCCGAGCGAAACCAGTACCGCCGCTTTATAATATAGAAGCGGACGAGTAAAGGGCAGCACATGGGAACGGGGTAAGTATCGGCGCGAAAAGGTTAACGCTTCGTTAACTTTTCGCGGCCGTTTTCGGGGCCTTTATAAATCGCGGTAAACGCGATCATGCGTAATGCGCAGCGAAAAACGGCCGCGAAAAGTTAACGAACCTTATAAATATGCCCCCAAGTGTGTGAAGTGAAATGAACCCCTTACAGTGCAGTTGTTTGCGTGTGGCAGCTCCATCCCAGTTCAACAGTTAATTAAGTAAACTACCCATTTCCTTAGCTGCCTTCTGCTGAACTCTGCCCAGACCTGCTGAAAACTGTGATCTCCATTGGTAACTGCCTGCCAACCCCCAGTACAAGAGACTATTGGAATTGGTGGATTTACCTTATCTTGACTATGGGCAAACCACAAGTGAGAGGAAGTGAACCGAAAATTCGAAAAATCCGCGAGCGGACCTTTAAAACGTATTAAAATGAAAGTTCGGCAAAATCCGCATTAAAAGTGGTCTAAATAGCCCTTGGTAACATACACTTACCCACCATGGACCTGGGTAATGGCCTTAGAGCACGTATAAATGCCAACAATACCTAAAAAGTACAGTCCGCTAGCGTGACTTTAAAAAAACGGTATTTTAGAAAATACGAGGATTCCCGTCAAAATGAAGTTTCCGTAAAAAAACAAGGCTTTCTGTAACTATGATAGCTGCCATTGGCTAATTTGGATCATTGTGGCTTGCTCCGTCTTGAAAATTTACATGAATTACTAGTTTTACGAGTATTCTCGTATTACGAGAATACTCGTAATTACGTTACCTCGTAATTACGTAAATCCTCGTAATTACGAGGAAATTTCGGTTTTTTGTATCCCCAAGTATCGTAGATCCTCGTATTACGGAGATACTCGTATTTTCAAAATTTTCAGACCTGATTGCCGTTTGGAATCAGGAAGGATCCCCCTTTAGCTGTTTTTTCCTCTGGATCAACTGTTAGGTAGGGTGAAAAGTTGGACTAGATGGGCGTGTGTCTTTATTCAACCTCATTTACTATGTTGCTATGTTACTATCCATGATAAATTAAATAAATATAATTAATAATATTACTAACCATGATAAAGTCATACATGCACAATCTGTTGACATGTTTTGAACCTGTACTTGTCACCATATTTGACCAAGCCAAATTGGTTTATCCCCCATCCTAACTGACTTACTATCCTTCTTGATAAAACCGTCTAAACTATTATCGGATATCTAAACACAAAAATATTCTATTAAGTCCTTACAGCAATAGTATACATAAAAAGATAATTTAGGTAGTTAATGAGTGCTTAATCTCATATCACCACCGTTTTGAAGATATGACCCACCGTAGGTGCTGCCTTTCTTACAAGTAGAGATTAGGGAAGTCCGGCTCAGAGTCAAACCTGGCTCCAACTCGGAACTGATGGGCCTGAAATTCTGACGGAATGTGATGCGAAAACTCAAATATATTTTGAGTGTGAAGAAAGTTTGGTTGTTTGTACGTGTTCCCCATACAATTATCCAGGTCCCAGAGCCATTTACACTAACTTAATTTTGCTATTTTTACCTTAAATTGAATTAATTAAATTTAGAGAGTGCACGCTTATATGGATACCGTATATACTCGAGTATAAGGCGAGGTACCCATTTTTGCCTCCAAAATTAGAAAAAACATGATTGACTCGAGTATAAGCCGAGGGTATACAGTAACCCTAATACCTTTCCACTGTAGATGTTTGGAAACTACAACTCCCAGCATGCATGGTTGCTGGGAGTTGTAGTTTCCAACCACCTATAGTAGAAAGGTATTGGGGGTTACTGTATGGCATACTGTCCCCCCACCCTAATACCTTTCCACTGTAGATGTTTGGAAACTACAACTCCCATCATGGTGTTCTGGGAGTTGTAGTTTCCAACCACCTATGTAGAAAGGTATTGGGGGTTACTGTATGGCATACTGTCCCCCACCCAAACCTTTCCACTGTAGATGTTTGGAAACTACAACTCCCAGCATGCTTGGTTGCTGGGAGTTGTAGTTCCAACCACCTATAGTAGAAAGGTATTGGGGTACTGCATGCATACTGTCCCCCCAGCCCTCCCCCAGTCCCCCCCCACCACTACCTACCGACCTGGTCTTCAGTCTCATCTCTCTGCCCTGCCGCTCGCTCTGTGCAGAGCCGCAGTTCCCAGTACTTCGCTTGGCTGCGCATGACGTCATCCCACCAGCGTGCGCGATGACATCATAGCGCAACCGTGAAAAACTACTGGAATTGCTGGCCTGACTCGCGGGTGCTTCTGGATTGAAGGTAAGTGTCTATTGACTCGAGTATAAGCCAAGCCAAAAGATTGTTTAGGTTGATTTTTAAACCTAAAAACCTCGGCTTATACTCGAGTATATACGGTAACTGAATTATAGCACTTAGCTTGATAAAGGCCTGACAATCAGGGATGTAACGTCGCCAAACATTTTGCCAATTAAATGCATTTTTTTTTTCACAAATCCTGTTGTGACTTTGGAGTTTACCATTTTATTTTCCTAGTGTTACTCATCCCACAATAATTTTATATTAAAATGCAAAACATGTTTATCATAGATAATGAATATAAATCCATATTTAATTGTGACCTTCTCTTTGTACTATATATCTAGTGCTGTATTTATCCTTGTAAAATCATTTCATATTCCTAGTTCTTATTCTGTATAAATACAACAAAGCGCATTAATAGCCATTAGTTGTATTAGTTCGTCTTTTGATGAAATTATTATGCGATCAAATCTACCTTTGAGTCTGTTTTTGGAAGTAGAAGTCTATTGTAAGTTATTTTTAACAATACGATAGTGTGAGATTCCATACAAACTATGTGGATATTAGAGGGAACTTTGCTAAATTCACTCTGGTACCGGGGGGGGGGGAAGATAATTAAATGTAGAATTCGAAAAAATTTTAACCAATAATGAGCAAAATTTCACACTTTCATTGTGGATTTTTAGTTTTGATGTCTGGAATTCAGACACAAAGCAAAACAAACACCAGTGGGTTTGTGCTAATTTAATCTCACAGTCCTGGCTCCTGATTTGCTTTCTAAAGCAATTCATCCCCTCAAAAACAACCGTGAATCCTTCTGGTTTCTGGCACATTGCTCAGAACCTTTCTGGCTCTGTCCTTAGCTTTCAACTCTTTTTCTGTGTTAATCGGTAGAGGGGGCTGTAACCTGATTGAATATCACTGCCACCATAGACTCTAGTGGAAACCAGGATGGAATTTTCTCACGTTGGTCTAATAACTATAAAATTACATGTTGATATAATCATAAAGCTCTATAGTCAACAAAATTAGAATGTGATCAAAATGTTGTGAGGCAATAAAAAAACTTCCCTTTTTATTAATTTATTTAAAAAGATGTTTTGTAATCATGCAGATACAATCATGCAGATGTATCCTTTTCTTTCCCATATCCCTAAATCACCAAAACGACATCACTGCTCACCAGACAGGTATACTTGACATGTTTTCAGTCTAACTTCCTATGCTATCGATTCAATGACAGGACAAGCATAGGAGCCTTCCATTGGAACTCAGTGACATCACAGCAGCCCAGCCTTGTTGGACAGTTATACAAATACCAGAGTGTAAGAATATTAGAAAATGAAAAGTTGCCAAGTTTAAGGCAGCAATCTAGGGTGCTGAATTGCTGTTTTTCATTCAAACAGCTAATAATAATATTCAGCTAATTATCGCTCATATTTTACTTTCATATTTTATATTTAAATCAATGATTTAACATTATATTAATGGAATTGCTTTTTAAATCAATAAAATCTTTAAAATGCATGCTCTACAAATTCATAAATGCATAAGTCCTTAGCTTGGTACCCCTAGAATTACAATGTTTACCGTTCAGCCAATAAGTGACAACTTTATTAAGCAACAAAGCCCTCAAGTGGTTACTAACTGCAACCTTTATGTCTCTGTAGAGCAAGACAGGAGGTTTATGACTATTTAAAAGGACTCGTATAAGCCCTTAACATAAGTGGTTAAAAGATGTTTTTGTGTAGGTGTGGGCGCATGTCAGGGGAAATTTGATTGCAGACCAGAAAACTATCTAAGACAAGTGCATCTAAGTCAAGTAAATGGGATGTTCTCACAGGTATCTCAGTGCACGTTAGTCAGTAATGGCACCCTCAATGGAGCAGAGGCTTTATTCCCCAAGGAAACCATCACTACTCATATGCTTTAGAATTATTCCCTAAAGGACCATACTAAATCGAGGTAAATTAAAAGTGCATGGGGAGTCGGGGACCTGGTTGGTATTGTGGTTTCTATTCTCTACCACCATTTACAAAGGTGGCAGTGTCCCATATGGTTTATGACTAATATTAGCAATCTGGTTTTGATGGTTGTACTATAACTAATATGTAATTTAAATATTTCCTGTATTCTAAACAGGCTACAATGTAAGTTACTACTGTACCAGTCATCTTTCTCTTTTCTACTCTCCTAGGCATTTTTCCAGGCAGGGTGCATTTGAATAGGGATGGCTCGAACCGGATCCCGAGTTCAGGCCGAACCTTACAAGTTTGGCCAAACTTGAACAGTTCGAAATAGTTTGGGCTCGAACTAAATCGTTTTCCGAACTCCTGGCTAAATTTTTGATAATTATCAAAAATTTGATAACTAGCGAATTTACAGGCCGTTCGCTAACCCACGAATAAAGCGTTTAATTTATGGTAACCCTTGAATGTATTGTTCGGTAACCCTTGAATGTAGCAGTCAATTTCGGTAATCCTCAAATATAGCATTTGCTTTTGGTAACTTTCGAATATAGCGTTAGTTTTTGGTAACCCTCGAATGTATCGTTCTCTTACCCTCGAATGTAGTGGTCGATTTCGGTAACCCTCGAATTGTCAGTAACCCTTGAATGTAACATGCATAAAACCCGAAAATTCCCTGATCGTGATTCGTAGAGAAGAACGTGTTTAAACACGTTTTGGTGATAGTGACATGTTCCCCAGACCATTTCCCAGGTGCCACAGCCATTTACAGTAGGTTAACATTTTTATTTTAACTGTTATTCACCCAAACTTTCTGAACTATTAGTCTCCCTTAGACTATAATGGGTTTGTTTCTGAACTACCGAACTTTTACTGAAGTTCGGCCATCTCTTTTTTGGAGTTATCATTATCAGTTCTTTATGTAACAATAAACTGTAAAATCAAAGGTAGGATTCTCCTTGCACACCTTGTTTAAGGACTCTTGAGTGCTGCAAGATCCTCTGAGCTGCTGAATAATTGAATCACAAAGTATATAGAATGAGGACAACATTCACTGGTGAATTTAAACTTTATTGTTACATAGGTATGTGCACAATGTTTCAGGGTTTCCTCCTTCCTCAGGTGCACCTGAGGAAGGGGTAAACCCCGAAATATTGTGCACATACCTATGTAACAATAAACATGTAATCTGTCTGTACAGGGGAAGTCTATTTTGGTATGTACTACTTTCTTACTAATTACTAATACTGTATGTACCACTTGACAGGCCCTCTTTCAAAATAAAATACATCTAGAAAACCGGAGTAAAGCTGTGTACACATGTACGAGGCACATGGGTGACAAATGGCCATTTTGCCTGATAATTGCACATGTGTATGCGTTCCGCCAGTCTTCGTTCATTGATCCACCCTTTGTAATTTAAATTCATGTTATACTATGTACAGTACCAGTATAATACAAATGAACTAATTATGGGCAATCAGTATCAATATTATATATGAAACCATTGAAACAACTAAGAATGTTATAGTAACCAAAGCTTCTAACTAACAAACACAAAAGGAAGGAGAATTTATTGGTTGCTGTACTCGGTGCTTGTGACAAGTGACTACACCTGAAAAATTGCACAGAGAACCATCTGGTTGAGGAATAAAGTGCACGTCGTTAAAAGAAATATGTTCTGTGCTGTGATAAATCACTACTTTCTTCAATGCTAGACAAAAGGTAGAGCTGATGTCATGAATACAGAGTGTTTGATGAGTGACATGGGTTAGAGAATCTACAGCTACTAATATTTCACAAACATGGAGTCCTTTGCATTTTTATGACATTTTAAGTAGATTCCAATCTAGAGAAAATGTAACTGAAAATGGAAAGTATGAGGGTAAGAAAAAGTGTTTGTCGTTGTCCATGGAATATATTTCCTCTTAAGATCTTTTCGCCAAGTATAGAATTCTCGGTCCTATCCTGGACATAATTCTTTTCATAAGCTCATGTCTTACTAGATGTTTATTCCGTAATTTTACTTTCTGGCTACAAAAAAAGTCCACACAATAAAAACATTGTTACATGCATGATTTGTAATTTGTGTGTTAAAAATTTTTGGGAACCAGAATTTTTGAAAATGATATAAACCCAATTTAAAAAAAAAAAAAGATAATACATGATAAAGGGGCTCTACACTGAAAACATTTTATTTTTTAAATATTCCATTAATGGAGAAAATATTCTTCCCAACTAACTATCCCAACTTATCCTGTAACTTTTTTTGTTGATTGACGCCCCCAATTTCTTTACATGTCTTTTAAAACCTTCTTACATTTCAGCTGTTATTACTGGCCTTGTTATAATAAACTCTTCTGCCGTGTGCTAAAATAGTGACAATCAAGTGTGGGAAATTCCCTCTTCCAATGCTGGCTGATAGTGATACAGAGCATGTTTGACTTCTCAGAAAGCCATGTCACATAGTTAGAAGAGGAGGAAATGCTTAAGCTGAGTAAAACAAGTACTGATTGAAGGCATGCAGCAACAAAGAACTCATGCATGTATGTTTATTGTTAAGATGAGGAAAATATTTTTTTACAGAATAGTCGCTCTATTTCTAATTACTTTCAATTTTTTTTATAATTTGATGAATTTTAATATTGACATGTTTGAGTTGAGTTTAGCACAGGATCTATGATTTTTTATGATTTTTATTAGCACAGTTAGAAAAAAACAACCCATTTTTTTATTTCTTATCCACAATGCCTACTGACAATAAAATACTGGATACCAGAGAAAACCAATCTAAGAACAATAGAGTCTGTGGCAGGTGTAGCATGTGCTTATAATTATTAGTGTCTCCTCCTATCTGACAAAAGAGCACATCTTAAAGATGGGGAGGACAGACTGGGGGACAAGCCATAAGCTTTCATTTAAGACACAAGTATTGTACTTCCTATCTTATTGTAATTCTGACGAGCTTGCAGGTGCATGAGATGGAAAACATCACCAACTTTAAAGAGATCATATATCTGTGTTTACTTCCCCTTTTTAAAATACTCTTGCAGACTATTACTACAGATTCAGCCAATGCCACCTACTGTAATCCTACACTCAATAAAAACAGTACAAATTCATTATTTCTCTGCTAAAAAGGTTGATTATATGTTTTTATTGAAGCACCTCGAAAATGAACTAAAAAACGCAAGAAGTTTAATTTTTTTCTTTGGTTTCTTTGCTCGCCCGTCAATTTTTTTATAAACAGACATTAAAACCTCACACCTTCTATTGCATTTTTTTTTTGGGTTATCATGGTAACCAACACAGATCTCCTCGTATTATTGCTGCGTATTTTTCTACTAATATTCTAAATATTCTTTCTCCAAAATGAATTCTAACAATTGTCCTTCTGAAGGCTGAGAGATGTTCTACCTGCTGCATTAAAGATGTGACAGACTTCGAGTTCACGTTGGCATTACTTGACTGGCTGAATCGTGTGGGCAATTTTCATGGATTTGTGAGAGAAATTGAAATTCGATGTGCTTGCTGTCCTTACATTTTCATTTCTGCAGTACTGCTGAAGCAAATCAAATATGAGAGGAAGCATAGCTTCCGATATAGACTGTGTAATGTCTCAAGCTTACCACTGATATAATACATTAGCTTTATTGCCGGACTTAAACATGGGATGTCTGTATTTACTGCTTGCAGCAAACCATCTCTTCAGATTTAAGACTGACCCCAGCAGAATTCTTTGATTTGTCAAGGAGCGTGGAAAAAGATGAGCCAGTAAAAGATCAAAAACTTGGTAAATGGGCCAATCACCTCAATCTTTGCCTTAGAAAAAATAACGGTACTATGAATTTTACTGAACGGCATATTTAGATGGAAGTCTTCTCACTGATATTGTTGGCAAACGCAATTCACCAACAGATGGCAGCACTCAGGTTAATTAACTTAAAAATATCAATAAAGGGGTATGTAGGCATTTTTAAAAAGATGTAAAGCATCCTATGTTTTTCCCCATGTCCTTATACATAGTGTACCAAGTCTCATGAAATTGTCCCAGCCATTTAAAGTTTTTCTGGAACATACATCAACTTCCCCTTTAATGCGTATCACACAATTTTAAGGCTTATAACACCAACTTCCCCTTTAAGGCATCACATCAATTTTATCACACCAATGTCCCCTGTAATGCATATCACATCAACTACCCCTTTAACACGTTTCACACCAACTTTCCCTTTAACGTGTATCACACCAACTTCCACTATAAAGCATATCACACCAACTACTCCTTTCAGGCATATCACACCAACTTTCCCTTTAACGCATATTGCATCAACTTCCCCTTTAACATGTATCACACCAACTTTCCCTTTAACATGTATCACACCAACTTTCCCTTTAACATGTATCACACCAACTTTCCCTTTAACATGTATCACACCAACTTACCCTTTAAGGCATATTGCACCAACTTTCACTTTAGCACGTATTGCATCAACCTCCCCTTTAGCAAGAATCGCATCAACCCCACTTAGCGTGTATAACATCAACTTCCCTTATCGTGTATCACATCAACTCCCTCTTTACCACATATTGCATCAAATTCCCCTTTACATTGCATCACATCAACTTACTCTTTTAATACGTATCGCTCAACCTTCACTTTAGCACGAATCACATCAACTCCCCCTTTAGCGGGTATTGCATCAACATCCCCTTTAGTGCATATCATCACATCAACTTCCCCTTTAGTGTGTATCACATCAACTTCCCCTTTAGTGTGTTCACATCAACTTCCCCTTTAGTGTGTATCACATCAACTTCCCCTTTAGTGCGTATCCATCAACTCCCCCTTTAGCACGTATCACATCAACACCCCCCTTTTAGCACGTATCACATCAACTTCCCCTTTAGTGTGTATCACATCAACTTCCCCTTTAGTGTGTATCACATCAACTTCCCCTTTAGTGCGTATTTCATCAACTTCCCCTTTAGCACGTATCACATCAACTTCCCCTTTAGTGTGTATCACATCAACTTCCCCTTAGTGCGTATTTCATCATCACACTTCCCCTTTAGCACGTATCACCTCAACTTCCCCTTTAGTGTGTATCACATCAACTTCCCCTTTAGTGTGTATCACATCAACTTCCCCTTTAGTGTGTATCACATCAACTTCCCCTTTGTGTGTATCTCAACTTCCTTTAGTGTGTATCACATCAACTTCCCCTTTAGTGTGTATCACATCAACTTCCCCTTTAGTGGCGTATTTCATCAACTTCCCTTTATGTGTATCACATCAACTTCCCCTTTAGTGTGTACACACACACTTCCCCTTTAGTGTGTATCACATCAACTTCCCCTTTAGTGTGTATCACATCAACTTCCCCTTTAGTGTGTATCAATCAACTTCCCCTTTAGTGTTTCCATATCAACTTCCCCTTTAGTGGTATCTATCATCCAACTTCCCCTTTAGAGGGTAGGAGTTAGGGAAGAGGAGTTAGCAAGAGGTTATTAGAGGTTAGGTAGAAGGGGAGTGGTATTTTTTTTTAAGTTATTTTAGTGTGGTATGGGTGTATTTTTATTTTTTTTTTTCTTTTTTTTTTTTATTTTTTTTTTTTTTTTCTCATCCAACTTTGCCAATTGCCTTCCCCTTTACACATAAATTATTATATATTTACTTGTATATTATTATTTTTATTCGCATCACAACGCATCAACCCCCAGGGAGGGTTCCCCTTCAACTTCCCCCCCCTTTTCCCCTTTTTTTATTGTAGTTCCTTGCTCCCCTTTCCCTCCTAACTTCCGCTTCTTCACTTCCTTTATTATTATTATCGAATCCCTAGCGTCAACTTCCCCTACTTAACAGTTTTTTTGTTTTTCATCCCTTATAAGTTCGGGCTTCCCCTTTTAGTTTTTCCCCTTTTAAAGGATTATTGAGAAATGTTCCTTTTTTTTTTTTAATATGTTTGCCCCCTTTTTCCCCGTCCCCTCCCACTTATTATTATTTTATAGTAAACCGTAATACAAAACAAAATCAAGGCTTTCTTTTTCCCCCCTCTTTATTATTCGCCCAGCACTCACCTCCCTCCCCCCAACCCTTTCTTCATTCCCGCCTTCCCCTTACCTTCATTATTAATTCAAAACACCATAAAATATTAAACTGAAAAACCCACACTGCGTACACATGACTTCCCCCTTTAAAATTAATTAAAAAATCAATTTAAACCCCGCGTATCACAACAAAACAAGAAGATCAACTTCCTTCCTTCCCCTTTAGGTCAAATGGGTTAAGACAATCGCTGTACAATTAAAGTTATATTTTTTTTACTGTGACGGTCATTATTGACACGCAATGGGGGGGGGTGGGTGGGGAGTGGGGATTGGGGGTGGGGGGGGGGGGCTGGCCTGGGGGTTGGGTGGTTGTGTGTTGTATCGTCCCCCGCCCCCCGCCCTTTTTCCTTGCCACCCCTTTCCCGCCTTGCCCCGCCCGGTGCCGTGCTCCAACCGCTCCGTGGCCCTTTTCCTTCCCTCCTCATTAAATCCTCCTCACCTTCCTCCTCCTCCACCCTTCCTCCCGCCCTCCTTCTCCCCTCCTCCTCTCAACCATCCTCCGCGCTTTAATACTTAACTGGGTTTCAGTAGCATTTGTGGGTAAAGAGACACAAGGGTGATGAAGTGAAATGAACCCTTACAGGGCAGTTGTATAATTGTGTGGAGGCAGTGTGGCTAGAGCAGTCTCCATGCTATACATCCCGCCTTCAGCAAAAGATAGGCTTAATTTAGAGTAAAAACACCTTACAACCTTTCCATTTCGCCCCCTTAGTCTGCCCTTCGTCTTCCTCTGAACTCTGCACCACCAATGCTGCCTGAAAAACCTGTGATCTCCATTGCGTAACTGCCTGCCCAACCCCCCCCAGTCTAAACAGAGACTTATATTGGAATTGGTCGGTTACCTTTCAAATTTGACTATGGGCAAAAAGCCCAAGTGCGAGGAGGAGTGACTGAGTGTGTGGTAAATGATTTGTACTCAATCTTGCTCCTGCGATAAGGTTGGCAGAAGGCCTCCGTTCCTCCTATCACAGCGCGAACAAATGAAGTAAAAAAGCATTGTACTGCCCTGAATAATCTTGTGACATTTGGAAGGTGTGGACTGATTACTAATTCCCACACAAGCCAGGCAAGATGGTCAGCACTCAGGTTAATTAACAACTTAAAAAATGTCAAAAAAGGGGGTATGTAGGCATTTTTAAAATATGTAAAGCAGGCTATGTTTTCCCCATGTCCTTATACATACGTGTACCAGTCTCATGAAATGTCCCAGCCATTTAAAGTTTTTCTGGAACATACATCAACTTCCCCTTTAATGCGTATCACACCAATTTTAAGGCTTATAACACCAACTTCCCCTTTAAGGCATCACATCCAATTTTATCACACAATTTCCCCTGTAATGCATATCACATCAACACTACCCACCCTTTAACACGTTTCACACCAAACTTCCCTTTACGTGTATCACCCAATTCCACTATAAGCATACACACACACTACTCCTTTCAGGCATATCACCCAACTTTCCCTTTAACGCATAATTGACTCACACTTCCCTTTAACATGTATCACACCAACTTACCTTTAACATTTATCTACAACCAACTTTCCCTTTAACATGTATCACACCAACTTCCCTTTAACATGTGCACACCAACTTACCCTTAAGGATATTGCAACATCTCACTTTAGAGTATTCCTATCAACCTCCCTTTAGCAAGAATCGCATCAACTCCACCTTTAGCGTGTATAACATCAACTTCCTCTTATCGTGTATCATCATAACTCCCTCTTTACCACATATTGCATCAAATCCCCTTTCAGTGGCAATCACAACACTCTTTAATACGTATCGCATCAACCTTCACTTAGAGACGAATCACATCAACTCCCCCTTTAGCGGGTATTGCCATCAACATCCCCTTTAGTGCATATCATCACACTACATCACTTCCCTTTAGTGTGTATCACATCAACTTCCCCTTTAGTGTGTATCACTCAACTTCCCTTTAGTGTGTATCACATCAACTTCCCCTTTAGTGCGTATCACATCATCACCTCCCCTTTAGCACGTATCACATCAACAACACCCCCTTTTAGCAGCGTATCACATCAACTTCCCCTTTAGTGTTACAATCAACTTCCCCGTTTTAGTGTTCATCACATCAAGCTTCCCTTTAGTGGCGTATTTCATCAAATTCCCCTTTAGCAGTATCACATAATCACTTCCCTTTAGTGTGTATCACATCAACTTCCCCTTTAGAGCGTATTCATCAACTTCCCCTTTAGCACGTATCACATCAACTTCCCCTTTAGTGTGTATCACATCAACTTCCCTTTAGTGTGTAGAATCAACTCCTTTGTGTATCACTCAATCAACTTCCCCTTTAGTGTGTATCACACTCAACTTCCCCTTTAGTGTGTATCACATCAACTGCCCCTTTAGTGCGTATTTCATCATTCGCTACATATTCCCCTTTGAGTGTATCACATCAACTTCCCTTTAGTGTGATATCACATCAACTTCCCCTTTAGTGTGTATCACATCAACTTCCCCTTTAGTGTGTATCACATCAACTTCCCTTTAGTGTGTATCACATCAACTTACGCCCTTCTAGTGTGTATCATATCAACTTCCCTTTAGTGCGTATTTCATCAACTTCCCCTTTAGGGTAGTGCACATATCGCATCAACCTTCCCCTTTAGTGATCGATAGCATCAACTTCCCTTAAACGCTATGCACAATGCTTCTCCCTTTAATGTCGTATCACATCAACTTTCCCCTTTTAGATCAATGGGTTAGACATGCTGACATTTAAGTTATTTTTTTAACATGTGATCGGTCATATTGCACGGGCAATGTCCCCCCCGAAAACACGAATTTTCTTGCAGAAATCACACATGGAAAAGAAAGGTGAAGTGATAAGATCGTGCGCTGTAATACTGGGGTTATCATTAGTTTTGTGGGGTAAGAGACACAAGGTGTGAAGTGAAATGAACCCCTTACAGTGCAGTTGTATTGCAGTGTGGCAGCTCCATCCCATTCACAGCTTAATTAAGTAAAACTACACATTTCCTTAGCTGCCTTCTCTGAACTCTGCACCAGACTGCTGAAAACTGTGATCTCCATTGGTAACTGCCTGCCCAACCCCCAGTACAAGAGACTTATCTGGAATTGGTCGGTTTACCTTTCAATCTTGACTATGGGCAAACCACAAGTGAGAGGAAGTGACTGAGTGTGTGGTCACATGACTTTGTTACATCACACGGTCTGCTGCTCCTCATAATTGACAGCTCCTTCCTCCTATCACAGCAACAAAATGAAGTAAAGCATTGTACTGCCCTGAATAATCTGTGACATTTGGAAGGTGTGACTTGATTCACTCAATTCACCAACAGATGGCAGCACTCAGGTTAATTAACTTAAAAAATGTCAATAAAAGGGGGTATGTAGGCATTTTTAAAATATGTAAAGCAGGCTATGCTTTTCCCCATGTCCTTATACATACGTGTACCAAGTCTCATGAAAATTGTCCCAGCCATTTAAAGTTTTTCTGGAACATACATACATATACACATACATACACACATACATACATTGACTTTTATATATATATATATATATATATATATATACTGTATATAGATAGTGTTGAAGCCTGACAGAAGCAATTTTCTTCATGCTGCCGCTCCTCATAGAAATTATATTGGGAGATAGAAGGTACCAACCCTACCTCAGGTACATTTAATTTTAAAGGGTATCTACACTGATAAAACAAAATGGCATTTAGTTTTATTAAAGAACAGGAGGTAAAGGAGCTGTGTCTTCAATTAAACCGCATGTGCATAGAATACTAGCAAGGAGATGTAATAAAAGTTCTTTTAAAAATGGTGCTAATTTTGCCCCAACCAATCAGATGTTAGCTTTCGAATGTTAAATAAGATCTGATTGGTTGGGGCAAAATTAGCACCATTTTTAACCATGAGAACTTTTATTGAACCTCCCTCCGTGAGACTATGCGGCAGAGGAGCGTTTGATCGGGTAAGTATCTTACCTTCTCTCCCGGCTCCTGCAGGTTTTATTAAAGACACAGCTCCTTTACCTCCTAGTTCTTCAATAAAACTAAATGCCATTTTGTTTTATCAGTGGAGATACCCTTTAACTGTTTTTGCACACAAGTTTATATGCACAATTGTTCTCCTTTAACGCACGAGTTCCGGTCTCCTTTAATAAAATGTCCTAATGCTTAACGGGTGTGGATTAACGTAGGTTAATGCAAACGTAGGTGTGATTAGCATAGCAGACATTTAAAATGTGCAGCTCTAGATGCCATCAAAAGGGCGTCTGGTAAACATGTTGGATATTCTTGCAAGAATCAATTTGTAAAGTTCCCATAGTGAGAATTGCTATTGATTTGTGTGAATTGCTGGTTTGTGGGAAAAGCTATTCAGGGCCCTAGCTCCAGTGTGAACCCCTGAGCTGTAGTAGGTTTCTTTTAGTAGGAGAAAGTAACATTTCTGTCTGTTGTTCTGCTGGTTAAATATCAAAGCCTCCCAATAAAGTGCAAAAATGGATTAAATTTACGAACAGTATATTAGATGTGACATTTAAAAGAAGTAGGGTCAATTTCTTTGCAGTAATTTCCGCAAGATTGATGTATGAAACACATTCCTAATCAGGATTCATTTTCTTCTTTCTTTTTTTTTATTTTTTTTAATATACCGAATGTGAACAATACACAGTTGTTCGTTTTTTTACTCAAGCTAAACACAGCAATATAACATAGATGGCTCATTAATTTTCCTATCTAGGTTCTCATGAAAAATCTCATACTGCTACTGTCATAAGAATAAAGGTTTTATGTCTTAGGCGGAATAAAAATCAGTAATATTGACAGACCTGGTGAAAGAAAAAAGAAAGAAATAGAAGAAGTGAACAAACTAGGCTTTTTTTGGTCTTCAGACTCATCAGAACCATCAATAAATTACCTTTTTATTACTTGAAAAAAATGTTTAGAGACCTGGACTCTCTACAGTGAATCCATAGCATGCACAGCAGATAAAACATATTAGGTGCATTAGATACAGGGCATGGCCAAGTCTCATGGACTATGTAGGGAAAGGAAGTCGTTGGACAGGTGGAACAGAGTTGGGCATGACTATGGCCTGAATGTACCTTCAAAGTGTCCTTTTGTGCACACATCAAGTCAGCTCTATGTTTAGAAAAGGAATATAAAATAATACCAAGCCAATACAATCAATTATAAATCAAAGTGACCCACAAATTTAATGGTTAGCTTGGGAATAAAGAACACTTTAAACAAAAAGTTATTCCTCAATTAGCAAAATTTTGCACAGTACCAAACCGCTATGGTATTGTATACTGTAGGCAATTATACACTTATGATTGCGATCATAAATGTATGATTAATTGTATGACCGTGATTGCAATTTCGTGACAGTAATTGAAATAACTATACCACAAGATTATAAATACTGCCCTTAATGAATACTATGTAAACTATGATCTAGCCTCAGAGAAGGTGGGGGGGGGTAGACAAATACACACAATACATTGTTTGGTTGGAGTTAAATTATATAAGGCTTCTAATACACAGGTTAGGAAATTTACCCGTGGCCACAGACACTTAAAGTGGGGTTAATGTTATGCTAATTAGAGATGGCTCGAAACTGAACCCGAATTCAGCCCGAACTATATGAATTCGGATGCACTCAAACGGTTCAGGCTCAAATTAAAATTCAATAATTATCGAATCTACAGGCCATTCACTAACCCTCGAATAAAGCGTTTGATTTTCGGCAATCCTCGAATGTAGTTGCCGATTTCAGTAACTCTCATATGTAGCGTTCATTTACGTTAACCCTCAAATGTAGCGTTCATTTACGTTAACCATCGAATGTAGCGTTCATTTACGTTAACCATCGAATGTAGCATTTTGTAACCCTCGAATTGACCGTAACCCTTGAATGTAGCATGTGGAAAATCCAATAATTACCCGATCAAGGGGTAGGAAATGTTTAACCAAGTTTTAGTGACAGGTGCATGTTCCCCAGACCATTGCAAGAGATACCATTGAGACAACAAGAGACACCAGCGGCTGTGCTACTCTTCTGCTGTGAATATTTAATGCCACCTAATACCCGACATTATATTGTCACGTTGGGTTAAATTTATCCCCAAGAGTGTTTTTAAAACTGTTCCGCACAGCAGAGAACTGGGGTCAGGAGAAGGGATGCACAAACCCACAGGAATTTGTCCCGTTGAATGGTTTGCCAAAAGGATTTATATTTTAACACAGAATTTCAGTTTGACAGACATGAAATTTTCAGAGAAGGTGGTGGGGGGGTAGACGAATACAGACACAATGCATAATTTGGTTGGAGTTAAATTATATAAGGCTTCTAATACACGTTAGGAAATTTACCCATGGCCACAGCCTCTTAAAGTGGGGTTAATGTCCTGCTAATTAGGGACGGCTCGAACCTGAACCCGAATTCAGCCCGAACTATATGAGTTCAGATGCACTCAAATGGTTCGAACTTGTTCGGGCTCGAACTAAAATTTGATGATTATCTAATCTACAGGCCATTCACTAACCCTCGAATAAAGCGTTTGATTTCCGGTAATCCTCAAATGTAGCTGCCGATTTCAGTAACTCTTGAATGTAGCGTTCATTTTCGGTAACCTTCGAATGTAGAGTTCGTTTTCGTTAACTTTCGAATGTAGAGTTCGTTCTCATTAACCCTCGAATGTAGCATTCAGTAACCCTCAAATTGACCGTAACCCTTGAATGTAGCATGCGGAAAACCCAACAATTGGAAGGAAATGTTTAACCAAGAGACATAAGTGGCTGTGCTACTCTTCTGCTGTGAATATTTAATGCCACCTAATACCTGACATTATGTAGTCACGTTGGGTTAAATTTATCCCCAAGAGATACATTTTTAAAAATGTTCCGCACAGCAGAGAACTGGGGTAGTCAGGAGAAGGGATGCACAAACCCACAGGAATTTGTCCCGTTGAATGGTTTGCCAAAAGGATTTATATTTTAACATATAACAGAAGGCATCTTGCAGTCTCATGCTATAGAAGGTGTTTCTCCATTTTTATGCTCAGTGGAGGGATTTTTGATCCTTGACATGAAATTTTGCGTAAATTAGGCTTCGACTGTTGAGATTTTCAGTAGTTCCGATGAAAGGAATTTTGTTAGTTTGACAAGTCAGGTTTACTTTACTGTACATGCCTATAACTTTGGATTTACAGCAGCTAGATACATCATTCATAGGCTTGTTTGAAAGTATGCTTTTTGTATTGAGGGCACTTGAATGGGGACAACAGTTATCATTTAAAGTTGCAAGATTCCTACATGGTGCTCACTGCTCAGTTTCTGCAAACTGGTAAGATGTCAGCCGTGGCACAAGAGGAAATTTATAATGTCATTGCTCATGTTAGAGACTACCCATAGGCTTTCCTACCTCTTTGGGAAATAAAGCATAGTTTTCCTTAATGAGTAATGAGTAATGAGTTCAGTTTATGTATTTAAAAAAAAAGTTATTTTCATTAGGCTACCCAAAACATAAAATATAAAATAAAACTGTTGTGTCATTATCTAAATTTTAAGTATGGGATCTGTCACTGTATAATTTTACAGAAACACAAATAGAAAGCTTCAAAAAAGATATACAGTAGTAGTGTAGCTTCAACCAATTAACAAGACTGAATAAACCCCCTTCTATTCAATCTTATGTCAGTGAACTCTGCCCCAAGGGATGTCTTATTCATTTCATTCAGCTAGTTGTGACCCTAATTACACTTTAAAATAGAGAGACTGATCTGGTCACTAGTCTATGCATCATGACCCCTGCACAATATACATTGATTTAAAGTCTCCTACATATGGATGAATTCATTGTTCTCTCTTCATCTGTACAATGTGGTGCACATTGAATAATAATTTTAATGGTGACTTAAAACCACTGCTGTATTTATTTACTTGTAGTATAATTTACACCTCCATAAGAAACTAGATCTCGGGCACAAAGAATTACAGCTAATTTATTATCTGTAAAGCTGAAGAATAAATTTTAGACTATAAATATTTAACCTTTGTCTCTTAGGTATATTACTTTCATTACCTCTTTTGTTTCAGATTTTATTAATTTAGTCCTACTGTAAAACAGACTCAGCACTCACCTCTCAATTAAGACCTGTAATGAGTTATATTTTAGTCATATGGAGAAGTTTAAAGAAATAGCTAAAGGTAAATGTTTAAAGAATAAGAGGAATGCAGAGAATATTTCCGAATAACCTTTCATTTTAATGGCAGAAAGGAAATGAAAATGTAAAACCGTAGGCTACTCTGTTTGTATGTCACTAATGCAGCTTTATGTTAAAATGTCAATGTTAGTTCTCATGGAAGGATAGTAGCACCACTTTACAATTATTGGCGGTATTATCTTCAATTTAACCTTATGTGTCCTTAACTAAAAGGTCACTCATCGGTAACTTTACGTATAGGTAACTTTAAGTAGATTGTAATCAGAAATATACAATGTAGTAAGGTGTACAGTACAACTCCTTCAGATAGACTATAGATTGACTGAACCTAAAGTGATTGGTGCAGCCAGGGGAGCTGGCTTTGCACTACACTTTATGGAGGAGGGAAGACAGTGAACTGTTTAATGTATGTCAGCTCCCCAGGCCCATAGGCAAATATTTTATAAAGTAACATAAATAAGAAAAAGGTGGAGAGTCTAGAAGCAGGAACACTGTCCTATATTTTTCTTTAGTTTATTTGTCTATCTAAGTGACATATGATGAAGCTCTCCAAATCTGAATGTTTTCTGGCTATATATTTACAGTATTTTCTGGTTATATATTTACAGTATTTTCTAGTTATGTATTTACAGTATTTTGCAACCTTCATTGCTGCGTGGATCCAAATAATTCTAAAATCACTGAAAAGTGTAAAAATGTCAAACAAAGCTGAAAAATGGCACGAGGAATGAGTTAACAATAAAATCTATTGTGTTAGGGAACCAGTATAACAGCTCCCACCCATATGTTAATGCAAATATACAATGATTACTATATACAGGGGGCTAACACAAAATAAAATAGCTTTGATCAGTCTTTTATGGTATTAAAGAAATGATTTTGTGATCTCATGAATTTTCAAAAAGTTTCTCTGGAAAACCAATATTTCCACAAAAGTTATTCCATCTCTAGACAATACATACACGATATATGCAAACATACAAAAGCACTAAACACGTATCAGCATGTCAAAAATTCAGCAGTGAAAAGGCAAAAATCTTTGGTCACATTCTGGGCATAGAAAATGCAAAATAAAAAATTCTCTTCAGTTCTGTTCAAATTGAATATTCAGTTCTGCTGAATTCTAACACGTTCCTCAAATCCGTTGACAGAAACAAAACTTTTGTTTGTTCAACTATGGTTACAAGAGCTCCAATTTAAAGGTGAATTATAGGGAATTAAACCCACCCACTCCCAATGAAAGTACCCAGGGTGGGGAGTCCCTAATGTGCAAAGTTCTTATCCCGGGTTTAAAACTATCTCACTTGCTTTGTGTGACTGAATTAATTTTACCCGATTTGGGGGGCACAGCTCATCTTCCTATTGGATTATTGGCTGTAGGATTAAACCAGAAGTGGATTGTTTTGATTTGGTTACAAGAGCTCAATTTTATTTATGTTTTGATTTGGTTACAAGACCTCCATTTTATTTATGTTTTGATTTGGTTACAAGAGCTCCATTTTATTTATGTTTTGATTTGGTTCAAGAGCTCCATTTTATTTATGTAAGATAGTAACATAGTAATTAAGGTTGAATAAAGACATTCGTCCATCAAGTCCAACCTATTCCCCTTTTTTTTTTTTTTTTTTAACCCTACCTAACAGTTGATCCAGAGGAAGGCAAAAAACCCCAGCTAAAAAGGGGGGGGGAAAATTCCCTCCTGACTCCAAACGGCAATCGGAAAGTATCCCTGGATCAACCAGATCTATATGCATTAGTACCAGTAATTCTCAATATTTTTTAGTTTTAGAAACTTATCCAGGCCAGCCTTTTTTAAAGTTATTCAATGAACTTGCCATTACCACCTCTGCTGGAAGACAGTTCCACAGTTTCACCGTTCTCACTGTAAAGAAACCCCTCCTAACCTGAAGATGAAACTTTTCTTCCAACCTTAAAGGATGTCCACGAGTCCTCTGATATGACCTATTAGTGAACAAGTGCACCAGAAGTTTCACTGTATGGGCCATTAATATATTGTATAAGGTTATCATGTCCCCACGCAACCGCCGCTTCCAATGTAAACAGCCCTAACTTGTCTAATCTGCCTGCATATTCAAGCCTCCTTCCCCTTATTAATTTAGTTGCCCTTCTCTGGCTGCTTTCCCATTTCCAAGATGTCCCTTTTGTATATGGGATTCCAAAACTGCACTGCATATTCAAATGAGGCCTTACCAGTGCCTTGTAAAGAGGGAGAATAATATTTTTCTCTCTTGAATCTATTCCCCTCTTTATACTCTTTATGTTTTGGTTTGGTTACAAGAGCTCCATTTTAATGCTGTTTTGATTTGATTACAAGAGCTCCATTTTAATTCTGGTTTGGTTTGGTTACAAGAGCTCCATTTTATTTATTTTGGTTTGGTTACAAGAGCTCCATTTTAATTATGTTTTGATTTGGTTACAAGAGCTCCATTTTATTTATGTTTTGGTTTGGTTACAAGAGCTCCATTTTAATTCTGTTTTGATTTGGTTACAAGAGCTCCATTTTATTTATGTTTTGGTTTGGTTACAAGAGCTCCATTTTATTTATGTTTTGATTTGGTTACAAGAGCTCCATTTTATTTATGTTTTGGTTTGGTTACAAGAGCTCCATTTTAATTATGTTTTGATTTGGTTACAAGAGCTCCATTTTAATTCTGTTTTGATTTGGTTACAAGAGCTCCATTTTAATTCTGTTTTGATTTGGTTACAAGAGCTCCATTTTATTTATGTTTTGGTTTGGTTACAAGAGCTCCATTTTATTTATGTTTTTGATTTGGTGTACAAGAGCTCCTTTTTAATTCTGTTTGATTTGGTTACAAGAGCTCCATTTTATTTATGTTTTGGTTTGGTTACAAGAGCTCCATTTTAATTCTGTTTTGATTTGGTTACAAGAGCTCCATTTTAATTATGTTTTGGTTTGGTTACAAGAGCTCCATTTTATTTATGTTTTGATTTGGTTACAAGAGCTCCATTTTAATGCTGTTTTGGTTTGGTTACAAGAGCTCCATTTTATTTATGTTTTGATTTGGTTACAAGAGCTCCATTTTATTTATGTTTTGGTTTGGTTACAAGAGCTCCATTTTATTTATGTTTTGGTTTGGTTACAAGAGCTCCATTTTATTTATGTTTTGATTTGGTTACAAGAGCTCCATTTTATTTATGTTTTGGTTTGGTTACAAGAGCTCCATTTTATTTATGTTTTGGTTGGTTTTACAAGAGCTCCATTTTATTATGTTTTGATTTTGGTTACAAGAGCTCCATTTTAATTATGTTTTGGTTTGGTTACAAGAGCTCCATTTTATTTATGTTTTGGTTTGGTTACAAGAGCTCCATTTTAATGCTGTTTTGGTTACAAGAGCTCCATTTTATTTATGTTTTGATTTGGTTACAAGAGCTCCATTTTAATTATGTTTTGGTTTGGTTACAAGAGCTCCATTTTAATGCTGTTTTGGTTTGGTTACAAGAGCTCCATTTATTTATGTTTTGATTGGTTACAAGAGCTCCATTTTATTTATGTTTTTGATTTGGTTACAAGAGCTCCCATTTTATTATGTTTTGATTGGTTACAAGAGCTCAATTTTAATTCTGTTTTGGTTTGGTTCAAGAGCTCCATTTTATTTATGTTTTGGTTTGGTTACAAGAGCTCCATTTTATTTATGTTTTGGTTTGGTTACAAAGCTCCATTTTTTATGTTTTGGTTTGGTTACAAGAGCTCCATTTTATTTATGTTTTGATTTGGTTACAAGAGCTCCATTTTATTTATGTTTTTGGTTTGGTTACAAGAGCTCCATTTTAATTCTGTTTTGTGTTTGGTTACAGAGCTAATTTTAATTCTGTTTTGGTTTGGTTACAAAGAGCTCCATTTTAATTCTGTTTTGGTTTGGTTACAAGAGCTATTTTAATTCTGTTTTGGTTTGGTTACAAGAGCTCCATTTTTTTATGTTTTTGGTTTGGTTACAAGAGCTCCATTTTAATTCTTTTTGTTTGGTTACAAAGCTAATTTTAATTCTGTTTTGGTTTGGTTACAAGAGCTCCATTTTATTTATGTTTTGGTTTGGTTACAAGAGCTCCATTTTAATTCTGTTTTGGTTTGGTTCAAGAGCTAAATTTTAATTCTGTTTTGGTTTGGTTACAAGAGCTCCATTTTAATTCTGTTTTGGTTTGGTTACAAGAGCTAAATTTTAATTCTGTTTTGGTTTGGTTACAAGAGCTCCATTTTATTTATGTTTTGGTTTGGTTACAAGAGCTCCATTTTATTATGTTTTGGTTTGGTTACAAGAGCTCCATTTTATTTATGTTTGGTTTGGTTACAAGAGCTCCATTTTATTTATGTTTTGATTTGGTTACAAGAGCTCCATTTTATTATGTTTTTGATTTGGTTACAGAGCTCCATTTTAATTCTGTTTTGGTTTGGTTACAAGAGCTCCATTTTATTTATGTTTTGGTTTGGTTACAAAGTTCCATTTTATTTATGTTTGGTTTGGTTACAAGAGCTCCATTTTATTTATGTTTTGATTTGGTTACAAAGAGCTCCATTTTAATTATGTTTTGGTTTGGTTACAAGAGCTCCATTTTTTTTTATTTTTTTGTTTTGTTTTTTCAGATTTTGCTTTTTTTTTTTTTGTTGTTTTTTTGTTTTATTTGTATTTATTTTTTTTGGTTTTGGTTTCGAGCTCCATTTTTATTCTGTTTTGGTTTGGTTACAGAGTTCCCTTTTTTTTGTTTTGGTTTGGTTCAAGGCCCCTTATTTTTGTTTTGTTTGTTCAGGCTCCATTTTTTCTGTTTTGGTTTGGTTACAAGAGCTCCCATTTTATTTGTTTTGGTTTGGTTACAAGAGCTCCATTTTATTTATGTTTTGATTTGGTTACAAGAGCTCCATTTTATTTGTTTTGGTTTGGTTACAAGAGCTCCATTTTATTTGTTTGGTTTTGGTTACAAGAGCTCCATTTTAATTGTTTTTGATTTGGTTACAAGAGCTCCCATTTTATTTATGTTTTGGTTTGGTTACAAAGCTCCATTTTAATTATGGTTTTGGTTTGGTTACAAGAGCTCCATTTTATTTATGTTTTGGTTTGGTTACAAGAGCTCCATTTTAATTATGTTTTGATTTGGTTACAAGAGCTCCATTTTATTTATGTTTTGGTTTGGTTACAAGAGCTCCATTTTATTTATGTTTTGATTTGGTTACAAGAGCTCCATTTTAATTATGTTTTGGTTTGGTTACAAGAGCTCCATTTTAATTTATGTTTTGATTGGTTACAAGAGCTCCATTTTAATCTGTTTTGATTTGTTACAAGCCCATTTTATTTATGTTTTGGTTTGGTTACAAGAGCTCCATTTTAATTATGTTTTGTTTTGGTTACCAAGAGCTTCCATTTTAATTATGTTTTTGGTTTGGTTACAAGAGCTCCATTTTATTTATGTTTTGAGTTTGGTTACAGAGCTCCATTTTAATTATGTTTTGGTTTGGTTACAAGAGCTCCATTTTATTTATGTTTTGTTTGGTTACAAGAGCTCCATTTTAATTGTTTTGATTTGGTTACAAGAGCTCCATTTATTTATGTTTTGGTTTGGTTACAGAGCTCCATTTTAATTTGTTTTGGTTTTGGTTCAAGAGCTCCATTTTATTTATGTTTTGATTTGGTTACAAGAGCTCCATTTTATTATGTTTTTGTTTTTGGTTACAGAGCTCATTTTATTTGTTTTGATTTGGTTTACAAGAGCTCCATTTTATTATTTGTTTTGGTTTGGTTACAAGAGCTCCATTTTTATTTATTTGTTTTGATTTGGTTACAAAGAGCTCCATTTTAATGCTGTTTTTGTTTGGTTACAAGAGCTCCATTTTATTTATGTTTTGGTTTGGTTACAAAGAGCTCCATTTTATTATGTTTTGGTTGGTTACAAGAGCTCCATTTTAATTCTGTTTTGATTTGGTTTACAAGAGCTCCATTTTAATTAGTTTTGATTTGGTTACAAGAGCTCCATTTTAATGCGTTTGTTTTGGTTACAAGAGCTCCATTTAATTATGTTTTGGTTTGGTTACAGCATCTCCATTTTAAATGCTGTTTTGGTTTGGTTACAGAGCTCCATTTTATTTATGTTTTGTTTGGTTACAAGAGCTCCATTTTATTTATGTTTTGGTTTGGTTACAAGAGCTCCATTTTAATTATGTTTTGATTTGGTTACAGAGCTCCATTTTATTGTTTTGGTTTGGTTACAAGAGCTCCATTTTATTTTATTGTTTTGATTTGGTTACAAGAGCTCCATTTTAATTTGTTGGTTTTGGTTATCAAGAGCTCCATTTTATTTTGTTTTGATTTGGTTACAGAGCTCCATTTAATTTGTTTTGGTTTGGTTACAAGAGCTCCATTTTATTATGTTTTGATTTGGTTACAAGAGCTCCATTTTAATTCTGTTTTGGTTTGGTTACAAGAGCTCCATTTTATTTATGTTTTGATTTGGTTACAAGAGCTCCATTTAATTTGTTTTGATTTGGTTACAAGAGCTCCATTTATTTATGTTTTGGTTTGGTTACAAGAGCTCTCTTTTATTCTGTTTGGTTTGGTTACAAGAGCTCCATTTTATTTATGTTTGATTTGGTTACAAGAGCTCCATTTTATTATGTTTTTGATTTGGTTACAAGAGCTCCATTTTAATTATGTTTTGATTTGGTTACAAAGCTCCATTTTATTTATGTTTTGGTTTGGTTACAAGAGCTCCATTTTATTATTGTTTTGGTTTGGTTACAAGAGCTCCATTTTATTTATGTTTTGGTTTGGTTACAAGAGCTCTCCATTTTAATTCTGTTTTGGTTTGGTTACAAAGCTCCATTTATTTATTTTTTGATTTGGTTACAAGAGCTCCATTTTAATGCTGTTTTTTTTGGTTACAAGAGCTCCATTTTATTTGTTTTGATTTGGTTACAAGAGCTCCATTTTATTATGTTTTTGATTTGGTTACAAGAGCTCCCATTTAATTCTGTTTTGGTTTGGTTACAAGAGCTCCATTTTATTTATGTTTGGTTTGGTTACAGAGCTCCATTTTAATTATGTTTTGTTTGGTTACAAGAGCCCTTTTATTTGTTTTGATTTGGTTACAAGAGCTCCATTTTAATTCTGTTTGGTTTGGTTACAAGAGCCCTTTTATTATGTTTTGGTTTTGGTTACAAGAGCTCCATTTATTTATTGTTTGGTTTGGTTACAAGAGCTCCATTTTATTTATGTTTTGGTTTGGTTACAAGAGCTCCATTTAATTCTGTTTTGGTTTGGTTACAAGAGCTCCATTTTATATTATGTTTTGTTTGGTTACAAGAGCTCCATTTTAATTATGTTTTGTTTGGTTACAAGAGCTCCATTTTATTTATGTTTTGATTTGGTTACAAGAGCTCCATTTTATTTATGTTTTGGTTTGGTTACAAGAGCTCCATTTTAATTCTGTTTTGGTTTGGTTACAAGAGCTCCATTTTATTTATGTTTTGATTTGGTTACAAGAGCTCCATTTTATTTATGTTTTGATTTGGTTACAAGAGCTCCATTTTATTTATGTTTTTGATTTGGTTACAAGAGCTCCATTTTATTTATGTTTTGATTTGGTTACAAGAGCTCCATTTTAATTTGTTTTTGGTTTGGTTACAAGAGCTCCATTTTAATTCTGTTTTGGTTTGGTTACAAGAGCTCCATTTTATTTATTTTTTGTTTGGTTACAAGAGCTCCATTTTATTTTGTTTTGGTTTGGTTACAAGAGCTCCATTTTAATTTCTGTTTTGGTTTGGTTACAAAGCTCCATTTTATTTATTTTTTGGTTTGGTTACAAGAGTCCATTTTATTTATGTTTTGTTTGGTTACAAGAGCTCCATTTTAATTCTGTTTTGGTTTGGTTACAAGAGCTCCATTTTATTTATGTTTTGATTTGGTTACAAGAGCTCCATTTTAATTATGTTTTGGTTTGGTTACAAGAGCTCCATTTTATTTATGTTTTGATTTGGTTACAGAGCTCCATTTTATTTATGTTTTGTTTGGTTACAAGAGCTCCATTTTATTATGTTTTGTTTGGTTACAAGAGCTCCATTTTATTCTGTTTTGGTTTGGTTACAAAGAGCTCCATTTTAATTTCTGTTTTGGTTTGGTTACAAGAGCTCCATTTTATATTTTATTTGTTATTTTTTTTTACAAGCTCCATTTTATTTCTGTTTTGGTTTGGTTACAAGAGCTCCATTTTAATTCTGTTTTGGTTTGGTTACAAGAGCTCCATTTTAATTCTGTTTTGGTTTGGTTACAAGAGCTCCATTTTAATTATGTTTTGGTTACAAGAGCTCCATTTTAATTCTGTTTTGGTTACAAGAGCTCCATTTTATTTATGTTTTGATTTGGTTACAAGAGCTCCATTTTATTTATGTTTTGATTTGGTTACAAGAGCTCCATTTTAATTCTGTTTTGGTTTGGTTACAAGAGCTCCATTTTAATTTATGTTTTGATGTTGGTTACAAGAGCTCCATTTTTTATTTATGTTTTGATTTGGTTACAAGAGCTCCATTTTAATTGTTTTTTGGTTACAAGAGCTCCATTTTATTTTGTTTTTGATTTGGTTACAAGAGCTCCATTTTATTTATGTTTTTGTTTGGTTACAAGAGCTCCATTTAATTATTTTTTTGGTTACAAGAGCTCCATTTTATTTATGTTTTGATTTGGTTACAAGAGCTCCATTTAATTGTTTTTGATTTGGTTACAAGAGCTCCATTTTTTTATGTTTTGGTTTGGTTACAAGAGCTCCATTTTAATTATGTTTTGTTTGGTTACAAGAGCTCCCATTTTAATCTGTTTTGTTGGTACAAGAGCCCATTTTATTTATGTTTTGTTGGTTACAAGAGCTCCTTTTATTAGTTTTGATTTGGTTACAAGAGCTCCATTTATTTTATGTTTTGATTTGGTTACAAGAGCTCCATTTAATTTATGTTTGGTTTGGTTACAAGAGCTCCATTTTAATTCTGTTTTGGTTTGGGTTACAAGAGCTCCATTTTATTCTGTTTTGGTTTGGTTACAAGAGCTCCATTTTATTATGTTTTGTTTGGTTACAAGAGCTCCATTTTAATTATGTTTTGATTTGGTTACAAGAGCTCCCTTTTATTTATGTTTTGTTTGGTTACAAGAGCTCCATTTTATTTTTGTTTTGTTTGGTTACAAGAGCTCCATTTTAATTCTGTTTTGGTTTGGTTACAAGAGCTCCATTTTATTATGTTTTGATTTGGTTACAAGAGCTCCATTTTATTTATTTTTTGTTTGGTTACAAGAGCTCCATTTTAATTCTGTTTTGGTTTGGTTACAAGAGCTCCATTTTATTTATGTTTTGATTTGGTTACAAGAGCTCCATTTTAATTATGTGTTTTGGTTTGGTTACAAGAGCTCCATTTATTTAGTTTTGGTTTGGTTACAAGAGCTCCATTTTATTTATGTTTTGTTTTGGTTACAAGAGCTCCATTTAATTGTTTTGTTTGGTTACAGAGTCCATTTAATTCGTTTTGGTTTGGTTACAAGAGCTCCATTTTATTTAGTTTTGGATTTGGTTACAAGAGCTCCTTTTTATGTTTTTTTTGGTTTGGTTACAAGAGCTCCATTTAATTTATGTTTTGGTTTGGTTACAAGAGCTCCATTTTATATTTATGTTTTGGTTTGGTTACAAGAGCTCCATTTTAATCTGTTTTGGTTTGGTTACAAGAGCTCCATTTATTCTGTTTTGGTTTGGTTACAAGAGCTCCATTTTAATTATGTTTTGTTGGTTACAAGAGCTCCTTTTTAATTCTGTTTTGTGGTTACAAGAGCTCCATTTTATTATATGTTTTTGTTTGGTTACAAGAGCTCCATTTTAATTCTGTTTTGTTTTGGTTACAAGAGCTCCATTTTATTTATGTTTTGGTTACAAGAGCTCCATTTTATTCTGTTTTGGGGTTACAAGAGCTCCATTTTATTTATGTTTTTGATTTGGTTACAAGAGCTCCATTTTAATTGCTGTTTTTGATTTGGTATACAAGAGCTCCATTTTAATTTGTTTTTGTTTGGTTACAAGAGCTCCATTTTATTTATGTTTTGTTTGGTTACAAAGAGTCTCCATTTATTTATGTTTTGGTTTGGTTACAAGAGCTCCATTTAAATGTGTTTTGGATTTGGTTACAAGAGCTCCATTTTATTTATGTTTTGGTTTGGTTACAAGAGCTCCATTTAATCTGTTTTTGATTTGGTTACAAGAGCTCCATTTTTATTATGTTTTGGTTTGGTTACAAGAGCTCCATTTTATTTATGTTTTGATTTGGTTACAAGAGCCCATTTTAATTGTTTTGTTTGGTTACAAAGTCCATTTTAATCTTATTTTTGATTTGGTTACAAGAGCTCCATTTTATTTAGTTTTGTTTGGTTACAAGAGCTCCATTTTATTTATGTTTTGGTTTTGGTTACAAGAGCTCCATTTTAATTTATGTTTTGATTTGGTTACAGAGCTCCATTTTATTTATGTTTTGGTTTGGTTACAAGAGCTCCATTTTATATATGTTTTTTGGTTTGGTTACAAGAGCTCCATTTATTTATGGTTTTGATGGTTACAAGATCTCCATTTTATTATGTTTTGATTTGGTTACAGAGCTCCATTTTAATTCTTGTTTTGATTTGGTTACAAGAGCTCCATTTTAATTGTGTTTGTTTGGTTACAAGAGCTCCATTTTATTTGGTTTGGTTTGGTTATACAAGAGCTCCATTTTATTTATGTTTTGGTTTGGTTACAAGAGCTCCATTTTATTTATGTTTTGTTTGGTTACAGAGCTCCATTTTATTTATGTTTTGATTTGGTTTGTTACAAGAGCTCCATTTTATTTATGTTTTGGTTTGGTTACAGAGCTCCATTTTAATTCTGTTTGGTTTGGTTACAAGAGCTATTTTAATTTCTGTTTGTGTTTGGTTACAAGAGCTCCATTTTAATTCTGTTTTGGTTTGGTTACAGAGCTATTTTATTCTGTTTTGGTTTGGTTACAAGAGCTCCATTTTATTTATGTTTTGGTTTTGGTTACAAAGCTCCTTTTATTTGTTGTTGTCCAAGAGCTATTTTAATTTGTTTTGGTTTGGTTACAAGAGCGCCATTTTAATTCTGTTTTGGTTTGGTTACAAGAGCTCATTTAATAATTCTGTTTTGGTTTGGTTACAAGAGCTCCATTTTATTATGTTTTGGTTGGTTACAAGAGCTCCATTTTATTTATGTTTTGGTTTGGTTACAAGCTCCATTTATTTTATGTTTTGGTTTGGTTACAAGAGCTCCATTTTTTTTATGTTTTGTTGGTTCACAAGAGCTCCATTTTATATTATGTTTTGATTTGGTTACAAAGAGCTCCATTTTAATTCTGTTTGGTTTGGTTACAAGAGCTCCATTTTTTTATGTTTATTTGGTTCAACGAGCTCCATTTTATTATGTTTTGGTTTTGGTTACAGAGCTCCATTTTATTCTGTTTGGTTGGTTACAAGAGCTCCATTTTATTTATGTTTTGATTTTGGTTACAAGAGCTCCATTTTAATTATTGTTTTGGGTTTGGTTACAAGAGCTCCATTTTAATTCTGTTTTTGGTTTGGTTACAAGAGCTCCATTTTATCTTTTTGGTTTGGTTACAAGAGCTCCATTTTATTTGTTTTGGTTTGGTTACAAGAGCTCCATTATTTATTTTTTGATTTGGTTTCAAGAGCTCCATTTTTAATTGTTTTGATTTGGTTACAGAGCTCCATTTTATTTATGTTTTGGTTTGGTTACAGAGCTCCATTTTAATGCTGTTTTGGTTGGTTACAAGAGCTCCATTTTTATTTATGTTTTGGTTTGGTTACAGAGCTCCATTTTATTTATTTTTTGATTTGGTTACAAGAGCTCCATTTTAATTGTTTTGGTTTGTGTTACAAGAGCTCCATTTTATTATGTTTTGATTTGGTTACAAGAGCTCCATTTTATTAGTTTTTGGGTTTGGTTCAAGAGCTCCATTTTAATTTCTGTTTGTTTGGGTTACAAGAGCTCCATTTTATTTCATGTTTTGATTTGGTTACAAGAGCTCCCATTTTAATTATGTTTTTGATTTGGTTACAAGAGCTCCATTTTTTATGTTTTGATTGGTTACAGAGCTCATTTTATTTATTTTTTTGGTTTGGTTACAGAGCTCCATTTTAATCTGTTTTGATTTGGTTACAAGAGCTCCATTTTATTTATGTTTTGGTTTGGTTACAAGAGCTCCATTTTAATTATGTTTTGGTTTGGTTACAAGAGCTCCATTTTAATTATGTTTTGGTTTGGTTACAAGAGCTCCATTTTATTTATGTTTTGATTTGGTTACAAGAGCTCCATTTTAATATGTTTTGGTTTGGTTACAAGAGCTCCATTTTATTTATGTTTTGATTTTGGTTACAAGAGCTCCATTTTAATGCTGTTTTGGTTTGGGTTACAAAGAGCTCCATTTATTTATGTTTTGGTTTGGTTACAAGAGCTCCATTTTAATTTATTTTGGTTTGGTTCAAGAGCTCCATTTTATTTTGTTTTGGTTTGGTTACAAGAGCTCCATTTTAAATGCTCTGTTTTGTTTGGTTACAAGAGCTCCATTTTATTTATGTTTTGGGTTTGGTTACAAGAGCTCCATTTATTTATGTTTTGGTTTGGTTACAAAGCTCCATTTTAATCTGTTTTGTTTGGTTACAAGAGCTCCATTTATTTTGTTTTGGTTTGGTTACAAGAGCTCCCATTTTATTTATGTTTTGTTTGGTTACAAGACTCCATTAATGCTGTTTTGTTTGTTGTGTACAAGAGCTCCATTTTAATTTATGTTTTGGTTGTGGTTACAGAGCTCCATTTATTTATGTTTTGGTTTGGTTACAAGAGCTCCATTTTAATTCTGTTTTGATTTGGTTACAAAGCTCCATTTTAATTATGTTTTTTGTTGGTTACAAGAGCTCCATTTTAATTTGTTTTGTTTGGTTACAGAGCTCCATTTTATGTTTTTGATTTGGTTACAAGAGCTCCATTTTAATGCTGTTTTGGTTTGGTTACAAGAGCTCCATTTATTTATGTTTTGGTTTGGTTACAAGAGCTCCACATTTTATTTATGTTTTGATTTGGTTACAAGAGCCCATTTTAATTTCTGTTGTTTGACAAGACGCTCCATTTTATTTATGTTTTGTTTGGTTACAAGAGCTCCATTATTTATGTTTTGATTTGGTTACAGAGCTCCATTTTATTTGTTTTGGTTTGGTTACAAGAGCTCCATTTTATTTTATTTTTGATTTGGTTACGAGCTCCATTTTATTATGTTTTGGTTTTGTTTACAAGAGCTCCATTTTATTCTGTTTTGGTTTGGTTACAAGAGCTCCATTTTATTATGTTTTTGGTTTGGTTACAAGAGCTCCATTTAATTATGTTTGGATTTGGTTTTACAAGAGCTCCATTTTATTTATGTTTTGATTTGGTTACAGAGCTCCATTTTAATTTATGTTTTGGTTTGGTTACAAGAGCTCCATTTTATTTATGTTTTGTGTTGGTTACAAGAGCTCCATTTTATTTGTTTTGATTTGGTTACAGAGCTCCATTTTAATTCTGTTTTGGGTTTGGTTACAAGAGCTCCATTTATTTTGTTTTGATTTGGTTACAAGAGCTCCATTTTAATTTGTTTTGTTTGGTTACAAGAGCTCCATTTTAATTACTGTTTTGGTTTGGTTACAAAGCTCCCTTTTATTTATGTTTTGTTTGGTTACAAGAGCTCCATTTTAATTATGTTTTTGGTTTGGTTAACAAGAGCTCCATTTAATTCTGTTTTGGTTTGGTTACACGAGCTCTCCATTTTAATGTTTTTGATTTGGTTCAAGAGCTCCCTTTTATTTATGTTTTGGTTTGGTTACAAGAGCTCCTTTTATTTCTGTTTTGATTTGGTTACAAGAGCTCCATTTTAATCTGTTTTGGTTTGGTTACAAGAGCTCCATTTTATTTATGTTTTGGTTTGGTTACAAGAGCTCCATTTTAATCTGTTGTTTGATTTGGTTACAAAGAGCTCCATTTTATTTATGTTTTGGTTTGGTTACAAGAGCTCCATTTTATTTATGTTTTGATTTGGTTACAAGAGCTCCATTTTAATGTTTTGGTGGTTTAAGAGCTCCATTTTATTATTGTTTTTGGTTTGGTTACAAGAGCTCCATTTTATTAATGTTTTTGTTGGTTACAAGACTCCATTTTAATTCTGTTTTGTTTGGTTACAAGAGCTCCATTTAATTAGTTTTTGGTTTGGTTACAAAGAGCTCCATTTTTATTTTGTTTTGATTTGGTTCACGAGCTCCATTTATTTATGTTTTGTTTGGTTACAAGAGCTCCATTTTATATTATGTTTTGTTTGGTTACAAAGCTCCTTTTAATCTGTTTTGATTTGGTCAAGAGCTCCATTTTATTATGTTTTTGGTTTGGTACAAGAGCTCCATTTAATTATGTTTTGATTTGGTTACAAGAGCTCCATTTTAATTATGTTTTTGGTTTTGGTTACAAGAGCTCCATTTTATTTATGTTTTGATTTGGTTACCAGAGCTCCCATTTTATTATGTTTTGGTTTGGTTACAAGAGCTCCATTTTATTTATGTTTTGCTTTGGTACAAGAGCTCCATTTTTGTGTTTTGAGTTTGGTTACAAGAGCTCCATTTTATTTATGTTTTGGTTTGGGTTACAGAGCCCTTTATTTTGTTTTGGTTTGTTTACAAGAGCTCCATTTTATTTATGTTTGGTTTGGTTACAAGAGCTCCATTTTAATTCTGTTTTGATTTGGTTACAAGAGCTCCATTTTATTTAGTGTTTTGGTTTGGTTACAAGAGCTCCATTTTATTTATGTTTTGATTTGGTTACAAGAGCTCCATTTAAATTATGTTTTGATTTGGGTTACAAGAGCTCCATTTTATTTATGTTTTGGTTTGGTTACAAGAGCTCCATTTATTTATGTTTTGATTTGGTTACAAGACCTCCATTTTAATGCTGTTTTTGATTTGGTTACAAGAGCTCCATTTTATTTATGTTTTGGTTTGGTTACAAGAGCTCCATTTTATTTTAGTTTGGTTGTTACAAGAGCTCCATTTTAATTCTGTTTGATTTGGTTACAAGAGCTCCATTTTATTATGTTTTGATTTTGTTACACAGAGCTCCATTTTAATTCTGTTTTGATTTGGTTCAAGAGCTCCATTTTATTTGTTTTGATTTGGTTACAAGAGCTCCATTTTAATGCTGTTTTGGTTGGTTACAAGAGCTCCATTTATTATGTTTTGGTTTGGTTACAAGAGCTCCATTTATTATTGTGTTTTGATTGGTTACAAGAGCTCATTTTATTTTTGTTTTTGGTTACAAGAGCTCCATTTTATTTATGTTTTTGATTGGTTACAAGAGCTCCATTTTATTTATGTTTTGATTTGGTTACAGAGCTCCATTTTATTTCTGTTTTGGTTTGGTTACAAGACTCCCATTTTATTTATGTTTTGATTTGGTACAAGAGCTCCCATTTTATTTATGTTTTGGTTTGGTTACAAGAGCTCCATTTTAATTTGTGTTTGGTTTGGTTCAAGAGCCCTTTTAATTTATGTTTTGATTTGGTTACAAGAGCTCCATTTTAATTATGTTTTATTTGGTTACAGAGCTCCATTTTATTTATGTTTTTTGATTGTTACAAGAGCTCCATTTTATTTAGTTTTATTTGGTCAGAGCTCCATTTTAATTATGTTTTGGTTTGGTTACAAGAGCTCCATTTAATTCTGTTTTGGTTTGGTTACAAGAGCTCCATTTTATTTATTTTTGTTTGGTTACAAAGCTCCATTTTATTATGTTTTGGTTTGGTTAACAGAGCTCCATTTTATTCTGTTTTGGTTTGGTTACAAGAGCTCCATTTTAATTCTTTTTGGTTTGGTTACAAGAGCCCATTTTAATTATTTTTGGTTACAAGAGCTCCATTTTAATTCTGTTTTGGGGGGTTACAGGAGCTCCATTTTATTTATGTTTGATTTGGTTACAGAGCTCCATTTTATTATGTTTTGATTTGTTACAAGAGCTCCATTTTAATTCTGTTTTGGTTTGGTTACAAGAGCTCCATTTTATTTATGTTTGATTGGGTTACACTGCCCATTTTATTTATGTTTGTTTGGTTACAAGAGCTCCATTTTAATTATGTTTTGGTTTGCAAGAGCTCCATTTTAATTATTTTTGGTTTTTACAAGAGCTCCATTTTATTTATGTTTTGATTTGGTTACAAGAGCTCCATTTTAATTTGTTTTGATTGGTTACAGAGCTCATTTTATTTTGTTTTGGTTTGGTTACAAGAGCTCCATTTTATTTATGTTTGGATTTGGTTACAAGACTCCATTTTAATATTTGTTTTGATTTGGTTACAAGAGCTCCATTTAATTTTATGTTTTGGTTTGGTTACAAGAGCTCCATTTTAATTTTTTTGATGTTTACAAGAGCTCCTTTTATTATGTTTTGATTTGGTTAGCAGAAGCTCCATTTTATGTTTTTTGTTTGGTTACAAAGCTCCATTTTATTTATGTTTTGGTTTGGTTACAAGAGCTCCATTTTAATTCATGTTTTGGTTTGGTTACAAGAGCTCCATTTTAATGCTGTTTTGATTTGGTTACAAAGCTCCATTTTATTTGATGTTTTGGTTTGGGTCCAAGAGCTCCATTTTATTTATGTTTTGATTTGGTTACAAGAGCTCCATTTTATTATGTTTTTTGGTTAAGAGCTCCATTTTTCTGTTTTGGTTTGGTTACAAGAGCTCCATTTTATTTATGTTTTGATTTGGTTACAAGAGCTCCATTTTATTTATGTTTTTGGTTTGGTTACAAGAGCTCCATTTTAATTTGTTTTGGTTTGGTTACAAGAGCTCCATTTAATTAGTTTTTTGATTTGGTTACAAAGCTCCATTTTATTTATGTTTTGGTTTGGTTACAAGAGCTCCATTTTAATTATGTTTTGATTTGGTTACAAGAGCTCCATTTTAATTGTTTGATTTGGTTACAAGAGCTCCATTTTATTTATCTGTTTTGGTTTGGTTACAAGAGGCTCCTTTTATTTATGTTTTGATTTGGTTCAAGAGCTCCATTTTAATTATGTTTTTTGGTTGGTTACAAGACTCCATTTTAATTCTGTTTGTTTGTACAAGAGCTCCATTTTAATTTGTTTTGGTTTGGTTACAAGAGCTCCATTTTATTTATGTTTTGATTTGGTTACAAGAGCTCCTTTTAATTCTGTTTTGGTTTGGTTACAAGAGCTCCATTTTTATTATGTTTTGATTTGGTTCAAGAGCTCCATTTTATTTATGTTTTGGTTTGGTTACAAGAGCTCCATTTTAATTCTGTTTTGGTTTGGTAACAAGCTCCATTTTAATTATTCTGTTTTTGGTTGGTTACAAGAGCTCCATTTTATTTATGTTTTGGATTTGGTTACAAGAGCTCCATTTTAATTATGTTTTGATTTGGTTACAAGAGCTCCATTTTATTATGTTTTGATTTGGTTACAAGGCTCATTTTATTTATGTTTTGATTTGGTTACAAGAGCTCCATTTTAATTCTGTTTTTGGTTTGGTTACAAGAGCTCCATTTTAATTATGTTTTGATTTGGTTCACAAGAGCTCCATTTTATTTTATGTTTTTGTTTGGTTACAAGAGCTCCATTTTAATTCTGTTTTGGTTTGGTTCACGAGCTCCATTTTATTATGTTTTGATTTGGTTTACAGACTCCATTTTAATTTTATTTTGATTTGGTTACAAGAGCTCCATTTTATTTATGTTTTGATTTGGTTCAAGAGCTTCCATTTTATTTATGTTTTGATTTGGTTCAAAAGAGCTCCATTTTAATTATGTTTTGATTTGGTTACACAAGTTCCATTTTAATTCTGTTTTTGGTTTGGGTTCCAAGAGCTCCATTTTATTTATGTTTTGATTTGGTTACAAGAGCTCCATTTTATGCTGTTTGTTTGGTTACAAGAGCTCCATTTTATTTATGTTTTGATTTGGTTACAAGAGCTCCATTTTAATTAGTTTTGATTTGGTTACAAGAGCTCCATTTTAAATGTGTTTTGTTTGGTTACAGAGCTCCATTTTAATTCTGTTTTGTTTGGTTACAATCTCCTTTTATTAGGTTTGGTTACAAGAGCTCCATTTTAATTCTGTTTTGGTTACAAGAGCTCCATTTTATTTTATGTTTTGATTTGGGTTACAAGAGCTCCATTTTAATTCTGTTTTGGTTTGGTTACAAGAGCTCCATTTTAATTATGTTTTTGGTTACAGAAGCTCCATTTTAATTCTGTTTTGGTTACAAGAGCCCATTTTATTTATGTTTTGATTTGGTTACAAGAGCTCCTTTTATTTATGTTTGATTTGGTTACAAGTTCCATTTTATTTATGTTTTGGTTGGGTTACAAGAGCTCCATTTTAATGCTGTTTTGGATTTGGTTACAAGAGCCTCCTTTTATTTATGTTTTGGTTTGGGTTACAAGAGCTCCATTTTAATGCTGTTTTGATTTGGTTACAACGAGCTCCTATTTTATTATATGTTTTGGTTTGGTTACAAGAGCTCCATTTTATTATTTTTGTTTGGTTACAAGAGCTCCATTTATAAAGTTTTTGATTGGTTACAAGAGTTCCCATTTTAGCTGTTTTGATTTGGTTACAAGCTCCTTTTATTTATGTTTTGTTTGGTTACAAGTAGCCATTTTATTTATGTTTGGTTTGGTTACAGAGCTCCATTTTATTTGTTTTGGTTGGTTACAAGAGCTCCATTTTAATTATGTTTTGATTTGGTTACAAGAGCTCCATTTTATTCTGTTTGTGGTTGGTTACAAGAGCTCCATTTTATTTATGTTTTGATTTGGTTACAAGAGCTCCATTTTAATTCTGTTTTGGTTTGGTTACAAGAGCTCCATTTTTATTATGTTTTTATTTGGTTACAAGAGCTCCATTTTATTATGTTTTGATTTGGTTACAAGAGCTCCATTTTATTATGTTTTGATTTGGTTACAAGAGCTCCATTTTAATTTGTTTGGTTACAAGAGCTCCATTTTTTTATGTGTTTTGTTTGGTTACAAGAGCTCCATTTTTTTTTATGTTTGATTTGGTTACAAGAGCTCCATTTTAATTCTGTTTGGTACAAGAGCTCCATTTTATTTTGTTTTGATTTGTTACAAGATCTCATTTAATTCTGTTTTGGTTTACAAGAGCCCATTTTATTATGTTGTGATTTGGTTACAGAGCTCCATTTTTATGTTTTTTGGTTACAAGAGCTCATTTATTTTGTTTTGATTGGTTACAAGAGCTCCATTTTATTTATGTTTTTGGTTTGGTACAGAGCTCCATTTTATTTATGTTTTGTTTGGTTACAAGAGCTCTCCATTTTAATTCTGTTTTGGTTAAGAGCTCCATTATTTATTTTTGATTTGGTTACAAGAGCTCATTTTAATGCTGTTTTGGTTAAAGAGCTCCATTTTTTGTTTTGATTTGTTACAAGAGCTCCATTTTTTTATGTTTTGGTTTGGTTCAAGAGCTCCTTTTATTTATGTTTTGGTTTGGTTACAAGCTCCATTTTATTATGTTTTGGTTTGTTACAAGAGCTCCATTTTATTTTGTTTTGATTGGTTACAGAGCTCCATTTTATTATGTTTTGGTTTGGTTACAAGAGCTCCATTTTATTTAGGTTTTGTTTGGTTACAAGAGCTCCATTTTATTTATGTTTTGTTTGGTTTCAAGAGCTCCATTTTATTTATGTTTTGGTTTGGTTACAAAGCTCCATTTTATTTATGTTTTGGTTTGGTTACAAGAGCTCCATTTTATTTATGTTTTTGGTTTTGGTTTCAAGAGTCCATTTTATTTATGTTTTGGTTTGGTTACGAGCTCATTTTATTAGTTTTGTTTGGTTTTTACAAGCGCTCCATTTTATTTATGTTTGGTTTGGTTACAAGAGCTCCATTTAA
Organism: Hymenochirus boettgeri; assembly: GCA_019447015.1. Classification (NCBI taxonomy): domain Eukaryota; kingdom Metazoa; phylum Chordata; class Amphibia; order Anura; family Pipidae; genus Hymenochirus; species Hymenochirus boettgeri. Next base: position 280,688,580 of record CM033474.1, read on the forward strand.
TTCTGTTTTGATTTGGTTACAAGAGCTCCATTTTATGCTGTTTTTGGTTTGGTTACAAGAGCTCCATTTATTTATGTTTTTGGTTTGGTTACAAGAGCTCCATTTTAGATTATGTTTTGATTTGGTTACAAGACTCCATTTTATTTATGTTTTGGTTTGGTTACAAGAGCTCCCATTTTATTTATGTTTTGGTTGGTTACAAGAGCTCCATTTTATTATGTTTTGGTTTGGTTACAAGAGCTCCATTTTATTTATGTTTTGGTTTGGTTACAAGAGCTCCATTTTAATTATGTTTGGTTTGGACAAGAGCTCCATTTTATTATGTTTTGGTTGGTTACAAGAGCTCCTTTTAATTATGTTTTGGTTTGGTTACAGAGCTCCATTTTAATTTCTGTTTTGGTTTGGTTACAAGAGCTCCATTTTAATTATTTTTTGGTTTGGTTACAAGAGCTCCATTTATTTTATGTTTTGATTTGGTTACAAGAGCTCCATTTAATTATTTTTTGGTTTGGTTACAAGAGCTCCATTTTATTATGTTTTGTTTGGTACAAAGCTCCTTTTATTGTTTTGGTTTGGTCAAGAGCTCCATTTTATTTATGTTTTGGTTGGTTACAAGAGCTCCTTTTAATTATGTTTTGGTTTGGTTACAAGAGCTCCATTTTATTTATGTTTTGGTTTGGTTACAAGAGCTCCATTAAATTTGTTTTGATTGGTACAGAGCCCATTTTATGTGTTTGGTTTGGTTACAAGAGCTCCATTTATTTATGTTTTGGTTTGGTTACAAGAGCTCCATTTATTTGTTTTGGATTTGTTCAAGAGCTCCATTTAATTTGTTTTGGTTTGGTTACAAGAGCTCCATTTAAATTTGTTTGATTTGTTACAAAGCTCCATTTTAATAGTCTGTTTTGTGTTGGTTACAAGCAGAGCTCCATTTATTTATGTTTGTGGTTTGGTTACAAGAGCTCCATTTATTTATGTTTGTTTGGTTACAGAGCTCCATTTTAATGTGTTTGTTTGGTTACAAGAGCTCCATTTTTGTGTTTGATTTGGTTACAAAGAGCTCCTTTTATTTATGTTTTGTTTGGTACAAGAGCTCCATTTTTATCTGTTTTGATTTGGTTACAGAGCTCCATTTATCATTATGTTTTGATTTGGTTACAAGAGTTCCATTTATGCTGTTTTGATTGGTTACAAGAGCTCCATTTTATTATGTTTTGGTTTGGTTACAAGAGCTCCATTTTATTTATGTTTTGATTGGTTACAAGAGCTCCATTTTAATTATGTTTTGATTTGGTTACAAGAGCTCCTTTTATTATGTTTTGGTTTGGTTACAAGAGCTCCATTTTATTTATGTTTTGGTTTGTTACAAGAGCTCCATTTTAATTATGTTTTGATTGGTTACAAGAGCTCCATTTTATTTGTTTTGGTTTGGTTACAAGAGCTCCATTTTATTTATGTTTTGGTTTGGTTACAAGCTCCATTTTATTTAGTTTTGGTTTGGTTACAAGAGCTCCATTTTAATTCTGTTTTGATTTGGTTACAAGAGCTCCATTTTAATTCTGTTTGGTTTGGTTAACAAGAGCTCCATTTAATTTGTTTTGTTTGTTACAAGCTCCTTTTATTTATGTTTTGTTTGGTTAACAGGCTCCATTTTAATTCTGTTTTGGTTTGGTTACAAGAGTCCATTTAATTTGTTTTGATTGGTTACAAGAGCTCCATTTTAATTCTGTTTGATTTGGTACAAGAGCTCCATTTTATTTGTTTTGATTGGTTACAAGAGCTCCATTTTATTATGTTTTGGTTTGGTTAAGAGCTCCATTTTAATTCTGTTTTGGTTTGGTTACAAGAGCTCCATTTTAATTTCTGTTTTGATTTGGTTCAAGAGCTCATTTTTTTATTTTTGTTGGTTACAAGAGGCTCCATTTTAATTCTGTTTGATTTGGTTACAAGAGCTCCATTTTATTTATGTTTTGGTGTGGTTACAAGAGCTCCATTTTATTTATGTTTTGGTTTGGTTACAAGACTCCATTTAATGCTGTTTTGGTTTGGTTACAAAGCTCCATTTTATTTATGTTTTGGTTTGGTTACAAGAGCTCCATTTTATTTATGTTTTGTTTTTGTTACAAGAGTCCATTTTTATGCTGTTTTGGTTTGGTTACAAGAGCTCCATTTTAATTATGTTTTGATTTGGTTACAAGAGCTCCATTTTAATTATGTTTTTGGTTTGGTTACAAGAGCTCCATTTAATTCTGTTTGTGTTGGTTACAAGAGCTCCATTTAATTTGTTTTGTTTGGTTACAAGAGCTCCATTTTATTATGTTTTGGTTTGGTTACAAGAGCTCCATTTTATTTATGTTTGGTTTGGTTACAAGAGCTCCATTTAATTCTGTTTGATTTGGTTACAAGAGCTCCATTTTAATGTGTTTGATTTGGTTACAAGAGCTCCATTTTATTATGTTTTGGTTTGGTTACAAGAGCCCATTTTATTTATGTTTTGGTTTGGTTACAAGAGCTCCATTTATTTATGTTTTGATTTGGTTACAGAGCTCCATTTTATTATGTTTTGGTTTGGTTACAAGAGCTCCATTTTAATGCGTTTTGATTGGTTACAAGAGCTCCATTTTATTTATGTTTTGTTTGGTTACAAAGCTCCATTTTATTTTTATGTTTTGATTTGGTTACAGAGCCTCCATTTTATTATGTTTTGGTTTGGTTACAAGAGCTCCTTTTAATTGCTTGTTGGTTTGGTTCAAGAGCTCCATTTTAATTCTGTTTTGGTTTGGTTACAAGAGCTCCATTTTATTAGTTTTGGTTTGGTTACAAGAGCTCCATTTAATTCTGTTTTGGTTTGGTTTACAAGAGCTCTCATTTTATTTATGTTTGGTTTGTTACAAGAGCCCATTTTATTCTGTTTTGGTTTGTTACAAGAGCTCCATTTTAATTATGTGTTTGGTTTACAAGGTCTCCATTTTATTTATGTTTGATTTGATTACAAGAGCTCTCCATTTTAATTATGTTTGTTTGGTTACAAGAGCTCCATTTTAATATGCTTTTGGTTTGGTTACAAGAGCTCCATTTAATGCTGTTTGAGTTGGTTACAAGAGCTCCTTTTATTTATGTTTTGTTGGTTACAAGAGCTCCATTTTATTCTGTTTTGGTTTGGTTACAAGAGCTCCATTTTAATTCTGTTTTGGTTTGGTTACAAGAGCTCCATTTTAATTCTGTTTTGGTTTGGTTACAAGAGCTCCATTTTAATTCTGTTTTGATTTGGTTACAAGAGCTCCATTTTATTTATGTTTTGGTTTGGTACAAGAGCTCCATTTTTATTATGTTTTGATTGGTTCAAGAGCTCCATTTTAATTTGTTTTGATTTGGTTACAAGAGCTCCATTTTATTTTGTTTTGGTTTGTTACAAGAGCTCCATTTTATTTATGTTTTGATTTGGTTACAAGAGCTCCATTTTAATGCTGTTTTGATGTTACAAGAGCTCCTTTTATGCTGTTTGGTTTGGTTACAAGAGCTCCATTTTAATGCTGTTTTGGTTTGGTTACAAGAGCTCCTTTTAATTTGTTTTGATTTGGTTACAAGAGCTCATTTTATATGTTTTGGTTTGGTTACAAGAGCTCCATTTTATGCTGTTTTGGTTTGGTTACAAGAGCTCCATTTTAATTTCTGTTTTTTGGTTACAAGGAGCTCCATTTTATTATTATGTTTTGATTGGTTACAAGAGCTCCATTTTAATGCTGTTTTGGTTACAAGAGCTCCATTTTATTTATGTTTTGATTTGGTTACAAGAGCTCCATTTTATTTATGTTTGGTTTGGTTACAAGAGCTCCATTTTATTTATGTTTTGGTTTGGTTACAAGAGCTCCATTTTATTTATGTTTTGGTTTGGTTACAAGAGCTCCATTTTAATTATGTTTTGGTTTGGTTACAAGAGCTCCATTTTATTTATGTTTTGATTTGGTTACAAGAGCTCCATTTTAATTATGTTTTGATTTGGTTACAAGAGCTCCATTTTAATTATGTTTTGGTTTGGTTACAAGAGCTCCATTTATATTTGTTTTGATTGGTTACAAAGCTCCATTTTAATGCTGTTTTGGTTTGGTTACAAGAGCTCCATTTTATTTATGTTTTGGTTTGGTTACAAGAGCTCCTTTTATTTATGTTTTGGTTTGGTTACACAGAGCTCCATTTTATTTATGTTTTGGTTTGGTTACAAGAGCTCCATTTAATTCTGTTGATTTGGTTACAAGAGCTCCATTTTATTTATGTTTGGTTTGGTTACAAGAGCTCCATTTTATTTTGTTTTGATTTGGTTACAAGAGCTCCATTTAATTCTGTTTTGATTTGGTTACAAGAGCTCCATTTTAATTTGTTTTGATGTTTGGTTACAAGAGCTCCATTTTATTTATGTTTTGGTTTGGTTACAAGAGCTCCATTTTATTTATGTTTTGGTTGGTTACAAGAGCTCCATTTTAATGCTGTTTTGATTTGGTTACAAGAGCTCCATTTATTTATTTTTGGTTTGTTACAGAGCTCCATTTTATTTATGTTTTGATTTGGTACAAGAGCTCCATTTTATTCGGTTTTGGTTTGGTTACAAGAGCTCCATTTTAATTCTGTTTTGGTTTGGTTACAAGAGCTCCATTTTAATGCTGTTTTGGTTTGGTTACAAGAGCTCCATTTTAATTCTGTTTTGGTTTGGTTACAAGAGCTCCATTTTAATTATGTTTTGATTTGGTTACAAGAGCTCCATTTAAATTCTGTTTTGATTTGGTTACAAGAGCTCCATTTAAATTCTGTTTTGGTTTGGTTACAAGAGCTCCATTTTATTTATGTTTTGGTTTGGTTACAAGAGCTCCATTTTATTTATGTTTTGATTTGGTTACAAGAGCTCCATTTTATTTATGTTTTGGTTTGGTTACAAGAGCTCCATTTAAATTCTGTTTTGATTTGGTTACAAGAGCTCCATTTTAATGCTGTTTTGATTTGGTTACAAGAGCTCCATTTTATTTATGTTTTGGTTTGGTTACAAGAGCTCCATTTTATTTATGTTTTGGTTTGGTTACAAGAGCTCCATTTTATTTATGTTTTGGTTTGGTTACAAGAGCTCCATTTTATTATGTTTTGATTGGTTCAACAAGAGCTCCATTTTATTTATGTTTTGATTTGGTTACAGAGCTCCATTTTATTTATGTTTTGGTTTGGTTACAAGAGCTCCTTTTATTTAGTTTTGATTTGGTTACAAGAGCTCCATTTTATTAATGTTTTGGTTTGGTTACAAGAGCTCCATTTTAATGCTGTTTTGGTTTGGTTACAAGAGCTCCATTTTAATTCTGTTTTGGTTTGGTTACAAGAGCTCCATTTTATTTATGTTTTGGTTTGGTTACAAGAGCTCCATTTTAATTCTGTTTTGGTTTGGTTACAAGAGCTCCATTTTAATTCTGGTTTGGTTTGGTTACAAGAGCTCCATTTAATTCTGTTTGGTTTGGTTACAAGAGCTCCTTTTATTTATGTTTTGGTTGGTTACAAGAGCTCATTTTATTTGTTTTGGTTTGGTTACAAGAGCTCCATTTTAATTCTGTTTGGTTTGGTTATTACAAGAGCTCCATTTTATTTATGTTTTGATTTGGTTACAAGAGCTCCATTTAAATTCTGTTTTGATTTGGTTACAAGAGCTCCATATTAATGCTGTTTTGATTTGGTTACAAGAGCTCCATTTTATTTATGTTTTGGTTTGGTTACAAGAGCTCCATTTTATTTATGTTTTGGTTTGGTTACAAGAGCTCCATTTTAATTCTTTTTGGTTGTTACAGAGCTCCATTTTATTATGTTTTGATTTGGTTACAAGAGCTCCATTTATTTATGTTTTGATTTGGTTCAAGAGCTCCATTTTATTATGTTGTGTTTGGTTACAAGAGCTCCATTTTATTTGTTTTGGTTTGGTTACAAGAGGCTCCATTTTAATTTGTTTTGGTTGGTTACAAGAGCTCTCATATTTATGTTTGGTTTGGTTACAAGAGCTCCATTTTAATTCTGTTTTGGTTGGTTACAAGAGCTCCATTTTATTTTGTTTTGATTTGGTTACAAGAGCTCCATTTTATTATGTTTTGGTTGGTTAAAGAGCTCCTTTTAATTCTGTTTTGGTTTGGTTACAAGAGCTCCATTTTAATCTTTTTTGATGGTTACAAGAGCTCCATTTTATTTATGTTTTGGTTTGGTTACAAGAGCTCCATTTTATTATGTTTTGATTTGGTTACAAGAGCTCCATTTTAATGTGTTTTGATTTGGTTACAAGAGCTCCATTTATTTATGTTTGGTTTGGTTACAAGAGCTCCATTTTATTTATGTTTTGGTTTGGTTACAAGAGCTCCATTTTATTTGTTTTGGTTTGGTTACAAGAGCTCCATTTTATTTATGTTTTTGGTTGGTTACAAGAGCTCCATTTTATTTATTTTTGATTTGGTTACAAGAGCTCCATTTTATTTATGTTTTGGTTTGGTTACAAGAGCTCCATTTTTTAATGTCTGTTTTGGTTTGGTTACAAGAGCTCCATTTATTTATGTTTTGGTTTGGTTACAAGAGCTCCATTTATTTATGTTTTGGTTTGGTTCAAAGCTGCCATTTTAATTAGGTTTTGGTTTGGTTCAAGAGCTCCATTTTATTATGTTTTGGTTTGGTTACAAGAGCTCCTTTTTATTATGTTTGATTTGTTACAAGAGCTCCATTTTAATTATGTTTTGATTTGGTTACAAGAGCTCCATTTTAATTATGTTTTGATTTGGTTACAAGAGCTCCATTTTATTTATGTTTTGGTTTGGTTACAAGAGCTCCATTTTAATTCTGTTTTGGTTTGGTTACAAGAGCTCCATTTTAATTCTGTTTTGGTTTGGTTACAAGAGCTCCATTTTTAATTCTGTTTTGGTTACAAGAGCTCCATTTTTTATGTTTTGATTTGTTACAAGAGCTCCATTTTATATTATGTTTTGATTTGGTTACAAGAGCTCCATTTTATTTATGTTTTGATTTGGTTACAAGAGCTCCATTTTATTTATGTTTTGGTTTGGTTACAAGAGCTCCATTTTAATTCTGTTTTGGTTTGGTTACAAGAGCTCCATTTTATTTATGTTTTGATTTGGTTACAAGAGCTCCATTTTAATTATGTTTTGATTGATTACAAGAGCTCCATTTTATTTATGTTTTGGTTTGGTTACAAGAGCTCCATTTTATTTATGTTTTGTTTGGTTACAAAGAGCTCCATTTTAATGCTGTTTTGGTGGTTACAAGAGCTCCATTTTATTTATGTTTTGATTTGATTACAAGAGCTCTCTTTATTTATGTTTTGGTTTGGTTACAAGAGCTCCATTTTAATTCTGTTTGGTTTGGTTACAAGAGCTCCATTTTATTTATGTTTTGATTTGTTACAAGAGCTCCATTTTATTTATGTTTTGGTTGGTTACAAGAGCTCCATTTTAATGTCTGTTTTGGTTTGGTTACAAGAGCTCCATTTTATTTAGTTTTATTTGTTACAAGAGCTCCATTTTATTATGTTTTGGTTTGGTACAAGAGCTATTTTAATTCTGTTTGTGGTTGGTTACAAGAGCTCCATTTTAATTTATGTTTTGATTTGATTACAAGAGCTCCATTTTATTTATGTTTTGGTTGGTTACAAGAGCTCCATTTTAATTATGTTTTGATTTGGTTACAAGAGCTCCATTTTATTATGTTTTGGTTTGGTAACAAGCTCCATTTTATTATGTTTTGGTTTGGTTACAAGAGCTCCATTTTTATGCTGTTTTGATTTGGTTACAAGAGCTCCATTTTATTTATGTTTGGTTGGTTACAAGACTCCATTTTAAGTCTGTTTTGTTTGGTTACAAGAGCTCCATTTTATTTATGTTTTGGTTTGGTTACAAGAGCTCCATTTTTAATTCTGTTTTGGTTTGGTTACAAGAGCTCCATTTTATTTATGTTTTGTTTGGTTACAAGAGCTCCATTTTATTTATGTTTTGGTTTGGTTACAAGAGCTCCATTTTATTATGTTTTGTTTGGTTCAAGAGCCCATTTATTTATGTTTTGATTGGTTCAAGAGCTCCATTTAATGTTGATTGGACAAGAGCTCCATTTGTTTGTGATGGGGACAAAGCCTCCATTTTACTGTTTTTTGGTTTTGGTTACAGAGCTCCATTTTAATTCTGTTTTGGTTTGGTTACAAGAGCTCCATTTTAATTATGTTTTGGTTGGTTACAAGAGCTCCATTTTAATTCTGTTTTGATTTGGTTACAAGAGCTCCATTTTAATTTATTTTTGATTTGGTTACAAGAGCTCCATTTTAATTATGTTTTGGTTGGTTACAAGAGCTCCATTTTAATTCTGTTTTGATTTGGTTACAAGAGCTCCATTTTATTTATGTTTTGGTTGGTTACAAGAGCTCCATTTTATTTATGTTTTTGGTTGGTTACAAGAGCTCCATTTAATTCTGTTTTGATTTGGTTACAAGAGCTCTCTTTATTTAGTTTTTGATTGGTTACAAGCGCTCCATTTTAATTCTGTTTTGGTTTGGTTACAAGAGCTCCATTTTATTTATGTTTTGGGTGGTTACAAGAGCTCCATTTTAATTCTGTTTTGATTTGGTTACAAGAGCTCCATTTTAATGCTGTTGGTTGGTTACAAGAGCTCCATTTTATTTATGTTTGGTTTGGTTACAAGAGCTCCATTTTAATTCTGTTTTGATTTGGTTACAAGAGCTCCATTTTAATTCTGTTTTGATTGGTTACAAGAGCTCCATTTTAATTCTGTTTGATTTGGTTACAAGAGCTCCATTTTATTATGTTTTGGTTTGGTTACAAGAGCTCCATTTTAATTTGTTTTGATTTGGTTACAAGAGCTCCATTTTAATTCTGTTTGATTTGGTTACAAGAGCTCCATTTTATTTATGTTTTGGTTTGGTTACAAGAGCTCCATTTTTTATGTTTTGATTTGGTTACAAGAGCTCATTTTATTATGTTTTGATTTGGTACAAGAGCTCCATTTTAATCTGTTTTGGTTTGGTTACAAGAGCTCCATTTTAATTCTGTTTTGATTTGGTTACAAGAGCTCCATTTTATTATGTTTTGTTTGGTTACAAGAGCTCCATTTTATTTATGTTTTGTTTGGTTACAAGAGCTCCATTTTATTTATGTTTTGGTTTGGTTACAAGAGCTCCATTTTATTTATGTTTTGATTTGATTACAAGAGCTCCATTTTAATTCTGTTTTGGTTTGGTTACAAGAGCTCCATTTTAATTATGTTTTGGTTTGGTTACAAGAGCTCCATTTTAATTCTGTTTTGGTTGGTTACAAGAGCTCCATATTATGCTGTTTTGTTTTGGTTACAAGAGCTCCATTTTAATTATGTTTTGTTTGGTTTACAAGAGCTCCATTTTATTATGTTTTGGTTTGGTTACAAGAGCTAGCTCCTTTTAATGCTGTTTTGGTTTGGTTACAAGAGCTCCATTTTAATTATGTTTTGGTTTGGTTACAAGAGCTCCATTTTAATGCTGTTTTGATTTGGTTACAAGAGCTCCATTTTATTTATGTTTTGGTTTGGTTACAAGAGCTCCATTTTAATTATGTTTTGGTTTGTACAAGAGCTCCATTTAATTTGTTTTGTTGGTTACAAGAGCTCCATTTTATTATGTTTTGGTTTGGTTACAAGAGTCTCCATTTATTTATGTTTTGATTTGGTTACAAGAGCTCCATTTTAATTATGTTTTGATTTGTTACAAGAGCTCCATTTTAATGCTGTTTTGATTTGGTTACAAGAGCTCCATTTTATTTATGTTTTGGTTTGGTTACAAGAGCTCCATTTTATTTATGTTTTGATTTGGTTACAAGAGCTCCATTTTAATTCTGTTTTGGTTTGGTTACAAGAGCTCCATTTTAATTATGTTTTGGTTTGGTTACAAGAGCTCCATTTTAATTCTGTTTTGGTTGGTTACAAGAGCTCCATTTTATTTATGTTTTGGTTTGGTTACAAGAGCTCCATTTTAATTCTGGTTTGGTTTGGTTACAAGAGCTCCATTTTATTTATGTTTTGATTTGGTTACAAGAGTTCCATTTTATTAATGTTTTGGTTTGGTTACAAGAGCTCCATTTTATGCTGTTTTGATTTGGTTACAAGAGCTCCATTTTATTTATGTTTTGGTTTGGTTACAAGAGCTCCATTTTAATTCTGTTTTGGTTTGGTTACAAGAGCTCCATTTTTATGCTGTTTTGATTGGTTACAAGAGCTCCAGTTTAATTCTTAAAATGTACATTGAATTGAAACAGAATATTTTTTTGTATACAAAAAGTGGTGAAAAGAAACATTATGCTGGCAAAAAGAAAGAGGACTAAATACACCTTGTAGCATAAGCTTGTGTTTTTTGCACACAAAATGAACTAAGGAAAATCAAGCATAATTTTTGTCCTAAAAATGCAATTTTGTGCACCAAGTTATGTTTGGTAATGGTTATGGTAAATGGCAAGCTTTCCCTTTAAAGGGCATGTCCACCCCCAAAACTATACCCCCCCCAGTAATGGCCCCATCATGTAGTGTAATAAAATCCTTACCTCACATCCCAGCTCCATATGGTTCTCCTATAGTCCCCCCCCCCTCCCAAAAAACTGCCCACCAGGAGGAGCAGAGTCCATATAGGACTCTGCCTCCTAACTAGCCTCCAGGAGAAGTTTGGCATGTGTACTGCAGCCCTTCTCCCCCTCCCTCCCCCTACCTCTCCCTCCCCATTAGGATTCCCTCCCCCTACCATAAAACCCTTTCCATATATCTTTCCCCCTGTCCCCCCAGCCCCAACCGCTATATTTTTTATTTTAGAAAGTGTCCCAAACTTTACTTACCTTCCCTCTTTCCTCTGCCGCACTGAACTCCCAGCAGCCGCGTCCGTGATTGGCTGCCGCTCAGCCAATCACAGACGCGACTGCTGGTCCAGCCCCTCTGCTTGCATTTTCTCGCAAGCAGAGGGACTGGCAGTGTGCCGGAGGTAAGAGGAAAGGTAAGTAAAGTTTGGGACACTAATAAATGTATAATTTAACTAATTCACTGAACTTTTGACTGAATGTAAATGGACCAAATGTATAAAATGCACAAAATTTACAAATTTACAAACGGCTCCATTTTAATGCTGTTTTGATTTTTTCACTTTCTTAAAAGTTAATTTGCTTAGAGATGGATGAGAAGGGAAAAGAAAATATCTAAAAGATAAGCAAAACAGTTCCAAGCTATTGTGACTCTCATCCCCATGAGACAATAACATGGATAAGATTAAAAAAAAAAAATCAACTCTTGGGATGAATTTAGTTTTCTACCCGGTGCTAATTATCATATACCAAGAGCCTCCTCTACTCTGGAGACTGTACGTGTGATATAAATAGATAGTTAATGACAACTTGCTGTTGTTCATGCAAATTTTGTTATCTCTCTGCTGTGTTTATTGCTGTAAAAATGAATAAGAGTGATCTAGATACAGAATGTAAAACCTGCCACAATTGGCTAAATAATAAATATATAGGACACGGAATTAGAGAACCTTATGGAAAGTGTTAAAAGTGCAATCTTTATTTTATTAAAAAGATGTCTATTCTCATATTTATGAACAGATACTGCTTCAAATGTCATAGGAAATTAGGGATAGTCTCAGAACGTTGGGATCCTTGCAGCATTTTCTATTTGAATAATTATTCAAGGTGATGGGATGAAAGTGGATAATTGATTAGTACTCGTAATCGTACAACACTGCAACCCAGAGCCAGTAAAATCTAAACAAAAAAGACAGAATAGAAGCCTAATTGTGTAAACATTTCTCCTTTCGCATACAGCATATGCAGTATATTGTATATTTAAATTAGGGATGGACTAGAACTCAAACCCGAGTTTGAGCCGAACTTTATGAGTTTGGACGAACTCGAACTATTCAAACTAGTTAGATTTTCTGGGACCCCCTCCTGGGTCCTTACAAGGACCATTGCAAGGGCCCTTTGGGGCTTAAGGGGTCCCGCAGTCTGAACCGGGACCCTCCGGCCCTATCAGGGCCCTTGTGGCACTTAGGAGTGTCTTTGTGACCCTGACAGGGGCCCTTTGGGGCTTAAGGGGTTCCGCAGCTTGAGCCACTAGTGGCCTCAACGAGGCCGATGTTACCGGCGTCTTGATCCGATCTCTTCTTTCTATCTACTGCGATGACTTCTGAGCTCCACAGAGGTTTCCACCTCTTTATATAGGTTTGCAGAAAACCCTAATCCGTTTATGATTAGCCTTTTTTAATGCTTGGTTTACATGGTTTACATTAACCAATCAGATTTTCTGATTTTCCGGTGGCCGCAGGGGTACTTCTCGGGGTCGGTGGCCTCAGCGGAGCTGGTGTCACCACATGGAAGACAGAAGATGCCACCCGAGGGCTCTTTTAAGAGCTTAACTTATAAGTGCCAGGGAGGTGGGTCCCGGTTTGAGCTGTGGGACCCCTTAAGCCCCAAAGGACCCTTGTTAGGGCCACAAGGGCACTTCTTAGTGCCGCAAGGGCCCTAATAGGGCCGGGGAGGGTGGTCCTGGTTCAGGCTGCGGGACCCCTTAAGCCCCAAAGGGCCCTTGTCAGGGCCACAAAGGTCCTTGAAATGACCCAGGTTTCGAGCTGCTGGACCTCCGAACGTCCGGCCAGATTGTCGGATTGGCAATTCGCGAACGGACGATTTTGGGACTCTCCAGCCGTTCGGGGGTTTTAGGAAGCGGCCGTTCGAGTTTTACCGAATGTTCAGAAATCCTTGAATGTTCGATCAAACGTTCGAGGATTTCCGAAAGCAGCACACGGAAACTGGAATTGGCCCGCGTGTGCGCTACGTCCGGTTTTTATGCTGTTCCCCTTGCACAGAAGTGTTCCTCAGACCATCTCCTAGGTCCCAGATGCCTCTATGGTAAGTTAACCTTGCTATATTTTGGAAAATTCATTTGAACTTTCCAAACTATTTACCCCCCATTGATTTTAATAGGTCCGTTTTCGGACTTTTGAACTTTCAAACTTTTTTAGAAGTTGGAAAGTTCAAAAATGGACTGAACTTTCAAAAGTTCGGCCATCTCTAATTCAAATATAAACCAGAAAAGCTAATTGACTCGAGGGTAGGAAAAGTACATCATCCTTTTATGAGCAAAGATATTCCAAACCCGCGAGTTCCTTTCCATTTTCAGAAAAATCCAAAAACTAACCAATAGAAGTTTTAAAATAGTAAAATAGTAAAATAAGTAAAATAGTAAAATAGTAAAATAAGGATAGAACTATTTCCTAAAATGTTAAATTTCTTATTTCTTATTACTTTGTTTACATATATTTCATACATTTATAAATTTTTCATAAACTTGATGAAAACTTTATTTTTACTAATAGTAATTTGCTATACTTTCATTGCAAACAAGACATGAGGAAAAACCCTGTACATAGCAGGAAGTAATCTAAAAAAAACCAAACCCTAAACTATCACACCAAATGGAAAATAGGGGGTGAGGGGTTGGATAGGACACAGGTGCCTAACTACTGTATAGTCCATATCATTTGAGGAACCCAGAGCTGACTAGATTAAGAATGAACTACTATATACTTGTGAAGGTTCTCATTCATCCAGGTCATGGTATATCTGTTGTATTCAATTAGAATAACTGGACTTGAAGTTTAGTTCATGAAGACATTTCGTTAGTCATCCAACTGGCTTTCTCAATTCAGAATGACTTGTACTGTGGCAATTATGTACCCTGGAAAATCCCAATTAGCATATCACAGCCAAGTGTTAAGGGCATGATTGGATAGTGGAGGAGGAATTGGCTCTTCTCAACGTATATCCCAGCACAGAAGAGCCAATTCCTCGGGTCAGGACTCAGCAGTGTACCTACATCTTAAGGATAAAGGACATACCTTTGAAGATTGTAATGTTAACATATTGGCAAAGGAAAGTGACTGGTTCAAGAGAGGTGTTAAGGAGGCCATTTATATGAAAATAAAGAAACCAAGCCTAAATAGAGGTGGGGGGGTTTGACCCCAACTGTCTGCCATGTACAATGCTGTTTTGACACCTTACTCTGGGCATTCCTATAACACCAATCACGCCCTTAACACTTGGCTGTGATATGCTAATTGTGATTTTGCAGGGTACATAATTGCCACAGATTCTTATACAAGTCATTCTGAATTGAGAAAGCCAGTCGGATGACTAGCGAAACGTCTTCAGTTGATCTAATTGAATACAACATATAATAAACTACTATAGTTTCGGACAGAACATTTGGATTTCGGAACCAAGGGGTTCCGTGTCAGATCCAGGTCCGAGACAGACCCGGATTCCATCTCTAGTTCTAACCTGAAGATGAAACTTCTCTTCTTATAACCTTAAAGGATGTTCACGTGTCCTTTGATATGACCTATTAGTGAACAATGCACCAGAGAGTTTATTGTATGGCCCATTAATATATTTGTATAAAGTGATCATATCTCCACGCAAAAGTCGCTGCTCCAATGTAAACAGCCCTAACTTGTCTAATCTGCCTGCACAGTTAAGCCACTCCATTCACCTTATTAATTTAGTTGCCCTTTTTTGAACTGCTTCCATTTCCAAGATGTCCCTTTGGTGTATGGGATTCCAAAACTGCACCACATATTCCAAATGAGGCCTTACCAGTGTTACCCTCTTGTAAAGAGGGAGAATAATATTTTTCTCTCTTGAATCTATTCCCCTCTTTATACAAGACAATATCTTGCTAGCTCTAGCTGTTGCTACCTGGCATTGTTTGCTACAGCTAAGTCTGTTATCTACCAGAACCCCCAAATCTTTTTCCATTTCAGATGCACTTAACACAGAGTTATTTATGGTGTAGGTGGCACAGGGATTATTAAACCCCAAATGCATCACCTTACATTTATCAACATTAAATCTCATCTGCCATTCTGCTGCCCATTTTGATTTTGATCTATCTAGGTTGATATATTATGTTTAGTAGAACATTACTATTATTACTGAACTTTATTATTATTACTGGTTATTATTAAAAAATAAACTTGCCACCGTATTTATCTGCTCTACAAATTTTAAAAGAAAAGAGAAAAAAGTAAAAAATAGAAGCGTTTGATTCTTTAATCTCTTGATGCTGCCTAATATTACCTTGCATTATTTTCACGGTCAATACAAATATAGATTATGCATCATCTTGGCTTTTGACAGAATCTACTTCTCATTCACCTCTAGACTAAAACACGCCATTTCAAATGAAATATGTTTGACTAACCTCGTTTCACTTGATTTCATACTCTGTATAGTCTACCTTAGGTGTTGAGTAGAATTGCTTTTTGCTTGTTAAAACAGACACTTAAATTAAATTGCTTATCGTACGAAGGTGCATGGGAAAAAACCCAGAGAGGAAGCAATGTATAATCACATTATTGCAAGCAAGGCCTAGTGCTCTCTGATACAAGGAAAGTCCTCTTGTAGGTCATCTGATTACAAAGGCTTCTACACTATGGTGATTGCATTTGCATTCTTTAAAGAGAGGCACAGTATTTAAGATAACCTAAGCAAACCGTGACCGATCGTGTTTGTATCGAGACCTGACATATCTAACATGCAAGGAAAAAAATTCTGCTGTGAGTAAATTAAATCTACCAATGAAAAAAATGAATGATAAGGACTAGCGTAATTTTTTTTTTTTTTTTAAATCCAGAATTCAGTGGTTTATGACTATTCTTCCCATTCTTAATTATTCTGCCCTTTCTATTATTATCCCTCCGTGTCCAATATACATTACACAATACTCAGTAATTATAGAAAATGCAGATTACTTGACATGGATCATAGGTATGTAGAAACACAAATGAACTATCGCAATTAGCTTTTATTGTCATTATTGCTATAATTAGCAGATGGAAAAAAAGGTTCAACCAAATCATGAATTTGATGAATTTCAGCTTTTTACAAATAAAATATAGAAATACTGGCATGATATACTGATTATTGTCTGATTCATTACAAACTACTATTCTATTTCGCATTTATATATATATATATATATTTATATATAAACTAATTCTTGCTGAAATCATGAAATCATTTGTAGAGATGGGCGAAACTGCTAAAATCCGTTCTGCCTGCGTATTTGTAAATTTTTGAAAAAAAAAATTAAAATTCAAAAATCCACTGGCAAACCCATTAAAGTCAATGTGAATAAAAAATCTGCACAGATTCTCCTAAATATAAGATAAAGTAGCAATGGTTACTTACTCTAAATGGCTCTGGAAAAAAAGTCTGGCAAACACTTAATTATAACCAGAACTTTCAAAAAAAAGTCCTCCCTATCGCACTGTTTTTCGAGCTTCCGCATTTTATTTTTTGTGCCGTGTTTGAAAACTCAAGAAAATTAGAATTTTCAAGGAATTTTAGAAATAATTGTAAAAATGATACAGTAACTTACTGTAAATGACTCTGGGACCTGGGAAATGGTCTTGGGAACAGACTTTTCTGAATCTGACTGTAACCAATTCTGATTAGCTACAATCAGATTTTTTCAGAAACAATCTGATTGGTATAGTGTATGAATTTTCAAAATTTTTTAAACGCGGCTTGAAAAAAACCTGCAAAGCGGAATTAAATCTGCTAGATCCAGTCCATCTCTCATTTGCAGTTACAGTATTACAGATGGTTAGTTATGCCCCCTGACCATCAAAAGTGTCATATGTGAAACCAGATTCTTTGGTAATTGTGTCCATATGCATTATTATTTTAAATAAAATTGAGTTTAACTAACCGGGTTTCACTTGATTTCCAGAACACTTTGGGGGGTCTTTAAACTGTCAGCTACATAGTTTAAAGGAATTTAAAGGAGTTTCAAGGAATTCCAGAACACTGATCTGAACAAACAGGACAGCAGTTTTAGAAATAGAAATCAATAAAAAAAAAGATCTTAATTTCACTTTTCTCTACTTCTTGTTAGCACGAGCACAAGATGTTTGCAAAGACCAAAGCCATGTACAGTCCACTCAGTAACAATGTTTCAGTAGCTATAACATGACCCTCCTAGCCTTAAAGGGCAGGTCAACCCCCAAAATGATATTCAATATTCTGATAGACAATCCCCCAAAACCTTTACATCATTGTACACTGCCCAGAACTGCATACAAAGTTTACAAAGCAGGGAAAGCTGAGAAATTTCCCACATACTCTATCTCTAGTCAGAATATATAAATGTCATTTTGGGGGTGGATGTGACCTTTAAATTCCTCATAGTTCTAGGCTGTGTACACATGGCCATAAACAATATGCAGTTAACTGACCATAATTTACTGACTAGTACCTTTCCAGCAGTTCTGGAGGTGCCCAGTGAATCCGTGCGCCAGCATCATCATGCTTTGCGTGTGACATCGTGCAAGGACGCTGGCACTTCTGCATTGATGCACAAGGGGCATGATGTCATCAGAAGGTGCCGGCTGCGCGAGGATTCAAATTGACGGTGTTCCTTTCACCCCATGCTTGATTATGGCACTGCGCTCCATAGTCTGCCGTGCTGGGTTCTTGTTCTCTTCAGTCTATCCTGATCCTGCTTTGTACCTTGACTCTCCAGTTTCCTGTTCGGTTGCTTCCATTTCTCCTAAGACTGCTCCAGTTTTTGCTGTGCCTCCTGACCCCCTCTGTGGACTTAACTCTATTGGTCCCGACTTCGTCTGACGTCTGTACAGGTACCTTACAACTAGAACAATTACTCAGACCAACTGAATTTACCTAAAAACCTACCAGGAGTGATTGGTTCTGTCTCTAATTATGGACAATAGTTCAAATCAACCAAAATATCAGTCATTGCTGTTAATTGGGATAAAATATTGTCTGGTGTGTAAACAGCCTAACACAGCAATGGGAACAACTGGAGAAAGTAAAATAAACTGACCATAAATTAGTAGGACTGGTGGTTTCTGTCTTTTATACTCAATCTTGCATTGTTTTCCAGTTCTAATGTAGGCAGTATTTTATTTTTACACAGGCTTAAAATGTGTCCAGCCTAATAGTTTATGGTGCTAGAAGTGCAGGAGCTTTCAATATTGCCACAGGAAAAAATATTATAGAAGCCTTTGAAATGACAGAGTTTTATGTATGTGCCAAGAAAATATGGTATGAAGAACGTGTTGTGTGAAATAAAATTACAAACCCAATTACAGTTGACAACCCCCCCCCCCAAAAAAAAAAAAATACAATGAAAGGAACAAGAGTAAACCTCTAGATAACATGAGAAGTGAAGAATAAGACTTTGCTGTCGGAAGCTTTTGTAAAATTTATTGAGGGCGAATTTAATTTGTTGTAGGTGTCATAGCTCAGTAGGGTAAGCCTGTTAGAGACGGGGATTAGATCACAGTAACTTTTCTGAAAAACAAAATCTCCAAACTTGAAAATATGGACCATTTTATTCTTGTAAGACTTACAAAAGTAAAAGTAATGCAACGCTAGTGATTATCACCCATAAATATCATTTAAAATGTGGTTAAAGTAATGAGAAAGAATTTTTCTCCATTTGTTTTTTCATTACCTAACATTTCCTACTTGGGGGACATTCGGAGATGAAAGATCTGCGCTGATCAACAAACCCCTTCTACTTCCAGGATTGACACATAGGTTTCCCCTCTGATTGTAGCCTTCATTTTCAATATTATGTAGTTTAGATATTTGACATATGTACAGTATATAGTTGTTTTTTTTTTTACACACATATTTTTCGCATCATTAAGGGACACTGAAATATAAGTTTATTTTAAATTGCGTTTTAAGCCTGTGGTGCCATCACTCCATGGTGTATTTGCCATATTATGAAACTATTTCCACTAAATGGGCAGCCTCAATTGCTTAACAATTATCATTCTTGTGGCTTTGTCACTATAAAGCCCAGTGGAGCTTATTCAATACATTTTGCCCGTGTTCTTAATCTGCAGCAACCAGTGTTTTCTAACTGTAGTAGACAAGGTATGCATTTTCTGCCTGTAATTATATAGGACTGATGCGGTTGAAAAGTTGAGGTCAATAGGCTCATACTGGGTGGAAGCGAAATACTTGGCGGTATCTGCTTTTTTCAAAATTTTTTGGCACAGCCGAAAAACCAATATCGCTTACACAAAAAAAAGTACTGCAACTACTGTTTATAAAGGTTTATCGAACGAACATTATCGATAACAATCCTTTATAATTTTGACCCAAAGCACTTATCATGAACTAATTGCCTACCATGATGAATAGTACCCAGAGTGGGGACCTAAACCACTAAGTGGGATACTTTACAACTATACTTAGTTAAGTTTCCCTCAATATTCCAGTTGTCTTCTGATGTCTGCGATGTAGCCAATGGGAACACACAGGACATGCTCTGCAAATAAGCATGTCTTCACATTGACTACATTAAGAACTGTCATTGACATAGGAAGAGGGGTGGATCTGACTGGAGCGCCGAGGGAAACTTTAATTCATTTAACTGCTTTTAGGTAAAGGACCCAGGGGTGAGGACTAAGTGATATAGGTCCTCAACCTGGGTACTATGCAAGGAAAAGCAAAAAAGTAGCGTACACCAGTCTTGATAGTGAACAAACAAACAGTGTTTATTCAAACATGTCACTGGGTACTATGCAGATATGAAAATGGAGTATAATTGTCCTGTAAAGAAAGTCAAACATTAAGCGTTTGAACTGTAGCCTGTTAGTTTAGATTTGGCTTCAGATAAAAATAAATACCCACCCAACCTTCGTTAACAAAACTTCATCAAGAAATAATAAAACTTTACTAAAAGGAGCGATTATGAAAAAATCACATTATAGTTTCATATCAGGCTCTATTCTGATCTTTTTTGCATGAACAAGTAAATTAGCAGTGCTCACTTGTTTATGATCTTTAATACTTTAATAAACCGGGACTCATCTTTAATCTCTAGTGGTAATGAGTCCGATTTCAAAACAAACCGTTTTTCAAAACTTGCAACTTACTATTAGAGATGGCCAAAAATGCCGGGTTTCGTTCCGTTTATGGGTTTTCGGATCTTGGGAAAATCCCGAAGATCTGAAAACGGAACTTAAATTCGGGACTTTGGAGCTTTTTTTCGATTTTTATCGAACGTTTGAGCTATTTTTGAGAATAGCCTCAAACGATTGATAATAACCAAAAATACTGTTGGAAACTATTTTCGAGTTTCGAACCATATTTTCGAGTATTATCGAACGTTCGTGGCTATTTTCGAAAAATTCTCAAAAATAACTCGAACGTTCGATAAAAATAGAAATGTCGAAGTCCCGAAATTTGAACAATCCGTCCGGTTTCAGATGGAACATTTGGATTTTGGAACCGAGGAGTTCCATGCCAGATCCGGGTCCGAGTCAGACCCAGATCCCATCTTGACTTACTATCAAAAAATGGAATATTAGAAAAGCGAAAAACAGATTGAAAAAGCAAAAATTCCGATTGAAAATGTGAAAAACGCAAATAAAAAGGTTAAAAAAAATCAGATTCAATCAAGTTCTAATCGAATAGGTTTCCTCAGAACCTCTGTCAGAACTTGCCAATTTCGCTTGTCTCTAAACTCTAGAACATCAATTAGGGGAGGACCAGACTGACAGTTCTTGGTTTCCTGTAATAAAATTATCCTATCATTTTTGGAAATGCAGAAATAGCTATTAGCTAATTTATACTGCATGATGAACAGTTTGTTTTTTTTTTTTTTTGATGTGGATAAAACAAAAAAATCACACTATGAGTCTCAATTGATTTTTTTCTGCTCTGTTGGTTTCTTCAGTTTTATCCGTGTTTTGAACAATAAAATTCCTATCAGCGAATCTCTCAAACTGACAGTTCTTGCTAAATTTAGAGGAAGATTTAATGGTTTCTGATTAAAAATAACTCTTTAAACCAAGAAACTAATTTCATATGTATCTTGCTACAATTGATCTATTATGTCCAGTTTTAGTTTTATATAATAATTAAAGCTAAAGTTACTTATTTTGTGTATTGAGTTTAGTGAGCAGGTCTCCTTATTAGCATTACACATTATTAATGTAGTATAGAGTGAACATTAGTTTATCTTCCTTGATTTAACTAGAGATAGAATGTGGGATCAAATAGAACCCAGTTTTAAATCGAATCTGAGGTCCCAACGAAACTTTCAGAACTCCAGAATTTTACAGAACCCGGATTTTTCTAATTTTCGAAAATCGAAAGTAGACAATTTATGAAAATTGAAACTCAAACTTTCGAACTTTCCGAAAATTTTGAATATTCGAAAATGGAACGAAACTCAAGAGTTTCGAACATCGCTAGATTTAACTAAATACTACAGATATACCACGAGAAACTAGAAATTTCACAAACATATTTCTTCTTTATTTATTTTTTACTTTTTATTGCACAGAGTACTTCAACACCTTTACCCCAATCTATAACTGCTGTCTTCACCTATAGTAATTGTAGAGATTGGAGACAACACATTTCGAATTTGTGGGGGTATGTCATTATTTGTTATTGTGCAGTACACAACACAGAAATCCAAATGTGTGGTCTCCAATCTCTGCTGAACAGAAGAAAGACCCAAAGGGAGCCTATTGCATGCTGAAGGGAGCCGAATGCCTAACAGAACTGGCAGTAGCCGAGTGTGTGCCAGAAGGAGCCATGGAGTTGCAACATCTAGGCAGAGGGTAATCCCGGGAATGCGGAGAAGGTAAGGTCCGGCTCCTAACAGCAAAGAACCTACCTGATAATTATTGATTACAAGGGGGTGTACTGTAGTACAACTGTATTTCCCCAAACATCCCCTCCTCTAATAGTACCCAGGTTAACAATGTTAATGGACATGTCCACCCCCAAAACTAAAATTTAATGTACTACTGGCCCCACTGTGTATTTTAAAAAAAATCCTTACCTTACATCTCTGCTCCTTATGGTTCTCCTGCAGTGATTGTCCAAAGTCCAGGAAACCGGAGAGTAGGAGCTGTCTTCCTTCCTTTTTTTTGCACAATCGCATGTGCATCCATACTATAAATAGGGAAATAGCAGCACAATATCGCACAAGAAACACGTGAGTTAACACATGCAATTGCGTGCAAATTTCAGTGCGTTGTAGTGTGACCTTGACCTCAGTAAAAAAAAGCACTGGAAATGGTTGGGTTTTTGTAATTATGCTATGTATGTGTCCAAAGAAAGAAAGACAAGATAAAGGACAAAGAAACAGAACTACGAGAAAGTTCTTGTTGCTTTAATAAAAGTTGGTAAAATAAAATGACATCATTAAAGCGTGTCGCCTTTTCGGTAATTGATGATTTACGCTGACAGTTTTGATAGGACGTCAATAGTGGATGGATGCCTATAATATATTCACTGTCAGTCATTTGACACTTTGTTTGTCCAACAGCATTTCATGATGTAGAGTTCAATTTATTTTTGCTCATGGATTACATTTTTATAACTAAATGCAAACTATATGGCATGTGGCGTTTGATGAATTCAAAAGAAAATGACACAGCAGAAAACTAGTTTTGTTCATTCTCCTTGATTTGTATACCTAATCAGGATTGTGCCTATAAATCCAAATTCTTAGAAAATAAGTTTCATTAAAGAAGCCATAGATTACCAATAAGGCAGGACTGCCTTTTGACACAAGTGTACATAGGGTTGGTTTCACTAGAAACAAATAGATTGTGTTACATATAGGCCGCAAATTTTAAATGGTATGTATATTGAAAAAATTGATTTGCCTCACTTTAATCTATAATAAAATATGTGTAAGTAGTACTTACTCTGAGGTATGTGTGTTGCTGCATGACTTTAATCCACTACTAGATTTGCTCAGGTTCAGTATCCCCTCTCCCTCTCTTAAACGGACTCCTCTTTTCCTCAGACCTGACTTTTCTTAAACTGAGCATGCTCGGTAATCACTATCATTTAGCACTGTGAGATGGGATTCCCCAACTGTCACCCATCTAATTACAGTTACACCCTTCTAGTTACAGCATAATCCAGTACTTGCACACACTGCAGAAGATAAGGTATCTGATTGACAGTTGATGCAACTTATGCTTCATATTAGATATCTAAAGAAATAGGTGGCAGATGAACAAAAAAGTGTTATAGCAATAGTTGGGATAAATTATTATTTTCAGTAATGTTATTTCAAAAAAACAGTTTTTTTTCAGTGTACATAACCTTTAAAGAAAGTGTACACTGAAAAAAGCCTTGTTTCAATGTATTAATGAATACATGTAAGAAGTAAAGATAGGATCAGGGTCCATCTCCGATTACTGGCCCCACTGAGAAGTATAAAAAAATCTTCACCTTACATCCCTGCTCCTTATGGTTCTCCTGCAATGCTTGTCCAAAGTCCAGGAAACTGAGGGGTAGGAGCTGTCTTCCTGTGGAAAAGGTTTCTGCCTCTTCTGTAGCCTCCGGGAGGTAGTGTGACATGCGTAGGGGAGCCCATTTCCCCCCCCCCCCCCACCATCCAGATCCATCCAAGCCTGCCCGAATTTGTAGTGTAAAATCCTTTTAATATAAGGTAGCTTCCCCTGCCCAACCCCAACCACCACATTAGTTCTTTAAGAAAAGAAGCTGAATCATATTTACAGCCCTTCATTCACACGGTGCTCTCCATTGCTGGCAGCCACGTCTATGCCTCTCAGCCAATCACAGACACGGCTGCCGGTCCAGCCACGGGAGTGAAGGGCTGTAAGTATGATTTGCCTTTTTTTTTTTTTTTTTTAAAGAACTAACACAGAAGTTGGGGATGGGCAGGGGGTATACCTTATATTTAAAGTTTAGTTTTAGGGTGGACATGCTTTTTAATGCTAATGAGGGAATTATTGGTTACATAGTCCAGAATATCAGTATATCATTTCCAACCCATTTACCCTTAGAAGTCCACGACCCCTCACTGTATCCCCTCAGTAATTTTTTATATTAGACTGTGCGGATGTAGTGATGGAACCGAGTTCGGGCAAACTTTATGAGTTCAGATGAACTCGAACTATTTGAACTAGTTCGGGTTCTTACTAGTACGGTTTTATGAACTGGCGGACTTATTTTCAATTATTATCGAATGTAACGTTCGAATTCGGTAACTCTCGAATGTATTGTTCAAAAACCTTGAATGTAATTTTCAATTTTTGAAAACCCTCGAATGTAGCCTTGAATGTAATGTTCGATTTTCGGTAAGCCTCGAATTGGTCATAACCCTTGAATGTAGCATGCGGAAACCCGACAACTGCCTGATCTTGAAGAAAGAAGTGTTTAATTGAGTTTGGTGACAGTGACATGTTCCCCAGATGATTTCCCAGGTGCCACAGCCATTTACAGTAAGTTACCATTGTTAGTTTATCTGTTATTTGTCTAAATTATCTCCCATTGGCTTTTTATAGGTTCGTTTCACAAACTTTAACTGAAGTTCGGAAGTTCGGAAATAAACCGAACTTCAGTAAGTTCTGCCATCTCTATCTCAGAGACCATCAATCACGCAACAAAGAGAAACCTTGTGCTGTAAATGATGTGCTGTTCGAATTTACACCAAAAGCACTCAAAAAGACAGCAACTTGTAATAAGTTCTAGGGAGAAAAGTTGAATGAAGTGAAATTTTTTACATTTCAACACTGAATTTAGAATTTTCAACAATGTATGTTGAATTTCAAAATCTTTGATTGGGAATCATCTATTTTTAAACATTTACTTAGTTGATCTGGAGAAGTGGAAAAAAGTTACGTGGTAAGTTATATGCTAGTTGAAGTGGGTAATAGGACATGTGGAATCAAAAAACAAAATGGGCAAAATAAAAGCCAGATAGCCCTCAAGTCTAAATCTCTATTTCCCTTACCCTTACCTGGTGATTATTATTATTATTATTACAAATAATATAAGTAAACAGAGTGATGAGTTTCTTACAGCAATACTGTAAAATAATAGGAGAGCTTACAGTCTAGAGGATACGGGGGTGAGACATAAGGTTGCGGGAATAGGTAGGCTGTAAATAGAGTGGCAATGGAGTGTAAAAGGCGGGTTGGATCATATTGGGTAGTAAGAGGGGTAATGTCTAGGCCAAGTTATAGGCTTGCTTGAAAAGGTGAGGTTACGGTGAGTGATGGGCAAAGTCCTGAATGTGGGCATGGGAAGAGGTGACAAGGGTGGATGAGAGGAGGATATCATTTGCGGAGCGGAGGTTGCGCCCGGGACGATATTGGTAGTTCAGCTCTGAGATATATGAAGGGGCTGTGTTGGATAGTGCTTTATAGGATAGGGTAAGCAGCTTAAGCTGGATCCTTTGCATGATGGGCAACCAGTGGAGGGACTGACAGAGAGGAGAGGCATTAGAGAAGTGAGAAGAGAAATGAATGAGCCGGGCAGCAGAATTGAGGATGGATTGAAGCGGTGCCAGGCGTTTGTTTGGTTAAACCACACAGAAGTGTGTTGCAGTAGTCTAGCCGGCATATGATTAAGGCATGGACTAGGATTTTTGTAGCTTCATTCGAGAGGAAGGGTCAAATGCAGGAGATGTTTTTGAGTTGGAGCCAACAGTAATTGTCAAGCGAATTGACATGGCGATTGAAGGAAAGATCGCAATCTAGCGTTATTCCCAGGCAGCGGACATGAGGAGATGGGGATTTAGGTGTATTGTTAATATTAATAGTAAGACTAGGGAGGGGAACAGATCGTGAGGGTGGGAAATGGACAAGTTCAGTCTTGTCCATGTTGAGTTTGAAGAAGCGAGAGGACATAAAGGCCGAGATGGCACTAAGGCAGTTGGGGACCTGGGATGTCAGTGTAGGGAGGTCTGGGGCAGAGATGTAAATTTGGGTATCATCTGCATACAGGTGATACTGGAATCCAAATGAACTAATGAGTTGTCCAAGGCCATGGGTGTAGATGGAGAAAAGAAGAGGACCGAGTACCGAGCCTTGCGGGCCCCCCACAGAGTGGAGGCGAGGGGTGGAGCTAATTCCAGAGTGGAAATCACTAAAGGTCCTACCAGAGAGAAAGGAGGATAGCCAAGATGTACATACAATGGTGATGTAAATACAATACCTTTCTTGGCTGAGATGATAACCATAGCAAGCTTTCAGAACATTATAGAAACTTTGGCGAAAGTTTTACATTTCTTGGGATAATTACCATGTCCAAAGACAGGGAGATATTTGGAGTTGAAAGACATTTATATAAATGGGATTATTTATTAGCAGACTTTTTTAGTCTATTTTCCTGCCAGCCCTTTATACTATTCTTCCCTTGTACGATAATATCAATATCAGGGGGAACGGGGAAAAAAATCATTGGAATTAGCCTTTCCATACTATCTATACCAACAATGATCCAAAGTCCAGTGTTTTAGTGTAATCAGCCATTTTCCTTTGCTATTCAACAAGCTTCATTACATCCCTTTATCCTGATCCTTTGAAATGTATCTTCTCTGTAGGTTTTGATCCATCCTCCTTCTTATTACACTGGGGACACAGGAACAAGGATTTACAAAACAGATGTAGATTTCACTCTGGACATTTATCACTAGATCACTTGAATTCTAAATATAAAATATGGGCCAGGTTTAGATACATTTGCACTCAAGGTTGAATAAAGACATCAATTCATCAAATGACCAGAGTTAGTAAAAATTAAATACTGAAATAAATTAATATGCACCCCAAATTAAAGTCAAATCTTTTAGGTTCAGAAAGAAAAAAATATTCTTGCTTTATCTAGCAATTACCTTAATCCCTGTATTAATACGGAAATTTAATTAGTAACCCCTATTTTCTTAATTTCATAAAAAGGCAAAAAACACACACAGGGAGATTCAATAAAAGTTCTAATTGTTAAAAATGGTGCTAATTTTGTCCCAACCAATCAGATCTTATTAATATTTGAAAGATAACATCCTATTGGTGACAAAACACTAATTTGTTATCAAATTATCATTTAAATCAGCATAATACAAATACAGCTATTCCAAACAATAGCTGTACAATACAATTCTCAATATTCTACATACTTCTACAAATTATTAAAGGACACTTATATTCAACAAACTCTCACTCCTCTTCTTCCACCGATTAAAGGGCATGTCCACCCTTATAATAAATTTTTCCCCAGCCCCAACCGCTATAAAATAATTTCAAGAAAGTGTCCCGATCTTTACTTACCTTCCCTCTCTCCTCCGCCATACTGCCCGGCCTTCTGCTTGCAAGACACTGCAAGATGCGGTTGCCCGCTGCTCAGAACGCCGGGGGAGAGAGGGAAGGTAAGTAGAGTTCCGGGAACTTTCTTAAAAATCTTTTACAGTGGTTGGGGCTGGGGGAAGGTATACTAATATATGGCCAAGGGTTTTTATGGTAGGGGGAAGGAGGCAGACAGGAGGCAGAGTCCTATATAACAAATCATGGGGTTTGCTGAATATTGGCCAAAGCCTACCTCTTGTAACACCAGCCTAGGTTTACATGTCTGACCCAACTGTTCGTCTTTATCTTGCTCATTTATATAGATAATTAGCATTCTGGGACAGAGGCATCATGCTCCCTCAATAGCACATAAAATGTAGTGCAAAGTCTGCTTAGCATTCATGAATTTTCTTAGCGGATCTCATCTATATTTTCACTTCATTCTTATGTTTTGTAAGAATGTACAGAACTTAAAAATACATTTGTGCAGGATATAAATTAAGGTTATTTTTATCTTTATAGTTTTCCAACGTACAGCAGGTATTTTCAATAACATTTTTTGTGTGTGTTAGATAATACTATTTTTCTAACAAATTAATTGTCTCCAGGATTGTCTGGGAAACCTGACCTCTATGTCAGACTACAGAGCTGTCCTTCAAACTAGTGAAGTTTGGCTAGTCTCAAACCACATGCTACTGGAGCTATTGATTGTAGAGATTTGATAGTAAAGCAATTTAGTAATCTAGCAATGTAAAACATAGCAGTGGATGAAAGGTCACAGACATTACTTTGACCCAAAGACCTAATATATTTTATATACTGTATAATTGTTTGGATTCTTCATTCACAACAACTTTAAGGATAGACAAACATATAACTGTCTTTAGTACAATCTTTCCAAAGATTTCCATAGATATCTGTACAAACAAGTCAATAGGGGTAGCAATCTGGAGAACCCCCATAATGCGGGGTAACAATAGAATCAGTCCTCAACATCATTCGACCAGATGGATCACTTAACCATATCTATGCAAGCATGTGCATACATTAGATTTCCTTTCCTTCATTAGCTGCTTTTGCGGACATTAATCAAACATCTTTACATAGCTTTAAGCTGGGTACACACAGTAACAATAAAGCCCCGATACCGTTGGATCCGATGGTATTGGGGCTTTATCGTTATTTTTGTTTCCCGAACGAGCGAGTGGCCGTCGAACGATCAGGAAAGACCGAAAATTTTCATCGGCCACGCTAGACTCCCTATAGAGGAGTCTTGCACGGCCGAGGGAAACACCCAGTCCTGAGCGTTCTCCCTGTGATGTGTATATGACGTGTATAGGGAGGATGTTTGGACTGTGTGTATGCCGATCATTGAAAGATGACAGACAGGATCTTGCAGATCTTGTCTGTCATCTTTCACTGATCTGTATTGTGTGCACCCAGCTTTAAAGGGACACTAAAATAAGATATATGACTTTCCTTTATCCTTTCCTGTATTTTTAGATTTGCCAGAAACTTGAAGCCTTTCTGCTCCAAGTGATACCTTTACCATATCTCCTAATGTCCAGTTCTGCCCACTCCTAGAAAGTATGCATACCTTGTCTCTCTCTGCTCAGCCCCTCCCAGAATCTGAGACACAGCTAGAGTGGGTGAGCATGTGCAGCAGAGATAAGCTATGTCTCAAAACTGTGAGCTAAAGGCAATACCGTTCACCCTGTGATTCTGTGTTATAGTAAAAGGACTGCCTTGCTATGGGAGTGGAAGTAGCTCTGGAAGTTGTTATCACTGTTATCAAATGTCTTTCAGTTTCAGGTATTTGGACATGTGTGTGTTTTGTGCTAGATTTGTTTCTTTAGATGCAGTGCTAGATTGGGACAGTGCTCCATAAACAGACTGCACAGTCAGCAGCTAACTGCAGGGCTGGGTGTCACATGTAGGCACAGAGCATCGTATAATGATAACAAAATAGGTGTGTGTCCTCTGCGCTTCAGGTATCTGTGGGTAGGATGTGTTGTTTTGATTAGGTATGTGGGTATGCTGCTGAGCCTGAGTTCCACTTATTAAATTAGTTAGAATAGATTAAAGATGGTCTGCACAATCCTCTACACACCATAATGTAATAAATAGATAAATAATTATGTGGTCATTTGTAGTACACCATAAATATCAGTTTAAAATCCAATACATTAACCATATAAATAAATATAAACAGGATAAAAGGACACTTACATAGTCCAGTAGATTTCCAAAAGCTTTATTTCTTACAAATGTATATTTCAAAGTGTGGCCAGTGGGAGGAGCTGAAATATGCCAAGGGAGCGTGATTGACAGTTTTAGTGTGTGGCTGTGCCCTGTCTACCTTGAAAAAGTAAAACTCTAGAGCTGAAAAGAAGGGAAAGGTGGGGAAAGCATATTTAAGGTTTGTGGCAATTAATTTTTGTTGCTGTTTGATTAGGTAAAAAATGGTTTAGCACAGTTTATGCCCTTTAAAGAACTTAAATCAACAGGTAAAATTGATTATACTTTTAATCTAATTTCTTATTCTGTTGTGTCTTGTCTATTTTTGTGGCTGCTGATTGATTTTCTCTGTTTGGTGCTCCCACTGTGGGAAGTGGCAGTCTCCAGAAGCACATGTTAATTTTTTTCCTACACAACAACTCAAAGCAGCGTCTGTCCTGTCTAATTTCCTAAAACTCACGTTGAATTGAGTCTATCAGAGCTGTTATTGCCAACCCGGTGCAAACAGCCCAGCGATGTTATATGCCAATAGCGTCTCTTGGAGCATCACAACCTGACATTTTTATTTTCCGGCACTTTTAATGCCAGCTATTAGCATATATCGGCATATAACATTGCTTGAGGCAGCTGCACGGTTAAGTTTTATGAAAGCCAAGCAGCCGTTGCAAGGAAGGAGTTTCAGTCACGCTAACCGATATTACATCCGTTAGCGTGACTTAAATTCCAAAACAGGAGATGTGCATCCGTTGGTCCATCGCCCTGTATGTGGTTACATGTTAAATTTCTACAAATACAATTTTACTACTTCACTTTGCTAAAAGACATTTATACTGTCTGGAAAGTAAACTGCTTTTAAAGTCTAATCAGGGGCATTCATATTGCTGTGGAGACAACTTTATTTCTAATGATCTGTCCAAAAAGGAACTGTGTGTGTGGTATATAGGTACTCAAAAAAGATTTACTGATCTAAATCAATGACAAAGGTGTTTTTTTCCCCCTATGGTTGTGGAGGTTTCGATTATCTGTGAATGTGGATAACTATGATATCCCATCTTGTTATAATTCTCCTTCAACAGTAATGTGTTCTTTTTACTTTTACATATTCTTGGTTAAAGGCCACCTGGGGATGGTGACCAAGTCAAAAAAAAAACTTGTTCTACCCTAAAAATGACCTTTATTCAACTTCTTTCTTTTAGTAAAGTCCCAGACACAACAGGACACATTCTAAATGCAATGATAACTTCATATTGTGTTGCTACTTTGATGCTTTCCGACAGACTCTAGTGTTTTTGGCTTCAACCCTTTCATGAGCTGAAACTGCTGGATTACTGAACAATTCAAGTAGTTGTGGTGCTTTTAAGAAGAAGTACAATCAAACACAACAAATCTCTGTGTAGTGCACTGAAAGGGGATAACAGAAATGTCTTTGGGGCAAAAATATAAGAACGGGAACTCATGATTTAACATCAAACAGAATCTTTCTTCTTCAAGTCCTAAGTAAGCTGGCAAACAAATGAATAGAACTGCAAAATACGCTGATAGCAGCAAATGTACATCTAACTTGTATCTATTTTATCTTTTCTATATACAAAAAAATAGGTTAAAGTATTACTAAGATTTTGGTTATGTGAAAAAGAGTTCACAGGACAGTAATACATTTAGGTTCCTTTTACAAATTATTACAGATTGCACGCCGGATGTGCGTGTGTCTTTTACGTAACCCGTGCATCCGGAACTAATATGAAGTTAGTCGCGCTAAGCGGTAGCCAACCGCTTCAAATACCTTCCCAGCACTGCTAGGTAAATCGCCCCGATAGGGGCATATTCATAAAAGTGTGGCATCTCTATTTAACAATTTAGTTGGTTTTTTTTCAGACACAATCCGCTATAGCTTTAAACTTCCAACCAGTTACATAACTTCGACCACTTATCTATGGTTCCCTTGTAAAATTGTGATGCAACTGTAATGAACCCACTTTATCATCACTTGTATTTTGCAAAGTGCTCTGGTAGGTGATCTACACAAGTAGCCTCTACTAAACATGGATTTCAGTGGAAATGTTCAGCTGGGAATCTAAAACACAGTTACTGCAGAGAGTGTCCCCAGGAGAGAAAAGTCTATCATACATGTGAGATTACTGTCAATCTGAGTGGCCGATGGACATCCAGTGGCCGACTGTCTCTGCTGTAGTTCTTTGATGGCTCCTGTCAGAGTTATTCAGTGATCTGGCCGGAGGCCTTTGGATGTTTATTAGGGGCTCCAGAATAGAGATGTCCGAACTTCGCAAAATCCGGTCTGCTCGAAAATCCGCGAGCGGACCCATTAAAATAAAAATACCCTCAAAATTACGAGATTTTTCGTATTTTCGGGTTTCGCGTATTTTCGGTAATTTTTGAAAATACGAGAAAACTAGTATTTTCGAAAATATGTATTTTCGAAAATACGTGTAATCCTCGTAATTTTGAAAATTTTCGAAAATATGTACTTATGGAAATAAGAGAAATCCTTGTATTTTCAAAAATTTTCAAAATTACGTGTTTTCTCATATTTTCGAAAATTTTCAAAATTATGTGAAAACTCGTCATTTCGAAAATACGAAAAATCCGCGAATAGGAAGTTTGGAGGGCGGAAAATCCAGAAAAATCCGCCGTTCACGAACGGGATAAATCCGCGACGGATCCGAGTTCGAATCCGCGAACCGGCCATCCCTACTCCAGAAGACAATATCTAACATGTGTTCAAAGTTTAATTAAGGAAGATAAAGGTGCATAAAACAGGCAGTTAAAATCAGCTGGACTGCCACCAGCAAGTTTAATATTACATCAATGGCAACCAAGCAGTGAACACCACATAACATTTACATGTCCACCCCCACAACTTAAATTGTAATGCACCCTCCCAATTCCTAACACTTTCCAAAATGATGTTATTAGCTCTGATGTTTGCCGTATCTTCCTGGTAAAGTAGGTAGGTGTGAGATGCTGTTCCTTTGAGCATATGTGAAGCTATTTTGGCTTTAAACAACTTTCAGAAGAGGCGAAGAGGAGCAGTAAGCATCAGAGCTAGTAACATTTTTTACAGACACTTGGCTGAAGTGTGAATGTTACGTTATTGGGGTTTGGGGAATGTTGAACTTCTAGAAAAAAGTTGAGGGTAGACATTCCATTTAATACAATACTTTAAGCCTTCCCTTATTTATAGAGGCATCAATGTCTTTTAGTTGCTTTCAAAGTTAAGCATCCCTGTCACATGAAGAATGCGTTGCATAAAAAAATCAAATACAAGACAACATGAAATGACACTCAATCACCCAGTATACTGTGAGTCACAATATCACAATCACTATCAATACCAGAAGAGCCCTTAGATAAAAAAAATTGCCTATAACTGAGTGATATATTTTTATTTAACCCAATAATCATTCATGTAAAGGTTTCAGGACAGAGAGAACATTAGTTTTGTGCACATACATGGGAAATGCAGGTATTCTAATA
Organism: Hymenochirus boettgeri; assembly: GCA_019447015.1. Lineage (NCBI taxonomy): Eukaryota > Metazoa > Chordata > Amphibia > Anura > Pipidae > Hymenochirus > Hymenochirus boettgeri. The sequence continues at coordinate 280,721,518 of CM033474.1, forward strand.
CAGGTATTGCTGAACAACATAAGAACATGTGGTGTGACACACCACATGTATAAATTGCATTCTGCATGCAGCGTTGTCTAAATATCATTTTATTTCTTTGTGTTAGAAAAACTTTCTTTTGTAAAATGTCTTTCATCTTTGAAATGCCAAATAATATTGGAGAGGCAAAGAAACAATCATGGATGTAGATACAAGGATAAGTCCCTCAACTTAAATTAGGTGATGCTGTTTGTGAAGTTAGCACTTGACCAGTGTCAACTGTCAAGTTTATATTGAACATTTCCTGAAATTCGGTACTACTGTGGAATATTTTTTCCCCCTACCAAAAGTCTTGCAAATTGTCTATAAGACAAGACATAAAACTTATCATGTTTTGGATAATGTGATATTATGAGAAAATAAAAGGGTTCATTATGTTTTAGTGCGTACTATAAAGGGTCTCGAGATTAGGACAGAGTAAATGGAGATTAAGTTTGACATTTAACTGAAAAACATGCAATAAAAACAATTATTAACGTGAAATCATTTCACTTTTCATTACGATCGTTGACCTTTTAAGCCGACTAAATTTCTTTTGTTCTATGAGTTTGAATAGTATTCTTAAGGGCCCTTCGAGGGGAAAAAATGATTTTGAAAATGGAAAATTCATTCATTTGCCTTGGTTCAGCACCACTACATCTCCACAATGTTACGTTTGAGATATATCTGTGCACTTCCATATCCTAATTACAGCATCTTAGAAAAAGTGGAAATTCTTGGACCTCTACCTCTCAGAAATGTCTGATAAGCCACAATAGGATATAATGTCTGCTGTTTTTCCAACATATTGAAGATCAGATGTCATTAAAAAGCTATAATCTTCTAAATGTTTCCATCCATAAAATAGTTTGTAGGCTAAAGCAAAGTGTCTAAGCCTGTTTGTGAAATAGCACTAAATTATCACTAATTTCTTAGTGCAAGATTTTATATGTTTATTGGGTTCATAAAATGAGTTTCTTGTGCGAGATTTGATCACTTGTAATAAGTTATTTTATTTATATTTATGCAATTAAATGTAAAGGAGAAACTACTTTTTCCTTTTCTTTAGACCATTACTAGGTAAAGCTAAATGAAACTTTGCAATTTTCAAATGGGATTTACATTTTCGAACACAGTTTTTTGATCCAATTTCTGAAATTTTAGATTTTAGATATTGCATCAGCGGATTTTTGAAAGCAGCCATTCCGAATCAAAACCAAATCTGTTTTGGAGCTGAGGCTTATTACTATTAATGGGTAAAAGGGACATAATTATCTACTGTAACTAAACATCTGAAGCAGAAAGCCATAAAACAGGCATTTCTGTGCATGAACAAATGTTAAGGAAATGTATTAATTTTGTTTATTTTTGGAAATAAATATTGTGACTTAAAACAATGGTTAAAATTGGGTTGCTTATTGGTTAACACAGATGCCAAAGCAAATCTTTGTTTGCTTAGGTTACAACTGGTTTCTCTACTTCCCGCAATCATAAAGACTTTATTAATAGGGCACATCATTTGTAAGTTCTTTAGGGCAGGGCCTGATTTGAATAAACTAATTGTAAAGTACTACAGAACATGTGATTTTCTATGTAAATATAGGAAAGTACAGGAGTTGGTCTGCCCCCTTCTGGCCCAGGGCCTTACCAATGGGAAGACACGGTATGCAAGAAGCACATTTTCCACTGGATTGATCCTGGACTAAGTTAAACAATACAGTTATCTTTTAAGAAGACTTACAAGACAATTGAATGAAAAATGTGAAGGTCTTAAACACATGCAATATGCCAATATGGAATTGGAATGTAAAAAAAAGATCTTGTAGCATCAGGATTGTGGGCAAGGTAAGTCACAGGACCACCACTTTATTGCATGGCCCTGCAAATTACACAAAATACACAGGTTGTCTAGTAAATTTAAAGACTTTTACTAGAGCATACGGTGTAGTCATTACACACAGTATTGTAAATAGTACTAATTAGAGATGGTTCCGGAATCCGAATGATCCGGAATCCGAATGATCAGTCCAAATCTGGACGGATCGTCTGGATTTTGGGACTTCTGAGTCATTTTCTATAATTATTGAATGTTCCAGGATTATCGAAAATAGCCTCGAACATCGGAAACTCAAAAGTAGTCTCCGATTGTATTTTCGGGGGTTATCGTACGTTCAAGGTTATTTTCGATAATCCTCAAAAATAGCCTTGAACATTCCATAATAATCGAAAATTCGTTCCGTTTTTGGATTTTTCGGATCTTTGGGATTTTCCCAAAACTGGTGAGTTTGGCCATCTCTAGCACTAATTTAAAAAAAAAATCCAAGATTCATTTCTTATTCTCTAAGGGAAATAGTAAAAGCCAGCAGTATCCCAAATTTGCAATACCGCGGGTTATAAAAAAAGTACAATCACTCCCATAAATGTACATTTACAAATGAACGCAGTAGTAAAATACCGCAATGGTATTGTATGGGGCGATTGTAAATCTGCGGTCCTAGATTTATGACCAATGACATAGTTTATGGCCACAAACGTAAATTCACAATCGCGGCAATAATTGTTAAAGGTGTGGAATTGCAAAATAGCCATACCTGTATAAATATGGCTCTAAATACTCAAATATAAGACTGTTTAAAGAAATAAAACCCCAATTTCTCTCTAATTTGCCATCCTTAATCTAAATTCAAAAGACGCAATCTACGGTAAACTTTAATCTGAATAATATGCTTTGTCAGGCACAGGAAAATGAATAGACAGGATAATAGGGACACGCATGTAATCTCAGCTACATGTTTGCTGATACGCTCATCCTTACGCATTTACTTGATATTAATTAGACAGCCAGACCGCGTAAATCTTTCAAAGATTCTTGAAAAGTGCGAGTCACATTAATTCACCGCAGAAAGAATTGATTATCACACGTCTTTTTAACAAATAACCAATGTTCTTCTGGGAAACTGAAAGAGTTGACTGATAGACAGTGATTCATGTGCTAAAAATATTCAAGTGTGTGGCATAAACACATAGAACATTATTAAGAATCGTGTCGCGATTTCCCTGTTTGGGGGAAACTAATTGGTTGTGTTTGAGGAGGAATGTTAAAATATTTATTCTGTTTCATGTATTTTTACCATATTAATAAGCTTGCAATTAGCAATTTTAAATGAAAGGCTTGCATGAAATATCGCTCAGCGTGAGCCGGTAATTGATTTGTAAAGCATGTTTACAAAGTTCAGTGTTAGATTTATATCGCCGTTAATGATTCAAGAAAACATTTTAAAGTTATTTGAATGACAAAATGACTCATGGGCCCCTTGCCAGAATTCATCAGTCAACAATGGACAAGTATATCCCCAGATATTACTCATCCAAATTTCTCAGACAGCAGCTTAATGAAAAATGCAGAATGGGAAGTTTGTTCTACACATGGAACCAAGAAAGAAAACAAGAAAACAATTCCATAGATTATCCTATATTACACGTAAATATTTCCCTACACTATAAGGTCTAAAGAAGCATTCCAATAAGTATTGCTGGCCAATGGTGTGGTAGTTTCCTCTCTAACCTTCAATTTTGATCATAATGTCAATGGCCATAAATTATGACTCAATGGGTTAGTTCAACTCTAGACAGCCCTTATTTTCTGCCCATTGTCTCAATGGAACCTGACTCATATAGATGACTAAACGTCCTATTAAAGTCAATAGGGACAAATAGTTTGAACAGTAATGATAAAATACAGTTAAAAAATGCAATGGTAACTTATTGTAAATAGCTCTGTGACCTGAGAAATTGTCTGAGGAACACGTACATCTCATTAAAACTTGTTTAAATACTAACTTTCCTCACAATCAAGCTGTTTTTTAGCTTTGGCATTGAAGCTCAAAACTATATGGAAAGTTCAAAAGTTCGAAAACGGACCCATTAAAGTCAATGGGAGTCAAATAGTTTGAAAAGTTCTAATGAAATACAATTAAAATATCAATGGTAACTTAATGTTTTGGCTGTGGGACCTGGGAAATGGTCTGGGGAACATGTTCTAATATCCAGGACATTCGAAAAATCAATTTAACTCTCACTCGCGCTATTTTCGAGCTCGTTCTTGCCTAGGTACAATGTACATTTTACTCGCAATGCTCGCGTATAGGCTTTAATGGACACTTTACTCGTAGATTCGATGTTCGCGCCTAGATACCATGTACATTTTACTCGCGGATTCGATGCTCGCGTATAGGTTTTAAAGGAGACTTTACTAGTAGATTCGATGTTCACGCCTAGATACCATGTACATTTTACTCGCGGATTCGATGCTCGCGTATAGGTTTTAATGGACCCTTTACTCGTGGATTCGATGCTCGAACGGTCGAACATTCGATATTTATCGAAAGTCCGAAAATATCGAAAATCCGCATCCTGGATAGTTCGAGAAGTCTGAATTCGTTCGAATTCGAATAGTTCGGCTCGAACTCGGGTTTGAGTTCGAGTTCTAGTCCATCTCTACTCAAAACCCACATTCAAGGGTTATGGCCGAATTCAAGGGTTAACAAATGCAACATTCGAGGGTAATTGCCGAATTCAAAGGGTTACTAAATGCCACATTCAAGGATTATCGCCCAATTCGAGGGTTACCGAACACTGCATTTAAGGGTTATGGGTGAATTTGAGGGTTAGTGAAAGCCACATTAGAGGGTTATTGCCAAATTTAAAGGTTAAGGAAGGCCACATTCTAGGGTTAAGGCGCGCTTAAGTCAAGGGTTATTGCTGAATTTGAGGGTTACCAATCTCCGCATTTGAGGGTTATGGAGCACTAAAATCAAGTTATCGATAAGAAAATTCGAAATTATAAGACCGTGAGTTCAAAATTTTTACAAGCTTATACAATCCGGTTTGTGTTTGAGTTCTAGTCCAACCCTTCTGGCTCACCCGATGATTTACACTTGGCCTATTAGCTCTTGTCTATCTGCGATCCAAACTGCTATTTTTACCAATTTATTACATGCATTTGTAAGCAGATTTTTAATGGTGTGTTATTCCTTTCTGGAAAGCTTGAACATGAACAGGGGAGGCAGCCGGTGAAACATCAGTCAATCATAATCTGTGATGTCAGCAGATGTCAGCGGAAGCACCCGGGCAGTTGTTTATTGGGGATCAGGAGTGCTCCATCTTGGTTATTATTTTTATATATATATATATATATATATATATATATATATATATATATTGTGAACGCACTTATGGGTATTGCCAAATAACAAACAGCTTTAATTGGAGTTTACATGTTTCTGCCCGTCTCGTGGGCTGTAGTCAGAACATCAGAGCAACGTTACGTGACTACCTTAAAAGGAGAACCCTGTCACCCCCCCAAGTGACGTAGTGGCTGGGCGGAGAGAGCAGGATAAAGCAGGGGACACCCCCCCCACGAAGCAGACAATTGCACCAAGTGTAGAGAATAAGTGCAGTGCACATGTCCGAATATTGACATAATAAATAATCACTAATAATCACAAAACAAATAAACCCACATGCCTTTGGGTCTTTTATCTTGGTTTTAATCTAGCAATTTTTCTACTTTTTAAACTCTGCACTTGACACTTCTATATGGTGCTATCCATTATCAGCACTTTATATAGCAGGTATCATTTGGCTTGCTACAAAATATTACCAGTTGGTGAAAGCGTCGACTCCTGTACTTCATTTTCTGTAGTGGGAATCCATTCACCTGGCGTTCCGGAGCACATCCAATTTCATAGAGAACATGACAAAAAGAAGGATGGACTTCATCTCTGATGAAGTGACGAGGTGTACATCACGAAACGCGTCAGGGCAATGTGTTTGTCTCCCTCTGTGAAGCATGCTTTGTTCGGCAATAAAAGCTAAGTTTTATCTGCAGTTGGTAGCAGTCTGTCCTTCTTTTTGTCACATAATTTGGCTTGCTACATTCTATCCTTGTATGGTGCCTGTTTACTGCACTAGTCACTTTGTCTTACTTATTCTCTACATTGGGCACAATTGTCTACTTCGGGGGGGGTCCCCAGCTTAATCCTGCTCTCTCTGCCCAGCCACTACGTCACTTGGGGGTGTGTCGGGGTTCTCCTTTTAAGGAAGTCACGTAACGTTGCTCTGATGTTCGGACGACGGCCCACGAGACGGGCAGAAACATGTAAACTCAAATTAAAGCTGTTATTTGGCAGGACCCGTGAGTGAGTCCCACTCCTTCTCAACATATATACTTCTATGGACAGCACCAGGGCATTTGGATATGTAAGGAGCACCTGCCGCACACTACGCTTTACTATACACAATACACAATACAAGGATTGTGGAAGCACATTTAGCGTAAGTGCTACTGATCTGGTCAAACATTTAAACATAGAAAAGATAATCAATGCACATTCCAGGGTCCCATACAATATCATATTATCTGCACACTGGCATACATTATAAACAAAGAAAAGATAATCAATGCACATTCCAGGGTCCCATACAATATCATATTATCTGCACACTGGCATACTTTATAAACAAAGGGGTTTTAGTATACATTACTGTGAGCACATGAATGAAAAGCCTTCCAACCATGTCAAGGTAACCCCAGTCTGGAAGGTCCTAACTTCTAACCTTTTTAACTTCAATTACCATTAGCAAACTTTTGCATTTCTCATAGTTGTGGACTGGATCCATATAACAGGCTTTCTCACTTCTCCCCAGTCCTTTTGCTTTTTAAAATGGGGGAAGAGGCCATCCATCCAGTGCATTATATTAAAGGCATAGGATCTCCCATTAAAGGGGTGTGTTGGGGGTGCTATTACCACATGGAAGCTTGACCATGTTTCCCAATAAATACATACAATACAAGGATTGTGGAAGCACTCCTATTAGGCTAATTTACAACTACATTTAGCAGAAGTGCTACTGATCTGGTCAAACATTTATACAAACATAGAAAAGATAATCAATGCACATTCCTAGGCCCCATACAATATCATATTATCTGCACACTGGCATACATTTTAAACAAAGAAAAGATAATCAATGCACATTCCTGGGCCCCATACAATATCATATTATCTGCACACTGCCATATATTATAAACATAGAAAAGATAATTAATGCACATTCCTGGGCCACATACAATATCATATTATCTGCACACTGGCATACTTTATAAACAAAGGGGTTTTAGTATACATTACTGTGATCACATGAATGAAAGGCCTTTCAACCACGTCAAGGTAACCCCAGTCTGTATGTATACACAGTAATGTATACTAAAACCCCTTTGTTTAAAAAATTATGCCAGTGTGCAGTTAAATGCCCCTTTGCAGTTTTAATACCGTGTTATCGCGTGTGAGTAAATCTCGAAAGCGATTTACTCACAGCATGATTTTAATGGCAGCTATTTGCTGGCGTTAAACTCTCCCGATAAATGTAGCGTAAACACGATAAAATCGCCAGCACCAGCTGTGCAGATGTTAACATTGTGCTACCCAACTTTAACCCCAGAAAAGTGCCCAGCTCGCCTCCGTTAATGAGGCCCTAAGACTTTCACACTCTCCTAGCCACTTAAGTGAATATATTGCTTATTGTTTTTACACAGCGATGCGTTTCTCATGCTACTCAAGACATTTGCTGCTTCAAAATATGCGAAATGGAAGTTACTGATATTAGCTATCTGCAGGTTTTTTGAAATAATAAAAATGCTTATGGGTTTTTTTTCCTCTTGCGCTATCCGGAAAACAGTTTAAACCAAACAAATTTGTCAATCGTTAATTACAAAAAAGTGCATTAGTAAGTATAAAAGTCAGAAGGAAAAAAAACAATGCAATGCTATAATCCCTTTCATGTCCAATAGATTTGCTTTATTTGACAGTAAAAAGAATTTGTACAAAACCATGACTATAATTTGGAGTATTCAGAGTCAGCCATCTCATTATTAATATATAGAATGAAACATTAGCCTGTAATCTTTTTTTTTTACATTTCCTTTACTCTTGGCACATGACTTAAATTATGCATGTCTACAGTAAGATAAAATGATCAGTAAGCTCCGCATACAAACCAAAATCTTATTTTTTGTAAAAAATACTGCGTGTTTAAACATTTCGCAATATGATCTCACTGAAAGAAGAAACCAATTCAATGAACTGTTTGAGATATTCTATCCACTATATATAATGTGACAATATAAAATTTGGCTTTGTGTTTTTAAACAAAAGTGTGCCCGTTGGTGCACAGTGGAAATTATGTGTGTGTGTGTGTGTGTTGATGTTTTGCTATGTGTGGATACAGTGGATATAAAATCTTTACACAGGTATATTTTAAACTGTTACTCAGTCACCAGCATCCAGGGAAACCAAATAGGATAATCCTGCAGGTCGGAGAATAGACCCAGGAAATCCTGCCACACTATGTGGTATAAACTAAACATGCTATGTTTCAGACATCCCACCCTGCCGAATTGGCTTCCATGCAGGGTGGGGAGAAGGAGGCGTGACGGAGTGACGGGAGGAACGCACTATGTGACGTAATATTTGCAGAAACTCCCCCGATTTATACTTGCTTTACCTCTCTCCTCCGGCGTTCTGAATAGCCAGAAGCCTCGTCCGTGATTGGCTGCCTCTCAGCCAATCACGGACACGGCTGCCAGTCCGACCCCCTGCTTGCAAGCAGAGGGCTGTGACAGTATGCCTGAGGAGAGAGGAAAGGTAAGTAATGATCGGGGGAGTTTTTGCAAATATTACTATAGCAGTTGGGGCTGGGGGTGGGAGCCTCACACTACAGAAAAAATTCAAAAATAGGCTGGACATGCCCTTTAAATAAATCCTTGCCTTACATCTCTACTCCTTATGGTTTCCCTGTAGTGTTTGTCCAAAGTCCAGGAAACTGAGGATTAGGAGCTGTCTTCCTGTACAAAAGGTTTCTGTCTCCTCCTTGCCCTCTGAGAACACAGTGGCATGCGCAGGGAAGCCTCCCCCCCCCACCCCTTCACCCTCCTGATCCCTCCTTGGCTGTCCTTCATATAGCGTTAATTTTTTTCTATATATTGCAGGACATCTCATCCCCAACTGCTATATAGGAAGTGTAAAAATAGAATTGAAACTGTACGTACTGATCATTGCTCCCACTGTGTTTTCTATTGCTGCCACCCATGGCTGTAATTGGCTGCCTCTCAGCGAATCACAGCCACGGCTGCCCGTCCGGCCCCTGCTTGTACTTCCAGCAAGCAAGGAGTCAGATCAGAACGATGCTGGAGCGAGGGGCTGTAAGTAGAGTTTGGATTCTGTTTTTACACATCTAACAGCGGTTTGGGGTGGGAGGGGATGCCCTGCAATATATCAAAAATTAATATCAAGGGGGGAGGTGCCCTTTAATAAAGTGAACAAATATAAAGAGAAAACAGGGAGAATAAATGGTATTACCAGCACCGCTGCCACCAATTTGTACCAGGTCACTGTTTTATAGAAGGATTATGGGTAGTATTATGGGTAGTACGGCACACAGTGGGTTACTCTGGTGGTCTGGCTCAAAGTGCACTTATTTTCTTTAAACAAGATAAACCAGTTTTAATTACATTTAACAATAAGTATTGCAATGATTTAATAAAAAAATATAAACAGTTTCCCCATATAACATAAGGTAAATTATCTGTCCTCCCAACAGGTCTTATACACAGGGTCTTATACACAGGGTCTTATACACAGGGTCTTATACACAGGGTCTTATACACAGGGTCTTATACACAGGATCTTGTATTGCATTCATCACACTGTGCAAGGGATCACACCACACACTTCTATGGATGTCTTGTTTTTTTATTACTAACTGACACCACCTGCAGGCTGGAGGTGGTATATAAGGAGCCTTGGTGTATATGTCCATTACAATACACATCACATCCTGTGTAGCAGACAGAAACTTTTTTTTGAATTACATTTCCTTTCACATGGAGCAGACACAGGGGTGTGGTTTAACCCCCATTTTGACCATTCCATTTTGAAATAGGGATCTCAGCTCTGTAAGTAAGTTTATGTATTTTGTATATTTTGTGTTGTACCTAATATAAGTCAGTGCTATACTTTCTATAATAGCATTTACTGATGTTCATATATATTATATAATATATATTATTAATATATTATTAATACATAAGACAAGGCATTTTCAATGGGGAGGTGCAGTGGCGAGAATCTATATTAAAGTCACTCAGTGATGTCATCGAGTGACTTCCTGTATTCCACTGCCCTTCCCCTGTCTCTCCCCCTCCCTGTATTATTCATTTATATAGGAATCCCTGTTTATTGTTGACAGACAATCGGGGAGATTCAATATCGCTGGCTCCCGTTACTTACCTTAGCCCGATCCCGCGATACAATAACTGACGTAAACGAGATTACATCATTTATTGCATCGCGGGATCAGGCTAAGGTAAGAGCGTGGGTTTAATGCCTCCCACAGAGTACCGTTAAGTAGCGCTACTATGTAGCGCAGAACCTAACGGTAGGGGTTTTGCATCTAAAGCACGGCACTATTTCCAAAAACATTTGGAAATGGCGCTGTGCTCTAAAATCCGTCTAAAACCCACGTTAACCCGAATTTCTTCGGGTTAACGTGGGTTTTAGATGGAAAAGCCCTATATTAAACCTCCCCCAATGTTCGCTCCTTCTTTCTCATTTCAATAAGAATGATAATTGTATTTTTAAACAGGGATTCCTTTATAAATGACTAATACAGGAGGGGGAGAGACAGGGGAAGGTAGCGAGTTAGGAGGGTGTGTCTGTCCTGTTTTTTTTTTTTTTTTTTTTGGCTGGCCTTATGTATTATAAGAAATAATACGCTACCTACAGTGTGATATACAGATTTATTTCAATTCAGAGTTTCATGCACTGTATTAAAGTACCGTATATACTCGAGTATAAGTCGAGGTTTTCAGGCTGTAAAAACAGCCTGAAATCTGAACCTCGACTTATACTTGGGTCAGTCACTAACCTGAAAGGAGGAATCCAGCTTCCGCATCCACTGATGGTCGCATCCACTGATGTCACTACTCGGCGCCGGGAAATGAGACCAGCGGCGAGTAGGGACTAGGGATGGCCGGTTCACGGATCCCAACCCGGATCCGCCGCGGATTTATCCCGTTCGCGAATGGCGAATTTTTCCGAATTTTCCGGATTTTCCGCCTTCCAAACTTCCGTACCGCGGATTTCTCGTATTTTCGAAAAATTTCGAAATTACGAGTTTCTCGTATTTTCGGAATTTTCGAAAATACGAGGATTTCTCTTATTTCCGCAAATATGTAATTTCGAAAATTTTCGAAAATACAAGAAATTTCGTAATTTTGAGGATATTTTTCATTTTAATGGGTCCGGTCGTGGATTTTCGAATTTTCGAATTTTTTCGAACATTCGCGGATCCTCGAGCGGACCGGATTTTGCGAAGTTCGGACATCTCTAGTAGTGACGTCAGTGGATGCGCCGGTCAGTGCATGCAGTAGTCGGATTCCTCTTTTCAAGTTGGTGATGGCAGCTGGTCTCTGATTCCTGGTTTTTGGACCAGACTCACCTGCCACAGGACCTGGAAAAAGTGGTAAGGCTGCATAGGAGAAGGCTGCATGAGAAGATGAGCAGGGAGGGAGAGTAAGGGGGCATTTGGGTCAGGGACAGGATAATTGGTTCAGTATGTGCAGTTCCACTGCTAAAGTTTGTATACTACAACTCCCAGCAATAAAGCATGCTGGGTGTTGTAGTTACCAAACATCTGGAGTTCCAAGGAATTAGGAATAACTTAATTTATCCTTAATCAGGAGGATGGTATCTATTGTTAAATAGATTGCCTTCTGATTCTGTAGTTTTGAGGCTTTAGTTGCCCTTTAAGTGGACAGCAGAATTCCCATATTATAGTCCCATATAGTAATGGCCATACTGGATTTGGCTATTACTGTATGGGACTACTGTATATGTATATATTACACTGTAGGTAGCGTATTATCCCTTATATAGCAAGAGAAATATAGGTAAAGCATTTTGCACATGTTAGGAATTGACTTTCCTTACCTTCCTTCTGATCCTGCTCGCTGCTCTGTGCTCCTTTCTCAAACATGTTTGTCTCCATCCGACAGTCGTCTTTGGCTATTTTCAGCATTTTCCAGAACTTGTGATCTTCTTTGGCAGCATTCTGGGGTTTCTGGCTCTTCTTTTAATCGCAAGGTCATGCATTTGCTCCTTCTTACCTCTTTTTCCGGTTAGTTCAGCCACCAAAGTGGAGGAGATTCAAGTAACGCATTTGTTGACACAATCCCCTTTGTCCAACTTTCTTTGGACAACAGTTGCATGTGTGTGGCGGCTCATGGCGGCATAGTTCACGGGTCCCAAGCAACGCCCACGGGAGCCAGCACACCCATTTAAATTTCTCCAGTTTCTTCTTTTGCTCTTTTAGGAAAAACATTTAGAAATATTGAAAAAATAGTGGTGAACACGATACCTACGCCAATTAAGGCCATATTAATGCTAAATATATTTTTGGGATTTGACTTGAAAAATCCTTCTATCTGTTCTATGTTCTCTATATGTATTCAGTTATCCTTAAATTTCCATTCACTTTGAAATGTGTAGAACCTTCAAATGTTTTAAGGCAATGATTGTCCCCATTAATAGGGTCATCAGTGCCCCACTCCCTTCGAGGGGTGATTGCACAGATTTCACATCCCAAAGGCCACCCCCTGCTTCTATTTCTTTCTAGGATCAGAGTATTTGGATTTAAGTATCATTTTTAAAAAATGATGAAATGATGATTCTAAATTCACTGTGTTTTTTTCCTGTCATGTAGTCTTAAAATTAGTTTCCTCCTTGATGGCCCAATTCCATAAAAAAGTTAATTAAAAATAAAATTGTTTGAATTAATCTTTTCTTTTTTTTTTTTAAAGAAGACAAGACTGATGTGCTTATTAACCCTACAGAACCAAAAAGCCAAGTTAACGCTAGGGATGGCCAGTTCGCGGATCTGAACCCGGATCCAGCGCGGATTTATCCCGTTCGCGAACGGCGGATTTTTCTGGATTTTCCGCCTTCAGAACTTCCGAACCGCAGATTTCTCGTATTTTCGTTAATTTTCGAAAATACGTATTTTCGTAAATACGTATTTTACGATATTTTTTGAAATTACGAGGATTACTCGTATTTCCGAAAAATACGTTTTCGAAAATTTCCGAAATTACGAGATTTCTCGTAATTTCAAAAATTTTCGAAAATACGAGAAATCTCGTAATTTCGAGAATATTTTTCATTTTAACGGGTCCGCTCGCGGATTTTCGAATTTTCTAATTTTTTCGAAAATTCGCGGATGCTCGAGTGGACCGGATTTTGCGAAGTTCGGACATCTCTAGTTAACACCCATAGCTCTCAATGTACTGCAAATATTCCTACCATTTTACTTTCCCTTATTTGTGTTCTCATATACTGTATCTCCAAACCTTCCTTTTCCCATAATACTATCTTTATTACCACCCCCGTACACAATGCTCTATCTTTTGTTAATCATTACCATTTATTATCTTTATATATATTCCTCACTATCTCTGCCTTGTTTTAATGACAATTAAAAATCAACTTCAGGCTTCTAGTAGCCACCTCTCGAAGTACAGATGAGATTTTGTTTTGGAACAACTGGTTTCGAAAACTGCTGATTCTGAACTGGCGGGATTTTTCGGAACTTAACGAAAATTAGAAAATCGCAATCAAAAATCGAGGTTGAACAGTCGAAAATGGTGTTCAAAATTTGTTTCTATCTCAACAGATCCTATAATTGTCACTTAGTAAAACTATTTGTCTCACTATGTGCCACACTGCAACGCACAGGAATCGCGCACAAAATCGCGAGCGTTATCGCACACTATTGTGTGCACGATTCTTGCGCATTTCACGCTCGCGATTTGCGCATGCGTTTTTCGCCTTTTCGCGTTATGGACACGCATGCGTTAACGCACCAAAAATGGTGAACGCGTGCGTTACCAAAACGCGAACGGACGCACAATCGCATGCGCATCGGAAATCTCGGTAATTTTTGCGTTCCGGCAATTTCCATTTTAGCAAAAATCGCGGGCGTAAACGCGAGCGCAAACGCGCGAAAAACGCGCTAGTGTGGCCTAGCCCTTAGAAACACAACATGGTGCAGAGCTGCAGGTGCAGAATAATGCATTGAACCTGATCTTGGCAGAGCTCTGTACAATGTATTTCTCAATAAGGCCTACCCTTCAACATTCCCCTTTAATAGTTACAGTTATATAAACAACATGGTACAGAGCTGCAGGGGGAGGATAATGAAGTGAACCTGATCTTAGCACAGCTCTGTACAATGTATTTCTCAATAAGGCCTACCCTTCAACATTCCCCTTTAATAGTTACAGTTATATAAACAACATGGTACAGAGCTGCAGGGGGAGGATAATGAAGTGACCCTGATCTTAGTACAGCTCTGTACAATGTATTTCTCAATAAGGCCTACCCTTCAACATTCCCCTTTAATAGTTACAGTTATATAAACAACATGGTACAGAGCTGCAGGGGGAGGATAATGAAGTGAACCTGGTCTATGCACAGCTCTGTACAATGTATTTCTCAATAAGACCTACCCTTCAACATTCCCCTTTAATAGTTACAATTATATAAAAAAGCATGGTACAGAGCTGCAGGGGGAGGATAATGAAGTGAACCAGGTCTTAGCACAGCTCTGTGCAATGTATTTCTCAATAAGGCCTACCCTTTAACATTCCCCTTTAATAGTTACAGTTATATAAACAACATGGTACAGAGCTGCAGGGGCAGGGTAATGAAGTGAACCTGATCTTAGTACAGCTCTGTACAATGTATTTCTCAATAAGCCCTACCCTTCAACATTCCCCTTTAATAGTTACAGTTATATAAACAACATGGTACAGAGCTGCAGGGGGAGGATAATGAAGTGAACCTGATCGTAGTACAGCTCTGTACAATGTATTTCTCAATAAGGCCTACACTTCAACATCTCCCTTTAATAGTTACAGTTATATAGACAACATGGTACAGAGCTGCAGGGGGAGGATAATGAAGTGAACCTGGTCTTAGCACAGCTCTGTACAATTTATTTCTCAATAAGGCCTACCCTTCAACATTCACCTTTAATAGTTACACAATTATATAAAAAACATGGTACAGAGCTGCAGGGGGAGGATAATGAAGTGAACCAGGTCTTAGCACAGCTCTGTACAATGTATTCCTCAATAAGGCCTACCCTTCAACATTCCCCTTTAATATTTACAGTTATATAAACAACATGGTACAGAGCTGCAGGGGGAGGGTAATGAAGTGAACCTGATATTAGCACAGCTCTGTACAATGTATTTCTCAATAAGGCCTACCCTTCAACATTCCCCTTTAATAGTTACAGTTATATAAACAACATGGTACAGAGCTGCAGGGGGAGGATAATGAAGTGAACCTGATCTTAGCACCGCTTCTAGTAACCATGGTATTGCTCAATAAGCCTACCCTTCAACATTCCTTTTATAGTTACATTATTAACAACATGGTACAGAGCTGCAGGGGGAGGATAATGAATGAACCTGATCTTAGCACACTCTGTACAATGTATTTCTCAATAAGCCTACCCTTCAACATTCCCCTTTAATAGTTACGTATTAGACCACATGGTACAGAGCTGCAGGGGGAGGATAATGAAGTGAACCTGATCTTAGTACAGCTCTGTACAATGTATTTCTCAATAAGGCCTACCCTTCACCATTCCCCTTTAATAGTTACAGTTATATAAACAACATGGTACAGAGCTGCAAGGGGAGGATAATGAAGTCAACCTGATCTTAGCACAGCTCTGTACAATGTATTTCTCAATAAGGCCTACACTTCACCATTCCCCTTTAATAGTTACAGTTATATAAACAACATGGTACAGAGCTGCAGGGGGAGGATAATTAAGTGAACCTGATCTTAGCACAGCTCTGTACAATGTATTTCTCAATAAGGCCTACCCTTCAACATTCCCCTTTAATAATTACAGTTATATAAACAACATGGTACAGAGCTGCAGGGGGAGGATAATGAAGTGACCCTGATCTTAGTGTAGCTCTGTACAATGTATTTCTCAATAAGGCCTACACTTCACCATTCCATTGTGGGGGAAACCGGAGTGCCTAGAGGAAACCCACGCAAGCACGGGGAGAACATACAAACTCCTTGCAGTTGCAGCACTTGCACATCATTGGAAGTTTCCAAAGCTCTGCATAATTAAGTGTCATCAGCAAACAGAGAGACCTTGCTCTCAATGCCCCCTTCTACCCCAGTCTATGAGCAGGAGCGATTCCTTTAAAAGCATAAAATTAGCTTTCCTAAAGTTAAAAGTTTTTGTTAAGCCAGTGCACTTTAGTTTTCTGCAACCTATATTAAATGACACTATATCATGGTCACTATTCCCTAAGCTTCCCATTACCTTCATCTCCAAAATGAGCTCTGGGTTATTAGATATCACCAGATCCAACAACGCATTCTTTCTAGTAGGATCTTCTACCATCTGTGAAAGAAAATGCTCATATAGGAAATTTAAGAACTTTATACCTTTTGAGGTGCTGGCAGTTCCATTACTCCAATCTATTTCAGGGTAGTTAAAATCCCCCATAACCAGAACATGCCCCATACCAGCAGCCTTCGCCAACTGCATATGGAGATTCATTTCCACCTCTTCCCCGGCATTTGGCGGCTTATTACACACTCCAACAATTAATTTACCTACCTTCTTGCTTCCTGTACACAGTTCCACCCATAATGTTTCTGCCGCATCGTTTGCTCCCCCATCTATTCCATCTTTTAAATTTGGCTTCAATTCCTGTTTAACATACATACATACTCCTCCTCCTTTCTTATTAACTCGGTCATGTCTAAATAAGGAGTACCCTTCAATATTTACTGTCCAGTCGTGTGAATCATTAAGCCATGATTCTGCTATACCAATTACATCATACCTTTCCTTTAACGCTATTATTTAAAGTTCGCCGGTTTTTCCAGCCAGACTCCTTGCATTTGTAAACATACATTTTAGATTATCAATTGATTTACTTCCATACATGGTCGTACATGCCTCCTTATCCTCTATGCTCCCCCCTCCTCCTTCTCCTCCCTCCGTTGTGTTACTAGCTCCCAGATCCCTAACTTCTCTATCTACCCCTGTGTAGTTAAACGTTCCCTCCCCCCCCATACCTAGTTTAAAATCTCCTCCAACCCCCTAGCCATCTTCTCCCCCAAAACAGTTGCACCATCACCATTGAGGTGCAATCCGTCACTACTAAAGAGCCTGTAGCCAACAGAAAAGTCAGCCCAGTTCTCTAAAAACCCAAACCCCATCTCCTTACACCACTCTCTTAGCCACGCATTTATACTCCTGAGCTCCCGTTGCCTCCCTAGCGTAGCACGTGGCTGCGGTAGTATTTCTGAAATCACTACCCTGGAGGTCCTTGCTTTTAACTTGGACCCTAATTCTCGGAAATCATTTTTAAGGACCTCACCTCCACCTCTAACTTTGTCATTGGCACCAATGTGAACCAAGACCGCCGGGTCACTCCCAGCCCCACCCAATAATCTGTCTACACGATCCACCACATGTCGAACCCTAGCACCAGGCAGACAACACACTGTTCGGCATGCAGGGTCCTGGCGACAGATTACCCTATCTACCCTTCTAATAATAGAATCCCCTACCACTACCACCTGTCTATCCTTCCTAGCCCCCAGTTCTCCCTCCCTTGTATTGGAAATGGCCGTCCCCTGGGTGCTCAAGGGAAAGGCCCGCTCCATACATGCTGCTTCCGAGCCATCGTCCTCCACATCTTCACCTAAAATGGCAAATCTGTTGGGATCGACCAGCTGGGAAGAAGCCCCCCCTATCCTTCCGTCCCCTACTTCCCCTGGTGACCCTTACAAATCTATCTTCCTTCTCCACCTTATCTGCCCCATCTCCACCCACCAGTTTACTGGCCCCTGCCAGTACCTGCATTTCCCCCAGGTTTGCCAAGTCCTGCAATGCTGCAAGTTTACCCCTTAGACTCTGTACCTCAGATTCCAAATGGGCAACCCACTCACATCTGACACATACATAGGTCCCCTGGGGCGGCTGCTCCAAGATCCCATACATGCGGCAGGATGCACATTGCGCGGCCCCAACAAAACTGTCCATACTAAACAGCAATACACAGCAGAGACACAGCAGAGAAATAGTGTTGTTCTTAAACGCTTTCTTGTTTTAAACGCTTTAGTTTTTTAACGCTGTCAATTCTCTTAAAAACAGAAAAATCTCTTTAAAACAGGAAATCGCTCAGAGCTAATCGCTCATGGGAAAGGCCTTAAATGAGGTTCAAAACCAACCAGAGCCAACAGGCCTCAGCCAATTTAAACCAATTAGTTACACCCCCATCCAATCAGAGAGAGAGAGAGAAAAAAAAAATACCCTTTCCTTTGTCTCCTACCAGCCCCCTGCTCCACAGGTAACAGTGTTTTTTAAACAAAAGTATTTGTTTTAGTAATCCAGTGCTTTGAGTTTACTCAAACAATTCCTACCACCTTATTCAAGCAGTAAGTAGTAAAAAAAAATAAAAATACACTAGTGATTAATTACTTACACAGGCACCCTCCTAGAAATAAATAGTGTTAGGTTAGTACATTTACTAGGCTGCAACCACAGTTAATAAACGCTTTAGTTTTTTAACGCTGTCAATTCTCTTAAAAACAGAAAAATCTCTTTAAAACAGGAAATCGCTCAGAGTTAATCGCTCATGGGAAAGGCCTTAAATGAGGTTCAAAAAAAAAAAAAAAGCGAGATGTTTTCAAACACTACTACTCGAAATGTTCAGTGAATCTCTGCTCCTCCCTGTGTGTTCTGCAATTGGAATACTTTTGATTTAATGTATTCATGCATCATAGGGGTTAAAAGGTGGGGATCGAAATCACACAGGTGCAGAAAATGTAATGAAGGCAAACACAGTGGCAGGGAAGGGAAAATGCCAGCTTCAGCTTTGGGGAACAAACAGAACCCTTTTTTTGGGTTCATTCTCCTTTAAGTAAATGCTTAACTATATATAATACGTATAACACTGAAACGCGTTGATGTGATGTAGCGTTTCCATTCCACACAATAAACTTCACGGAGAGTCAGAGTTCTCTTTGCCTTTGTACGTATATATGTTTATATACACGATAGCATCCTGGTAGTTATCATATTGGTGAAGGAGTGCAAAGTGTACCATTTACATATATATGTAATAAATAAAACACAAACATTTGGTAAAATAACAGAGGTATATGCTACACCATATTCTGAATCCTTTCCCCCCCTGTTATAAATGAGTAAATTTAAAAGGAAGAGGTGACGGAGTCACATTTTCGATCAAGCAAATTTCTTGATTTGAATCTTAGATCTTTAGATCTCTTACAAGTCCTGCAAATTGGGATGTAATACGTTAACTTGTTGTCTTGGCTGGATGCCTTTTTGAGCAGTGTTAGATGAATGAATGTTATCCCTCTACAATACGGTTCTTATTCTTTATTTGGTTTAAATCCCTTTATGATTTGTTTTTTAATATTTGAAAACTACTAATTTATACGAAGCTTTAGATATGCAGAAAGGCAATAAATTACTGCTCTTTTATTTATTCGATTTACAGTATGGAAATGGGACAAACCATTTTAAAGGGTCAGTTTTGAGGGCTTTGATCTGAAGTACAGCACTGCTTACAGTGATGGCAAATCCATTCCTTTCACCATTTTGCCTGTGTCCTTTGAATTCCATTTGTTCATATTTCTTTTGTTAGCAAAACTGTCCTTTTTTATGTATCATTCCCATATAAAAGGATAAAGCAAGGTGGTGGGGATCATAGTTGTAATGGAAAGACAGGTCTTGGCATTCAAACTTAAATCTAAGCCTTTTATTAGTCTAATTCACTTGTAGAGACTAGAACTCGAACTCGAACCCAAGTTCGAGCCAAACTATTCGAGTTTGAACGGACTCGGACTTCTCGAACTATCCTGGACCCGGATTTTCGATAATTATCAAATGTACGAATGTTCAAGGCAAGCGAATATGCAAGTAAAATGAGCTCGAAAATAGCGCGCGAGAGAGTAAAATCGAAAGTCCTGGATATTGGAACGTGTTCCCCAGACCATTTCTCAGGTCCCACAGCCATTTACATTAAGTTACCATTGATATTTTATTTGTATTTCATTAGAACTTTTCAAATTATTTGACTCCCATTGACTTTAATGGGTCTGTTTTCGAACGTTTGAACTTTCCATATAGTTCAAAAGTTCAAAAATGGACCGAACTTTCAAAAGTTCGGCCATCTCTATTCATTTGGCACTTTCACAAACATCATCTTCCATTCCTGGGAAACCAGTTCCACTTATGGAAACAAACAGGGTTATGTTACGAGAGCCATTATCATAAAATTAGGTCTTAAAGTTCCATTAATGTGTTAACAGGGATTCATTAACACTTAACGTGGCTTTTAGACTTTACACTTTAAGTTTGCGTGCAAGCAATTTACCAAACTTTAACATCATAAATGCATGATCCTAACGTGATTTTTCAGACTATTTATAACGCAGCCACAATGATGGTCTTAATCAGACGCAAGAAGGAAAAGGGAGAGGGGGTATCGGTTGACAATGTTATCATGTGACCTCACATTGAATACTGCCACTATTCATAGTCACACAGACCACTCACAAATCACCCAAGCATGAATGTAACAAACAATTTATGTAAGTGTATGTTGGAAAGTCAAAAGGGAAAATTAGAAGTTTAAATAGTATTTCCCAGCTACTATAAGATGCAATAGGGGCTATGTACCAAGAGTCACTATCGCTCTCTATTGCCCTCTTTAGGCAATTTACTGAGCTGATAGTGGCTCTCAGTGCATTGCAAAAGTTTGCCTTTTGTAAATCTTTAATGCCAGATAGCTGCTGGCATTAGAGATTGTGTCTTAAAGAGCCGTTAATGGTTCAGTACATTGGTTGCGGCAGTTGTGACACAAATTTTGCGTAACGTCACGTTAAAGTCACGTTACCGCTTGGTACATTGGTTAACGTGGCTTTAAGGCACAAATAGCTGAAAACGGCCCTACAGTACATAGCCCTGACTGTATCAAAGATCACACAAATGTACTACTAAAAAACCACATTAGGTTTTTAACGTGACTTTCTGATGCAAACACACTAACGCTTTATTGTATAGGCTTTACGGACATTATGTTTACTCCATGTATGCGATTACGTCTCTCAGTATATTGCCCTAAAATTAACTTTGTATTGCAAGTTAGTCTTACTTTTCCCATAATGGTAATACCAAGTTGTTATGTTTTTATAAGTGGATTTCTGATTGGTGGTTTTATTCAGTTCGAATCTATGTGACATTTATAATTAAGAAGCACACTATGTTGCAGGAAAATGTTGTGAGTTAAGATGGGGCTATATTGAGATATACAATGAAGTAGGTGGTGTCCCCTAAAGACGGCAGCAAGCCAAAAGCCAAAAAGCCAAAATGCATAGGAACCTCCCCTCTTCCAAATGCTATCACATCACATCTTCAATGGTCTCCTGTTAGGGGTGACATTGTTAATGTTCTGACAGAAGGAAAGAGAGGAGTCAAAGGTTACTTAAAGACCGAGAGCAGATTCAACAGGGATATTGACCACATTATCAATAGTAATAGAGAAGGGTGGGCTAGGTCCAGGTTTAGAGGCATAATAATAAATTCAGTTTTGGATAGATTATGTTTAAGGCGGGGGGTGCGACCAGGCGGAAGTAGAGACCAGGCATTTAGAGATTACCAGACGTTTAGAGATTTGGTATTGAACTTTAAGGAGTTTGTTTGGGGGTGGACAAGTAGATTTAGGTATCAACAGCATATGGGTGATACTTAAAGACAAATTAATTGATTATATGTCCTAAAGAGATAGTGTATAGTCACATCTAGTGATTTTAAAAACTAAAACAGTGGCCCTGATTAATTCGCTGGTAAATTAATATTTTCTGTTGGGGTTTTTTTTGAGGTTCGTTAAAGGGTATCTCCACCCCAAATCCCAAATTATATATAATGTAGGGGACCCCCCCAACCCTAAACGCTAGGGTTATAACTTTAAAATCTGTCCAAAAATAAACTTACTTACCACCGTTCCCTCGGCCACTGCCTCTTCTGCTACTCCCAGGAATAGAAATAGCAGCCGCATCTTTGATAGGCTGAGAGTCAGCCAATCACAGACGCAGTTACCGGTTAGTAAAGGGAGCTGAGAGAACAAAGTTAGGTAAGTCTATTTCTGGACAGATTTTAAAGTTATCACCCTAGCGTTTAGGGTTGGGGGGGTCCCTCACATTATGTAAAGTTTTTTGGGGGGGAAGACTCTGCACATGCCAGAGTCCTCTAAGAGGACAAGGAAGAGGCAAGCACTAGAATACACACACAGAGGCTCCTACTATTCATTCTTATGGACTTTCATCAGGCCGTGCAGGACAACTATAAGGAGCAGAGGAGAAAGGTAAGGATTTTTTAACATTACAAAATGGGGTCTTCAATGGGGATAATTTTAGTTTTGGAGGGTGAACATGCCCTTTAATCTCTGCTCTTTATGAGTTTATTGAATGCTATGTTGAAATATAGTGTAGGAAAAGAAAATACATGTTTCATAGGTTGACTATGCACATGTATTGAAAGACAAAGAAAGCCTTTTGCCTTAAAGAACAAAGTATCTAATACATCAATTTTCCCAACAAATATTTTTGCACAAAACTGCTGAAATTTCAGGGTAAAATGTTTTTGTTTGTGAATTCTCTGATTTCCAAAAATCTCGATTGTAAACCATGTAATGTTATGACATGATCCCACTGACTAATCAATAATGGAGATTTGGACATCTCTAATCCAAAGAAAGATGCACAATTTCAATTTAGTTTGAGTGGCATCTCATTACTGTATGTGCTCACTGATACAGAAACAGTATTCTGCCATTTTGCTGACATTTTCTGTTATCTTTGGAAGAGGAAATTGTATGATGTCTCCCACAGGGGAAAATACTGGTAATACAAATAAATAATTGTAAGAAGACACTTTGTGAAGAAGTGTCTTCTTACGGTTATTTGTTTGTATTACCAGTATCCTTTTTTCTTATAGGTTGGACTAGATGGATCTACTTCTCTATTCAACCTCCATTACTATGTTACTATGTTTATAGTTGTCCTACATTTATAGAATACAATGCAATATCTTTTCTTTGCCAAATAATGTTGTTATAATTAAAGTTTTGATGAATCATACGTCTCTTCACACTGCAAAACCAGAGTCCTGCACTACATTGATGAAGGCTCAATAATGATGAAACCGGTCTGTAGTTGGCGCTCTGGTTTTGCATTTAGCTTGTGGAATGCCGTGGAAATTTTTTTAAAGACATAGCATTCCACAGAGCTTCCATGGAAACATGATAAATTCCCAGAAGTCTTTGTTCCTTATTTGCATGATGAATCATACAAAATCTAGAGGAGATCATACAATTATATTTTGACCAGGGAAGCAGTGCATGTTCTTCATACACAATTTTCTGAGCCTTAACACAACAGCACATAAGCAAGTGTTATAATCCTAGGCAAACCAATGAAGCCTCATTGTCCATTTTGCTTTTGAAAAGTACTCAACTTTTAAGGAAATAATCAACACTAATAAGCAGGAAATTATTATTACTGGGGAAACAGAAATGAGCCTTTAGAACATTACATTATATGTATGTATGACATAATAAAATAATACTTAGAGGCAATATGCTTGTAAAGGTTCTTATTCATCCAGTTCATGATAAATGTCTAATATTTATTAATCCAGGTCATTGTATATCTGTAATATTCATCCATCCAGGTCACGGTATATCTGTAATATTCATCCATCCATGCCATGGTATATCTGTAATATTCATTCACCCAGGTCATGGTATATCTGAAATATTCATCCATCCAAGTCATGGTATATCTGTAATATTCATTCATCCAGGTCACTGTATATCTGTAATATTCATCCATCCAGGTCATGGTATATCTGTAATATTCATCCATCCAGGTCATGGTATATCTGTAATATTCATCCATCCAGGTCATGGTATATCTGTAATATTCATCCATCCAGGTCATGGTATATATGTAATATTCATCCATCCAGGTCATGGTATATCTGTAATATTCATCCATCCAGGTCGTGGTATATCTGTAATATTCATTCATCCAGGTCATGGTATATCTGTAATATTAATTCATCCAGGTCACGGTATATCTGTAATATTCATTCATGAAGGTCATGTTATATCTGTAATATTCATCCATCCAGGACATGGTATATCTGTAATATTCATCCATCCAGGTCATGGTATATCTGTAATATTCATTCATCCAGGTCATGGTATATATGTAATATCCATCCATCCAGGTCATGGTATATCTGTAATATTCATTCATCCAGGTCAGGGTATATCTGTAATATTCATTCATTCATGTCATGGTATATCTGTAATATTCATTCATCCAGGTCATGGTATATCTGTAATATTCATTCATCCAGGTCACGGTATATCTGTAATATTCATTCATTCAGGTCATGGTATATCTGTAATATTTATTCATCCAGGTCATGGTATATCTGAAATATTCATCCATCCAAGTCATGGGTTAATCTGTAAATATTCATCCATCCAGGTCTGGTAATCTTGTATATTCATCATCCGGTCAGGGTATATCTTGTACTATTCATTCATTCAGTTGTGGTATATCTGTAATATCACTTCAGCCAGGTCATGGTATATCTGTAATATTCATTCATCCAGGTCACGGTATATCTGTAATATTCATTCATTCAGTTGTTGGTATATCTGTAATATTTATTCATCCAGGTCATGGTATATCTGAAATATTCACCATCCAAGTCATGTATATCTGTAATATTCATCCATCCAGGTCATGGTATATCTGTTATTCATTCATCCAGGTCAGGGTATATCTGTAATATTCATTCATTCCTTCAAGGCATGGATATCTGTAATATCCTCCACCAGGTCATGGTATATTGTAATATTCATCATCCAGTCATGGTATATCTGTATATTCATCCATCCAGGTCATGGTATATCTGTAATTTCATCTATCCAGGTCATGGTATATCTGTAATTTCATTCACCAGTCAGGGTATATCTGTATATTCATCTTCCAGGTCATGGTATATCGTATATTCATCCATCCAGGTCATGGTATATCTGTAATATTCATTCATCCAGGTCATGGTATATCTGTGGTATCTGTGACTAAATTCAATTGGACTTTAGTTTTAGTAAAACGTCTTCAAGAAATAAACAACATGTCCAGTTGATCTATTCGTTACCACAGATATACTAAGAGGCAATATTCCGAATAATTGGAAAGATTGAAGAATAATCTTGGTTGGAAATGTGATTACCCTAATTAGAATTTCATTTGAAGAAGTTATAGTAGCACACGTTTTAAAACATAGCCATCAGCCTAAAAGGGACAATACAGGTACCCTAGTGAATTATGTAATTCTTCATACACTATTCCAAGGCAGGTTCGAGTACAATAAATATGTTTGGTTATTGAGTTTGTTTTATCGTAGGATTTTTACATATGTGAGATATATTTTTATCTAATATAATTGTCTATTAAGTAAGACTGTAAAAAATGAAAAAGGTTCAATGAAAATCGTACATTTGTCCTTGACAAAATCTTGTGGCATCACATAAATTATCAGACGATGTAGAAGTGCGGGATGTCATTCCCTCACTTAAGCACGTTGAGGCTTGTTTCTATTTTATTGGGTTACTATGGTAACCCTTTTTATGTCAATACTCTAACCTATTATTCTTTGCCTGCAAATATGTAAGGCAATAGATTGCTCTCTTATACGAGAAGGGAAGCAGTCTCTGGGAGACCACCAGAGTTTTGTGATCTTTATCGGCAATATCCTGGCCTTTTTTTTTTTTTAGAAAGACTCACAAAGAGGAATATCCTGCAATTTCTGTCTGACTGTTAACAATAGAAAATCACTTTATTTTTCAGTCTTCTGGTCTGTTTTTTTTCATTACTGGTCACAATTTTTGAGCATTCATCCATTCAATCTATTTTTAAGTATAATAACATCATTTAGAGGGAAAGTTAAAGGGGATTTATTTTAAACTGGATTTTTTTTTTAAATTGCCCATTAGTAGAAACTATAATAATTGTTCCCTATCACTGTACCTTTGTTTTTTCATCTGTCCCCTATTTCTTTAGAAATCCAGTCTGAAACATTTTACATTTCACCTGTCAATCAAGTGCCTTATTTTCACAAGACTCTTCAGGTTTATGCATTTAGATGTGACAGTCGATATGTGTAAAATGCATTGTGGGAAATTCCCTCTCCCAGTGTTGGTTTCTAGTTATTACTGAGCATGCTTGCCCTCACAGAGAGTTGTGGCTTATAAAGGGCTTATAAATTCCTTGGGCTGTTACTTGTGAAGGTTCTCATTCATCAAAGTCGTGGTATATCTGTAATGTTTAATTATCAAGGTCATTGTATATCTGTTGTGTCTTGAGTTTAGTTCTTAAAGATATTTTGCTAGTCATCTGCCTGGCTTTCTCAATTTAGAATGACTACAAGAATATGATGGCAAAGTCCTAATCAGCATATAACAACAAGGTGTTAGGGACCTTCTAAATGCAAGGTGTTGGTTGTATTGTGGCTAAGAGTGTTATCAAAATTGCCCAGGGTAAGGTATCAAAACAATATTGTACATGACAGACATTTGGTGTCGAACCCCTTAACCCTATTCAAGCTTAGTTCCTTTATGTTGACATCAATGGCCACTTTGTCACCTCTTTAAGAAATCTGCTATTCTGTGCTGGGCCATATGTTAGAGCAACTGCTATTTAGTGGCCGACCTTCCTAAAGTTTGGTTCATTTCTGAATTATAGAACTTCGTAAAAGTTTTATAGTTCTATAGTTTTTAAAAACAAACCCATTAAAGTCAATGGGGGAAAATAGTTCTAAAATTTTAATTAAATACAGTAAAAATAGCAATGGTAACTTACTGAGAATGCTCTGGGACATGGGAAATGGTCTGGGGAACATGTCCATATCACCAAATTCTTTTAAACACTAAGTTTCCCTACGATCGGGCAATTTTTCCACATTTTTCCGCAATAGGGGATTTTCTGAGTTTTTGCTACATTCAAGGGTTATCGCCGAATTCAAGATATATCGTTCGATACATTTGAGGGTTACTGAACGATACATTCAAGGGTTATCAAACGCTACATTTGAGGGTTATCGCCCAAACACTACATTTGAGGGTTATCGCCCAAACACTACATTTGAGGGTTAACGCCCAAATGCTACATTCGAGACTTATCACCGAAATGCTACATTAGAGGGTTATGGCCAAAATCGAGGGATAGCGAACGGTACATTTGAGGGTTATCGATTCAAGAATTTAATAATTATTGAAAATCCTAACAGTTTGTAGTTTGGGAAGTTCTGAAAAGTCAGAGTTCATCCAAACTATTGAACTTCGGGTCAAACTCAGGTTTGAGTTCTAGCCCATTATACCACAAAAGGTGTCCAAATAGAGACCCAAAGTACCATCATTATACCACATCCAATAGGGACATGGGCACTCACACTGTAATATTTATCAATCATATGGACCAACAGCGATTTCCGCTTAATATAGCCAGTGGTGGATAAAGTTCTAGCCCATCTCTACTGTTTGGTCTTCCCACATAGAGATCAGAACACTCTTCACTGCACTGTGTATATGATTTCTCTCTTCTTAGACCAGTGTGCTGTATGGTTTAAAGCAAACAAGTATATATATATATTTCAATGTTTATTGAAAATTCTTTTCAATTTCTTTGAGACCCCTGCTACATATGGGATGACCATGTTCTTTCTCCTGTCTTGCTTTCCCGCTTCACTGTTGGTATTTGTGTTTTAAGGTCTCCTCTGAGATGTTTCATTTCTTTAGCCTTCGCCTCTGTGCTAGTGGGGATGTTCTCAGCTCTGTGTTGCAGGGTTCTGATGACCCCCAGCTTGTGATCTAAAGGGTGGTGGGAGTCAAACATCAAATACTGATCTGTGTGTGTTGGTTTTCTGTAAACCCTTTACTTCCAGTTTACCATTTTCCTTAACTTCTACCAAGCAGTCCAAGAAAGCCAGTGTGTTGTTTTGTGCAACTTCCCATAAAAATCTGATGTTTTGGTCCACAGCATTGATGTGTTCTGTGAAGGTTTGCACTTAATTCTGGTAGATTTTACCCTGGTGTCATCCACGTATCTGAGCCAGTAGCTATGTGCAATGCACTTGAATATATTAAGAGCCTGTGTTTCCCCTTCCTCCTAGTAAAGGTTGGCCACCCATATAAAGGTTTGGATCCCATAGTACATTCATATTTTTGCTTGTAGAACTTACCCTTATATTCAAACTATGTGATATTTAGGCACAAGTCCCGTAGGTAACAAACCCCTGTTCTTGGTTAAAATCTGTTCTGCTGGTAAGGGTGTTGACACAGATTTGGACTGTTAATAAGATAACGCATAACAGAGCTAGAACCACAGGAAAACATGGGTGAAAAAAATCCTAATTCTGGAGAATCCTTTTCCACAGGATCAGAAACACAGCCCACTTAACATCTGCATTTGACCTAAGCATTGACTTTAGTTCTATTTAATACAGGAACTCTCTTGTTCTATTTTATTGTATAGTGGAATCTAATTTGAGGACCCAGAACCTGGGCAATGTACAGAGTGTTGCTATTGGCTAGCATAGCCTTAAAGGCAGGTTAACTCCTTTCAGCTAAGTACCGAGGGCTTAAGAGTATAATAATGTCAGTTGGGGATTGTGCAACAGATGGACCAAATCAACAGCAGATCTTTTTCATGAACTGTTTAACAAAAATATCTTCCATTAAAGACTAGAAATGGGTTAACCCATACTCAATGCCATGAGAGTATCTTATTTAAAAACACAGATTTTAGAGGATTAAAGGACATATTAACCCCCTTTAAAACCTTTTTACTAAATAATAATCAGCCTACATATACAGCCACATACACTTACCTATTGTTGGTAACCTATTATTTTGCTGTTATTCTTTGCCTGCAAATATGTAAATCAATAGATTGCTCTCTTATACTTGATATGCTAGAATGGATCCGAACTTTCTCAATACTTTTTCTTTGTCCTCGGTGCTCTTGAGACAAGGAATGTCACTTTGAAGCCCTGAATATATAGTAAAAAGCTTAAATAGGAGTGAACATGTCCTTTATACTGATCAGTAGAATTGTACTATGACACAATGATTAAGATGTCTGTCTTTTTACCATCCAGACCTTTTGACTCATTACTTATAGTCTCTATGTTAACCAAAGCTGGGTCCATTTTGCAATAAATATATATTATTCATGTATCTCCACTGGAACAACTAAGGAGATAATCTCACTCTTGGTGCCTTAATGTTTAATAATCAACTCACCCTAAGGAGGAACCATTGGGAGGCACAAGCAACACATTTACATGATAACCACTCTTCACACAAAGGATTGTCAATATTTGGAACCTCTTTTCCCTCCACATGTGAATGAAAATGAAATTTAACTGATCATCTGCTAGTGCTGTCTCACATGCGCCATACTAATTCTAACTGAAAGGTTATTACTGCCACTGGCTAAACTAATGTACTTACTCAGGTAATTCCAAGGATTATTTATTATCCCTTGTCTTGTTCTCTGCAATTTGAGCCTCCCTTCTGTTGTCATTTACAGTGGTTGCTGGGGTGGTTCCTTGTATCTGTGGAAGTAAAGTTTTGGTCCCCTGAGCCCTGGTGTGGCCATATCCACTGAACACCTGGTAGCTACAGTCCATCTCTAAAAACTAGTAACTGTACAAAATAAAGACACAAGTACATCTAGTCCAACCTTTTTAACCCCTGAACCCAACCTAATAATTGATCCAGGGAAAGGGAAAAAAAAAAAAACAGTATGAGGGCAAAAATTCCTTCCTGACTCCAAATGGCAATCAGAAAGTATCCCTGCATCAACCAGAACTACAGTATATGTATTAATACCAGTAATTCTCAATATTATATAGTATCCTTGTACCAACCAGAACTACAGTATATGTATTAATACCAGTAATTCTCAATATTATATAGTATCCCTGTACCAACCAGAACTACAGTATATGTATTAATACCAGTAATTCTCAATATTATATAGTATCCCTGTACCAACCAGAACTACATTATATGTATTAATACCTGTAATTCTCAATATTATATAGTATCCCTGTACCAACCAGAAATATAGTATATGTATAAATACAATAATTCTCAATATTTTATACTATCCCTGTACCAACCAGAGCTACAGTATATGCATTAATACCAATAATTCTCAATATTGATGAAGGGGGCTTAGGACGCCCGAAAGCTTGCTTAATTTTTTTATTATGTAAGCCAATAAAAGGTATCACAGCTCTACTTCTCTTCTTTTACTTATGGCTAACACGGTACAAACGTCAACTATTGCTTTCAATATTTTTGAATTTTAGAAGCATATAAAGCCCGCTTTTAAAGCTACTCAATGAAATTGCCATTACCACATCTGCTGGAAGACAGTTCCACAGTTTCACCATTCTCACTGTAAAGAAACAGAGATTCAGTTAGAACAGAGCCATTTAAAGTGTAGGATTGTTAAACTGAGCGGCCCCACTTAGAACTTTATTACACAAAGGTGTAGCTCCATTAACAACCATTCCATTTTTTTTAGGGCCAACAGACCTTAGTTTACACTTAAGTGGCTGTATAAATAAAAAATACAACCTTATTCCCTATTTCAAACTCTTAACCTTAAAAAAAAAGTACAGTTGAAAAAAATTTTACTGACTGGAAAAGCAGGTAAATTATCTATCAGTCCACTTTCCTCCTTCTTTAAATGAACTTTTGTCCTAAGGTAGGTGACCCCTGCCCAGCCCCAACCGCTGGAATATTTCTTTAAAAAAATTATTACTTATAGCCCCTTCTCTCCTGTGATGTCTCTGATCCAGCTCCCTGCTTGTGAAAGTTGCAAGTTCTCCTCTACGTATGTCACAGTCCTTGTTGAGGTTGAGGAAGAAAGAGGGACCGGATGAATCACTAACATATTCTTCTCTTCACTTTCCTGGACTTTAAAAAGGCATAGCAGGAGAACCATAAGGAGCAGAGAGGTAAGGATTATTTTAAACTACATAGTGGGGCCAGTATGGTGTTCAATTTTAGTTGGGGGTGGACATGCCCTTTAAGCCATTCAGTCACTTTTTACATCCTCCTCCTCCCAAGCCACTGGTACACACATGCTCAGTTGCTTCACCCATGGAGGAATAGAAGAACTGTCACATTAACCACTTTGTACCTGCAGGGCTACAATACAAAATGGACATACTTTCATTTCCCCCATTTAGGCTGAATAAAGTGAATGGCACAGTGAACTGAAGGGTTCCTTATATTTAGTTTTTAATATTTAACATTTCATTTTCAGAGATTGTGCGAAACTCGTACAGAAAAATCTACCTACAGGTATGGGATCAATTATCAGAAATTTCATAGTCCTAGTGCATATAAAAGAATCAATGCGATTGTTCTCCCCTCACCATAAATTTATGTTCGGTTAGGGAACATCATTGAAAAGGAATTGTTGTTTTCTTCTTTCTTTCTGTGGCTCACTGTCACTGGGCATTTAGCAGAAGAGAGAATCAGGCGAGAATGAAGAATTGTTTATTTAAACAATAGTTACCCAGTAGTCCGGAGGAATGAAATTGTCAGTTATTGGAGCATTTGCTGCATGTAGCAGAATTCTGGATAATGGTTTCTCTGCCTTTATTGCCGTACATAGCACAACAATAGACACAGCTGAATAGGAACTGTTATTCGGGCTTCTATGTTATTATTGTTTAAAAACAGCAACCATTATTTTGGAAAATTTTATGCGAATATAAACAGCATAAAAATCACACTGGGTGTTAGAAAAAGCTTCAGTCATTGCAAAGCTCTGGATACGGGATCTGCTTTATAATGTAGCAGAGTCACTGACACATGCAGCTAAAGTAAGTATAAGTTTAAGTTGAGTTTATAAAGGGTCAATGAGCTTATTTTAAAGTACAATAGACCAATAATGGGAAGATTTACACCGTTGTCACAAACAACACTTTTCTATGGCAGAGTAATAGGAACACTTCCACGTTTACCAAAAATGCCCAATTAAAGAGCTTCAATAATAAAAATACCAATGGGACGTCATCCAATACTACTCACTACTTTTATAGCTAAGGGCTTGATGGTGGCAGTGGGACAGACGGTATGGGAAGAATGAGAAGCTAGCAGGATGATGTAGGGAGAGCTATTATTGCTCTTTGTTGCTTGTGTAATTGGACGCACCGAGCCAATTGCTTCATGTACATGTTGCTATGTAAATTGTTTTCTGTACATTGCAACTGGGTTAACCTCTTCTAAGTCTTAATCTACCGGCTGCCGTATAAGAACTTGCACTAAAGAGCCCCAATAAGTTTGGTACATGGTTGTAGCGGCTGTAGGAGCTTCTTTTTGTGCACTGCTGCAATCACAGTAATTACCGACTTAAAGTCTCGTTAACCTTTAGTACATAATGGCAAAGGGGTTTTAAGACGGTAATCAACAATGGCAGCTCTCCTTACATAGCCCCTTATTTATTGTTCTTGGATTGAACATAGATCATTGCAGAAGTTTAAGTTCAAGACATTTGATTAAATTTTAATGGGGAAGTTCAGTGCAAATACATATACTTTTAAGAAAAAAGAGCAGTATTTTTCCATCCTAATGACCTTAACCTGCCCATAACCTGCATTGTGTCTGTGTATAGATAAATGCTTCTGAAATACTGACTTCCTGTTTGCAGGACCCCTAATAGAGACCGTTATGGTCTTGCCCTTGACCCAGTGCCTGGGTTGATTCAGTTGCTCAGAAGAGATCTGAGCATGTTTGACCCATCCAACAGCCAATCAGTAGAAATTACTGATAGGAACATTCCAAGGTAGAGTGCATTCTGGGAAGAAGAAGGACTTGAAATGTCAGCTAACTAATGTCAACAGCAGGAAATAGCAAGGGGTATATCTGTTGTATTCAATTAGATCAACTGGACTTGAACTTGAAGTTTGGTTTCAAGAACTAAACCTGGATGAATGAATATTACAGATATACCATGACCTGGATGGATGTATATTACAGATATACCATGACCTGGATGAATGAATATTACAGATATACCATGACCTGGATGAATGAATATTACAGATATACCATGACCTGGATGGACTGAATATTACAGATATACCGTGACCTGGATGAATGAATATTACAGATATACCATGACCTGGATGGATGTATATACAGATATACCATGACCTGGATGAATGATATTCAGATATACCATGACCTGGTATGAATAATATATTACAGATATACCATGCCCTGGATGAATGAATATTACAGATAACCGTGACCTGGATGGATGAATATTACAGATATACATGCCCTGGATTGATGTATATTACAGATATACCATGACCTGGATGAATGAATATTACAGTATACCATGCACTGGGTGGATGTATATTACGATATACCATGACCTGGATGGATGAATATTACAAGTATACCATGACCTGGATGGATGTATATTACAGATAATAGACCTGATGATGTTATTACAGATTACCATGCCCTGGATGGATGTATATTAAGAAGTATACCATGCCCTGGATGGATGTATATTACAGATATACCATGACCTGGATGATGAATATTACAGATATACCATGACCTGGATGGATGAATATTACAGATATACCATGACCTGGATGAATGAATATTACAGATATACCATGACCTGGATGGATGAATATTACAGATATACCATGACCTGGATGAATGAATATTACAGATATACCATGACCTGGATGAATGAATATTACAGACATACCATGACCTGGATGAATGAATATTACAGATATACCATGACCTGGATGGATGAATATTACAGATATACCATGCCCTGGATGGATGTATATTACAGATATACCATGCCCTGGATGGATGTATATTACAGATATACCATGAACTGGATGAATGAATATTACAGATATACCATGACCTGGATGGATGAATATTACAGATATACCATGACCTGGATGAATGAATATTACAGATATACCATGACCTGGATGGATGAATATTACAGATATACCATGACCTGTGATGAATATATTACAGATATACCATGACCTGGATGAATGAATATACAGACATACCTGACCTGGATGAATGAATATTACAGATATACCATGACCTGGATGGATGAATATTACAGATATACCATGACCTGGATGGATGAGAACCTTCACAAGCAGCAAGGGGTATAAATTCAACTGATTTTGCAAAATGGAAGAGAATATGTAGAATAACTAGGTATGCATAAAATAAACAAAGAATTTCAAAATAATGATATTTTCCACTGAACTTTCCCTTTCCCATCAACCAAACATAAAGGAAAATGCAAATACAGAACAAAAAATACACAAATCACACATCTAAAGAGACTGATGATTCCTGCAAATCTACCATTACATGCAACACCAATACTTATTTATAGGTTGCTTAGAGACTTTCCACTGTGTTGTTTGATATTTGTAAGAAGAAAAAAACACCAGAAAGTGATTTCTATCCCAAATATTTATATATAATTAAATGGACACTTTATTTATGTAATAGCTAAGTAGCTGAATATTGTCTCCTCCTACTGTCAGTGTCCCAGACACTCCAAACTTTGGGGGGCGAAATAGTCTAGGGAAGGAGCTAGAAACCTGTCAATTACTGTACAAGTGTAACGTCACTGTCTGAAATATCTATGGAGTTGGTCTCATTAAATAGTATTGCCAATAATATGCCCATATTTATAAATGTGTGTGTCAGCTAGCAATAACAAACCTCTAATTGAATGGGTAGTGAGAAAATGCATACTGCATTACACACACACACACACACACACACACACTTAAGAATTATAAAATTATTTACACATAAAAATAGGAAAAATCACAGTTCTTCAATAATTGCTCAGTGTTTCTTTGTCTTGAACATATAAAACCCAGGTATCTGACAAGTAAGACACCTAATCTGTACAAACAGTTGCTTCATGTTTCAATTAGCTAAACCTGTGAGAGATTTCAACTCTCTAGAGATGTAATTCCGGCTCATAATACGCAAATAAATTACAGAAACAAAATCAACATAAAAATAAAACTTTGGGGCTTCCATTCTTAGAATTACCAACATATAATATTATAATTATTATATAAAATTATTAGTATCTAATATTATAATTACTAAATGAAATTATCAGCATATGATATTATAATTATAATAATATACTTCTGTATTATAGCTTTACAGGTAAACAATGTATGGTAACTCTAAACAAAAGTAACCAAGCATAATAAAACAATCAATATACAGGGATTTCAATACAGTAAAGTCATCAATTTATTATGATCATTTTATTATTAATCAGGGATAGATAATCTATCTGGGGCATTGTTCACCAATAGAACATGTCAGAGGACACGTGGACATCCGTTAAGACTTGAAGAAAAAAGGTTTAGACTTCAAGCTCGGAAAGGGTTTTTCTATGGAAAGCTATGGAACTGTCTTCCAGTGGACATTGTTATGGCAGGTTCATTGGTCAGTTTTATAAAAACCTGGATGAGTTTCTACAAACAAGGAATGTTACAAGTTACTGGTATTGATACATAAAGTAGAGTTGGGAAAGGGTTTTTCCCTGTGAGAACGGTAAAGCTATGGAACTGTCTTCCAGTGGACGTTGTTATGGCAGGTTCATTGGTCAGTTTAATAAAAAGCTGGATGGGTTTCTACAAACAAGGAATGTTACAAGTTACTGAGATTGATACATAAAGTAGAGTTGGGAAAGGGTTTGTCACTGTGAGAACGGTAAAGCTATGGAACTGTCTTCCAGTGGACGTTGTTATGGCAGGATCATTGGTCAGTTTAATAAAAAGCTGGATGGGTTTCTACAAACAAGGAAATGTTACAATTTTACTGGTATTGATACATAAAGTAGAGTTGGAAAGGTTTGTCACTGTGAGAACGGTAAACTATGGAACGGTCTTCCAGTGGACGTTGTTATGGCAGGTTCATTGGTCAGTTTAATAAAAGCTGATGGTTTCTACAAACAAGGAATGTTACAAGTTACTGGTATTGATACATAAAGTAGAGTTGGGAAAGGGTTTGTCACTGTGAGAACGGTAAGCTATGGAACTGTCTTCCAGTGGACGTTGTATGGCAGGTTCTTGGTCAGTTTAATAAAAACTGGATGAGTTTCTACAAAACAGGTGTTCACAGTTACTGATTGATACATAAAGTAGAGTTGGGAAAGGGTTTGTCACTGTGAAACGGTAAAGCTATGGAACTGTCTTCCAGTGGAGTGTTATGGCAGGTTCATTGGTCAGTTTAATAAAAGCTGGATGAGTTTCTACAACAAGAATGTTACAAGTTACTGGTATTGATACATAAAGTAGAGTTGGGAAAGGTTTGTCACTGTGAGAACGGTAAGCTATGGAACTGTCTTCCAGTGGACGTTGTTATGGCAGGTTCATTGTCATTTAATCAAAAAGAAAAGCTGGATGAGTTTCTACAAACAAGGAATGTTACAAGTTACTGGGATTGATACATAAAGTAGAGTTGGGAAAGGGTTTGTCACTGTGAGAACGGTAAAGCTATGGAACTGTCTTCCAGTGGACGTTGTTATGGCAGGATCATTGGTCAGTTTAATATAAAGCTGGATGAGTTTCTACAAACAAGGAATGTTTCAAGTTACTGGTATTGATACATAAAGTTGAGTTGGGAAAGGGTTTGTCACTGTGAGAATGGTAAAGCTATGGAACTGTCTTCCAGTGGATGTGTTATGGCAGGTTCATTGGTCAGTTTAATAAAAGCTGGATGAGTTTCTACAAACAAGGAATGTTACAAGTTACTGGTATTGATACATAAAGTAGAGTTGGGAAAGGGTTTGTCACTGTGAGAACGGTAAAGCTATGGAACTGTCTCCAGTGGACGTTGTTATGGCAGGTTCATTGGTCAGTTTAATAAAAAGGGATGGTTTCTACAAACAAGGAATGTTACAAGTTACTGGTATTGATACATAAAGTAGAGTTGGGAAAGGGTTTGTCACTGTGAGAACGGTAAAGCTATGGAACTGTCTTCCAGTGGACGTTGTTATGGCAGGGTCATTGGTCAGTTTAAAAAAAGCTGGATGGTTTCTACAAACAAGGAAGTTACAAGTTACTGGTATTGATACATAAAGTAGAGTTGGGAAAGGGTTTGTCACTGTGAGAACGGTAAAGCTATGGAACTGCTCTCCAGTGGACGTGTTATGGCAGGTTCATTGGTCAGTTAATAAAAAGCTGGATGGTTTCTACAAACAAGGAATGTTACAGTTACTGGTATTGATACATAAAGTAGAGTTGGGAAAGGGTTTGTCACTGTGAGAACGGTAAAGCTATGGAACTGTCTTCCAGTGGACGTTGTTATGGCAGGTTCATTGGTCAGTTTAATAAAAAGCTGGATGTGTTTCTACAAACAAGGAATGTTACAAGTTACTGGTATTGATACATAAAGTAGAGTTGGGAAAGGGTTTGTCACTGTGAGAACGGTAAAGCTATGGAACTGTCTTCCAGTGGACGTTGTTATGGCAGGTTCATTGGTCAGTTTAATAAAAAGCTGGATGAGTTTCTACAAACAAGGAATGTTGCAAGTTACTGGTATTGATACATAAAGTAGAGTTGATCCAGGGAAATTTCTGATTGACACTTGGAGTCAGGAAGGAATTTTTTCCCCTGCATAAATTTGGTGGGTTTTTTTTTTGCCTTCCTTGGACTAGATGGACGTATGTCTTTATTCAACCTCAAATACTATACTATATTATACTATACTTCTGTTATTAAACTTATTGTACATTTTTATAACCATTGATCATCGAATCTGCTTAAGGGAAGATTCTTTGCCATTGTCACTTTTTTTGTTTGTTTATTTTATGATAGATTTTTTATGAATCATCAGTTTCATCATAAGTACTTAGTAGAGTAGTAGAGTACACTGTACCGTGTACAGTTTGTTAATGATTACCTGTATATTTCTTTGCATAGTGTTCTTAACTCCCTTACAAAGAAGTAAAGATGTTCTAATCCTCTGGGATTTGTTTTCCACCAATGGGTTTGTGATGTCTGTATATTTTGTTTTGACAACCAAATTTCAGAAATTTCACCTCAAAATAGCCATTTTGTCTTCAAATTTCATTGGTGTTCACACAGGGGACTAACGAGTCTACAATCTACATGCTCTATCACACCCATTCATAATTGGCACAGGAATTGCGCACAAACTCCTTGTGGTTAAGGGTGGATTAAAACCAAGAATCTATTGTGTTAAACAGCACTAGCAAACCGCACGGCGCAAGCACATTGCACGCACACACACTCTCCGACCCCACGTGCATCACACCACATGCACCTCCTAAATCCCTCCCACATTGTGATGCGGCACGCGAGCAGATGAGTCCCGCCTCCATGCATATTTACAGCTGTCTTTTAGTATATAGGATTATTGTTCACCACCTAGCAACCTCCATCTACAGTTTTATTGACTTCAATAAAACAAAGTCAAATATTTTATTCGCCCTAATTCTCCTACCTGTTCATTTTGGCATTGGAGGAATTAGAGAAAGGTACTCTTCAGACCATTTTAGAGTTAAATATATAAGATATATATTGATTTATTATGTATCAGTTATTATATGTATATTTATACACTGTATCGGTTTCTATAATACAGATATAGTAAGTTTCCAGGAGGGTTGTGGAAAAGCCAATACAACTTGCCTGTAGATATTTATTTTCTTTGAATGGAAAAACACTTCACCAAAGAACCACTGGGCGCTTCAAAAAAGAACACATTTCTCTAAGTAGCGTGGGAATTGTATTATTCATAAACAAACAGTACATTTCACTAATTTATAAAGTTTTGGAATTTCGGAAATGACCACTATCACTGAAAGTGTACATTCTTATAAACCTTACTGCCCTAATAAACCTTACTGCCTGTGTAGAGAGCTTTGATATCCCCCCAAGACTTTGGCTGACCTTGGAGTTTCAAATTAACCTTAATTGAAATTGTTCAAGCCAAGGAAATAATACCTGTACTTAGGCACAGCTCACTGAGTCCATGGAAAAGAAAGTCTTGTGTTACGGGAGGCTAGCTGGTCTACAGCTAGATGGCAATTACTGCTAGGAAGTTGTTTAATAAGCTCACCTGAACCTAAATATCTATTTCCTAGGCAACCACAAATTGAAAATGAATTCCTACTAATTAGGCAGAAAGGAACAGAGAAGATTCCTTTCGCTGTGACCTGTGATGAGATTTCTGTGTATACATCATATCTGACATTTCTGAACACATTTAACAAAGTTAGGTAGCTAAATGAATTTTACTTCTGTCTCTGTTGACTTTTTTTTCTTTAAGTTGTCTTGTCTCCAATCCTTTTGAACACCTTAGCTGGAATGACATTCCGTGCAAGCAAATTAGCAAGAAAGATGTTCTGCATCATTTAACCTAATGAACGTTGAGAATTTCTCCAATTTCATTCTTCCCTATCTTTTTTTTCGGTAGATTGAAAACATAAACATTTGTTGATATCGGTAATTGCAAGGATAGGGGATGTAAAGACGGCATCTGCTCATGTAACAGTTATAGCTGTCATTAACATGACAATGCTACTGAAAACATAATTCAGCGTATTCATAAGATATATACAGTAGAGCTGCATAGGATGGAATATCTATTGGATTGCAAGGCAGAATTTGATTGGTTAACTAGAAAATAAGCATTCAATTGCCCAAAACAATAAATTATTAAAGAATTATAAATTATTATAAAATGAATAAAGAAAAATACATAAGGGGGAATATGCACGGGGAGAAAATTAATGAACCATATGATGGAACATAAAAATGCATTTTGTTTAAAAAAACTTAGCTGTGGTACATTTCCTATGATGAGTATCGTCTGGCCCACAGCGTTACAATCCCCCATTAGGCCCACAGCCCATTTACCAAAGAAACAGGAAAAAACTGCTAAAATTTAAATGCAGAGCCAATGTGACAGGTAAGCTGGGTACACACATTAGCGATAAAGGACTGATATCATTGGTACCAATGGGATTTTCCCTTTATCGCCAATGTATGTATGTCCATAACAAGTGTTTTTGATGCCGAAGAATGTTTGGCATTGGCATCGGCAGGGGTGTCTCTCTAATGAGGCAATATGAGCAAATTGCTCAGGGCAGCACCCTTGATAAATATCAGAGAGGTGGCAGTCAGAGCAGTAGCAGTAGCAGGCAGAACAGAGCGGAAGGAAAATAAAATCACGGGTGCTCTGCACTAACTGCTGCCTTCTGATTGTCATAGGGTAAGTGGGGTAATTATTTGTGTGTGCAAAGCTGGGCACATCTTATTTTCAATACAGTTTGGGTGATCTGGGCATTAGGTCATGTTATATGTACCAGTCTGTGAGATCTGGGCATCAGGGTAACTTGTATGTACCTATCTGTGTGATCTTGGCATTAGGGCATGTTATATGTACCTATCTGTGTGATCTGGGCATTAGGGCATGTAATGTGACCGATCTGTGTGATCGGGGCATTAGGGCATTGATATGTACCTATCTGTGTGATCTGGGCATTAGGGCATGTATATGTACCTATCTGTGTGATTGGGAATTAGGGCATGTTATGTGTACCTATCTGTGTGATCTGGGCATTAGGGCATGTTATGTGTACCTATCTGTGTGATCTGGGCATTAGGGCATGTTATTGTACCGATCTGGGTGATCTGGCCTTAGGGCATGTTATATGTACCTATCTGTGTGATCTGGGCATTAGGGATGTTTATGACCTATCGTGTGATCTGGGCATTAGGCATGTTATATGTACCTATCTGTGTGATCTGGGCATTAGGGCATGTTATGTGTACCTATCTGTGTGATCTGGATTAGGGCATGTTATATGTACCTATCTGTGTGATCTGGGCATTAGGGCATGTTATATGTACCTATCTGTGTGATCTGGGCATTAGGGCATGTTATATGTACCTATCTGTGTGAGCTGGGCATTAGGGCATGTTATTGTACCTATCTGTGTGATCTGGGCATTAGGCATGTTATATGTACCGATCTGTGTGATCTGGGCATTAGGGCATGTTATATGTACCGATCAGTGTGATCCGGGCATTAGGGCATGTTATATGTACCGATCTGGGTGATCCGGGCATTAGGGCATGTTATATGTAACTACTGTGTGTGTGATCTGGGCATTAGGGCATGTATATGTACCGATCTGTGTGATCTGGGCATTAGGGCAGTTATATGTACCTATCTGTGTGATCTGGGCATTAGGGCATGTTATGTGTACCATCTTGTGGAGATGGGCATTAGGGCATGTTATATGTACCTATCTGTGTGATCTGGGCATTAGGGATGTTATATGTACCTATCTGTGTGAGCTGGGCATTAGGGCATGTTATATGTACCTATCTGTGTGATCTGGGCATTAGGGCATGTTATATGTACCTATCTGTGTGATCTTGGCATTAGGGCATGTTATATGTATCATTCGTGTGATCTGGCATTAGGGCATGTTATATGTACCATCTGTGTGATTGGATTAGGGATTTATAGTACCTATCGTTGTGATCTGGCATTAGGGCATGTTATATGTACCTATCTGTGTGATCTGGGCATTAGGGCATGTTATATGTTCCTATCTGTGTGAGCTGGGCATTAGGGCATGTTATAGTGTACCTATCTGTGTGAGATGGGCATTAGGGCATGTTATATGTACCTATCTGTGTGATCTGGGCATTCGGGCATGTAGTGTACCTATCTGTGTGATCTGGGCATTAGGGCATGTTATATGTACCTATCTGTGTGAGTCTGGGCATTAGGGCATGTTATATGTACCTATCTGTGTGATCTGGGCACATCCATTCCTGGAAGCCATGCACACCTAACCCTGGTTGCAGTGACACACTGCATGGGGGCTAGTGGTACATAAGGGCAGCATTAAAAAGTTTGGCTCAGGTAGCAAAATCCCTAGAGATGCCCCTGGGCATCGGAACCGCTTGTTACAAATGGAAACAATTCCCTCAGCCACGGTTTTCCCCTTGTACTAAGCATAAGTAGTTATCCACGATCCTAAGGGAAACTCAATGTAGGATACAGGGAAACAGTTTTTTTATTCAATATTTATTTATAATTTATTCACTACTGAATATATATTTTTTAGTATATACTATAGAGATGGCTGACCTCACTGAAAACTATTCCGCTTGAAGATTCGTGGATTTTTGGAAAAATCCAAAAATTCTAAAATTTTTAAGTCAGTTGGGAGTTAACAAACTCTGAAAGTTCCACCTAAAATTAAGGTATAAATAGCAATGGAAACACTGTAAATAACTCAGGGACCTGGAAGTATCAATGGCCAAAAAACATCTTGTACCGGAAACCTCATGCACTACCTGTTTTGGTATTTCGCATAGTATTTTCGAGATTAGTAGAAACGTTGAAAATTTTGATTTTGTGAATTCATCATTTCTAGAAATATCAAAATATTTTAGATTTTTTTAATTAGAAAATTTGTGATTGTACGATAATTATCAAAAACAGTTCTGTGGTTCAGAAAAATTTGATAAAGATAGAAATCCACAAAGTCTGAGTTCTTGTGGATCTAGACAGATTCTATGCTATTACTGAATATACCATGTTTTTTTTTTTAAATTGGAAACTCTTTCAAGCAACAGCAGAAAATATGTCAGATAGGGTCATCAGCATACATTTCAGACTGATATTTAAGCATTGTCTATAATGTGAGAATGAAGGAGGAAAAGTGCTAGAGGGAAGGTATGTGTCCCCTAAGGTTCTTGTCTTTTGCTGCAATGTTCTAGGTGATTCTTTTCCCTGCAGAGTTTTTATTTTTATACCTTTTGTTTTCTAGTTACGATAAACCAGAACTGGAGTAGGTATTTGTGGAATGGAGTCATGTAAACAGGGTTGAACTCAATTCCACTAGTCCAGGCTGGGTTTTGTTGGTGGTTACCTATCAAGTTGTGTGGGTGTGGTCTCAAGGAGGGGGGTGAACTGTTTTTGGAGTGGAGACACAGTCTGCTGAGGAGTTCAGAGGGGGATACAAACTGAAAGAAAGAAATTAGCCAAGGCCATTTTGGTTGGTGGTCCTAAAAGCCTCAGGACTGACCTAAGAGTGAAAAGGTACAGAAATGGACTCTTTCGGACTGCAAGTTTGCAGTGTTTGCTTATACAGTATTGAGCTGAAGTTTATGTTAAAGTGATGTTAACAAACACCCTGCCGTTCTGGGGTTTGAACTTTGGCTGTCGCTGTTTTACCTTTGATAGTCTGTGGCGGGGCGTCCACTGAGCTAATCCCCACATATGGTGTTTCGGATGCGGGCACATTCGTAAAGATGGATGAACTTATAAAACAATTGGTGCAGGCTAATGCAAACCTGCAACAAGCCAATCCTTATCAGCTAAAAATGAATGCAAGTCTACAACAGGCCAGTGCTATACAAAGAAGAGTTCATGAGGAAGCCATGAGGGCACAGAGTGAAACCAATACACTGCTGTCTGAAACAAGCAAAGCTGCTTTAATAGAGCAACAGCAAATAAACCACCAATTGCACCTGCAGATGCAAGCACTGGCAGAGACTGTTCAAAGGTCCCTGTTGAAACTCCCCACAGGTCGTGGGGCAGTACAGGCTTGTATGCAAAAGATGACCCCCACAGACGATGTTGAGGCCTACCTGATGGTGTTTGAAAGAGTTTCTGAGAGGGAGAAACTGCCTACTGAGCACTGGGCAGAGGTCCTTGCATCCTTTCTAACTGGTGAACAGCAAAAGGCTTACTTCGAAAATACTAGCAAGGCTGGAAGTCACTACAGCAGTACGGGCACAACACGTGCACAACTGGGTATTCTCTGCTGAACAGCCTGCAAGATCACAAATGCATGATTTAATACACTTGATAAAGAAGTGGCTTCAGCCAGAGGTGTCCACTCCTGCACAGATGGTGGAAACGGTTGTCATGGACAAGTTTATTCGGTCTCTGCCAGCCAGACTCCAGCATTGGGTTGTGCAAGGAGACCCCCAAACTGCCCAACAGCTGGTTAGTCTTGTAGAGAGATATGGTGCTACCGAGGGTGTACTTCAAGAAA
The DNA here is from genome assembly GCA_019447015.1 of Hymenochirus boettgeri. NCBI lineage: Eukaryota > Metazoa > Chordata > Amphibia > Anura > Pipidae > Hymenochirus > Hymenochirus boettgeri. The sequence goes on from CM033474.1 coordinate 280,765,998, forward strand.
AACCTACCTCCTTTGCCAAGAGCCCCAAGCCTTTTGGGTTGTTTGGTAAGACTGCTAATGTTGGACTAAGGTGCTTAAAATGGCAGAGGGTCCTAACGAGGAACGTGAACATAAGTTAGAACCCGAGTTAAAGGTGCCAGTATACCCCAAGGTGCGTTGGTCTGACAGAGGGACCAGTCAAATACAATGTTGGTGCTGCCGTGGGTTCGGCCACATTGCATCTACCTGCCCCCTTACTACTGAGCCAATGGAATGCAATATGGCTCGTCACTTATCCTTATACGCATTGCTAGTGTGTTCTGCAGAAGATACGGCAAGAGAGGATCGACAAATGTATGACCTCAAGGTGGAGGGTTTTTCTTTTCATGCACTGTTGGACTCTGGGAGTCTAGTGACTTTAGTACATGGAAACTTTGTAAAGTCTGGAAAATTTAATGGACACTGTCTTGGAGTCCTGTGCATTCATGGGGACACTAAGGACTATCCTACAGCTAAAGTAACTTTGGATACGCCATGTGGGACTGTAGACCATGTTGTAGACATTTTTGATGTAATACTTGGCAGAGACTTCCCCCTGTTCTGGAAGTTGTGGGGTAGAGGGAGAGAAAAGCCTGGAGTCAAAAATGTTTCATCCCCAGTGCTATTTGATATAGGAGAGGAAGAAAGGGCTGTAGGGGTGCTCACTAAAGAACCCACCAATTTACCCTTTGCCCTGATTTCAGGTGACAGTGATAACTCTGCCATACGAACGTATCACCTGATAATTTTGGGACTGCTCAGTTTAGAGACCCCACCTTAACTAAAGCTTGGGAAAATATATGGGTAGTCGATGGGATAGCACAGGTAACAGGGCCGAACAAATGTTTCCACACCTAGCTGTTACCCAAAACCTGCTCTATCATGTAGACCGGATACGAGGTGTGCAAGTAGAACAACTGGTTGTCCCACAAACTTACCATAAGATGGTTCTAGACATGGCTCACAAACATCTGTTTGGGGGGACATTTAGGAAGCGAGAAAACAAGAGAGAGAATTTTACAAAGGTTCTTTTGGCCAGGGGTACATTTCGAGGTGAAAAGGTATTGGGAATCATGCCCCGAATGCCAACTTACAGCTCCTAAGACTCACTTCCGTAGCCCACTAGTTCCCCTTCCTGTAATTGAGGTCCCCTTTGAAAGGATTGCGATGGATATAGTTGGGCCCCTAGTTAAGTCTGCTAGGGGACACCAATATTTATTGGTTATATTAGATTATGCCACACGCTACCCTGAAGCGGTACCCCTAAGAAACACTGCTTCTAAAAATATTGCCAGAGAATTGTTTCTTATGTTCACTTGAACTGAAATCCCAAAAGAAATCCTTACTGATCAAGGCACTCCCTTTATGTCCCGAATAATTGAGGAGCTATGTAAATTGTTCAACATCACACATTTGAAGACATCAGTTTATCACCCCCAGACAGATGGACTGGTTGAAAGGTTCAATAAGACCTTAAAGGACATGTTGAAAAGAGTTGTAGCTAAAGATGCAAGGATTGAGATTGCCTGTTACCCTATTTAATGTTTGCAATAAGAGAAGTACCTCAATGTTCAACATGATTTTCACCCTTTGAGCTGGTTTATGGCAGACATCCCCGAGGCATATTAGATATAGCTAAAGAAACCTGGGAACATGAGGCTACTCCATACCGGAGTGTAATTGAACATATTTCTTTAATGCAGAATAGAATCTCTGAAGTCATGCCAATAGTTAGAGAACATTTACTGGAGGCTCAAGAAGCCCAAAAAAGAGTATATAATAGGTCTGCCAAAACTAAAAACTTTAATCCTGGAGATACGGTACTTATTTTAGTACCCACCATTGAAAGTAAGTTTCTTGCTAAGTGGCAATGCCCTTATGAAATTATAGAAAAGGTTGTAGAAGTAAATTACAGGGTATATCAGCCAGGTAAAAGAAAGCCGTACCAAATTTACCATGTGAACCTGATTAAAGCTTGGAAGGATAGGGAGACCCTAACTACCAAGAAAATGTCATCCTCTAGGGAGATCCCACTTGTAAAAATAGCAGAATCCTTGTCAGTGGTCAAGTACAAGAAGTAAGGGAGCTACTTCAAAGAAACAGAGACGTATTTTCTGAGTTTCCTGGTAGGACTAAGGTAATAACACATGACATAATAAAAGAACCCCATGTACGTGTGCATATGAAACCATATCGAATTCCTGAAACCCGCAAACAGGCTATATCGGACGAAGTTAAAAAAATGCTAGTCTTAGGGGTTATAGAGGAGTCCAAAAGTGACTGGTCTAGCCCTGTAGTCTTAATTCCCAAGCCTGATGGTACGTTGCACTTCTGCAATGATTTCCGGAAACTAAACGAGAAGTCAAAGTTTGATTCTTATCCTATGCCCCAGGTAGACGAGTTAATTGAGAGGTTGGGACAGGCCAGATATTTGACTACTTTGGACTTAACAAAAGGGTATTGGCAGGTTCCTCTAAAAGGATAGAGCCAAAGAGAAAACAGCATTTTCCACTCCTGATGGGTTATATCAGTACACAGTGTTACCTTTTGGATTGCACAGGGCCCCAGCCACTTTCCAGCAAATGATGGACATAATATTAAAGCCCCTATCGCCTTTATGCGTCTGCATATTTGGATGACGTGGTCATTTTTAGTAAAGACTGGGAAACCCATCTACCCAAAGTTGATGCAGTCTTAGACTCTATTAGAAAGGCAGGATTGACTGCAAACCCTAAAAAGTGTGCCATTGGGTTAGAAGAAGCCCGTTACCTGGGGCACACAATTGGTAGGGGCCTAATTAAACCCCAAATAAATAAAGTTGATGCAATCCAAGGTTAGGCACAACCAGTGTCAAAGAAACAAGTTAGAACCTTTTAGGGCATAGTGGTATATTACCGTAGATTTGTTCAAAACTTTGCAACTATAGCTGCTCAGTTAACATCTGACCCGGGGTGCCAGGCCAGGATTGATTAAATGGAATGCAGAGGCTGAAAAAGCATTTCTGGAGTTAAAGAGGGCTTTATGTAACCAACCAGTGCTAATAGTCCCTGACTTCACTAAAGAGTTTGTAGTGCAAACAGATGCCTCTAATGTGGGACTGAGAGCAGTTCTTTTTCAGGTAGTTCAGGGTGAAGAACACCCAGTTGCATATCTAAGCAGAAAACTGACATCTGGGGAGAAAAACTATGCCATAGTTGAACGGGAGTGTTTGGCCATCAAGTGGGCTCTTGAGTCATTAAGATATTACCTACTAGGTCGGAAGTTTAGTCTTATAACAGATTACTCTCCGCTTAACTGGATGTGTCAAAATAAATAAAGAAATGCAAGGGTGACAAGGTAGTTTTTGGCCTTACAAAACTTCAACTTCACAATCCAACACAGGGCAGGGAAATTACAAGGTAATGCGGATGCTCTGTCTAGAACAAATTGTTTAATAACTGAATATGTTCGCCCCCACAGGTTCGAACAGAGAGGGAGGGTGTGTGAGAATGAAGGAGGAAAAGTGCTAGAGGGAAGGTATGTGTCCCCTAGATTCTTGTCTTTTGCTGCAATGTTCTAGGTGATTCTTTTCCCTGCAGAGTTTTTATTTTTATACCTTTTGTTTTCTAGTTACGATAAACCAGAACTGGAGTAGGTATTTGTGGAACGGAGTCATGCAAACAGGGTCGAACTCAATTCCACTAGTCCAGGCTGGGTTTTGCTGGTGGTTACCTATCAAGTTGTGTGGGTGTGGTCTCAAGGAGGGGGGTGAACTGTTTTTGGAGTGGAGACACAGCCTGCTGAGGAGTTCAGAGGGGGATACAAACTGAAAGAAAGAAATTAGCCAAGGCCATTTTGGTTGGTGGTCCTAAAAGCCTCAGGACTGACGTAAGAGTGAAAAGGTACAGAAACAGACTCTTTCAGACTGCAAGTTTGCAGTGTTTGCTTATACCGTATTGAGCTGCAAGTTTATGTTAAAGTGATGTTAACAGACACCCTGCCATTCTGAATAAAAAGTGTGCTGTGTTTGAACTTTGGCTGTCGCTGTTTTACCTTTGATAGTCTGTGGCGGGGCGTCCACTGAGCTAATCCCCACAATAACTATAAAATTTGTCACATTCAGAAAATAAGTTATAATTTTGGTTGTAATGTGTGTAATACTTACCTTCCACACTTCTTTTCCTTCTGGGTTCATGCCATGAGTGAGGCAAGAAAGGTAACAGCGTAATTTAAACAACATTCAGTTACGCGCTTCTGAATAGCATTAGTTATTATTATAAAAATTAGCCCCCTTTTTCTTGAAACATTGTTGTTGACCTTATTACTTAAAATTCCACTTTTATAATTCTTCTAATTTTTATATTTTATTTTGAACGTGACAAAAAAAAAGTTAAGGTTTACATATCGTGTTCCCTTACTGTAATTATTTTTCACTTTGAGTATAAAAACTATACTAAAGAGAACAGGTTCCTGGCTAAAGCTCAAAATATCAAAGCAGGGCAATAGATGGTTGCAGCTACAAATAATTACAAAAGAAAATTGGAATGGTCATTCATTAACCCCTTTAATCTAAAGAGTCAATTGTAGAGGAAGAGGCAAATAGAAGCAGAGGGAAACCTGCCAGTAGACTACCATAATCGAGGTTGAAAGCCTGAAAGCTGTGTTTAGTAAGGCAAGGACATAGAAACCATGAGGAAATGAAAAGAGATGGGCTTGATTGAGCAAGTAGAGAGATGGGAAGTTAACTGTCATTTAGCAATGTCCTCTTTGAAGGAAGAAATGAAGATAAATGATTTAACTCTTTACTGCCATGTGTTGTAGAGAAAACAGGAGAGGAGAGAAGTTGAAAAGTCCTATTTATGCACCAAACCTGATTAATGTATAATAAAAAATGTCTCCTCTAGCAGAGATCTAATTTCATTTAGTTTTATATGTTTATTTTAGTTTGATGTTATTAAGCAAAGGGCTACTTAAACCTAACATTTTTCATGATATAAATTATCTACTTAATTGCAAATTCAAATGCAAAAATGGATGCACTTGCTTAATGCTACATGTCAATAACCTAATCTCATATTGGTATTCTAGTAAGCTTAGATTTAAAGGAGAATAGCAGTCATGTAATCACAGAGGCCCATTCCTCCCTGCAAGCTTTTTTAACCAGGCCCCAATGTTCATTCACACATTGAAATGACAGAATTTCGACTGTCGATAACACAATTTCTAAAATTGAGAACCTTTTGACTGTCAAAATGGAAACTGGTAAGATTTTTTGGTTTTTAGTTTTTAATTGGTGGCTGTCCATCTACATATTTCGACTGTCAATAACAACATTTCTAAAATGAAGAACCTTTCGGCCTTTTAATGTCGTTTTTGCTGGTCAGCATTTCATAGTTTTGCCAGGTAGCTGGGCCCCCAGGCCCACTAGTGGTCATGGGGGATGGTAGTTATGCTCCTGGATAATAGTTTACATGGACTTATCCAATCAAGAAAGTATTTTCACAGCAATAACAGTAATTGTGTATGTGGATATATACTATTAACAAGGGAATGCTTTTTAAAGCAATAACAATATTATCAACACAAATTAAATGTAATTTAAAGCAAAAAAAACTGAAATAAAGGATTTGTAAAGAAGTCCATGACATTGAATGCTGGAAGCACTATGCATTTACATAAATTGTCCAACAACACATATGAAAAGACAACGCTTGCCTGAGGGGATAGCAAAGGCCTGTCTTACCAAATTCCAATATGTTGGTTTTTTCCATCAACTAACATCGCTTTAATGTGACTTTGTTAATTGCATAGTCATGACACAAGGGCCAATTAGACTGTAGCTAAAAATATTATAAATTAAACAAACAATTCATACTTTCTACCATCCCCAGGTGTCATGTCTTTAAGTGTCATAAAAGTGGAATGTTTTGAAGATGGGTTATCAAAGTTATAAGACTATAACAAACTCATCTTTTGTCATATTAAAAATACTGGAGAACACGTATTGATTTGGAGAGATAAGAACTATTGATCTAACTATGGTAGAAAGGTTGCATTTTTAAACATTTTATCATATATCAGAGGATTTAAGTGTGCTAAAGCAGGCAGTGCTTTAATAAGCAATATCCACTTCTAAGATGTTCGGATACCCAATATTCTATCAAACATTCCTTAAGATCAATAGCAAAGTTCAAAGCCATAGCTGTGTCAACCTTCACTGAAAAGATGAGGAGGGGGATATCTTCACATAGAAAGGCAAGGATAATGGACAAATAAACCAGTTATTAGAGAAAGTGATCTTATCGACATGATCTTAAGGTTTCAGAGATATGTATGTGCTTAGTAAGGACCTCTCTTGTGTTCCTACTTAAAAATAGACTTGATTGACATGTGACCTTCTCTGAAGCCTTGTCTTCCTGTACTTTTATTTTATTCTCTAGTGCTGTGAAAAGTACACTGCTTAAAGAACAGTCTGACACAAATTATAGTAAAGGAAGCATGAATAATGAATTCAAAGATGAATATAATTGATTTGCTTATGTGACAAAAAAAACTTCTTAGTGTTATTTCATTATTTTATATTGCATAGACTTTTGGTAATTGAGTTATAATAATAAAGATTTGGTGAGAAAAATAAAAGTATTATTATGTTAAAATTCAATTTAAAGTTTTTCAGACTTAAATTAAATTATAGTAAAATTCGTTTCTACAGTAATGTTTAATGACAAAGATAAGAAACCACATGTTACAACCTATATAAAAGAACCCAACACTAAGGAAGACAGAAAGCTTGTAACATTCTTTTTGTTGTGCTTTGTATTGTGCTATAAAAACCCTTAACAATACAGTTCTTAGAAAATTATATATTCATTTTTTTTATTAAAGATACTTCTTAAAGGGTAACTATTAGAGATGGATGAAACTGCTGGGTTTTGTTCTGTTTTCGGGTTTTTGGATCCTGGAAAACCCAAAGATCTGAAAATCCCAAAACAGAACCAGAATTCGGGACTTCGGAACGTATTTTCGATATTAATTGAACAATCGAGCTATTTTTGAGAAGTTTTGAAAATAGCCTTGAGCATTTTATAAACCTTGAAAATAAAATTGGAAACTATTTTCGAGTATCCGACAGTATTTTCGAGTATTATCGAACATTCTGGGCTTTTTTCGAAAATTCTCGAAAATAGCTTGAATGTTCGATAAAAATTGAAAATGCGCTCCGAAGTCCCGAAATCCAAATGATCTGTCCATTTTGAACGGAATATTCGTATTTCAGAACAGAGGGGTACCGTCTCGGACCCGGATCCCATCTCTAGTATCTATACTTAAAAAAAAAATGATAATCAAAAATTAGACCTATATACACAACACAATCCCACTTTTTCAGATTTTAAATCTGAGCTGTAGATCCTGAGAAATCATCACAGCATTTACAGGGAAAGACCTGTCACTCCAGGAGCAGAAATTGCAATATGTGTCCTATATCTGACCTCTTACTAGGATGTTTAGCTGTCTGCCAGCACACTTTCGGCAACAATTATGAGAATCAACAGAGAAAAGAAAGAAGGGGGAGGGAGGGGGAGATATGTTAGCAGAGCAGTGTCCATGATGAGGCTGTGCAGAACTTATACGTGTCGCAGACACTACAAGAAGGCAGTGAGTATGGGAGGGTGGGAGCAATTAGGAGCACTCACTAAACATTAATAATTTAATGACAAAGCAAGCACAGATAAATATGGAATGTAGTTTCAGCTAATGTTGTTTGAGTAAGTGTAGTGACCCTTTAAAAAAACAGAAGTTCAGCTGTGATTAAATAATACAAATTATGTTCAAATTGATAAAGATTACAACTTGGTTTGCTTTCATGCTAATTTTATGCTTTTAAAGGAATCGCTCCTGCTCATAGACTGGGGGGAACTGTTTCTAGGTAAAGATACTGAGCAGATGTGGACCACTTTTAAAGGGATATTAAACTATAACATTTCCAAATCGGTACCTTTAGGAAACAAGTGTAAAAAAATTAGGTCCACTCCTGCATGGCTTAATGCTCAGGTAAAAAGGGAAATGGAAAAAAAGAAAAGGGCTTTTAAAATTTTGAAAGCAGAAGGCACAGAACAGGCTTACAGGGACTTCAAAAGTTGTAATAAAGAGTGCAAGAAAGCAATTAAACTAGCTAAAATAGAAAATGAAATACGGATTGCCGAACAAAGCAAGTCCAACCCCAAGATGTTTTTTAAGTATATAAATGGTAAAAAAATGAGGACTGAGAATGTGGGACCATTAAATAATGGAGCTGAGGTGGTTGTAGAGGATGCCGAAAAGGCTAATCTGCTAAAGTGTTTTTTTACATCGGTTTTTACTGTTGAGAATCCTTACAGTAGGGATTGTAACAATGTGCAGGGAGGAAATGAAGAGTTTTCACATTGGATAACAGAGGATATGGTACGGAATCAATTAGACAAAGTTAATATCAATAAAGCGCCAGGACCAGATGGATTGCATCCTAGGATTTTAAAAGAGCTTAGTTCAGTTCTAGCAAGACCACTGTGTCTCATCTTTTCAGATTCGCTTTTGTCTGGGGATGTGCCGCTGGATTGGAAAAAAGCCAATGTAATACCAATATTCAAAAAAGGTAGTCGTTCACAGCCTGGTAACTATAGACATGTAAGCCTAACATCAGTGGTAGGGAAGGTGATGGAAACTTTGTTAAGGGATCACATCCTTGACTTTGTCTCCAGAGATCATCTTATTAGTAGTAGTCAGCATGGATTTATGAGAAATAGATCATGCCAGACAAATTTAATTGGTTTTTATGAAGAAGTGAGTAAGAAGTTAGATTCAGGCACAGCTGTGGATGTGGTATATTTGGATTTTGCAAAAGCCTTTGATACTGTGCCACATAGGCGACTAATGTATAAACTGAGGACTGTTGGCCTTGAAGAAAACATTTGTTCATGGATAGAGAACTGGTTATTGGACCGCAAACAGAGAGTGGTGGTTAATGGAGCTACATCTATGTGGGCTAAAGTTCTAAGCGGAGTTCCTCAGGGTTCTGTACTGGGGCCGCTTCTGTTTAATCTGTTTATAAATGACTTAGAAGGGGGCATTGAGAGTAAGGTCTCTGTGTTTGCTGATGACACTAAATTATGCAGAGCTTTGGAAACTTCCAATGATGTGCAAGTGCTGCAAGCAGACCTAGATAGATTATCAAAATGGGCAGCAGAATGGCAGATGAGATTCAATATTGATAAATGTAAGGTGATGCATTTGGGATTTAATAATCCCTGTGCCACCTACACCATAAATAACTCTGTGTTAAGTGCATCTGAAATGGAAAAAGATTTGGGGGTTCTGGTAGATAACAGACTTAGCTGTAGCAAACAATGCCAGGTAGCAACAGCTAGAGCTAGCAAGATATTGTCTTGTATAAAGAGGGGAATGGAATCAAGAGAGAAAAATATTATTCTCCCTCTTTACAAGGCACTGGTAAGGCCACATTTGGAATATGCGGTGCAGTTTTGGAATCCCATATACAAAAGGGACATCTTGGAAATTGAGGCAGTTCAGAGAAGGGCAACTAAATTAATAAGGGGAATGGAGGGGCTTGAATATGCAGGCAGATTAGACAAGTTAGGGCTGTTTACATTGGAGAAGCGGCGGTTGCGTGGGGACATGATAACCTTATACAAATATATTAATGGCCCATACAGTGAACTCTCTGGTGCATTGTTCACTAATAGGTCATATCAGAGGACTCGTGGACATCCTTTAAGGTTGGAAGAAAAGAAGTTTCATCTTCAAGTTAGGAGAGGTTTCTTTACAGTGAGAACGGTGAAACTGTGGAACTGTCTTCCAGCAGAGGTGGTAATGGCAAGTTCATTGAATAACTTTAAAAAAGGCCTGGATAAGTTTCTAAAACTAAAAAATATTGAGAATTACTGGTATTAATGCATATAGATCTGGTTGATCCAGGGATACTTTCCGATTGCCGTTGGAGTCAGGAAGGAATTTCCCCCCCTTTTTTAGCTGGGGTTTTTTGCCTTCCTCTGGATCAACTGTTAGGTAGGGTTAAGGGAATAGGTTGGACTTGATGGACGAATGTCTTTATTCAACCTTAATTACTATGTTACTATGTTACTATGTTACTATGTAATGCTAAAAGGGTAGTTGTTAAAGGTTAGCATAGTCAGTCATCAATATTAATGAAATTAGGGAAATAATAATGTCATCATGGTTAAGACCAGATTTTTATATAGTTTTCCAGCATTCACCAACTTAAATGCAATGATCTATCTTAATGAGTTACAAGAGAGCACAATGCTTCATGCTGGTGCATTCTATTTATTTTTTTTTTCTATGATTATACCACTTTTTGCAGCAGTTAAACTTTTGCATAATATGCTTTTAAGGTATCATGGTGTTATTTGACCAATCTAAAGAAGTTTGAGGCAAATTTGTCACAATGGTACCATTAATTTTTGCAAAAAGAGATGTTCAATTATTTACATTTATTATCTCCAATACTATCTACTTTCATATCTATCTACAATAACTACCTACTTTGATTTGCTCCAATGGTTTTGAACTGGCTGAGAACATAGTCATAATCATGCAACCATGTAAATTACTAGTAAGTAGAGATGAACAAAACTGGCGAGTCTCATTTCAATAGTGGTTACTGCAAAACCCATTGAAGTTTAAAAAGTCCGATTGTATAGTTTTTTTTAAAGCATTTAAAAAAATTTCGATAGACGTTTAATTTTTTTTTTTTTTAATGGAATTTGGATATTTCTATTTTTGAAATTTCCTGTCTGTACTGAACCGGCCACAATACCACCGGTGGGACAGTAGTTTTTTTGCCATTGTGGACAGTCATTTAAGGTCTTTCTGACATCAAACAAGTCCCATCAGATCCAACTGGATTTATTTAAGATTGTAAAGGTGTATGGCCAACATTACTTATTTAAAGATCGGTTTTGCATTGTTTTATTGTCTTATTGTACAATATAAAAAGAAGGAAAGAACATTTGATCCATCTGTAAGAATTCATCTAGTTATGAATCCCCGTATATTTTAGTGAAAGAATCTGTATAATGTGTTTCAGTTTGGAAGCTTTCTGAAAATGCTAGATTATCCCCAATGAAGGATTGATAAATGCATATTGGTAATATGATATGTGAAAATAGCGAACTGAAAAGTCTCTGCCTTGGGATATTCTGCCCAGAGTAGAGAAATGAACCATAAATGTAATGCCTGCTGTTTACTAAGGAAATATATCTGGAAGGTCTACATCAATATTATTAATTATAGGGGGAAAACAATGTAACTATTTATAAATGAACAATTGAATTAATTGAGCTGTGGGCACTGAATTAATTAGTTTGTTTTTCAACAAAACTTTTACTAGGAGTTTTAGGCTTTAGACTTTTTTTTTAAATGATTATTCATAGTAATTTTGTATGTGATATCACAAACGCAATGAAATGTAAACCCACAACATTAAACAAAACTTACAATGAATAATAATTGAAGTAGATTTATATAATATGGATCTTTAAACGATTAGTGCACTGTAAAAACAAGTTAACATTAATTGTAAGCTGTAGCTTTAAAAAATCTTTTCTCCCCCTCCCCCCTCTTTTTTTTTTCTAGGTCCCACCTGAGCCTACCTGCTTTATAGTTGCTGACATCTTGGATATGGATTGAAGACTGTTGAGCTCCTCCCCTCTTAGACTTGCTGGCTCCCCCTTGTTCTCTAGCCTCCAAATGCTGCGCTTGTGTGGTACGTGTGCGCGCTGCAATGAGACCAAAGGAAGCTGGAACTAAAAAGATACCAAGGACCAATCAGAAGACAGAAGAAGGAAAGGCAGAGCCAGATAGGCAGGATAGTTTGAACTTGCCACCAAACAATTGAAACAGCCAATCGGAAACAAACAAATACTGGCCTCTACCTCTCAGCCATGCTGTAAGTGAGATTGCGGGCTAGGAGGGAGAGGATAGAAGTGTAAAGTGTACTCAGGGAGTGGAGCACTCCTGAATGTTCAAGTGTGCAGAAAGCATGTTCCTCCAGGTGCACCCATGAGCTGGCAGCCGAGCGAGGAAGGAGGACACTGCGGGAACTGGAGTTTCTAAATGCAATTAGAGGTTTGGATGCCTATATAAAGAGAATATCCATGATTAGAGTTAATGTACATACAAGCAAATGGACACGCCTTGTGCACAACTGGTGGTTTTGTGATGAATATTGTAGTCACACTCTTTTTCTCTAACAGTTGGGTTGGTGATTTCATGATTTGGATGGAAGGGTTTTTTACCAATATAACTATGATAGATAGAATCATGTCGGTAAGATTGTCGTGCTAGTCCAGCATGCTAAAGATGAGTTCTGTAGGATAGGGTGATACCTATTTATTGTGGACTAACTTAATTTTTTATAGACAAGCATTCGAGAGAAACACTGCTCTCTTCTTCAGAGAAGTACTCAATAACAAAGGGTAAAACACATTCTAAAATCTTATGGAGTTCCAAAAATTTTTTGTAAATGTAAACAAGGACTGGCATATAGGAGAAACTATAAGCACTAAAGCAAATATTAATTGGACATAATTTGTGAAGCAATTAGCAAGATACAGGCAAGCTACAAGCAGGCAGAGAGAGGGAAATTAAGAATGAATGAAAGATATTCCTGATAGTGGCTGAGGAATCCCATTTCCTTATTTAGACCAGTTTGTTTAGTGTTTAATAGAGATGGGCGAACTTTCGAAAGTTCGGTCCGATTTCGAACTTTGGAACTATATAGAAAGTTCGAAAACGGACCCATTAAAGTCAATGGGAGTCAAATAGTTCAAAAAGTTCTAATGAAATACAATTAAAATATCAATGGTAACTTAATGTAAATGGCTGTGGGACCTGGGAAATGGTCTGGGGAACATGTTAGAATATCCAGGACATTCGAAAAACCAATTTTACTCTCACTCGCGCTACTTTTGAGCTCTCGCATTCGAACATTTGATAATTATCCCATGAACGACTTGCGTATTCAAGAATTCGATATTTACTCGCGTATTGGTATAATAGACATTTTATTCACATATTCGTTAATTCGATATTTACTCGCGTATTGGTATAATAGACATTTTACTCACATATTCGTTAATTCGATATTTACTCGCGTATTGGCATAATAGACATTTTACTCGCATATTCGTTAATTCGATATTTATTCGCGTATTGGTATAATAGACATGTTACTCGCATATTCGTTAATTCGATATTTACTCGCGTATTGGTATAATAGACATGTTACTCGCATATTCGTTAATTCGTACGCGAATAAATATCGAATTAACGAATATGCGAGTAAAATGTCTATTATGCCAATACGCGAGTAAATATCGAATTAACGAATATGTGAGTAAAATGTCTATTATACCAATACGCGAGTAAATATCGAATTAACGAATATGTGAATAAAATGTCTATTATACCAATACGCGAGTAAATATCGAATTCTTGAATACGCAAGTCGTTCATGGGATAATTATCAAATGTTCGAATGCGAAGCTCAAAAGTAGCGGCGGTGAGAGTAAAATTGGTTTTTCGAATGTCCTGGATATTCTAACATGTTCCCCAGACCATTTCCCAGGTCCCACAGCCATTTCAATTAAGTTACCATTGATATTTTAATTGTATTTCATTAGAACTTTTTGAACTATTTGACTCCCATTGACTTTATGGGTTCGTTTTTTTTCCCCAAAGTCAAACGACGAACTTTCTATACCATGACCTGGATGGATGAATATTACAGATATACCATGACCTGGATGGATGAGAACCTTCACAAGCAGCAAGGGGTATAAATTCAACTGATTTTGCAAAATGGAAGAGAATATGTAGAATAACTAGGTATGCATAAAATAAACAAAGAATTTCAAAATAATGATATTTTCCACTGAACTTTCCCTTTCCCATCAACCAAACATAAAGGAAAATGCAAATACAGAACAAAAAATACACAAATCACACATCTAAAGAGACTGATGATTCCTGCAAATCTACCATTACATGCAACACCAATACTTATTTATAGGTTGCTTAGAGACTTTCCACTGTGTTGTTTGATATTTGTAAGAAGAAAAAAACACCAGAAAGTGATTTCTATCCCAAATATTTATATATAATTAAATGGACACTTTATTTATGTAATAGCTAAGTAGCTGAATATTGTCTCCTCCTACTGTCAGTGTCCCAGACACTCCAAACTTTGGGGGGCGAAATAGTCTAGGGAAGGAGCTAGAAACCTGTCAATTACTGTACAAGTGTAACGTCACTGTCTGAAATATCTATGGAGTTGGTCTCATTAAATAGTATTGCCAATAATATGCCCATATTTATAAATGTGTGTGTCAGCTAGCAATAACAAACCTCTAATTGAATGGGTAGTGAGAAAATGCATACTGCATTACACACACACACACACACACACACACACACACTTAAGAATTATAAAATTATTTACACATAAAAATAGGAAAAATCACAGTTCTTCAATAATTGCTCAGTGTTTCTTTGTCTTGAACATATAAAACCCAGGTATCTGACAAGTAAGACACCTAATCTGTACAAACAGTTGCTTCATGTTTCAATTAGCTAAACCTGTGAGAGATTTCAACTCTCTAGAGATGTAATTCCGGCTCATAATACGCAAATAAATTACAGAAACAAAATCAACATAAAAATAAAACTTTGGGGCTTCCATTCTTAGAATTACCAACATATAATATTATAATTATTATATAAAATTATTAGTATCTAATATTATAATTACTAAATGAAATTATCAGCATATGATATTATAATTATAATAATATACTTCTGTATTATAGCTTTACAGGTAAACAATGTATGGTAACTCTAAACAAAAGTAACCAAGCATAATAAAACAATCAATATACAGGGATTTCAATACAGTAAAGTCATCAATTTATTATGATCATTTTATTATTAATCAGGGATAGATAATCTATCTGGGGCATTGTTCACCAATAGAACATGTCAGAGGACACGTGGACATCCGTTAAGACTTGAAGAAAAAAGGTTTAGACTTCAAGCTCGGAAAGGGTTTTTCTATGGAAAGCTATGGAACTGTCTTCCAGTGGACATTGTTATGGCAGGTTCATTGGTCAGTTTTATAAAAACCTGGATGAGTTTCTACAAACAAGGAATGTTACAAGTTACTGGTATTGATACATAAAGTAGAGTTGGGAAAGGGTTTTTCCCTGTGAGAACGGTAAAGCTATGGAACTGTCTTCCAGTGGACGTTGTTATGGCAGGTTCATTGGTCAGTTTAATAAAAAGCTGGATGGGTTTCTACAAACAAGGAATGTTACAAGTTACTGAGATTGATACATAAAGTAGAGTTGGGAAAGGGTTTGTCACTGTGAGAACGGTAAAGCTATGGAACTGTCTTCCAGTGGACGTTGTTATGGCAGGATCATTGGTCAGTTTAATAAAAAGCTGGATGGGTTTCTACAAACAAGGCTGGGCATTAGGGCATGTTATATGTACCTATCTGTGTGATCTGGGCACATCCATTCCTGGAAGCCATGCACACCTAACCCTGGTTGCAGTGACACACTGCATGGGGGCTAGTGGTACATAAGGGCAGCATTAAAAAGTTTGGCTCAGGTAGCAAAATCCCTAGAGACGCCCCTGGGCATCGGAACCGCTTGTTACAAATGGAAACAATTCCCTCAGCCACGGTTTTCCCCTTGTACTAAGCATAAGTAGTTATCCACGATCCTAAGGGAAACTCAATGTAGGATACAGGGAAACAGTTTTTTTATTCAATATTTATTTATAATTTATTCACTACTGAATATATATTTTTTAGTATATACTATAGAGATGGCTGACCTCACTGAAAACTATTCCGCTTGAAGATTCGTGGATTTTTGGAAAAATACAAAAATTCTAAAATTTTTAAGTCAGTTGGGAGTTAACAAACTCTGAAAGTTCCACCTAAAATTAAGGTATAAATAGCAATGGAAACTCTGTAAATGGCTCAGGGACCTGGAAGTATCAATGGCCAAAAAACATCTTGTACCGGAAACCTCATGCACTACCTGTTTTGGTATTTCGCATAGTATTTTCGAGATTAGTAGAAATGTTGAAAATTTTGATTTTGTGAATTCATCATTTCTAGAAATATCAAAATATTTTAGATTTTTTTAATTAGAAAATTTGTGATTGTACGATAATTATCAAAAACAGTTCTGTGGTTCAGAAAAATTTGATAAAGATAGAAATCCACAAAGTCTGAGTTCTTGTGGATCTAGACAGATTCTATGCTATTACTGAATATACCATGTTTGTTTTTTTAAATTGGAAACTCTTTCAAGCAACAGCAGAAAATATGTCAGATAGGGTCATCAGCATACATTTCAGACTGATATTTAAGCATTGTCTATAATGTGAGAATGAAGGAGGAAAAGTGCTAGAGGGAAGGTATGTGTCCCCTAGATTCTTGTCTTTTGCTGCAATGTTCTAGGTGATTCTTTTCCCTGCAGAGTTTTTATTTTTATACCTTTTGTTTTCTAGTTACGATAAACCAGAACTGGAGTAGGTATTTGTGGAACGGAGTCATGTAAACAGGGTTGAACTCAATTCCACTAGTCCAGGCTGGGTTTTGTTGGTGGTTACCTATCAAGTTGTGTGGGTGTGGTCTCAAGGAGGGGGGTGAACTGTTTTTGGAGTGGAGACACAGCCTGCTGAGGAGTTCAGAGGGGGATACGAACTGAAAGAAAGAAATTAGCCAAGGCCATTTTGGTTGGTGGTCCTAAAAGCCTCAGGACTGACCTAAGAGTGAAAAGGTACAGAAATGGACTCTTTCGGACTGCAAGTTTGCAGTGTTTGCTTATACAGTATTGAGCTGAAGTTTATGTTAAAGTGATGTTAACAAACACCCTGCCGTTCTGGGGTTTGAACTTTGGCTGTCGCTGTTTTACCTTTGATAGTCTGTGGTGGGGCGTCCACTGAGCTAATCCCCACATATGGTGTTTCGGATGCGGGCACACTCGTAAAGATGGATGAACTTATAAAACAATTGGTGCAGGCTAATGCAAACCTGCAACAAGCCAATCATTATCAGCTAAAAATGAATGCAAGTCTACAACAGGCCAGTGCTATACAAAGAAGAGTTCATGAGGAAGCCATGAGGGCACAGAGTGAAACCACTACACTGCTGTCTGAAACAAGCAAAGCTGCTTTAATAGAGCAACAGCAAATAAACCACCAATTGCACCTGCAGATGCAAGCACTGGCAGAGACTGTTCAAAGGTCCCTGTTGAAACTCCCCACAGGTCGTGGGGCAGTACAGGCTTGTATGCAAAAGATGACCCCCACAGACGATGTTGAGGCCTACCTGATGGTGTTTGAAAGAGTTTCTGAGAGGGAGAAACTGCCTACTGAGCACTGGGCAGAGGTCCTTGCATCCTTTCTAACTGGTGAACAGCAAAAGGCTTACTTCGAAAATACTAGCAAGGCTGGGAGTCACTACAGCAGTACGGGCACAACACGTGCACAACTGGGTATTCTCTGCTGAACAGCCTGCAAGATCACAAATGCATGATTTAATACACTTGATAAAGAAGTGGCTTCAGCCAGAGGTGTCCACTCCTGCACAGATGGTGGAAACGGTTGTCATGGACAAGTTTATTCGGTCTCTGCCAGCCAGACTCCAGCATTGGGTTGTGCAAGGAGACCCCCAAACTGCCCAACAGCTGGTTAGTCTTGTAGAGAGATATGGTGCTACCGAAGGTGTACTTCAAGAAAAACCTGCCGTGCGCTCCTTTGCCAAGAGCCCCAAGCCTTTTGGGTTGTTTGGTAAGACTGCTAATGTTGGACTAAGGTGCTTAAAATGGCAGAGGGTCCTAACGAGGAACGTGAACATAAGTTAGAACCCGAGTTAAAGGTGCCAGTATACCCCAAGGTGCGTTGGTCTGACAGAGGGACCAGTCAAATACAATGTTGGCGCTGCCGTGGGTTCGGCCACATTGCATCTACC
Source organism: Hymenochirus boettgeri (assembly GCA_019447015.1). Taxonomy (NCBI): domain Eukaryota; kingdom Metazoa; phylum Chordata; class Amphibia; order Anura; family Pipidae; genus Hymenochirus; species Hymenochirus boettgeri. The sequence continues at coordinate 280,784,059 of CM033474.1, forward strand.
TGCCCCCTTACTACTGAGCCAATGGAATGCAATATGGCTCGTCACTTATCCTTATACGCATTGCTAGTGTGTTCTGCAGAAGATACGGCAAGAGAGGATCGACAAATGTATGACCTCAAGGTGGAGGGTTTTTCTTTTCATGCACTGTTGGACTCTGGGAGTCTAGTGACTTTAGTACATGGAAACTTTGTAAAGTCTGGAAAATTTAATGGACACTGTCTTGGAGTCCTGTGCATTCATGGGGACACTAAGGACTATCCTACAGCTAAAGTAACTTTGGATACGCCATGTGGGACTGTAGACCATGTTGTAGACATTTTTGATGTAATACTTGGCAGAGACTTCCCCCTGTTCTGGAAGTTGTGGGGTAGAGGGAGAGAAAAGCCTGGAGTCAAAAATGTTTCATCCCCAGTGCTATTTGATATAGGAGAGGAAGAAAGGGCTGTAGGGGTGCTCACTAAAGAACCCACCAATTTACCCTTTGCCCTGATTTCAGGTGACAGTGATAACTCTGCCATACGAACGTATCACCTGATAATTTTGGGACTGCTCAGTTAAGAGACCCCACCTTAACTAAAGCTTGGGAAAATATATGGGTAGTCGATGGGATAGCACAGGTAACAGGGCCGAACAAATGTTTCCACACCTAGCTGTTACCCAGAACCTGCTCTATCATGTAGACCGGATACGAGGTGAGCAAGTAGAACAACTGGTTGTCCCACAAACTTACCATAAGATGGTTCTAGACATGGCTCACAAACATCTGTTTGGGGGGACATTTAGGAAGCGAGAAAACAAGAGAGAGAATTTTACAAAGGTTCTTTTGGCCAGGGGTACATTTCGAGGTGAAAAGGTATTGTGAATCATGCCCCGAATGCCAACTTACAGCTCCTAAGACTCACTTCCGTAGCCCACTAGTTCCCCTTCCCGTAATTGAGGTCCCCTTTGAAAGGATTGCGATGGATATAGTTGGGCCCCTAGTTAAGTCTGCTAGGGGACACCAATATTTATTGGTTATATTAGATTATGCCACACGCTACCCTGAAGCGGTACCCCTAAGAAACACTGCTTCTAAAAATATTGCCAGAGAATTGTTTCTTATGTTCACTTGAACTGAAATCCCAAAAGAAATCCTTACTGATCAAGGCACTCCCTTTATGTCCCGAATAATTGAGGAGCTATGTAAATTGTTCAACATCACACATTTGAAGACATCAGTTTATCACCCCCAGACAGATGGACTGGTTGAAAGGTTCAATAAGACCTTAAAGGACATGTTGAAAAGAGTTGTAGCTAAAGATGCAAGGATTGAGATTGCCTGTTACCCTATTTAATGTTTGCAATAAGAGAAGTACCTCAATGTTCAACAGGATTTTCACCCTTTGAGCTGGTTTATGGCAGACATCCCCGAGGCATATTAGATATAGCTAAAGAAACCTGGGAACATGAGGCTACTCCATACCGGAGTGTAATTGAACATATTTCTTTAATGCAGAATAGAATCTCTGAAGTCATGCCAATAGTTAGAGAACATTTACTGGAGGCTCAAGAAGCCCAAAAAAGAGTATATAATAGGTCTGCCAAAACTAGAAACTTTAATCCTGGAGATACGGTACTTGTTTTAGTACCCACCATTGAAATTAAGTTTCTTGCTAAGTGGCAATGCCCTTATGAAATTATAGAAAAGGTTGTAGAAGTAAATTACAGGGTATATCAGCCAGGTAAAAGAAAGCCGTACCAAATTTACCATGTGAACCCGATTAAAGCTTGGAAGGATAGGGAGACCCTAACTACCAAGAAAATGTCATCCTCTAGGGAGATCCCACTTGTAAAAATAGCAGAATCCTTGTCAGTGGTCAAGTACAAGAAGTAAGGGAGCTACTTCAAAGAAACAGAGACGTATTTTCTGAGTTTCCTGGTAGGACTAAGGTAATAACACATGACATAATAAAAGAACCCCATGTACGTGTGCATATGAAACCATATCGAATTCCTGAAACCCGCAAACAGGCTATATCGGACGAAGTTAAAAAAATGCTAGTCTTAGGGGTTATAGAGGAGTCCAAAAGTGACTGGTCTAGCCCTGTAGTCTTAATTCCCAAGCCTGATGGTACGTTGCACTTCTGCAATGATTTCTGGAAACTAAACGAGAAGTCAAAGTTTGATTCTTATCCTATGCCCCGGGTAGACGAGTTAATTGAGAGGTTGGGACAGGCCAGATATTTGACTACTTTGGACTTAACAAAAGGGTATTGGCAGGTTCCTCTAAAAGGATAGAGCCAAAGAGAAAACAGCATTTTCCACTCCTGATGGGTTATATCAGTACACAGTGTTACCTTTTGGATTGCACAGGGCCCCAGCCACTTTCCAGCAAATGATGGACATAATATTAAAGCCCCTATCGCCTTTATGCGTCTGCATATTTGGATGACGTGGTCATTTTTAGTAAAGACTGGGAAACCCATCTACCCAAAGTTGATGCAGTCTTAGACTCTATTAGAAAGGCAGGATTGACTGCAAACCCTAAAAAGTGTGCCATTGGGTTAGAAGAAGCCCGTTACCTGGTGCACACAATTGGTAGGGGCCTAATTAAACCCCAAATAAATAAAGTTGATGCAATCCGAGGTTAGGCACAAACAGTGTCAAAGAAACAAGTTAGAACCTTTTAGGGCATAGTGGTATATTACCGTAGATTTGTTCAAAACTTTGCAACTATAGCTGCTCAGTTAACATCTGACACGGGGTGCCAGGCCAGGATTGATTAAATGGAATGCAGAGGCTGAAAAAGCATTTCTGGAGTTAAAGAGGGCTTTATGTAACCAACCAGTGCTAATAGTCCCTGACTTCACTAAAGAGTTTGTAGTGCAAACAGATGCCTCTAATGTGGGACTGAGAGCAGTTCTTTTTCAGGTAGTTCAGGGTGAAGAACACCCAGTTGCATATCTAAGCAGAAAACTGACATCTGGGGAGAAAAACTATGCCATAGTTGAACGGGAGTGTTTGGCCATCAAGTGGGCTCTTGAGTCATTAAGATATTACCTACTAGGTCGGAAGTTTAGTCTTATAACAGATTACTCTCCGCTTAACTGGATGTGTCAAAATAAATAAAGAAATGCAAGGGTGACAAGGTAGTTTTTGGCCTTACAAAACTTCAACTTCACAATCCAACACAGGGCAGGGAAATTACAAGGTAATGCGGATGCTCTGTCTAGAACAAATTGTTTAATAACTGAATATGTTCGCCCCCACAGGTTCGAACAGAGAGGGAGGGTGTGTGAGAATGAAGGAGGAAAAGTGCTAGAGGGAAGGTATGTGTCCCCTAGATTCTTGTCTTTTGCTGCAATGTTCTAGGTGATTCTTTTCCCTGCAGAGTTTTTATTTTTATACCTTTTGTTTTCTAGTTACGATAAACCAGAACTGGAGTAGGTATTTGTGGAACGGAGTCATGCAAACAGGGTCGAACTCAATTCCACTAGTCCAGGCTGGGTTTTGCTGGTGGTTACCTATCAAGTTGTGTGGGTGTGGTCTCAAGGAGGGGGGTGAACTGTTTTTGGAGTGGAGACACAGCCTGCTGAGGAGTTCAGAGGGGGATACAAACTGAAAGAAAGAAATTAGCCAAGGCCATTTTGGTTGGTGGTCCTAAAAGCCTCAGGACTGACGTAAGAGTGAAAAGGTACAGAAACGGACTCTTTCAGACTGCAAGTTTGCAGTGTTTGCTTATACAGTATTGAGCTGCAAGTTTATGTTAAAGTGATGTTAACAGACACCCTGCCATTCTGAATAAAAAGTGTGCTGTGTTTGAACTTTGGCTGTCGCTGTTTTACCTTTGATAGTCTGTGGCGGGGCGTACACTGAGCTAATCCCCACAATAACTATAAAATTTGTCACATTCAGAAAATAAGTTATAATTTTGGTTGTAATGTGTGTAATACTTACCTTCCACACTTCTTTTCCTTCTGGGTTCATGCCATGAGTGAGGCAAGAAAGGTAACAGCGTAATTTAAACAACATTCAGTTACGCGCTTCTGAATAGCATTAGTTATTATTATAAAAATTAGCCCCCTTTTTCTTGAAACATTGTTGTTGACCTTATTACTTAAAATTCCACTTTTATAATTCTTCTAATTTTTATATTTTATTTTGAACGTGACAAAAAAAAGTTAAGGTTTACATATCGTGTTCCCTTACTGTAATTATTTTTCACTTTGGGTATAAAAACTATACTAAAGAGAACAGGTTCCTGGCTAAAGCTCAAAATATCAAAGCAGGGCAATAGATGGTTGCAGCTACAAATAATTACAAAAGAAAATTGGAATGGTCATTCATTAACCCCTTTAATCTAAAGAGTCAATTGTAGAGGAAGAGGCAAATAGAAGCAGAGGGAAACCTGCCAGTAGACTACCATAATCGAGGTTGAAAGCCTGAAAGCTGTGTTTAGTAAGGCAAGGACATAGAAACCATGAGGAAATGAAAAGAGATGGGCTTGATTGAGCAAGTAGAGAGATGGGAAGTTAACTGTCATTTAGCAATGTCCTCTTTGAAGGAAGAAATGAAGATAAATGATTTAACTCTTTACTGCCATGTGTTGTAGAGAAAACAGGAGAGGAGAGAAGTTGAAAAGTCCTATTTATGCACCAAACCTGATTAATGTATAATAAAAAATGTCTCCTCTAGCAGAGATCTAATTTCATTTAGTTTTATATGTTTATTTTAGTTTGATGTTATTAAGAAAAAGGCTACTTAAACCTAACATTTTTCATGATATAAATTATCTACTTAATTGCAAATTCAAATGCAAAAATGGATGCACTTGCTTAATGCTACATGTCAATAACCTAATCTCATATTGGTATTCTAGTAAGCTTAGATTTAAAGGAGAATAGCAGTCATGTAATCACAGAGGCCCATTCCTCCCTGCAAGCTTTTTTAACCAGGCCCCAATGTTCATTCACACATTGAAATGACAGAATTTCGACTGTCGATAACACAATTTCTAAAATTGAGAACCTTTTGACCGTCAAAATGGAAACTGGTAAGATTTTTTGGTTTTTAGTTTTTAATTGGTGGCTGTCCATCTACATATTTCGACTGTCAATAACAACATTTCTAAAATGAAGAACCTTTCGGCATTTTAATGTCGTTTTTGCTGGTCAGCATTTCATAGTTTTGCCAGGTAGCTGGGCCCCCAGGCCCACTAGTGGTCATGGGGGATGGTAGTTATGCTCCTGGATAATAGTTTACATGGACTTATCCAATCAAGAAAGTATTTTCACAGCAATAACAGTAATTGTGTATGTGGATATATACTATTAACAAGGGAATGCTTTTTAAAGCAATAACAATATTATCAACACAAATTAAATGTAATTTAAAGCAAAAAAACTGAAATAAAGGATTTGTAAAGAAGTCCATGACATTGAATGCTGGAAGCACTATGCATTTACATAAATTGTCCAACAACACATATGAAAAGACAACGCTTGCCTGAGGGGATAGCAAAGGCCTGTCTTACCAAATTCCAATATGTTGGTTTTTTCCATCAACTAACATTGCTTTAATGTGACTTTGTTAATTGCATAGTCATGACACAAGGGCCAATTAGACTGTAGCTAAAAATATTATAAATTAAACAAACAATTCATACTTTCTACCATCCCCAGGTGTCATGTCTTTAAGTGTCATAAAAGTGGAATGTTTTGAAGATGGGTTATCAAAGTTATAAGACTATAACAAACTCATCTTTTGTCATATTAAAAATACTGGAGAACACGTATTGATTTGGAGAGATAAGAACTATTGATCTAACTATGGTAGAAAGGTTGCATTTTTAAACATTTTATCATATATCAGAGGATTTAAGTGTGCTAAAGCAGGCAGTGCTTTAATAAGCAATATCCACTTCTAAGATGTCCGGATACCCAATATTCTATCAAACATTCCTTAAGATCAATAGCAAAGTTCAAAGCCATAGCTGTGTCAACCTTCACTGAAAAGATGAGGAGGGGGATATCTTCACATAGAAAGGCAAGGATAATGGACAAATAAACCAGTTATTAGAGAAAGTGATCTTATCGACATGATCTTAAGGTTTCAGAGATATGTATGTGCTTAGTAAGGACCTCTCTTGTGTTCCTACTTAAAAATAGACTTGATTGACATGTGACCTTCTCTGAAGCCTTGTCTTCCTGTACTTTTATTTTATTCTCTAGTGCTGTGAAAAGTACACTGCTTAAAGAACAGTCTGACACAAATTATAGTAAAGGAAGCATGAATAATGAATTCAAAGATGAATATAATTGATTTGCTTATGTGACAAAAAAAACTTCTTAGTGTTATTTCATTATTTTATATTGCATAGACTTTTGGTAATTGAGTTATAATAATAAAGATTTGGTGAGAAAAATAAAAGTATTATTATGTTAAAATTCAATTTAAAGTTTTTCAGACTTAAATTAAATTATAGTAAAATTCGTTTCTACAGTAATGTTTAATGACAAAGATAAGAAACCACATGTTACAACCTATATAAAAGAACCCAACACTAAGGAAGACAGAAAGCTTGTAACATTCTTTTTGTTGTGCTTTGTATTGTGCTATAAAAACCCTTAACAATACAGTTCTTAGAAAATTATATATTCATTTTTTTTATTAAAGATACTTCTTAAAGGGTAACTATTAGAGATGGATGAAACTGCTGGGTTTTGTTCTGTTTTCGGGTTTTTGGATCCTGGAAAACCCAAAGATCTGAAAATCCCAAAACAGAACCAGAATTCGGGACTTCGGAACGTATTTTCGATATTTATTGAACAATCGAGCTATTTTTGAGAAGTTTTGAAAATAGCCTTGAGCATTTTATAAACCTTGAAAATAAAATTGGAAACTATTTTCGAGTATTCGACAGTATTTTCGAGTATTATCGAACATTCTGGGCTTTTTTCGAAAATTCTCGAAAATAGCTTGAATGTTCGATAAAAATTGAAAATGCGCTCCGAAGTCCCGAAATCCAAATGATCTGTCCATTTTGAACGGAATATTCGTATTTCAGAACAGAGGGGTACCGTCTCGGACCCGGATCCCATCTCTAGTATCTATACTTAAAAAAAAAATGATAATCAAAAATTAGACCTATATACACAACACAATCCCACTTTTTCAGATTTTAAATCTGAGCTGTAGATCCTGAGAAATCATCACAGCATTTACAGGGAAAGACCTGTCACTCCAGGAGCAGAAATTGCAATATGTGTCCTATATCTGACCTCTTACTAGGATGTTTAGCTGTCTGCCAGCACACTTTCGGCAACAATTATGAGAATCAACAGAGAAAAGAAAGAAGGGGGAGGGAGGGGGAGATATGTTAGCAGAGCAGTGTCCATGATGAGGCTGTGCAGAACTTATACGTGTCGCAGACACTACAAGAAGGCAGTGAGTATGGGAGGGTGGGAGCAATTAGGAGCACTCACTAAACATTAATAATTTAATGACAAAGCAAGCACAGATAAATATGGAATGTAGTTTCAGCTAATGTTGTTTGAGTAAGTGTAGTGACCCTTTAAAAAAACAGAAGTTCAGCTGTGATTAAATAATACAAATTATGTTCAAATTGATAAAGATTACAACTTGGTTTGCTTTCATGCTAATTTTATGCTTTTAAAGGAATCGCTCCTGCTCATAGACTGGGGGGAACTGTTTCTAGGTAAAGATACTGAGCAGATGTGGACCACTTTTAAAGGGATATTAAACTATAACATTTCCAAATCGGTACCTTTAGGAAACAAGTGTAAAAAAATTAGGTCCACTCCTGCATGGCTTAATGCTCAGGTAAAAAGGGAAATGGAAAAAAAGAAAAGGGCTTTTAAAATTTTGAAAGCAGAAGGCACAGAACAGGCTTACAGGGACTTCAAAAGTTGTAATAAAGAGTGCAAGAAAGCAATTAAACTAGCTAAAATAGAAAATGAAATACGGATTGCCGAACAAAGCAAGTCCAACCCCAAGATGTTTTTTAAGTATATAAATGGTAAAAAAATGAGGACTGAGAATGTGGGACCATTAAATAATGGAGCTGAGGTGGTTGTAGAGGATGCCGAAAAGGCTAATCTGCTAAAGTGTTTTTTTACATCGGTTTTTACTGTTGAGAATCCTTACAGTAGGGATTGTAACAATGTGCAGGGAGGAAATGAAGAGTTTTCACATTGGATAACAGAGGATATGGTACGGAATCAATTAGACAAAGTTAATATCAATAAAGCGCCAGGACCAGATGGATTGCATCCTAGGATTTTAAAAGAGCTTAGTTCAGTTCTAGCAAGACCACTGTGTCTCATCTTTTCAGATTCGCTTTTGTCTGGGGATGTGCCGCTGGATTGGAAAAAAGCCAATGTAATACCAATATTCAAAAAAGGTAGTCGTTCACAGCCTGGTAACTATAGACATGTAAGCCTAACATCAGTGGTAGGGAAGGTGATGGAAACTTTGTTAAGGGATCACATCCTTGACTTTGTCTCCAGAGATCATCTTATTAGTAGTAGTCAGCATGGATTTATGAGAAATAGATCATGCCAGACAAATTTAATTGGTTTTTATGAAGAAGTGAGTAAGAAGTTAGATTCAGGCACAGCTGTGGATGTGGTATATTTGGATTTTGCAAAAGCCTTTGATACTGTGCCACATAGGCGACTAATGTATAAACTGAGGACTGTTGGCCTTGAAGAAAACATTTGTTCATGGATAGAGAACTGGTTATTGGACCGCAAACAGAGAGTGGTGGTTAATGGAGCTACATCTATGTGGGCTAAAGTTCTAAGCGGAGTTCCTCAGGGTTCTGTACTGGGGCCGCTTCTGTTTAATCTGTTTATAAATGACTTAGAAGGGGGCATTGAGAGCAAGGTCTCTGTGTTTGCTGATGACACTAAATTATGCAGAGCTTTGGAAACTTCCAATGATGTGCAAGTGCTGCAAGCAGACCTAGATAGATTATCAAAATGGGCAGCAGAATGGCAGATGAGATTCAATATTGATAAATGTAAGGTGATGCATTTGGGATTTAATAATCCCTGTGCCACCTACACCATAAATAACTCTGTGTTAAGTGCATCTGAAATGGAAAAAGATTTGGGGGTTCTGGTAGATAACAGACTTAGCTGTAGCAAACAATGCCAGGTAGCAACAGCTAGAGCTAGCAAGATATTGTCTTGTATAAAGAGGGGAATGGAATCAAGAGAGAAAAATATTATTCTCCCTCTTTACAAGGCACTGGTAAGGCCACATTTGGAATATGCGGTGCAGTTTTGGAATCCCATATACAAAAGGGACATCTTGGAAATTGAGGCAGTTCAGAGAAGGGCAACTAAATTAATAAGGGGAATGGAGGGGCTTGAATATGCAGGCAGATTAGACAAGTTAGGGCTGTTTACATTGGAGAAGTGGCGGTTGCGTGGGGACATGATAACCTTATACAAATATATTAATGGCCCATACAGTGAACCCTCTGGTGCATTGTTCACTAATAGGTCATATCAGAGGACTCGTGGACATCCTTTAAGGTTGGAAGAAAAGAAGTTTCATCTTCAAGTTAGGAGAGGTTTCTTTACAGTGAGAACGGTGAAACTGTGGAACTGTCTTCCAGCAGAGGTGGTAATGGCAAGTTCATTGAATAACTTTAAAAAAGGCCTGGATAAGTTTCTAAAACTAAAAAATATTGAGAATTACTGGTATTAATGCATATAGATCTGGTTGATCCAGGGATACTTTCCGATTGCCGTTGGAGTCAGGAAGGAATTTCCCCCCCTTTTTTAGCTGGGGTTTTTTGCCTTCCTCTGGATAAACTGTTAGGTAGGGTTAAGGGAATAGGTTGGACTTGATGGACGAATGTCTTTATTCAACCTTAATTACTATGTTACTATGTTACTATGTTACTATGTAATGCTAAAAGGGTAGTTGTTAAAGGTTAGCATAGTCAGTCATCAATATTAATGAAATTAGGGAAATAATAATGTCATCATGGTTAAGACCAGATTTTTATATAGTTTTCCAGCATTCACCAACTTAAATGCAATGATCTATCTTAATGAGTTACAAGAGAGCACAATGCTTCATGCTGGTGCATTCTATTTATTTTTTTTTTCTATGATTATACCACTTTTTGCAGCAGTTAAACTTTTGCATAATATGCTTTTAAGGTATCATGGTGTTATTTGACCAATCTAAAGAAGTTTGAGGCAAATTTGTCACAATGGTACCATTAATTTTTGCAAAAAGAGATGTTCAATTATTTACATTTATTATCTCCAATACTATCTACTTTCATATCTATCTACAATAACTCCCTACTTTGATTTGCTCCAATGGTTTTGAACTGGCTGAGAACATAGTCATAATCATGCAACCATGTAAATTACTAGTAAGTAGAGATGAACAAAACTGGCGAGTCTCATTTCAATAGTGGTTACTGCAAAACCCATTGAAGTTTAAAAAGTCCGATTGTATAGTTTTTTTTAAAGCATTTAAAAAAATTTCGATAGACGTTTAATTTTTTTTTTTTTTAATGGAATTTGGATATTTCTATTTTTGAAATTTCCTGTCTGTACTGAACCGGCCACAATACCACCGGTGGGACAGTAGTTTTTTTGCCATTGTGGACAGTCATTTAAGGTCTTTCTGACATCAAACAAGTCCCATCAGATCCAACTGGATTTATTTAAGATTGTAAAGGTGTATGGCCAACATTACTTATTTAAAGATCGGTTTTGCATTGTTTTATTGTCTTATTGTACAATATAAAAAGAAGGAAAGAACATTTGATCCATCTGTAAGAATTCATCTAGTTATGAATCCCCGTATATTTTAGTGAAAGAATCTGTATAATGTGTTTCAGTTTGGAAGCTTTCTGAAAATGCTAGATTATCCCCAATGAAGGATTGATAAATGCATATTGGTAATATGATATGTGAAAATAGCGAACTGAAAAGTCTCTGCCTTGGGATATTCTGCCCAGAGTAGAGAAATGAACCATAAATGTAATGCCTGCTGTTTACTAAGGAAATATATCTGGAAGGTCTACATCAATATTATTAATTATAGGGGGAAAACAATGTAACTATTTATAAATGAACAATTGAATTAATTGAGCTGTGGGCACTGAATTAATTAGTTTGTTTTTCAACAAAACTTTTACTAGGAGTTTTAGGCTTTAGACTTTTTTTTTAAATGATTATTCATAGTAATTTTGTATGTGATATCACAAACGCAATGAAATGTAAACCCACAACATTAAACAAAACTTACAATGAATAATAATTGAAGTAGATTTATATAATATGGATCTTTAAACGATTAGTGCACTGTAAAAACAAGTTAACATTAATTGTAAGCTGTAGCTTTAAAAAATCTTTTCTCCCCCTCCCCCCTCTTTTTTTTTTCTAGGTCCCACCTGAGCCTACCTGCTTTATAGTTGCTGACATCTTGGATATGGATTGAAGACTGTTGAGCTCCTCCCCTCTTAGACTTGCTGGCTCCCCCTTGTTCTCTAGCCTCCAAATGCTGCGCTTGTGTGGTACGTGTGCGCGCTGCAATGAGACCAAAGGAAGCTGGAACTAAAAAGATACCAAGGACCAATCAGAAGACAGAAGAAGGAAAGGCAGAGCCAGATAGGCAGGATAGTTTGAACTTGCCACCAAACAATTGAAACAGCCAATCGGAAACAAACAAATACTGGCCTCTACCTCTCAGCCATGCTGTAAGTGAGATTGCGGGCTAGGAGGGAGAGGATAGAAGTGTAAAGTGTACTCAGGGAGTGGAGCACTCCTGAATGTTCAAGTGTGCAGAAAGCATGTTCCTCCAGGTGCACCCATGAGCTGGCAGCCGAGCGAGGAAGGAGGACACTGCGGGAACTGGAGTTTCTAAATGCAATTAGAGGTTTGGATGCCTATATAAAGAGAATATCCATGATTAGAGTTAATGTACATACAAGCAAATGGACACGCCTTGTGCACAACTGGTGGTTTTGTGATGAATATTGTAGTCACACTCTTTTTCTCTAACAGTTGGGTTGGTGATTTCATGATTTGGATGGAAGGGTTTTTTACCAATATAACTATGATAGATAGAATCATGTCGGTAAGATTGTCGTGCTAGTCCAGCATGCTAAAGATGAGTTCTGTAGGATAGGGTGATACCTATTTATTGTGGACTAACTTAATTTTTTATAGACAAGCATTCGAGAGAAACACTGCTCTCTTCTTCAGAGAAGTACTCAATAACAAAGGGTAAAACACATTCTAAAATCTTATGGAGTTCCAAAAATTTTTTGTAAATGTAAACAAGGACTGGCATATAGGAGAAACTATAAGCACTAAAGCAAATATTAATTGGACATAATTTGTGAAGCAATTAGCAAGATACAGGCAAGCTACAAGCAGGCAGAGAGAGGGAAATTAAGAATGAATGAAAGATATTCCTGATAGTGGCTGAGGAATCCCATTTCCTTATTTAGACCAGTTTGTTTAGTGTTTAATAGAGATGGGCGAACTTTCGAAAGTTCGGTCCGATTTCGAACTTTGGAACTATATAGAAAGTTCGAAAACGGACCCATTAAAGTCAATGGGAGTCAAATAGTTCAAAAAGTTCTAATGAAATACAATTAAAATATCAATGGTAACTTAATGTAAATGGCTGTGGGACCTGGGAAATGGTCTGGGGAACATGTTAGAATATCCAGGACATTCGAAAAACCAATTTTACTCTCACTCGCGCTACTTTTGAGCTCTCGCATTCGAACATTTGATAATTATCCCATGAACGACTTGCGTATTCAAGAATTCGATATTTACTCGCGTATTGGTATAATAGACATTTTATTCACATATTCGTTAATTCGATATTTACTCGCGTATTGGTATAATAGACATTTTACTCACATATTCGTTAATTCGATATTTACTCGCGTATTGGCATAATAGACATTTTACTCGCATATTCGTTAATTCGATATTTATTCGCGTATTGGTATAATAGACATGTTACTCGCATATTCGTTAATTCGCGCATATTCGTTAATTCGATATTTACTCGCGTATTGGTATAATAGACATGTTACTCGCATATTCGTTAATTCGGTATTGGTATAATAGACATGTTACTCGCATATTCGTTAATTCGATATTTACTCGCGTATTGGTATAATAGACCTCTTTCATTTGCACTGTTGCAAATCTTACATTAAATACGAATAAATCATTTAACGGGGGGATGCAACTAACAGAAGCTTACACATTGAGGGTAGCACTACATTGGGGGACATGGTCAGCTAGAATCAGTATTGTCACAATTGTGATTGTGACAATACTGTACAATCCTTGTTGAGTTTCGCACTACGAGGTTGCAAAAAATTAACCACGGAGCATTGCATCGGGGGTGCACTGGCACTATTTCCAAAAGCATGGGCAAAATGGGTGTTCAGCCATTACTAGCCAATATTACATCAGGTAGCATGGATTTTGTACTCACTTTCACAATAAAGAAATATATTGCACCTAATCCTTACCATTTTAAAGGTCAGCGTTTTATTTAGTAGTTGAAAATAAAGCAATGACAGTTTCATCCTTTAACACACCGTGCTGTTAGATTAGTTTTTCACTCATTTGCACATAAAGAAGAATAAAAATAATAAAATTTGTTACGTGATTACCTGCATCAGATTTTAAAGAACCGCTACTTACCTTTAAAAGGAAACAATCTTATCACTGATGCTAATTAGTGTGAGTAGTTTTGCAGAACACAGAGACATTTCCTTGGTCCTTCATGGTTGTGGAAACATTCTGGATCCTGGCACCAATCATCAGAATGTTTAATGGGTAGGAGGATTTTTACACTTGATGCAGCTCAAGACTCTCCTTTAAAGGACAAATTCCCTCTTAAAACAAAAAAATGGTCTGCCCCAACCCCAACTGATATATTTACACTAACCTGCATTACTAACTAGATATTTAAGGATACAAATTGTCTCCATTCTGGGCAGAGTAAGCTGGCCCCTCTCTCCATGCAGCCAATCAAGGCTTGTCCGCTGGCATCAAGATAGTGATTGACTGCTGATTCACCTGCTGCCTCCTCTGCACATGCTCAAGCTATAAAAAGCTCATTGAACAAAGAGAGGATGTGGATATCTTACCAGAAAAGAATAGAACTTGAATAGAAAGCCTGGTTACAAACGCATATAATAAACTGGTAAAGACACAAAGCATTTGGGTTTGTAGGCAGATAAATCACCATTTTTTTGTTTTAAGGGTGACATGCCCTTTAGATAAAAATATAATATGTATATGTAGCTACATGATAAAAAGATAGAGCTCAATTTATATAAATACTGCCACAAGAGAGTGGGCAGTATTTAAAAAGCCATTGCCAAAATTAGCCAACATCTGATAAGGTTAAAGTTAGGGCTGTCTATATTTTAATTCAAAATAGACCCTCCTTAACCAGCTAGAGAAAAAAATAAACAATATTGCGCATTAAATCTAAATGACCGTTCCTTTGCCCCACCAGTAGTTCATTCCATGAGCTGATCAGTAGAATAATTCAAGCATTAGATGCACTACTCCCATAAACATCAATCTTCAGTCTTTGGGATGAATGTGAGTATGAAGACCTATTATTTCTGCTGCCATTGATTTCTTTAAGCGTACGTTACAAAATCTTGATGCATTGTGCGTTCAAACTTTTGAAAACAAAAAAGCATCAGTAGGCGTCATTACAAAAAGAGAAGAAAAGGGAGAAACAGCTGCTTGCAAGTAATTTAGCAAAATAATAGTAAAATACAAAAGTCTTACTGAGTAGAAGGAATGTATGACAATTGAGGGCCAACAAAAACATAATATTTTCTTCCCCTTTACATAAAAGATTTATTGGTGGCAGATTTAATTAAAAAAAAACTTGAGGACAATCAAGGACCGGAAATTATTACCGTAGATATGCAAAAGTTAACAAAATAGGAATAGCTACAAATCCCATGCAAACAACTCATGTGAGGCACTAGAAAAGGGCTCACATTCATCATGAACTGCTGAGCCCCCGAGAGCTGTCACTTCCTTTAAGTGGGAGAATAACAGATCAATCACCAACAACCACTGGCAGTATGACTTGTAAAGTCACCATTTGCAATAAAAAAGATGACGACTTCAGCAAGCAGCCATTATACAGAAAATTCTCAATATAAAGTCTGCCCGTCTAACAGAGTTTCACTTACAATCGGTCCTGGAATGAACTGGAATGGGAAATGAACTTCTAATAACTATCAACATGACAGGAGGGAAAAGAAAAAGATCAATCACCATCAGCTCCAAGAAAAAGGAGAAACGTGGTCTCTTTGCCATTTATTTTTCCTTTAGGTATAATATTCAGTGTTTATTAACCTTTTTCACACTTGAATATGTGCAGAATAAAATATTCTCTAGTTAAAGGGCGACTGTGGTTTCCTGATCAAGTTAGGGTAAAATAAAAGCCTAAAAACTGCAGTCTTTCCTTTAAAATGAGCCCTGGGTGACCATCTGGAGCCAGTGAGAAATTATATTGCGATGAATTCCTCCTTCAAGTTGGTGAGTGGCTTTACCTTTGCTGCTTCCCTCCATCCCAGGAAAGAGTTTAGTTAGACTTAAAACTGGAAAAACAGGAATGACCTGTACAGAAATAAAAATAAAAAAGTTAATAGGGTAGTATAATGCAGACAGAGGCACATGATACAAGTGTGGCTAAAACAGGAATTACTCAAGCATTAAGCTTGTGAAGGTTCTCATCATCCAGGTCATGGTATATCTGTTGTATTCAATTAGATCAACTGGACTTGAAGTTTAGTTCTTGAAGACGTTTCGCTAGTCATCTGACTGGATCTCTCAATTCAGAATGACTTGTACAAGAATCTGTGGCAATTATGTACCCTGGAAAATCCCAATTAGCATATCACAGCCAGGTGTTAAGGGTGTGATTGGATAGTGGCTAAGAGGTGTTATAGGAACGCCCAGAGTAAGGTGTCAAAACAGCACTGTACATGGCAGACAGTTGGTGTTGAACCCCCTCACCTCCAAGCCTAAATAGAGGTGGGGGGGTTCGAAAGTCTGCCATGCACATTTTCATTGTCATTGTCTGTCATTTTCCCACCTGGAAAAAGAAAGTAGCTGAGGGTCGCACTCCAAATCATCAAGAAATTTTTATTTCAAACCACACATATTCCCGTCACAACGTTTCGGGGGGATACCCCCTTCTTACGATCACCTGAAGAAGGGGTATCCCCCCGAAACAGTTGTGACGGGAATATGTGTGGTTTGAAATAAAAATTTCTTGATGATTTGGAGTGCGACCCTCAGCTACTTTCTTTTTCCTGCGAAGCCACTGGTTCCTAAGGGTAGAACCTACAGAGGGCTCTGCACCTACAGTTGGGGAAGAGTGCACCTCCACCATTGTTATCCGCATTTTCCCACCCTCCAGATCTAACACCCTACCTAACACTACTATCCACATTAATGACACACCAATCTCCCCAACATCTTAGGCTGCTCCTTTTGTCTCTCCACTGGCTTCCATTACCAAAAGGATCCCATTTAAGCTGCTAACCTTATCCTACAAAGCTCTCTCAATACAGCACCATACATCTCTGATCTATTAAACAGATACTGCTAATGATCTTTTCCTCTCATCAACTCTGATCGCCTCTTCCCATGCAAGTATACAGGACCTTTCTCGTGCTGCCCCTTTGCTCTGGAACTCCCTTTCTTTCTTTATATGCCACTCGCCATCACTTTGTATCTTCAACCGCAACCTCAAAACTCACTCACTTCTTCAGGCAAGGTTACAATCTGGACCTGGACACTCCTACCCCTCTTACTGACCCATCACAGACCGATAGTTATACTACACTGACACTTGTTACAGATACTGATCTACTTACACTTATGTCTCATCCCCATCTCCTCTAGACTGTAAGGTTAAACTGGGCCTGGACCCTTCTACCCCTCTTACTGACCCATCACAGACCGACTAGTTATAATCCACTGACAACTTAGTACAGCTACTGATCTACTTCACCTTATGTCCTATCCCCATCTCCTCTAGACTGTAAGGTTACAATCTGGACCTGGACACTTCTACCCTCTTACTGACCCATCACGACCGACTAGTTATAATCCACTGACAACTTAGTTACAGATACTGATCTGTCACCTTATGTTTCATCCCCATCTCCTCTAGACTGTAAGGTTACAATCTGGACGGACACTTTACCCCTCTTACTGACCCATCACAGACCGACTAGTATAATCCACTGACAACTTAGTTACAGATAGATCTGCTCACCTTATGTCTCATCCCCATCTCCTCTAGACTGTAAGGTTACAATCTGGACCTGGACACTTCTACCCCTCTTACTGACCCATCACAGACCGACTAGTTATAATCCACTGACAACTTAGTTACAGCTACTGATCTACTTCACCTTATGTCCTATCCCCATCTCCTCTAGACTGTAAGGTTACAATCTGGACCTGGACACTTCTACCCCTCTTACTGACCCATCACAGACCGACTAGTTATAATCCACTGACAACTTAGTTACAGATACTGATCTGCTTCACCTTATGTCTCATCCCCATCTCCTCTAGCTGTAAGGTTACAATCTGGACCTGGACACTTCTACCCCTCTTACTGACCCATCACAGACTGACTAGTTAGAATCCACTGACAACTTAGTTACAGATACTGATCTGTCACCTTATGTCTCATCCCCATCTCCTCTAGACTGTAAGCTCTTGGGCAGGGCCCTCCATCCTATTGTACCACAGTAATGCTGTAACTTACCACACTGAATACTGCTGGACCAGCACTTAAATTATTTGCACTTTGTATTACCTGCACTACAATTGTCGTAACATGTCTGTTTTCCTCATGTATATTCATATTCATGCAAGATGTTGTCGCTATATAAATCCACATTAATAATAATAATAATAAAAGTATTAATGGATGTTACCTGGTGATGTGAGAGAGGGAGATAGTTCCTAAGGTAGGGAGCAGCAAGAGAAGAACATTTGGGGTCAAGAACGAAGATAAATAGGGGGTGCAGCAGATTGTAGAGGTATAAGGGTCAAAAGAAGGGTATTGAATATTATTCTTTGCTTGATTGGAAGCCACCCCATAGCTGCAGTATTGGGTTGCAGGTTCTCCCTGGTTTAGGAGTGGGTTTCTTGCAGGTTTAGGATTCACTGGAGTCGGGACAAATGACAGGCAGGTAGACAAGGTAGAAAAATGTCACAGTACTCAATGCGGGAGAGCATACGGGCATGCACAAGCATTTTAGTTGTGGATTGAGAGGTGACATTGTTAATGTTCTGACAGAAGGACATGGAATATGGAAATACAAAAAAAAAAACAGAAAAAGGGAAAAAAACAATTACATGTTTGATTTTTCTTTTAAAAAAGGGCCTTGGGCCACTTTGCCAATGGTTCCATTTGGCCTTAATCTTGGGCTATAGGGGAATCCCCTGGTGGGCCCAAAGCCCATTCAACCAAGAAAACAGAGAAAACTGCTAAAATTGAAATACAGAGCCAAAGGGACAGTAACAAATGCATGTAAGCAATAGGAGTCAGTAGGAGTAAGATAGATATGTAAATGAGTTATAATAGAGACATGAAATGTTATGTGGGCCCCTAAACTTGTCCTAGTGGGCCCCTGCTCTCGTATTTCCTAGTGGGTCCCAACACCCCAGTCCGACACTGGCCTTAATCCGGCTCTGATTAGAAGGATCTAAAACATACTTGCTCTATATTATGAAACAGCACATAGATCTTATAAATGGCTCACTATATAACAGTAACAGTATGTACTGTGCATCAATGTGCATGTTGGTAAATGTGTTAATCTATTTCAGTCTGAGACATGATAGTATCTGCCTTTTAGCCTGACTGTAGCACATAAAATAGAAACAAGGGTTAAAATGCACTGACGTAGCAGCGTTTAAATACCGGCAAAAAAAAAAAAAGCATTAGAAAATAGCAGGGCAGATTTTACATTAAATAATTGTCGCACTTTTGCATTGTTGCCACCTGTGTTCGCTGTAAAATGAGCAAAGTACATTAACAGTCTCAGAGCCATCTGCAAATATTCACACTTCTTTACAAAAAATGAATGAATGTGTTACTTTAATGTAGCTCAATATCCGTTATGTCAGAGCACGATAAAGTGGGGTTTACATGAAAACAATCATTCTGTCCTCTATTGCACACACAGGTCAATGTTCCTTCTAATTTTTAATCAGCTGCATATGTAGATATTGTGAGCTCCACAGCACATAGGGGATGGGGTGGCTGACTGGGGGGAGGGGGGGAGAAGTGTTAGTGGCTGCCCTAGTGGAGAGGAGAAGCCTTACGGACATCCAAGGGTAAATCATGAGGTCTTAAAAGGCAGCTCCACTTGGTCACCACACCATGGCCCTTCTCTTTGCTGGTGACTAGGGAGCACTTCCTCTCTCCCATCCATCCTTGTTCGGAATGTTTGTTAGGCTTGTTGGAGTCACGTCAGGCAGGTACATCCTTGCTGGTTACATTTACATGCCCCCTGGTACAACCTGAGGCTTTTATTCACTGAATAATAAATAACCTTTGTAAATTCTGGAAAGTGCGCTTTCTGCAGTTTATCAGCCTGATGCAATACTTACCCACCATGCTCTCTTCCTTCGTGTTATCACGATGCAGTACTCACTGACTACTATACTGAGAGAAATAGGCATGTAAGAAGCGAGGAGGAGATACGCCGGCTTTCAAACAATGTTTGATTTCCCTCTACAAGTAGCATTTGGGGAATTATATTGGGTGCCTGTGCTTTAACAGAAAATGGGGCAGACCCAGGAAAAATGGTGTTTTTCCCCACGCTAACCCCATAATATACAATAATATAATAATACATAATACATAAGGCAGTGTGGTTTTAATTCCATTTTACCCCGTAACCCACATATTACATCTCCCCGAATGTGGTTAGAGATGGCTGCCTGGGTCCTTATTTCCACCACGGTCATGTTTCCTATGCGAATAGAAAATGACATTTGTGGCGCTATACACCCCATCGCTTTTTTTTATTGCAACATGTTTCGCATCATATGTGATCCTTTCTCAGATCCGAAACATGTTGCAACAAAAGAATTTTGCAGTTGAATCGCTGATCGGATGTTTCATTACAGAAATTGATTTAGACAAGAAATAGGCAGTAAGAAGCGAGGGGATAACGCCGGCTTTCAAACAATGTTGATTTCCCTCTACATGTGCATTTGGGGAATTATATTGGGTGCCTGTGCCTTTAACAGAAAATGGGGCAGACCCAGGAAAAATGTTGTTTTCCCCACGCTAACCATAATATACATAATATAAATACATAATTACATAAGGCAGTGTGGTTTTAATTCCATTTTACCCCGTAACCCACATATTACATCTCCCCGAATGTGTTAGAGATGGCTGCTGGGTCCTTATTTCCACCACGGTCATGTTTCCTATGCGAATAGAAAATGACATTTGTGGCGCTATACACCCCATCGCTTTTTTTTATTGCAACATGTTTCGCATCATATGTGATCCTTTCTCAGATCCGAAACATGTTGCAAAAAAGAATGTTTTGCAGTTGATCGCTGATTGGATGTTTCATTACAGAAATTGATTTAGACAAGCCTTAAACTTGTTTTGAAAGGGAAATGGGCACTGAAAGTAATCTGGTCCCAGATTTGCTCGCCCTAGTGGCGCTTTGAAGATGAAAGATTTATCCCTGGGGAAAGTTAGAATTTCTCCTGGGACCAAGCCTGGTAAACTGGCTTTGTGCCTGTAGATGTGATGTTGGAATGGGAAAAGGATTTTCTACAGGAGTCTAAAGTCGCAAGGAATGTGAAAACTGTTAAAAATAACCTCACCAGGACTGTGATTTTTATGGGATCATTATAAGGAAATTAACTATTGCAATTCTTCATTGGTGTTGAAAAAATTATGTTGAAAGCAATGATACCGTCCGCAGTCGAAAATTGGTAATCTTTCATTACTAATAGCAATCCTTATAAATACCATCTAAATACCCATGTCTTATATGAACGCTAAACTGCCCGAATGACTATTCCCTGGGAGGTTTTGCTATATATCCGCATATTGTACACAAGCTCTTTCCTTCTTCCTTGTTCTTCCTATAGCTGGCATCAGTCATGGCCATTGACTGCTATGAAATCCATTTCCGCTCCTTGTTGGGGATCAGTGTTGGTTAAGAAGCATCAGATGAAAAGGTAACTATTGCAAAACTAGGTTTTATTATCAAGGTTGACATGCTTTAAAGCAGAATCACACAAAAAAAAAATAATATGGAAATTCAGAGATGAGCTCTATGAATGGGAAAGACATATGCATTGTTGGAGTGTCTTCTTGGTGTCCTTTCCTGCTGCCCTCTGTATCGTGTATTCAGTGGAACATTGAGAGCTGCATTATTTTTGGCTTTCATGAAATACTGCTAGTAGAATAAAGGGGGAAAAACACAATGTATTGCACAAAGGAGAAAGAAAGGAAGAAAAACACTGTTTTCTGTGTTTCCTTCAAACTTAGCCAGAGGAACTTCTGAAATATTGGCCAAGACCGCAGTGTTCTTTCTTATATTTCCCAGACTGCAAGAATAAATTTTAGATTTTAGTAAGACAAACACTTAAGGATGGTGTTATCATAAAGCCATGGGGGAAATCTCAGATCCTAACATGCATTGTACAGCCTTGGATAAAGGACCAGTTAGGGAATGAAGTTTTATATAGATCAAAATATCACACAGACACAAGAGGAAAGAAGATCAGAGAGAGAGAGAGAGATTGTACTCTGTGTTCTAGAGTTGGAGGCTCAGGAGAAATGAACTAGAAGTGTAACAGATTTATTAACCTTCTAAACAGCAGAAAATGGAGAAAAATGAAAATAGATATATTGTTAGACACATTTATACTAAAGAGGGGCATTAGTCTTAATAAGAGAATTACTTTACACCAGAAAATAAAGAAGTAACACATAGGGTTAGTTCTAATCAGTACTAAATTCATGGAAACTAAAAGTCCAGAACATTTCTTTGCCACTGATGGGCAGACCTGGAGAAGGTGGGTGTGACACTAAGATAACACATTCATCATAACCCCATTGTGAATTAGAACACACCCATGATTGGTTAAAATATGGCTACAGCTTTATTAAACAACAAAACAAGTGCAATAGTACATTAGATAACAATATGCAAGCGGCTGGTACATTTACCAAACCATGTAAAACAGGAGTCTCCTGCCGACTGAGGGCCGGTCTGCGCCGTCAGCTACAGGCCACACCCCTTTTCCCCCACTAGCTTAACTCACCAAATGTATTTAACAACATAAACTTTTAACAATGTTATATTTAACATTGCACTGGGATGGGTATAGAAGAACTATGCCAATGGCAGGACCACTACCGTGGGCCTTTAAACAAGGCTAATATAGTCAAAATTTCAGTAGTTCTTAGTCGGAATTCTGTCAGTAGTTTTGATTGGTGGAATTATAATTTTTGATTAGATAAAAAAAAAAAATCATGGCTGATGTCGAAGCTGGAACTTGTAGTAGAGAGGGTTCTACCTTCTATATTGTTAGGAGTGTTTTTAATCTATATTTATGTATTATGGGTGGATTTGGGTGTGTATTGCAATTTAAGGCTTATGTTCATGAGATAGAACAATGATTTATGTGTTCTGCTTAATCACATTTGTATTAGGATGCCGTGAGTTCTATACAAGGTGATTCTGGGTTGGGGTCTGTCTTTGGACCTCGTTTTCTTTTGAGAGATAAGCGTATTTTTGCCTCAGCAACGACTTAATTTTAAAGGTTTGACACTAGCTTTGTAACTTTGGTTCGTCGTTGCTAAATTAATTTACAACAAGTATAACAGCTGATCTACACTGTACCCCGGGGTGAGAACCTGTGGTTTATGGTAGAGTAAGCCCTCAACCTGTGTACTTTAAAGATGTTGGGAGCAGGGAATGTAAGTATAATTGTTATAAAAATGGTTTTTAATTGTTTTAAAAATAATTTAGAATTAAATACAACTGATGAAGTTGGGTCTGATTCCCAGTTCAGAACTCGGTTTTGAAGTTCCGGAACTGTTTGGAACTTTCGGAACTTCTGCATCTCAGAAATGTTCTATATTTTCGGTAACTCTTGAAAATATGGATCTCCATTCAAAGGTTACTGAAGCTACTTTTGAGAGTTACGGATATAGGAGGCTACTTTCGGTAACCCTTGAAAGTAGTCCTACATTTAGTAATAGAGATGGATACAGAACCGAAACGAACCTAAGTTCTGGACGAACTTTACGAGTTCGGACAAACTCAAACATATAAACTAATTCAGGCTCAAATATGTCTTGTGAGTTTCACTAAATGAATCACTGCCATCTCCCCTTTTATTTTAGTGTACCTTAGCCATCAATATTTACCTAAAATCGCCCGGCTCTGCCCACACTGCTTCTGTTCAGGGTCTGGCCTATAGGAAGACATGCTCTACTCCCATTAGCCAGGTCCGGACTGATCCTTATTTATCCTTTATTTCTTTAACATACTTAGAAGTGCACATCAAAATATAGACTAGCTACAATTGTAGGAAGTACAGGAACCATGCCTGACGTGTTTCATGACATCACATAATTTCATCAGAGGCCTGGCGATCTAAGTAAAACCTAGGGACTAATTAAACCTAGAGGAAGGATCTATGGCTGTATTCATAAAGGCGCGATATCACAAAATTAATTAATGAACATTGCCGCGTGTTAATGATGTGTTTCATGACATCACATCATTTCATCAGAGGCCTGGAGATCTAAGTAAAACCTAGGGATCTAATTTAAACCTAGAGGGAAGGTCTATGGTGATTCATAAAGGGCGATATCACAAAATGAATTAATGAACATTACCACGTTTGTAATGAACAATCGTGGTCATACATTTATGATCACAGTTGTAGGTTTCTGAATGGGATCAAAATAGTCTGATCTCCCATACAATACCATTGTGGTAGTCTACTACCACAAGATATTGTATGAACCGCCGCAATCATACTTTTACAATAACCTGTGTTTTGGATATTGCTGATACTGTGGGTTATTGAATATGGCCCCTAATGGTTTAGATTCCCATCCTGGGTAAATCCAATAAAAGTAAGGAGGTTTGAGGGCTTTAATATCAAGCATATTATGGATTGTTCCAGTCAATCAGGTTATTGTAATAATAAATAATATTAAGACAATATGAATTGACTAGAGCAGTTAAAAGGATTAATCACAAATGTTCACCCAGCAGGTTTGCAAACTTGTTTGGCTGGGGTTAGATTTTTTTAGGCAAGAAGAAGTGAAGAATAAAGCCTCATACACACGGGCAATCTTGGCACCGACCACGAACCCTGAGCGCGTTCATGTGGTGGACGATTGTCCATTTCGGGCGATAATTGCACGCGTGTATGCATTTGGTTGGGAGTTGTTGTTGATCCACCATGTGCGATTATCGTCCGAAATGGCCATTCGTTGCAGGTGTCCGTCATGGTCGGGTCAGTGCCAAGATCCTATGTGTGTAAAAGCCATAAGAGTTTCTGGGAATCACTTGAAATAGAATGTTATAAAACCAGTTATTTCTACCGCTACTGAACTTAAGCAAACACCAGAAAATACTTACCTGTAAATTCATGGGTGGGATGAATTGGACACACAAATGTACAATATCAGTGCAAAGAGAGATACCCTTTGAGTTCCTAGAGTTCAATTTCTTGCTTTGACCAAAATATCCTTTCTTTAACCGCAATTAATTTATATCTATGGAGTATTCATCTAAAGTGACAGATATCACAATAATTAACTTCTCCTTATAAGAATTACTTCAGTCCTTTATGGCATCAAAGCCAAGAGTGTTCAAGCTCAAGATTGCTTATGGCAGCCTAAGAGGATGCGAAATGTTTGATTATTACACAGATAACAGTAACAGTGATTCTTAACAAATAATTAGTCTTGTCATTGCTATGTGGTCAACTGCTTGGATGCCAACGAAAAACGAAACCCGTGTTGGTTAATTGAGCATGCTATATCCTCAGTAGCTTTAGCTGGTGGCTAATGGTACTTGTTTGTTCTGACTAATCAGTAATTTTCTTGATAGCGTTGTCCTATCCTGTTCTGTCTAAATCCACCCATAACCTTTTACCAGTAAGTACAGCTTGATATAAGCTTTTGAATATAAAGGGAGAAGATTAAAATTGGCTGAACATTTGCCAGTGTTCATGATTTTGACCTTTTCAAACCTTTATAAATCTTTATTCAAGAGGACTTCAAAGAAATTGTATTATTGGCACCTCTTCAAGGCAAAATAAAAAAAAGTCTGTTCTTTTGTTGTTTTTTCCCCCAGTTATTAGTATTGGAGACATACGTATGGATAACCAGGACTATTTAAGAGTTTTAAATCCAAAATGGTACAAACATGCAAAAAAAGACTCAGTCTTTATTTGAAAGGAAATTTTAGTGACCATAATATATTATCCATAATCCCGACAAGAGAATCATAGAATGTCTAAGAGGTGGAACCCACAGGTCAATATTTTAGACCCAACCACTCCCACGGACCAGAGGTTAATCAGCCATAAACAATGGCTAGCATTTCTGACACAATGCTTCTGTACAAATTTTAGGCAAAATCAGTCAGATCAGGCAAGTTCCATAGTTAGAAATACCATTGTTTGTTTAACTGTATGGACCGGGCTTAATTCTAAATTGTTAATCATGTTCAGGCATGTTCCATCATTAGAAATATTGGGTCTTTGTCAACCTGTGTGAACCAGGCTTAATTCTAAATTGTTCCTCATAATTTAACGATCTCACCATAAACTATGTTATCATAAATGGATCAACAACATCACACATGATAAAGGCACCTTCACCATCAAAGGACCATACTGCTTTTCATCCAGCATGTTGTTTATATGATCCAATGTAACAAGTGTCCTAGTACAAGTTATATTGGGGAAACAGGATAAGAATTCACCAGAGAATGAATAACCAGAGACATACTATAAAAATAAACCAAATTGCCAGGATAACACCACCTCCTGCACACCAGTTAGACACCATTTTGCACACCCTAATCATTCTGCTATAATCCTCACAATGTTGGTACTAAAAAAAGACATTTTAGGAAAGGAAAAACTTTCAACTTACAATGATCCTCCTATTAAACCCTAGAGATGGTCTAGAACTCAAACTTGAACCGTGTTCGAGCCGAACCGAGTTCGAGCGTACTTGGACTTCTCGAACTATCCCAGTCCGGATTTCGATATTATCCGGACTTTTGATAATTATATGTCGAATGTTCGAGGCAAGCGAATATGCGAAAAAATGTCTATTTACAATACGCGAGTAAATATCGAATCCAAAGTAAAATGTCCATTATACCTTGCAAGTAAATATCGAATTCTCGAATCCGCGAGTAAAACGTCTATTATACCCATATATATGAATTACGAAAGTATTGGTATAATAGACATGTTACTCGCATATTCGTTAATTCGATATTTACTTGCATAAAGGTATAATGGACATTTTACTTGTGGATTCGATATTTACTCGCGTATTGGTATAATAGACATTTTATTCGCATATTCGCTTGCCTCGAACATTCGAACATTCGATAATTATCAAAAGTCCGGATAATATCGAAAATCCAGGACTGGGATAGTTCGAGAAGTCCAAGTACGCTCGAACTCAGGTTCGGCTCGAACACGGGTTCAAGTTTGAGTTCTAGACCATCTCTAGGGTTTAATAGGAGGATCATTGTAAGTTGAAAGTTTTTCCTTTCCTAAAATGTCCTTTTAGTACCAACATTGTGAGGATTATAGCAGAATGATTATGGTGTGCAAAATGGTGTCTAACTGGTGTGCAGGAGGTGGTGTTATCCTGGCAATTTGGTTTATTTTTATAGTATGTCTCTGGTTATTCATTCTCTGGTGTAATTCTTATCCTGTTTCCCCAATATAACTTGTACTAGGACACTTGTTACATTGGATCATATAAACAACATTGCTGGATGAAAAGCAGTATGGTCCTTTGATGGTGAAGGTGCCTTTATCATGTGTGATGTTGGTTGATCCATTTATGATAACATAGTTTATGGTGAGATCGTTAAATTATGAGGAACAATTTAGAATTAAGCCTGGTTCACACAGGTTGACAAAGACCCAATATTTCTAATGATGGAACATGCCTGAACATGATTAACAATTTAGAATTAAGCCCGGTCCATACAGTTAAACAAACAATGGTATTTCTAACTATGGAACTTGCCTGATCTGACTGATTTTGCCTAAAATTTGTACAGAAGCATTGTGTCAGAAATGCTAGCCATTGTTTATGGCTGATTAACCTCGGTGGTCCGTGGGAGTGGTTGGGTCTAAAATATTGACCTGTGGGTTCCACCTCTTAGACATTCTATGATTCTCTTGTCGGGATTATATGGATAATATATTATGGTCACTAAAATTTCCTTTCAAATAAAAGACTGAAGTCTTTTTTTGCATGTTTGTACCATTTTGGATTTGAAACTCTTAAATAAGTCCTGGTTATCCATACAGTATGTCTCCAATACTAATAACTGGGGGAAAAAACAACAAAAGAACAGACTTTTTTTTATTTTGCCTTGAAGATGTGCCAATAATACAATTTTCTTTGAAGTCCTCTTGGAATAAAGATTTATAAAGGTTTGAAAAGGTCAAAATCATGAACACTGGCAAATGTTCAGCCAATTTTAATCTTCTCCCTTTATATTCAAAAGCTTATATCAAGCTGTACTTACTGGTAAAAGGTTAAGTGGTTTGATTTAGACAGAACAGGATAGGACAACGCTATCAAGAAAATTACTGATTAGTCAGAACAAACAAGTACCATTAGCCACCAGCTAAAGCTACTGAGGATTATAGCATGCTCAATTAACCAAACACGTGTTTCGTTTTTCGTTTGGCATCCAAGCAGTTGACCACATAGCAATGACAAGACTAATTATTTGTTAAGAATCACTGTTACTGTTATCTGTGTAATAATCAAACATTTCGCATCCTCTTAGGCTGCCATAAGCAATCTTGAGCTTGAACAGCTCTTGGCTTTGATGCCATAAAGGACTGAAGTAATTCTTATAAGGAGAAGGTTAATTATTGTGATATCTGTCACTTTAGATGAATACTCCATAGATATAAATTTAATTGCGGTTAAAGAAAAGGATATTTTGGTCAAAGCAAGAAATTGAACTCTAGGAACTCAAAGGGTATCTCTCTTTGCACTGATATTGTACATTTGTGTGTCCAATTCATCCCACCCATGAAATTTACAGGTAAAGTATTTTCTGGTGTTTGCTTAATGTTCAGTAGCGGTAGAAAATAACTGGTTTTATAACATATCTATTTCAAGTGATTCCCTAGAAACTCTTATGGCTTTTACACACATAGGATCTTGGCACTGACCCACGACCATGACGGACACCTGCAACGAATGGCCATTTCGGACGATAATCGCACATGGTGGATCAACAAACAACTCCCAACCAAATGCATACACGCGTGCAATTATCGCCCGAAATGGACAATCGTCACACACATGAACGCGCTCAGGGTTCGTGGGTCGGTGCCAAGATTGCCCGTGTGTATGAGGCTTTATTCTTCACTTCTTCTTGCCTAAACAAATCTAACCCCAGCCAAACAAGTTTGCAAACCTGCTGGGTGAACATTTGTGATTAATCCTTTTAACTGCTCTAGTCAATTCATATTGTCTTAATATTATTTATTATTACAATAACCTGATTGACTGGAAACATCCATAATATGCTTGATATTAAAGCCCTCAAACCTCCTTACTTTTATTGGATTTACCCAGGATGGGAATCTAAACCATTAGGGGCCATATTCAATAACCCACAGTATCAGCAATATCCAAAACAGCAGGTTATTGTAAAAGTATGATTGCGGCGGTTCATACAATATCTTGTGGTAGTAGACTACCACAATGGTATTGTATGGGAGATCAGACTATTTTGATCCCATTCAGAAACCTACAACTGTGATCATAAATGTATGACCACGATTGTTCATTTACAAACGTGGTAATGTTCATTAATTCATTTTGTGATATCGCCCCTTTATGAATACAGCCATAGATCCTTCCCTCTAGGTTTAAATTAGATCCCTAGGTTTTACTTAGATCTCCAGGCCTCTGATGAAATGATGTGATGTCATGAAACACATCATTAACACGCGGCAATGTTCATTAATTAATTTTGTGATATCGCGCCTTTATGAATACAGCCATAGATCCTTCCCTCTAGGTTTAAATTAGATCCCTAGGTTTTACTTAGATCGCCAGGCCTCTGATGAAATTATGTGATGTCATGAAACACGTCAGGCATGGTTCCTGTACTTCCTACAATTGTAGCTAGTCTATATTTTGATGTGCACTTCTAAGTATGTTAAAGAAATAAAGGATAAATAAAGGATCAGTCCAGGACCTGGCTAATGGGAGTAGAGCATGTCTTCCTATAGGCCAGACCCTGAACAGAAGCAGTGTGGGCAGAGCCGGGCGATTTTAGGTAAATATTGATGGCTAAGGTACACTAAAATAAAAGGGGAGATGGCAGTGATTCATTTAGTGAAACTCACAAGACATATTTGAGCCTGAATTAGTTTATATAGTTTGAGTTTGTCCGAACTCGTAAAGTTCGTCCAGAACTTAGGTTCGAGTTCGGTTCTGTATCCATCTCTATTACTAAATGTAGGACTACTTTCAAGGGTTACCGAAAGTAGCCTCCTATATTCCGTAACTCTCAAAAGTAGCTTCAGTAACCTTTGAATGGAGATCCATATTTTCAAGAGTTACCGAAAATATAGAACATTTCTGAGATGCAGAAGTTCCGAAAGTTCCAAACAGTTCCGGAACTTCAAAACCGAGTTCTGAACTGGGAATCAGACCCGAACTTCATCAGTTTGTATTTAATTCTAAATTATTTTTAAAACAATTAAAAACCATTTTTATAACAATTATACTTACATTCCCTGCTCCCAACATCTTTAAAGTACACAGGGTGAGGGCTTACTCTACCATAAACCACTAGGTTCTCACCCCGGGGTACAGTGTAGATCAGCTGTTATACTTGTTGTAAATTAATTTAGCAACGGTACGAACCAAAGTTACAAAGCTAGTGTCATAAACCTTTAAAATTAAGTCGGTGCTGAGGCAAAAATACGCTTATCTCTCAAAAGGAAACGAGGTCCAAAGACAGACCCCAACCCAGAATCACCTTGTATAGAACTCACGGCATCCTAATACAAATGATGATTAAGCAGAACACATAAATCAGTGTTCTATCTCATGAACAATAAGCCTTAAATTGCAATACACACCCAAATCCACCCATAAATACATAAATATAGATTAAAAACACTCCTAAACAAATATAGAAGGTAGAACCCTCTCTACTACAAGTTCCAGCTTCGACATCAGCCATGATTTTTTTTTTTTATCTAATCAAAAATTATAATTCCACCAATCAAAACTACTGACAGAATTCCGACTAAGAACTACTGAAATTTTGACTATAATTAGCCTTGTTTAAAGGCCCACGGGTAGTGGTCCTGCCATTGGCATAGTTCTTCTATACACATCCCCAGTGCAATGTTAAAATATAGACATTGTTAAAAGTTATATGTTGTTAAATACATTTGGTGAGTTAAGCTAGTGGGGGAAAAGGGGTGTGGCCTGTAGCTGACGGCGCAGACCGGCCCTCAGTCGGCAGGAGACTCCTGTTTTACATGGTTTTGTAAATGTACCAGCCGCTTGCATATTGTTATCTAATGTACTATTGCACTTGTTTTGTTGTTTAATAAAGCTGTAGCCATAATTTTAACCAATTCATGGGTGTGTTCTAATTCACAATGGGGTTATGATGAATGTGTTATCTTAGTGTCACACCACCTTCTCCAGGTCTGCCCATCAGTGGCAAAGAAATGTTCATGGAACTTTTAGTTTCCATGAAGTTAGTACTGATTGGAAGAACTAACCCTATGTGTTACTTCTTTTATTTTCTGGTGTAAAGTAATTCTCTTATTAAGACTAATGCCCCTTCTTTAGTATAAATGTGTCTAACAATATATCTATTTTCATTTTCTTCCATTTCTGCTGTTTAGAAGGTTAATAAATCTGTTACACTTCTAGTTCATTTCTCCTGAGCCTCCAACTCTAGAACACAAGAGTACAATCTCTCTCTCTCTCTCTGATCTTCTTTCCTCTTGTGTCTTGTTGATATTTTGATCTATATAAAACTTCATTCCCTAACTGGTCCTTTATCCAAGGCTGTACAATGCATGTTAGGATCTGAGATTTCCCCCATGGCTTTATGATAACACCATCCTTAAGTAGTTTGTCTTACTAAAATCTTAAATTTATTCTTGCAGTCTGGGAAATATAAGAAAGGAACACTGCGGTCTTGGCCAATATTTCAGAAGTTCCTCTGGCTAAGTTATGAAGGAAACACAGAAAACAGTGTTTTTCTTCCTTTCTTTCTCCTTTGTGCAATACATTGTGTTTTTCCCCCTTTATTCTACTAGCAGTATTTCATGAAAGCCAAATATAATGCAGCTCTCAATGTTCCACTGAATACACGATACAGAGGGCAGCAGGAAAGGACACCAAGAAGACACATCCAACAATGCATATGTCTTTCCCATTCAGTAGAGCTCATCTCTGAATTTCCATATATATTTTTTTTTTGTGTGATTCTGCTTTAAAGGGCATGTCAACCTTGATAATAAAACCTAGTTTTGCAATAGTTACCTTTTCATTCGATGCTTCTTAACCAACACTGATCCCCAACAAGGAGCGGAAATGGATTTCATAGCAGTCAATGGCCATGACTGATGCCAGCTATGAGGAAGAACAAGGAAGAAGGAAAGAGCTTGTGTACAATATGCGGATATATAGCAAAACCTCCCAGGGAATAGTCATTCGGGCAGTTTAGCGTTCATATAAGACATGGGTATTTAGGATGGTATTTATAAAGGATTGCTATTAGTAATGAAAGATTACCAATTTTCGACTGCGGACGGTATCATTGCTTTCAACATAATTTTTTCAACACCAATGAAGAATTGCAATAGTTAATTTCCTTTATAATGATCCCATAAAAATACAGTCCTGGGTGAGGTTAATTTTTAACAGTTTTCACATTCCTTGCGACTTTAGACTCCTGTAGAAAATCCTTTTCCCATTTCCACACATCACATCTACAGGCACAAAGCCAGTTTACCAGGCTTGGTCATCCAGGAGAAGATTACATAACTTTCCCCAGGGATAAAAATCTTTCACCAGAAGCGCCACTAGGGCGAGCAAATCTGGGACCAGATTACTTTCAGTGCCCATTTCCCTTTCAAAACAAGTTTAAGGCTTGTCTAAATCAATTTCTGTAATGAAACATCCAGATCAGCGATTCAACTGCAAAACATTCTTTTTTTGCAACATGTTTCGGATCTGAGAAAGGATCACATATGATGCGAAACATGTTGCAATAAAAAAAAGCGATGGGGTGTATAGCGCACAAAATGTCATTTTCTATTCGCATAGGAAACATGACCGTGGTGGAAATAAGGACCCAGGCAGCCATCTCTAACACATTCGGGGAGATGTAATATGTGGGTTACGGGTAAAATGAATTAAAACCACACTGCCTTATGTTATTATGTTATTATATTATGTATATTATGGGGTTAGCGTGGGGAAAAACACCATTTTTCCTGGGTCTGCCCCATTTTCTGTTAAAGGCACAGGCACCCAATATAATTCCCCAAATGCTACATTGTAGAGGGAAATCAAACATTGTTTGAAAGCCGGCGTTATCCTCCTCGCTTCTTACATGCCTATTTCTTGTCTAAATCAATTTCTGTAATGAAACATCCAGATCAGCGATTCAACTGCAAAACATTCTTTTGTTGCAACATGTTTCGGATCTGAGAAAGGATCACATATGATGCGAAACATGTTGCAATAAAAAAAAGCGATGGGGTGTATAGCGCACAAAATGTCATTTTCTATTCGCATAGGAAACATGACCGTGGTGGAAATAAGGACCCAGGCAGCCATCTCTAACACATTCGGGGAGATGTAATATGTGGGTTACGGGGTAAAATGGAATTAAAACCACACTGCCTTATGTATATTATGTATATTATATTATGTATATTATGGGGTTAGCGTGGAAAAACACCATTTTTCCTGGGTCTGCCCCATTTTCTGTTAAAGGCACAGGCACCCAATATAATTCCCCAAATGCTACATTGTAGAGGGAAATCAAACATTGTTTGAAAGCCGGCGTTATCCTCCTCGCTTCTTACATGCCTATTTCTCTCAGTATAGTAAGTCAGTGAGTACTGCATCGTGATAACACGGAAGGAAGAGGAGCATGGTGGGTAAGTATTGCATCAGGCTGATAAACTGCAGAAAGCGCACTTTCCAGAATTTACAAAGGTTATTTTATTATTCAGTGAATAAAACTACAGGTTGTACCAGGGGCATGTAAATGTAACCAGCAAGGATGTACCTGCCTGACGTGACTCCAACAAGCCTAACAAACATTCCGAACAAGGATGGATGGGAGGAGGAAGTGCTCCCTAGTCACCAGCAAAAGAAGAAGGGCCATGGTGTGGTGACCAAGTGGAGCTGCCTTTTGAAGACCTGCATGATTTACCCTTGGATGTCCAGTAAGGCTTCTCCTCTCCACTAGGGCAGCCTACTAACACTTCTCCCCCCCTCCCCCCAGTCAGCCACCCCATCCCCTATGTGCTGTGGAGCTCACAATATCTACATATGCAGCTGATTAAAAATTAGAAGGAACATTGACCTGTGTGTGCAATAGAGGACAGAATGATTGTTTTCATGTAAACCCCACTTTATCGTGCTCTGACATAACGGATATTGAGCACATTAAAGTACACATTCATTCATTTTTTGTAAAGAGTGTGAATATTTGCAGATGGCTCTGAGACTGTTAATGTACTTTGCTCATTTTACAGCGAACACAGGTGGCAACAATGCAAAAGTGCGACAATTATTTAATGTAAAATCTGCCCTGCTATTTCTATGCTTTTTTTTTTTTTGCCGGTATTTAAACGCTGCTACGTCAGTGCATTTTAACCCTTGTTTCTATTTTATGTGCTACAGTCAGGCTAAAAGGCAGATACTATCATGTCTCAGACTGAAATAGATTAACACATTTACCAACATGCACATTGATGCACAGTACATACTGTTACTGTTATATAGTGAGCCAGTTATAAGATCTATGTGCTGTTTCATAATAGAGCAAGTATGTTTTAGATCCTTCTATCAGAGCCGGATTAAGGCCAGTGTCGGACTGGTGTTTGGGACCCACTGGAAATACGAGAGCAGGGCCCACTAGGACAAGTTTAGGGCCCACATAACATTTCATGTCTCTATTATAACTCATTTACATATCTATCTTACTCCTACTGACTCCTATTGCTTACATGCATTTGTTACTGTCCCTTTGGCTCTGTATTTCATTTTCAGTTTTCTCTGTTTTCTTGGTGAATGGCTTTGGGCCCACCAGGGGATTCCCCTATAGCCACAGATTAAGGCCAAATGGAACCATTGGCAAAGTGGCCCAAGGCCCTTTTTTAAAAGAAAAATCAAACATGTAATTGTTTTTTCCCTTTTTCTGTTTTTTTTTTGTATTTCCATATTCCATGTCCTTCTGTCAGAACATTAACAATGTCACCTCTCAATCCACAACTAAAATGCTTGTGCATGCCCGTATGCTCTCCCGCATTGAGTACTGTGACATTTTTCTACCTTGTCTACCTGCCTGTCATTTGTCCCGACTCCAGTGAATCCTAAACCTGCAAGAAACCCACTCCTAAACCAGGGAGAACCTGCAACCCAATACTGCAGCTATGGGGTGGCTTCCAATCAAGCAAAGAATAATATTCAATACCCTTCTTTTGACCCTTATACCTCTACAATCTGCTGCACCCCCTATTTATCTTCGTTCTTGACCCCAATGTCTTCTCTTGCTGCTCCCTACCTTAGGAACTATCTCCCTCTCTCACATCACCAGGTAACATCCATTAATACTTTTATTATTATTATTATTAATGTGGATTTATATAGCGACAACATCTTGCATGAATATGAATATACATGAGGAAAACAGACATGTTACGTACAATTGTAGTGCAGGTAATACAAAGTGCAAATAATTTAAGTGCTGGTCCAGCAGTATTCAGTGTGGTAAGTTACAGCATTACTGTGGTACAATAGGATGGAGGCCCTGCCCAAACTTACAGTCTAGAGGAGATGGGATGAGACATAAGGTGACGATCAGTATCTGTACCTAAGTTGTCATTGGATTCTAACTAGTCAGTCTGTGATGGGTCAGTAAGAGGGGTAGAAGTGTCCAGTCCAGATTGTACCCTTACAGTCTAAGGAGATGGGGATGAGACATAAGGTAAGCAGATCAGTATCTGTAACTAAGTTGTCAGTGGATTATAACTAGTCGGTCTGTGATGGGTCAGTAAGAGGGGTAGAAGTGTCCAGGTCCAGATTGTAACCTTACAGTCTAGAGGATGGGATAGGACATAAGTTGAAGTAGATCAGTAGCTGTAACTAAGTTGTCAGTGGATTATAACTAGTCGGTCTGTGATGGGTCAGTAAGGGGAGAAGTGTCCAGGTCCAGATTGTAACCTTACAGTCTAGAGGAGATGGGGATGAGACATAAGGTGAACAGATCAGTATCTGTAACTAAGTTGTCAGTGTTTAAACTAGTCGGTCTGTGATGGGTCGTAAGAGGGGTAGAAGTGTCCAGGTCCAGATTGTAACCTTACAGTCTAGAGGAGATGGGGATGAAACATAAGGTGACAGATCAGTATCTGTAACAATTTGTCAGTGGATTATAACTAGTCGGTCTTTGATGGGTCAGTAAGAGGGTAGAAGTGTCCGGTCCAGATTGTAACCTTACAGTCTAGAGGAGATGGGGATAGACATAAGGTGAAGTAGATCAGTAGCTGTAACTAAGTTGTCAGGGGTTATAACTAGTCGGTCTGTGATGGGTCAGTAAGAGGGGTAGAAGGGTCCAGGCCCAGATTGTAACCTTACAGTCTAGAGGAGATGGGGATGAGACATAAGGTGAAGTAGATCAGTATCTGTAACTAAGTTGTCAGTGGAGTATAACTAGTCGGTCTGTGATGGGTCAGTAAGAGGGGTAGGAGTGTCCAGGTCCAGATTGTAACCTTGCCTGAAGAAGTGAGTGAGTTTTGAGGTTGCGGTTGAAGATACAAAGTGATGCGAGTGGCATATAAAGAAGAAAGGAGTTCCAGAGCAAAGGGGCAGCACGAGAAAGGTCCTGTATACTTGCATGGGAAGAGGCGATCAGAGTTGATGAGAGGAAAAGATCATTAGCAGTATCTGTTTAATAGATCAGAGATGTATGGGGTGCTGTATTGGAGAGAGCTTTGTAGGATAAGGTTAGCAGCTTAAATTGGATCCTTTTGGTAATGGGAAGCCAGTGGAGAGACAGAAAGGAGCAGCCTAAGATGTTGGGGAGATTGGTGTGTCATTAATGTGGATAGTAGTGTTAGGTAGGGTGTTAGATCTGGAGGGTGGGAAAATGCAGGATAAACAATGGTGGGAGGTGCACTCTTACCCAACTGTAGGTGCAGACGCCTCTGTAGGTTCTCCCTTAGGAACCATGGCTTCGCAAAAAAGAAAGTAGCTGAGGGTCGCACTCCAAATCATCAAGAAATTTTTATTTCAAACCACACTATTCCCGTCACAACGTTTCGGGGGGATACCCCCTTCTTCAGGTGATCTGAAGAAGGGGTATCCCCCCGAAACGTTGTGACGGAATATGTGTGGTTTGAAAATAAAATTTCTTTGATTATGTTGAGTGCGACCCTCAGCTACTTTCTTTTTCCAGGGTGAAAATGACAGACAATGACAATGAAAATGTGCATGGCAGACTTTCGAACCCCCCCACCTCTATTTAGGCTTGGAGTGAGGGGTTCAACACCAACTGTCTGCCATGTACAGTGCTGTTTTGACACCTTACTCTGGCTTTCCTATAACACCTCTTAGCCACTATCCAATCACACCTTAACACCTGGCTGTGATATGCTAATTGGGATTTTCCAGGGTACATAATTGCCACAGATTCTGTACAAGTCATTCTGAATTGAGAGATCCAGTCAGATGACTAGCGAAACGTCTTCAAGAACTAAACTTCAAGTCCATTGATCTAATTGAATACAACATATACCATGACCTGGATGAATGAGAACCTTCACAAGCTTAATGCTTGAGTAATTCCTGTTTTAGCCACACTTGTATTCATGTGCCTCTGTCTGCATTAATCCTACCCTATTAACTTTTTTATTTTTTATTCTGTACAGGTCATTCCTGTTTTTCCCAGTTTTAAGTCTAAACTAAACTTCTTTCCTGGGATGGAGGGAAGCAGCAAAGGTAAAGCCACTCAACCAACTTGAAGGAGGAAATTCCATCAATATAATTCTCACTGGCTCCAGATGGTCACCCAGGGCTCATTTTAAAGGAAAGACTGCAGTTTTTAGGCTTTTATTTTACCCTAACTTGTCAGGAAACCACAGTCGCCCTTTAACTAGAGAATATTTTATTCTGCACATAATTCAAGTGTGAAAAGGTTAATAAACCACTGAATATTTAACCTAAAGGAAAAATAAAATGGCAAAGAGACACACGTTTTTCTCCTTTTTCTTGGAGCGGATGGTGATTGATCTTTTTCTTTTTCCTCCCTGTCATGTTGATAGTTATTAGAAGTTCATTTCCCCAGTTCATTCCAGGGACCGATTGTAAGTGAAAGCTCTGTTAGACGGCAGACTTTATATTGAGAATTTTCTGTATAATGGCTGCTTGCTGAAGTCGTCATCTTTTTTATGTCAAATAGGTGACTTTAGCAAGTCATACTGCCAGTGGTTGTTGGTGATTGATCTGTTATTCTCCCAACTTAAAGGAAGTGACAGCTCTCGGGGGCTCAGCAGTTCATGATGAATGTGAGCCCTTTTCTAGTGCCTCACTTGAGTTGTTGGCATGGGATTTGTAGCTATTCCTATTTTGTTAACTTTTGCATATCTACAGGTAATAATTTCCGGTCCTTGATTGTCCTCAAGTTTTTTTTTTAATTTAAATCTGCCACCAAATAAATCTTTATTGTAAAGGGGAAGAAAATATTATGTTTTTGTTGGCCCTCAATTGTCATAGCATTCCTTCTACTCAGTAAGACTTTTGTATTTTACTATTTATTTTGCTAAATTACTTGCAAGCAGCTGTTTCTCCCTTTTCTTCTCTTTTTGTAATGACGCCTACTGATGCTTTTTTGTTTTCAAAGTTTTGAACGCACAATGCATCAAGATTTTGTAACGTACGCCTTAAAGAAATCAATGGCAGCAGAAATATAGGTCTTCATACTCACATTCATCCCAAAGACTGAGATTGATGTTTATGGGAGTAGTGCATCTAATGCTTGAATTATTCTACTGATCAGCTCATGGAATGAACTACTGGTGGGGACAAAGGAACGGTCATTTAGATTTAATGCGCAATATTGTTTATTTTTTCTCTAGCTGGTTAAGGAGGGTCTATTTGAATTAAGATATAGACACCCTAACTTTAACCTTATCAGATGTTGGCTAATTTTGGCAATGGCTTTTTAAATACTGCCCACTCTCTTGTGGGCAGTATTTATATAAATTGAGCTCTATCTTTTTATCATGTAGCTACATATACATATTATATTTTTATCTTAAAGGGCATGTCACCCTTAAAACAAAAAATGGTGATTTATCTGCCTACAAACCCAAATGCTTTGTGTCTTTACCAGTTTATTATATGCGTTTGTAACCAGGCATTTCTATTCAAGTTCTATTCTTTTCTGGTAAGATATCCACATCTCTCTTTGTTCAATGAGCTTTTTATAAGCTTGAGCATGTGCAGAGGCAGCAGGTGAATCAGCAGTCAATCACTATCTGTGATGCCAGCGGACAAAGCCTTGATTGGCTGCATGAGAGAGGGGCCAGCTTACTCTGCCAGAATGGAGACAATTTGTATCCTTAATATCTAGTTAGTAATGCAGGTTAAGTGTAAATATATCAGTTGGGGTTGGGGCAGACCATTTTTTTGTTTTAAGAGGGAATATGTCCTTTAAGGAGAGTCTTGAGCTGCATCAAGTGTAAAAATCCTCCTACCCATTAACATTCTGATGATTGGTGCCAGGAATCATCAGAATGTTTCCACAACCATAAGGACCAAGGAAATGTCTCTGTGTTCTGCAAAACTACTCACACTAATTAGCATCAGTGATAAGATTGTTTCCTTTTAAAGGTAAGTAGCGGTTCTTTAAAATCTGATGCAGGTAATCACGTAACATAATTTTATTATTTTTATTCTTCTTTAATGTGCAAATGAGTGAAAACTAATCTACACAGGTGTGTTAAAGGATGAAACTTGTCATTGCTTTTTTTTAACTACTAAATAAAACGCTGACCTTTAAAATGGTAAGAATTAGGTGCATATATTTCTTTATTGTGAAAGTGAGTACAAAATCCATGCTACCTGATGTAATATTGGGCTAGTATGGCTGAACAACCCATTTTGCCCATGCTTTTGGAAATAGTGCCAGTGCACCCCGATGCAATGCTCCGTGGTTAATTTTTTGCAACCTCGTAGTGCGAAACTCAACAAGGTTGTACAGTATTGTCACAATCACATTGTGACAATACTGATTCTTAGCTGACCATGCTCCCACATGTAGTGCTACCTCAATGTGTAAGCTTCTGTTATTGCATCCCCCGTTAAATGATTTATTCGTATTTAATGTAAAGATTTGCAACAGTGCAAATGAAGAGCAACATTGAACATGTGGTGGGCAAATAATGAAGACCCCCAGATCGCTGATATCCAGCAAAGTCTATTTTTAAGGAAAGGTATTTTAGTTTCACTGAATTAAACTTTAATACCATGCTCTTGGTATCATATTAATTAACTAAGTTTCTTGGAATCATTCAGCTATAGGGAGGATTTATCTTTTTTTTATTATAAACCCCTTTTGCAGTAATTTTATAAAACATTCATTTGTGATGCTGTCTAAACCAACTTGCCTCCACAGTGCAGATTACATTGAGCATGTACAAAGTGTGGTTATCAGGTAGAGAGTTATATATATAAAAAAAAAAAAAAGAAAGATGGTAAGTTGGGGACCCCCTAGTGGACAACTTCATACTTTAATGTGGACATGGCAATTATATAAGGAGTGGAGGTCGAAACATTCATATAGCTAATACTATGTAACATAAGTAATTCTTGCAGGGATTTTTTATTATGTATATTTCTGTTTCATTAATCCTGATAGTACAACGAATTGTTTGTAGAGATCATTACTGCTATTAGCATTGTTACCAAGGGTGTTGGAGCACAGATGAAGCATTATTCCCAGACAATGTGTACCAGAAATGATGTTTTTACTATAAGAACGATTGTAATAGGAAATGGCATGTTTCCATCACACGTATAGAATGTTATATGTGTGACTGCAAACGGTCATTATACTGTGTTGAATATTTATGGTAACTAGACTTCAATGTCATTAACAATTAAAACTGTATTATTGTTTCAATTCAGAGTTTAATGTACAACAATAAATTCAATAGGATTAAGGACATACAATAAGCATAGGAATTACCCAGAAATTATGTGCACAATAGAAAGGGAGCTCTATAAAAAACTATCCCTAAGCCACTTATCCATCGGTGACGTATCTGTATAAAATGATAGGAGTTAACATTCCAGTGGGCAGTTTAAATTATTATAAAAAAACATTTGGCTTATTTCATTTTTAAAATGCAAACTTTTCAAGGATACTCAGAGACATGGTGTCTCTGTGCAATTAAGTATCCAGCTTTATTTGGTGTTGGAACAGTTCATTTAGGTAATGAAGGAACTATATGGGGACTATATGGGTAAGTTAATACTTACGTGCGGTAAGATTCACTCAGTGTTGCACAGCCTCTGGTAAACTGGCTTGCCCTCGGGTGAATCTCCCTGTATGTCTTTTACCCCTTCAGTGATCCGCTGAGGGGTATCGCAAGACACAGTGAGCCAGCACAATCAATTCATTATTTAGTTTGCTAATAACGGCCATTAAAAATGTGTGACATTTGTCATCCCTCCTGGGAATGTTGAGCTGAATTTTTAAAATCGGGATTTACACTAAGCTATGTGGCTCTGTTCAAATCTCCCTGTCTGTAGGATGTTTATTGCATTGCCATGTGTTTATATATATTTTACATATACTGTATTCTTGCCATGATTTGCTTACTTTGGGGTAAAATCACAAGACAAAGAGTTTACATTCTCATGTAATGAAACATCCAGATCAGCGATTCAACTGCAAAACATTCTTTTTTTGCAACATGTTTCGGATCTGAGAAAGGATCACATATGATGCGAAACATGTGCAATAAAAAAAAGCGATGGGGTGTATAGCGCACAAAATGTCATTTTCTATTCGCATAGGAAACATGACCGTGGTGGAAATAAGGACCCAGGCAGCCATCTCTAACACATTCGGGGAGATGTAATATGTGGGTTACGGGGTAAAATGGAATTAAAACCACACTGCCTTATGTATATTATGTATATTATATTATGTATATTATGGGGTTAGCGTGGGGAAAAACACCATTTTTCCTGGGTCTGCCCCATTTTCTGTTAAAGGCACAGGCACCCAATATAATTCCCCAAATGCTACATTGTAGAGGGAAATCAAACATTGTTTGAAAGCCGGCGTTATCCTCCTCGCTTCTTACATGCCTATTTCTTGTCTAAATCAATTTCTGTAATGAAACATCCAGATCAGCGATTCAACTGCAAAACATTCTTTTTGTAATGAAACATCCAGATCAGCGATTCAACTGCAAAACATTCTTTTGTTGCAACATGTTTCGGATCTGAGAAAGGATCACATATGATGCGAAACTTGCCACAGATTCTTGTACAAGTCATTCTGAATTGAGAGATCCAGTCAGATGACTAGCGAAACGTCTTCAAGAACTAAACTTCAAGTCCAGTTGATCTAATTGAATACAACAGATATACCATGACCTGGATGAATGAGAACCTTCACAAGCTTAATGCTTGAGTAATTCCTGTTTTAGCCACACTTGTATTCATGTGCCTCTGTCTGCATTAATACTACCCTATTAACTTTTTTATTTTTTATTTCTGTACAGGTCATTCCTGTTTTTCCCAGTTTTAAGTCTAAACTAAACTTCTTTCCTGGGATGGAGGGAAGCAGCAAAGGTAAAGCCACTCAACCAACTTGAAGGAGGAAATTCATCGCAATATAATTTCTCACTGGCTCCAGATGGTCACCCAGGGCTCATTTTAAAGGAAAGACTGCAGTTTTTAGGCTTTTATTTTACCCTAACTTGATCAGGAAACCACAGTCGCCCTTTAACTAGAGAATATTTTATTCTGCACATAATTCAAGTGTGAAAAAGGTTAATAAACCACTGAATATTTAACCTAAAGGAAAAATAAAATGGCAAAGAGACACACGTTTTCTCCTTTTTCTTGGAGCTGATGGTGATTGATCTTTTTCTTTTTCCCTCCTGTCATGTTGATAGTTATTAGAAGTTCATTTCCCCAGTTCATTCCAGGGACCGATTGTAAGTGAAAGCTCTGTTAGACGGGCAGACTTTATATTGAGAATTTTCTGTATAATGGCTGCTTGCTGAAGTCGTCATCTTTTTTATTGCAAATAGGTGACTTTAGCAAGTCATACTGCCAGTGGTTGTTGGGTGATTGATCTGTTATTCTCCCAACTTAAAGGAAGTGACAGCTCTCGGGGGCTCAGCAGTTCATGATGAATGTGAGCCCTTTTCTAGTGCCTCACATTGAGTTGTTGGCATGGGATTTGTAGCTATTCCTATTTTGTTAACTTTTTGCATATCTACAGGTAATAATTTCCGGTCCTTGATTGTCCTCAAGTTTTTTTTTTAATTTAAATCTGCCACCAAATAAATCTTTTATGTAAAGGGGAAGAAAAATATTATGTTTTGTTGGCCCTCAATTGTCATAGCATTCCTTCTACTCAGTAAGACTTTTGTATTTTACTATTTATTTTGCTAAATTACTTGCAAGCAGCTGTTTCTCCCTTTTCTTCTCTTTTTGTAATGACGCCTACTGATGCTTTTTTGTTTTCAAAAGTTTGAACGCACAATGCATCAAGATTTTGTAACGTACGCCTTAAAGAAATCAATGGCAGCAGAAATAATAGGTCTTCATACTCACATTCATCCCAAAGACTGAAGATTGATGTTTATGGGAGTAGTGCATCTAATGCTTGAATTATTCTACTGATCAGCTCATGGAATGAAACTACTGGTGGGGACAAAGGAACGGTCATTTAGATTTAATGCGCAATATTGTTTATTTTTTCTCTAGCTGGTTAAGGAGGGTCTATTTTGAATTAAGATATAGACAGCCCTAACTTTAACCTTATCAGATGTTGGCTAATTTTGGCAATGGCTTTTTAAATACTGCCCACTCTCTTGTGGGCAGTATTTATATAAATTGAGCTCTATCTTTTTATCATGTAGCTACATATACATATTATATTTTTATCTTAAAGGGCATGTCAACCCTTAAAACAAAAAAATGGTGATTTATCTGCCTACAAACCCAAATGCTTTGTGTCTTTACCAGTTTATTATATGCGTTTGTAACCAGGCATTTCTATTCAAGTTCTATTCTTTTCTGGTAAAGATATCCACATCCTCTCTTTGTTCAATGAGCTTTTTATAAGCTTGAGCATGTGCAGAGGAGGCAGCAGGTGAATCAGCAGTCAATCACTATCTGTGATGCCAGCGGACAAAGCCTTGATTGGCTGCATGGAGAGAGGGGCCAGCTTACTCTGCCAGAATGGAGACAATTTGTATCCTTAAATATCTAGTTAGTAATGCAGGTTAAGTGTAAAATATATCAGTTGGGGTTGGGGCAGACCATTTTTTTGTTTTAAGAGGGAATATGTCCTTTAAAGGAGAGTCTTGAGCTGCATCAAGTGTAAAAATCCTCCTACCCATTAAACATTCTGATGATTGGTGCCAGGAATCATCAGAATGTTTCCACAACCATGAAGGACCAAGGAAATGTCTCTGTGTTCTGCAAAACTACTCACACTAATTAGCATCAGTGATAAGATTGTTTCCTTTTAAAGGTAAGTAGCGGTTCTTTAAAATCTGATGCAGGTAATCACGTAACATAATTTATTATTTTTATTCTTCTTTAATGTGCAAATGAGTGGAAAACTAATCTAACAGCACGGTGTGTTAAAGGATGAAACTTGTCATTGCTTTATTTTCAACTACTAAATAAAACGCTGACCTTTAAAATGGTAAGGATTAGGTGCAATATATTTCTTTATTGTGAAAGTGAGTACAAAATCCATGCTACCTGATGTAATATTGGGCTAGTATGGCTGAAACACCCATTTTGCCCATGCTTTTGGAAATAGTGCCAGT
The DNA here is from genome assembly GCA_019447015.1 of Hymenochirus boettgeri. Classification (NCBI taxonomy): domain Eukaryota; kingdom Metazoa; phylum Chordata; class Amphibia; order Anura; family Pipidae; genus Hymenochirus; species Hymenochirus boettgeri. The sequence continues at coordinate 280,828,746 of CM033474.1, forward strand.
GCACCCCGATGCAATGCTCCGTGGTTAATTTTTTGCAACCTCGTAGTGCGAAACTCAACAAGGATTGTACAGTATTGTCACAATCACAATTGTGACAATACTGATTCTTAGCTGACCATGCTCCCACAATGTAGTGCTACCTCAATGTGTAAGCTTCTGTTATTGCATCCCCCGTTAAATGATTTATTCGTATTTAATGTAAAGATTTGCAACAGTGCAAATGAAGAGCAAACATTGAACATGTGGTGGGCAAAATAATGAAGACACCCAGATCGCTGATATCCAGCAAAGTCTATATTTTAAGGAAAGGTATTTTAGTTCACTGAATTAAACTTTAATACCATGCTCTTGGTATCATATTAATTAACTAAGTTTCTTGGAATCATTCAAGCTATAGGGAGGATTTATCTTTTTTTTTATTATACCCCTTTTGCAGTAATATTTATAAAACATTCATTTGTGATGCTGTCTAAACCAAGCTTGCCTACAGCAGTGCAGATTACATTGAGCATGTACAAAGTGTGGTTATCAGGTAGAGAGTTATATATATAAAAAAACAAAAAAAGAAAGATGGTAAGTTGGGGACCCCCTAGTGGACAACTTCAGTACTTTAATGTGGACATGGCAATTATATAAGGAGTGGAGGTCGAAAATCATTATATAGCTAATAACTATGTAAACATAAGTAATTCTTGCAGGGATTTTTTATTATGTATATTCTGTTTCATTAATCCTGATAGTACAACGAATTGTTTGTAGAGATCATTACTGCATATTAGCATTGTTACCAAGGTGTTGGAGCACAGATGAAGCATTATTCCCAGACAATGGTACCAGAAATGATGTTGTTACTTTTATAAGAACAGATTGTAATAGGAAATGGCATGTTCCATCACACGTATAGAATGTTATATGTGTGACTGCAAACGGTCATTATACTGTGTTGAATATTTATGGTAACTAGACTTCAATGTCATTAACAATTAAAACTGTATTATTGTTTCAATTCAGAGTTTAATGTACAAACAATAAATTCAATAGGATTAAGGACATACAATAAAGCATAGGAATTACCCAGAAATTATGTGCACAATAAGAAAGGGAGCTCTATAAAAAACTATCCCTAAGCCACTTGATCCATCGGTGACGTATCTGTATAAAATGATAGGAGTTAACATTCCAGTGGGCAGTTTAAATTTATTATAAAAACATTTGGCTTATTTCATTTTTAAAATGCAAACTTTTTCAAGGAATACTCAGAGACATGGTGTCTCTGTGCAATTAAGTATCCAGCTTTATTTGGTGTTGGAACAGTTCATTTAGGGTAATGAAGGAACTATATGGGGACTATATGGGTAAGTTAAATACTTACGTGCGGGTAAGATTCACTCAGTGTTGCACAGCCTCTGGTAAACTGGCTTGCGCCTCTGGGTGAATCTCCCTGTATGTCTTTTACCCCTTCAGTGATCCAGCTGAGGGGGTATCGCAAAAGACGACAGTGCAGCCAGCACAATCAATTCATTATTTAGTTTGCTAATAACTGCCATTAAAAATGTGTGACATTTGTCAATCCCTCCTGGGAATGTTGAGCTGAATTTTTAAAATCGGGATTTACACTAAGCTATTGTGGCTCTGTTCAAATCTCCCTGTCTGTAGGATGTTTAAATGCATTGCCATGTGTTTATATATATTTTACATATACTGTATTCTTGCCATGATTTGCTTACTTTGGGGTAAAATCACAATGACAAAGAGTTTACATTCTCTCCAAGAGAATGTCTTGTGTTAATGTTTATTTATCTTTATTTTTTTACCTTATCGAGACACCAAGTGTAAATTGAGTCACTGATATAATATATACTGATATCTTTTTATTTTGCATGTTAATTAAAAAAGACTGGATTCCAGCCTTCATGATTGCTAATTAGGCCATTAACGGACACTGTATTCAGTAACCAGCTGCTCTCTGGCTCCTCCCTTAGTCCATTCCCCTGACACTCTTATTTGTTTTTGAACCTCCAGTGGAAGAAAAACCCACACAATTTTAAAAACTGAGGTGAAGGCGGTTCTTGTTGTTGATTTTATTTTATTTTTTTAAGCATTTCAGTGATTTGATATTTTGTGTGCACATTTAAGACAATATCGTTACATAATTTGATACAGCATATTGCATACATTTTACAAATATAACATGCTCCCACTCTATCCATCCCTAGGGAAATTGACTTGAAAGTTCTATAAATAGATCACTGTTTAGTAGCACATTTTTCCCCTTCTTTTATTCATTTGATCCTTGCATTCTAAATATTGGAGAAATGTGATTTTTAACGTCCTTGGAATAAAGGGCTTGATACGAATGCATAAGTATTCTCAGTAATGTTTAGTGTAATTTGCAGGGTTCATCTAGGAATACAAAGGGCAATTAGCATTTGTTATTTTCTATTCTCTGTGGTCTTTTGATAGCTAGCTGGACCAGTTTTTCTTTGTCCTTCAAAATTGCTCACTCCCTTGTTTAATACATTTAAAATTCATGTTTTTCCATTAAAGGTTTTTCGAGTTATAGTGCAGAATTTATTCTACTGGATTTTACAATTGGTTTGTTAATTGACATCATGCCCTTCCCTGAAGAGCTTACAATCTATATACTATATCACACATTTATATATATAAATATTTATAAGATTATAGGATACGATTATTGTTCTAATATATTGACACCATTATGGGAGAAAACCTTCACACATGCAAGAAGAACAATCTCCATAGTGATAGATTTTATTTAGATAATCTAGTCTACAATGCTCTCTCAACCCCACAATGACCATTTTTATATTGATATAACTTCCAAGATACAGCCCTTTAAACACCACGTGTGGTTTGTGGGTAGATGTGGAAAACATCTCTAAGCTACGAGACACTTGCTGGTATACTGTACGAGTCAGGGTAGCAATGTTATATGTGACACTCTCCTTGCCCAATAAAAAAAACTTGAAAGTAAGAATCCAGGTGGCTCATTTACCCAGAGCCGCTATCGCTCAGGGTAAATCATTCAATATCGCGTTTGCAAATGCGGGTCAATCCCGAAAAGGGATTTACTCTAGGCGAGATTATAATGCCAACTATAAGCCAAGGTTTTGCGTTGCCTGCGCCATGTTGCAATTTTTTTTCCTTGTGCAGCTCAAGCAATGCAATAAATTTTGCAGTGTTTTTGAGTCTTTAAGGTCACGAAAAAGGTTGCAACTTAACGCTAACGTTTTTGCACTGTATTAACGGTCACAGAGTGGTTAATACATCGCGGGGAACAAGTGCAGGTAGGTTGCGAATGTGAAACTTATTGCATCTCCACCTTAGTCTTGTAAGACCTTAGTATTGAGTCAACACATTGCTCAATATAATTGACTCTCATTAGAAAAATAAAGTGTAATATCCTTTTTGAGACCTTGCATTATGACCTGCCACTAGTCAACTCATTTATTCTAGCTATATCCTATACTTGCAAATGCATATTTTTTTACCCAATTTTACAAAATCACAAATATCTTGTTCTTTGACATTAGTAGCTTTTGCAATCGCTGGTCCTTTAAACCTTCTTGCAATGGTTGCAATTTTCTAAAAAAACATGAATGATTGAATTCACATAATAAAATTCATTTAGCCATTGCAGGACAGTTTGAGAAGGTGGGTCCAGGCAGTGTTGTAGAGAAGAACTTGAATACAATGATATTTGTTATACAGGCAGAACTCAGGGGGGACCTAGCAGTCATCGCACCATATTTCTAAACACGCTTTGAGGTTTAAGGGGTCCAGCAGCTTGAACCGGTACCCCAACCCCGGCACTTATAAATACCCTTGTGGCCCTTGGAAGGGCCCTTGTGGCACTGACAAATGCCTTTTGGGGTTTAAGGGGTCCTGCAACTCAAACCAGGACCCCCTTGTTCTAAATTGCTCAGTTATCACGAGGCATCCAGAAGCATAGCAGGCATACAGTAATGAATAAGTAGGATATATCAACATATTTTGAAGAGACCATTCTTTCTAAAAGATGTTCTTATGAGGGTGGAGTTTCATGGATTTTCGATTTTTTTCATAAATTCACGAATCCTGTACTTATAAGTTCTGCACAGACTCACCATGGACACTGCTCTGCTCACACATGTCCCCCCCCTTCTTTCTTTTCTCTGCTTATTCTCTTAAATGTTGCAGAGAGTTAGGGGGCATTAAAAAATCCTAGTAAGAGGTCAGGGATGCTTCTGGAGTGACAGGTCTTTCCCTGTATGACAGTGATTTCAAATGATAATTTCTCAAAATGTACAGCTCAGATTTAAAATCTAAAAAGTTGTTGGAGCAGTGAGATCTTGGTGTATGAAAATGTAAAATTTTTGAAAATTCGATATGAGATTATTCATTCTCAAAATTCGATATGAGATTATTCACTCTCCACTAATATCACTGCAGCTAAGAGAGAGAGCTAGAGACATTCATACTAAAACACTGCTACTAGGAAAGTGCTAATCAGTGAATCTCATAGAATAATCGATAGGAGAAAATCTTAATTTTGCACAGATTAGGATTTGGACCCAAAAAAAAATCATTGCACTTGGTGTGACTTATTATTTAATGTCTTTTAATAGTGTTCAAATGTTTCTGGGTGCATTTTTTTAGTGATGTCACTGGGACATCAGCATGACATCATCATTTTGTATGGATTTTAATTTTGACCCAAAAAAGCATTGCACATAATGCAGCTTTTTATTCTTTATATCTATTAATTGTGTTTAAAGTGCATGTCAAAAAACTAAATTCTCCCCCACTGCTGGCCCCACTGTGTAGTGGGTAAAAATCCTTACCTTACCTCTCTGCTCCAAATGGTTCTCTTGTGATGTCTGCCCAAAGTTGTAGAAAGTGACCACCAGGAGCCTTACAGGGAGAGGAATTTTTTCCACCTCTGAGGCATCCTCACAGAGGTTTCTGGCTTGCTCAGAGAAGCCCTCCCCCCCTTCCTTCCCTCCCAATCCCTGTTAGCTTTCCTCTGCCCCTAGTGTAATTCCTCTTTTCTGTAGTATAGGGCTCCCTCCCACAGCCCCAACCGCTATAGTAGTTTGACAAAAATTTCACCCGAATTGTACTTACTTTGACTCTTTCCCCCGGCGTTCTGAACTGTCAACTGTCAACTGCCAATCATGGACGTGGCTGCCGGTCCGGCCCTCTGCTTGCAGTTTTGTGCAAGTAGAGGGCCATGTCAGATCGCCGTGGGAAGTAAGTAACGATCAGGGGAGATTTTTGTCAAACTACTATAGTGGGTGAGGGTGGGGGAGGGAGCCTTACACTACAGAAAAAATTGAAAATAGAGGTGGACATGCCCTTTAAAGGGTATCTCCACCTTTCATACAAACTTTTTCTGTAGTGTAGGGGACCCAATCCCACCCCCAACCGCCATTTTTGCTTGCAAAAAAAAAAATTAATCAGAAAGGTACTTACAGAGCTCAAATGTGTCTGGGTATATTTTCTAATGATGGTACTATGACATCAACATAATATCATTATTTTGTACAGAATGAAATTTTCACTTTTCATTCCATATCTTTAAAAGGGTATGTCCATCAAAAAAGTAAATCTGATTTACTGAAGAATAGGAGGTAAGAGATAGTGCATTTACCTCCTGTTCTTCAGTAAGTCGGATAGAAACCAACTTACTTTTTTGATGGACATACCCTTTAATAGTGTTCAAATGTGTCTGGTATATTTTCTAATGATGGTACTATGACATCAACATGATATCATTATTTTTTACAGAATGAAATTTTCACTTAAAAAGGCATTGAACTTGGTCCAACTTTTTATTCTATATCTTTTAATAGTTTTAACTGTGTCTGGGTGCATTTATTAGTGATGTACTATGACATCAGCATTACATCATAATTTTGTACAGATATTAATTATGACCCATTGCACTTGGTATGACTTCTAATTTTATATCGTAACGTGTGCGGTTCAATCTGCTGTTGTGTGGCCTCACCCTTAATCAGTACACTAATAGAATGCAAGGAGGATAATGTGTTAAATACAATCTGTATAGCTACACTGAAATCAGTGCAGCTAGCATTACACTTCTAAATGTAGATTGCAGCAATATACACTAATATAAATAGTAGAGTGCAGAAATGAACACATTATAAGTCACAGTCTCTTGCAGAAATGCTCACAAAAATAAAGGGTTAACAGTTTGCTTCATAAATATATTTGAAAAGGGTTAACACCTTCCCCCACTCTGTTTGAGCAGTAAATCAGCTCATAATATTCACTGCTATGTCTGATGATTGGCTGGGAGACACTGGCAGGTGGGGACTCAGAGAGCAACTGTTACATGCAGCTTAGCATAAGGGGAGTGGAAAACAAACACAAGGTACCTAGTTAGCATGTGCAGAAGGAGTTTTGAGTCCAGGACAACCAGGAAGAGGAAACATTAGAAACCAGCAGTGATATCATAGATTGCCAGTATCCTGAAATGTTCTATAAATGATTTCTACACTAAGAGGCTGAATTCAGAGGTGAGAAACAAATGGTTTTACTAAGGGACAGTTATACAGTCAGTGGAGCTGCCTTGTTCTCCTTTAAACTTAATAAAAAGCATTTACAGAAAAATGTGATTTGTTAACTAAATCATCATGTAAGGACCTTTTTTTTTAACCAGAAAAGTTAAAACAAAAACATGTCTACATGCAGAGACTTCCAATGTATTTTTGTCTAAATGTCTAGAAATTCTGTTTATTCTAAGTGAGGCCATATAACAGATTTAAAGATTTACCTCATTAAAATACATTTCTCCTATAATTCTTTATCAGTCTTAATACACTCTGCATAGTGAATTTTTAATGATTATCTCAAAATCCTCCCTCATTAAAGATTTATCCTGTATAATTAAAGTGAATGTGTGTTTTATTTTAATACCTCCAGTATCTAACTTTACATTTATTTAAATGGAACTAGATTTTACCCTAAGTAATACAGTCTATAATCTGGTCTTATACTCGCATTATAGAAAGGACACCCAATGCTGCTTCATAGTGATTTATTGTCTATGGGGATAAATCAGCTTTGTCTTACAAACTTGTAGTCATTATTGAAGAATAGAAATAATAAATCAATAGGGAACAAACTTTAGCCTCAGACAAGGGGCTACTAAGTATAAAAAGTGGTGTGTATGTGCTGTAGCCTACAATGGAGGGGTGAGATCTTAACATGTGTGCGCTCTTTACTGTGGAAGCATAGGCAGACACTTGACATAGCATATTGGTTTATAAAACATGGGCCAGTGATTACTTTATTTATAGACCATTATTGATATTTGCAAACTGTTTCATGAACATGCCTCATAGCTGATTTAATTCAGGCCCTTCTACATCAGCACCAGGCCTTACTGTATCAGCACTGCATGCTGTGTGGTTCTAGCAAATGTGAAAGGGTTGAGGGTCTGGAGGGTTGGTGTGATGTCAATCATTAAACTAACTACGCTTTCAGGAGCACAGGAAGAGTCAACACTTTGCCATCTTCTACAGGTTGTTGAATGTTGGTTTCTACTAGACTGAGAATGGGATAAAAATTTCTTTACGGATAGCATTGATTCTCTCAAATATATTTATATATGCATGCTGTCAGGGGGCTAAATTGTGCTATATATGTTACTATTCCCATTTATAAGATGGGTCAGATGTTTATGTATGGCTTATAATACAGAGGATTTGAATATATCTGTTGTATTCAATTAGATCAACTGGACATGAAATGTAGTTCTTGAAGACGTTTCGCTAGTCATCCGACTGACTTTCTCAATTCAGAATGACTTGTACAAGAATCTGTGGCAATTATGTACCCTGGAAAATCCCAATTAGCATATCACAGCCAGGTGTTAAGGGTGTGATTAGATAGTGGCTAAGAGGTGTTATAGGAACGCCCAGAGTAAGGTGTTAAAACAGCATTGTACATGGCAGACAGTTGGTGTCGAACCCCCCCACCTCTATTTAGGCTTGGTTTCTTTATTTTCACATAAATGGCCTCCTTAACACCTCTCTTGAACCAGTCATGTTCCTTCGCCAGTATGTTAACATTACAATATTCAAAGGTATGTCCTTTATCCTTAAGATGCAGGTACACGGCTGAGTCCTGACCCGAGGAATTGGCTCTTCTGTGCTGGGCCATACGTTGATGCAGTTGCTGTTTGGTTTCCCCGACATACAAATCAGAGCATTCTTCACTGCACTGCACTGCGTATATGATGTTGCTTTTCTTGTGTTTTGGTATTGGGTCTTTCGGATGTACCAATTGCTGCCTCAGTGTGTTGTTCGGTTTAAAGCAGACAGGGATACGATGTTTTTTGAAAATTCTTCTTAATTTCTCGGAGACCCCTGCTACATATGGGATGACCATGTTCTTCCTCCTGTCTTGCTTTGCCCCTTCACTGTTGGTATTCGTGTTCTTTTCTTTCCTTCTATTTCTTTTGACAAAGGCCCAGTCTGGATATCCACAAGTTTTAAGGGCTCCTCTGAGATGTTTCATTTCTTTAGCCTTCGCCTCTGTGCTAGTGGGGATGTTCTCGGCTCTGTGTTGCAGGGTTCTGATGACCCCCAGCTTGTGATCTAAAGGGTAGTGGGAGTCAAACATCAAATACTGATCTGTGTGTGTTGGTTTTCTGTAAACCTCTACTTCCAGTTTACCATTTTCCTTAACTTCTACCAAGCAGTCCAAGCAGTCCGACACCAACTGTCTGCCATGTACAATGCTGTTTTGACACCTTACTCTGGGCGTTCCTATAACACCTCTTAGCCACTATCCAATCACACCCTTAACACCTGGCTGGGATATGCTAATTGGGATTTTCCAGGGTACATAATTGCCACAGATTCTTGTACAAGTCATTCTGAATTGAGAAAGCCAGTCGGATGACAAGCGAAACGTCTTCAAGAACTAAACTTCAAGTCCAGTTGATCTAATTGAATACAACAGATATACCATGACCTGGATGAATGAGAACATTCACAAGCAGAGGATTTGAATCTTCCAGAATATGATGTACTAGGATTATAGGATATTCCTTTATGTGCATGCAAGCAAATAGTAAAGATAAGGGGATGCATGGTGACTTCAATGGGGGAAGCCCTGTGCTCAGTGTGATTGCTGATCTCCCGCTCATCTTTAGAACCTAATTAATAATGTTAATTTCAGTGAAGATAACCTTTAATGGAAGTTTATTATTAAAGGTCTATGTGAACATTTGACTGACTGTTTTTGTATATTTCCAAGCCTATGGGATGGCTTTTTTTACATTTTCTTTTTATGTAGGACCTGGAAGGTGAGAGACTATAGAATCTTTGGCTATAGTATAGGATTAACTGAACCTACAGTAATTTGTTTTACATTTTCTAGAATACACACTAATGTGTACTACCAGTTCCATGTAATTCATTACCTTCCCTTATATCATTACTGAAGAAATATTGTAGCCCAAAAAAAGGTTTTGCCAGAAATCTCAAAACACGTAGATATTGGGGGGAGGGTTTGTACAAATTTTATTTCCGACAAATACATTCTAAATGGATTTCTTTGCCATGTACTGTGAAGAAATCTCACTAATATGGAAGACACAGTTACACTGTACAGCTTCTTACTTAAAGGGCATGTCTACACTGGTGACTTGTCAGCTACCTGCCCGCAACCCCAACTGTTATTTTACCAGTTTATTACATGTATTTGTAACCACATATTTAATGATAGTTTATGTTCCTTTCTGGCAATGGTATCTGCCTCCTCCTTCTGCTCAAGTTTAAAGTTTTAAAAAGTACCTGAGGCAGGAAGGTAGGATTGGTAATTCCTACTTCCTAGTTATGTTTCTGTGAGGAACGCCAGTATGAAGAAAACTGTGTCTGCCAGTCTTTCTTTGTGCTTCAACATTATCTTTAATACAGAAAAACCCAGGTCACTAACCTGGCACATGAAAACAGTACATGCTGGAGCACCTCAATGAAATGATATCAAGAAGATGAAATAATCATTCCTGCCTCCTGCCCCAGGTACTTTTCATTGTAAAAAAAGTACATTTTAGAGTATAGTTGTCCTTTAACTAGTACAGGGCTCTGTCTGAGATACCTTGTCTTTACCAGATGTTGATCTATGTTTTAGTCACTAGATTGTGGTTCAGAGATTTCCCAACTTGGGTACCATCTTTTTATTTCTCCAATGACAGATACAGCCTCCTCCCATAAAACCACTGTAGATAAAACATGGAAAATGGCCCCATCGTAATTTTGCTTGGGGTGTGTGATTACAGTTATGCCACTGTAAGTAGTGAAACAAATTGGTAAGAGTTGTACAGCAATTATTCAGAGGTCAATGTTCAGGAAGTTTGGAAGCCAGACAGAGTGTATAGAATTCCAAATCCAAGCCAAAGTTGATGGGCAGAACCAAGTAATTAATGTCACAGAATGGTGGGCAGAGCTCATTTAGAGTAAGAACACAAGCAGGAGGTTTGCAGGTAGTCAAGCAAACAGAAGATTTCAGTACATGGGAGCTGCAAAAACTGGAGTAATGGGAAACCCAGAATGCTTCCAATACAGAGATTTAAAGATTGTCTCAAGAATGACATCACTTACAAAGAATGACATAATTTACAAAGAATAACAACACTTACAAAGAATGACATCACTTACAAAGAATTACATCAGTAGCCAAAGAGGACAAAGTCTTGGAGTCTGTTTATAGGGTTGGCCTAAAATCCTTCTGTACAATGTGTAAAATAAAATTGACTTCCTGTAGACAGAAGATAAGAAGATGGACATGAATAATGTAGAGATTGGTGAAGTGGGGCATGGACAAGGATGGTTCATCAAATAGTAAACTCTGGCACAGCAAAGGGTTGGAGTGGAGGAGTGGAAGAAAATGGCCTTGTTCCATTAAACTACCCTATGCAGCCACACCAGCCCCAAGTCTGGCCCTGCTTATTTATTTATATATTTATTTATTATTATTATTATTTACAGAAAATTAGTTTGCGCAAATCATGCCCCTTTATAACATTATTTATCATTCTGATAAACTTACTGTGCACAATTTAAACTGCGGTGAAGAAAAATGCTTCATACTTGCTCAATAATGAGTTCATATTTGCTGTATAGGAGAAGATAATTAGAATTAAAACTATATTTTGACAGCGTTGTTTCTTTATCATATCATTAAACAAGACACTGCTGAGCTAAGATGCCATTTGCTTCCATGCTACATTGTTCTAAGCTGTTTAATTGGCATTGCATTTATTTAAGTGTGCTCTTTTGAGTTTCAAGAATGAGAAATTTGAAATTTTTTTTAACAGCCAGACCATTATTTAGTTATTGTTATAAAGTATATTATGGAATTTCATATCACGTATATCATTTGGTTGTGTATATAGAGTTTAATTGAATATATCTAAAAATATAGTAGAACATATAATAGAATAAATAACATTAATAATTACTTAAACAAACTAGAGGGCTAAACAGCGTGATTTGAATGAGAACTATTAGCTATTGAATTAAAACCCCAGAAAACTAGTCGGCTATCTTATAATTACCCTATTTTTAATTTTAAATTACTCTATTGTTAAGATACAGACTAAACACGGTGCGGTGCAAATACGTCAACCATGCGCACTGTCATGCCGCCACAAATGCTTATGACATCACGTTGCGTGCGCACTAACGCTTCGCGAGCGCAGTTAGCGCGCAGCACTGAAGTCCTGAGTTCGATTCCACCCTTGGACACATCTGCAAGGAGTTTGTATGTTCTCCATGTGCTTGCGTGGGTTCCCTCTGGGCACTCCGGTTTTCCCCACAATCATAAAGACATACTGATAGGTTGTATGTGTCAAATAAATGTGCTTAGATTGTAAGCTCTTTGGGGCAGGGCCTGATGTGAATGTATACATTTAATTGTAAAGTGCTACGGAAAATGTTGGTGCTATATAAATCCACAATAATAATAATAATAATAATAACAATAACATAAGGCAGTAAACGTGCAGTAGGGATAAATAGCTGTCTTCAGGAATATGTCAGAATTGCAGTCTTAAGGTTTGAGGGTAAGGCTGCTTAACCTATGAATAAATTTAAGATTGGGGTGTGCATGCCATTTAAGTGATGCCATCGATTATATGACTCCATTTGAAGTCAGGCCAAAAAAACGTACAGTAACTTTTATCTTTTAATATGAGGTAGCACACTGACTGACTATCTCACCTGGGGAGTGGGTTTTGTTCAAAGCTGTAGTAATAAAAATTTCAATGAAGTGAAGACAAAGAAGCAGTAGATGCTGCTTGTATTTATTAGTGCAGTACACACAACAACAAACAGTGTTAATAAAGTCCATAAACAGAAAATATGTCCATGACTTCACTGGGGATTTGGGTGGCTCATGGGAAACAGTCCTTCAAATTAAAAAACACCCATACTGCCCTCTAAGGGTCTATGGAGAAACAATAGTGTTGTAAGGGCAATGCCTTAAAGGGACATATTTAGTCCAAAAAGCATATAGATGGCACATCAAATACAAAAAACTGGTATCAGATACAGTAACAGTATCATAAGCTCTACTTACCCTTACCCACTAGGTTCCAACTATCCCAAATGGAGACGTTCAATAAAATAATAGTAGTATTAATAAAACTACTATTATTATTATTATTATTATTATTATTATTATTATTATTATTTTATTAATAAGTGCTGATTTTATAATTAATTCGTTTCAGGTCATCATTACATTTGAAAAGTTAGGGCGTGCTTAAGTTTGACATTTGACATGTGAACCAGATAACTGTAGAGGCTTGATAATGAGATAACAGAGAAATGGTGAGAAGATCAGATTTTGTCCCTTTGTGATATTTAGTAGAGATGCACAAACCCAATGGGTTTCGTTTTGCTGGTGGGTTTGAGGAACACATCAAAGTATCTGTGTTGATTCTCTCTTTCATAGAGCTTACTTATAGCACAATTTATGGTGGGGTTATGTTTGGGATGTTTGTATATTTATGTATTTTAATAAATGATGTTTTCATTGGCCTCTGCTTTGCTGGAAGGTTTTTTATGCATTATTCCACTATATTTCCCCATATATCTTTTTTTCTGGGGTATTTACTTCCCAATTGTATACCCGTGTGAGTGCCTCAGGGGTTTCCCTGAGTATAGTGGGTTTTCTCTCTTATGTCCCAGGTCTATCTGAGTACCATTACTTTTGGTAGTTACTTATAGGACAACTCTACTGAAAAAAATGACTTTTGAAAAATGAAAAGTACCTAAAGCAGGGAGGTAAGATTGAGTATTCCTACTTCCCAAAAGAAATTTCATTAAGGAGCTCCAGCGTGTATAGTTCTATAGTATCTGCCAGGTTAATGTGAATTTCCTGTATAAATCATAGTGATTAAGCACAGAGGAAACCTGGCAGAAGCCATTTTCTTTGAACTGGCGCCCTTCACCAAAACTATATTATAGGGATTCCAAATCCTACCTAATAAAATATCTTTGATCCAGGAAGTGGTAGAAGAACAGTAATGCCTATATTCCTAAATTACTACATCAGTATTAGAGCTGGACTAGAACTAGAACTCGAACTTGAACCCCAATTCAAGCCAAACTTATTAAGTTTGAACGGACTTTGACTTTATGAACAATCCCGGATTTCTCAGACTTTCAAACTTTCCGGACTTTCGATAATAATCGAATCAGTCGAGGGTTCAGTAATCCTCGAATCTGGACTCAAGTGTTCGGTAACCCTCGTTTACATAATTCGAGGGTTCGATATCCCTCGAATCTTCAATTCGTTTGTGGGATAATTATCGAAGATCGAACGCGGGAGCTCGAAAGTAGTGCGCGTAAGAATAATTTTTTTTTAAGTTCTGGATATTCGTACGTGTCCCCCCAGACCATTTCCCAGGTCCCAGAGCCATTTACATTTAGTTACCATTGTTATTTTAACTGTATATCAGACAAACTTTTTGAACTATTTGACTCCCATTGACTTTCATGGGTCCGTTTTTGAACTTTCGAACTTTTTCAAAGTTTGACAGTTCAAAAACGAAGCAAACTTTATAAAGTTTGGCCACCTTTAATCAGTATAAAAAAAAAAATAATGGAAATAATGAAATCCAAAAAATACCCAATAAATATTAGGCAGCAGCTAACTTTGTGAGATGGCTAATTGCTAATCAAAACTGGATCAGGAAACACTAATTGAACTACACTAACACGTGCCATCCATCTGGAGTGGATTTCAGCTTAAAAGGAAATCTTTCTATTAGGGTCAATCAGTTAGATTTTTCAAAACTGTTTATAGTGTTTGTTATCTTGGGCCAAATGTTTTCCGAATTTCCGATTGGTGAAAACATAATCGTAAATCCAATCAGAAGAACCTATCGTTATTCTAAAGAAGATGGTTTCTAAATTTTCTGTCTTGCCCTATCATAGCTTTTGCGATAGACCAATCGACCAGTCTATCGAAGACACAAAATGGATTTAATATATTTAAATCAATTTAATCGAATTCACTGAATTGATTGGAATATGGATTTCGTGTACAGGGGGTCTTTAAATTCAAACAATAAATGAACACTGGTTCGACTTGCTTTCTGCATTTCAGACCATGTTGGGTCAAATTAATGTGAGCTGATATCAAGGTTGGTTAATTAGTGAATTTATGTCAAAGTTCAGTTTCATCACTGGTGTTAATTTTGATCAAATCTAAGATTTGGCTGATGCTCTAACCTATAGCTACAAAGACTGACACATCAACTGGTGAATCTTGTGGCAATATAACCTAATTATGTCATTTCAGAGGAAACATACTGTAAAGAAATCCTAGTGAAGATTTAGAGGGAGAGATATGTTTACCCCTTGGGATATTCTCTGTAAGACATTTTTTATGGTTTAAATCTAAATATCAGCTGAGTATGTTGCACACTCATTTAACTGCTGAATCTGTGTTATCCCTTTAATCCTACTGCTCTTTCTAACTGAACATGTGAGTAACCAGTGAAATAACGAGTTGTAACCCCAGAGATCATTCTACACTCTTTATATGGTAACTGCATAAACAGATTGTCGTCTTTAAAGGAAGTGCAGTCGTTTGAAATCCATTCAGATGATCGGGATTTGCAGAATGCAGGCTGATCAGGGAATTCTTTATTTATGATGCATGGCAATTCTCATTTTGATTGGGTTTGTCCAAGAGGAAGAAATTCAACCAACATTGTAAAATATGAGGATATTAGGATTTATATAGCATCAACATCTTCCGTAGCGCTTTACAATTACATATATACATTCACATCAGGCCCTGCCCCAAAGAGCTTACAATCTAAGCACATTTATTTGACACATACAACCTATCAGTATGTCTTAAATTTTGTGGGGGAAACCGGAGAAAACGCACGCAAGCACGGTGGCTTTGAACTCAGGACTAGAGATGGGCAGTTTGCGAATCCGAAATCGGATCCCCGGCGGATTTCCGAGATCCGCGAATTGCGGATCTTGCGGATTTTCTGAAATTCCGCTTTCTGGATTTTTTCCGAACTGTGTTCGAAAAATCAGGAAATTTCAAAAATTCATGAAATTTCAAATATTCTAGAACTCGAATTTTTAAAGAATTTTCGAAAATTTGGCAAAAATGATACAGTAACTTGCTGTAAAGGGCCCTGGGAAATGGTCTAGGGAACTTTCTAAAATAATCTGATTGCAACCAATTCTGATTAGTTACAATCAGAATTTTCAGAAAGAATCTGATTGGTATACCAACCAATCACATTCTTTTCCCGTCAGAATTGGTTCAAATCTGATTGGCATACAAACTAGAGATGACCGGATTGTGGAACCAAATCTGGTTCCACGGCAGATCTTCGAGATCTGCCAATCCGCTGAATTTGCAGATTTTCCAGAATATGGCTTTTCGGTTTTTCTGAACCCACGTTTGAACATTTTCGAAGATTTTCATGTATCAAAGTCACCAATGGCAGCTATTTTTACCCTTTCCAAACCCCTTGGTTATAAAAGGCAGCTAGACAGGTGCCACTTTGTCAGTGTGAGTTTAGTGGAGACCTGACAGTGTAGGAGTTAGAGAGTTTTTTTTCCATCCTTTTGAAGCTTTCTGTGTGTGAATTTTAGTGTGGTGGATTAGCACTTGTTAACCACTCCTGCATTCACACAATTTGGGACCCAAAAGTCCTTTTGAGGACTAACCCCCCCCCCATAAGTTTTTTGGACAAATTTAGTGTTAGGCCTTTTAGAGGTCTACTGGCCCTATTTAAAAACACACAGTATTGCAGTTTAGCGATACAGTGCATTATCGATAATGAACAACCGCGGCAGTAAATTAATGCTGAATGTTCGTTAATTAACGAACCAATTCTGGAGGACCAAGACAGTGATATGGATGTCAAAATGACATGCCAGCCAGTGCTATGTAGCCCCTCCATTATAGTGCACTTCTGGCGCTGTACGTGCCTTTTGCCCATTGGAATGCTCTAAATCCAGGGGCAAGCACAGGATTGTTAAGGGGGGGATTTCTGAAGAAGCACAGTAGGAAGTTCATGGCTAGAGATGGACTAGACCCAAACTTGAATACAAGCTTTAACTTTTTGAATAGACCAGAACTATTCCGGATTTTGAACTTCCGAACTTTTAATGATTATTGAATTTTTAATAATTATCGGACGTTCAAATTCATGTTCCTTGACTTTAGCGCTCTATAACCTATACAGAAAATAGACTAAGGGGAGCGGTCACCTACCCCCTCCGTTAGCGGAGCTCCACGTCAGCGGCCTTTCAGAATGGTGCCGCAGTCCTTGAAAACATATACACTGTAAATAATGGTCTTCAAGCTTTAGGGTTTTAAAACTTCTCCTTAATTTGTAAGCAATTCTGATTGGATACAATAAAATTATTTTGGAAAGAATCTGATTGGTATACTAACCAATAAGATTCTTTTTCAATCAGAATTGGTTACAATCAGATTGGTCTGTTCCCCAGACCATTTCTGAGGTCCCAGAGCCATTTACAGTAAGTTACTGTATCATTTTTTTAAAATTTTTTTGTAAATTCCTTGAAAACTCAAAAATTCCTAGAAAATGCGAAAATTTAAAAAAAAATCGAACGCGGCTCGAAAATAGAATGCGGAAACTCGAAAAAAAAGTGTGATTTTTTTTTTTTATTTTTTAGTTCTGGGTATATGTACGTGTTCCCCTGATCTTTTCCCAGGTCCTACAGCCATGTACAGTAATTTACCATTGCTGTTTTACCTTATATTTAGGCGGATCTGTGTGGATTTTTTTCTCCCATTGACTTTAATGACTTTAAAAAATTCGAAAATTCGAAAATCCGTGAATCCACAGGCGGAAGGGATTTTAGCAGTTTTGGCCATCTCTACTGAGGACTTCACCATGCTGCCCAGTATTACAGAGAGATAAATAAACAGACAGACAGATAAATAAATAGATAGACAGACAGACAGATAGCTAGATACTGTAGATATACAGACAGACAGATAGACAGCCATGTAGATAGCTAGATACTGTAGATAGACAGATAGACAGTCAGACAGATAGCTGGATACTGTAGATAGACAGATAGACAACCAGACAGATAGCTAGATACTGTAGATAAACAGATAGACAGACAGGCATATAGCCAGATACTGTAGATAGACAGATAGACAGACAGGAAGATAGCTAGATACTGTAGATAGATAGACAGATAAATAGATAGATAAAGAACATGTAGTTCATGGTTTTATGACATAATGAAAGATCCGTTGTTATTTCAGAATTTGTGCAGAAAATTCTCATTACTGAAACTGCTGTGGGAAAGATTACAGTCACTCTAAATAAACTCAGAACATCCAATAGATTATTCTTGACTCTGCAGTTTAATCTCTTTGTATTTGCCAGAGACCGTTATTACTGAATGGCACCTTGTTTAATGAGATTGTGTCTGACAAAGGGTAAGATGAGTTTGTTATTTATTAGAATTGGTTTGGGGCTAATGAAGATTCAAGATTATATTCAAAGAACTCTCAGTGAAACACCTTGGTAGCCAGAGGGAGCTTTCTTTACAAATTATTATAAGATAAGATAATGTAGGATATTTTAAGATGGCAGCTACTTTTCCAGAAACAAAAACCCTAAACTCCTGATACATTGCATACCAAATAAAAATAAAATAAATAAATTGTGAAACATTTGAAAACATGATAGTTATTTTTTTAGTTTTTGGTTCTTCAACTAAAAAGGTCAAATACATTAATATAAATAAATTAAAGAATAACTAGTTTCTCGCCATAATTAAAAAAAATTGGCCCTGATCATCTGGTATCCGAAACACATCACTGTACATAAATAAATGGTTCCAAGTACTGACTTCCTGTCTGCAGGACCCAGAATAATGTCTGCTGTGGTCTTGCCCTTTACTCACCCCCAGGGTTGATTCGGTTGCTCAGTAGAGACCTGGGCATGTCTGACCCATCTAACAGCCAATCAGTAGAAATCACTGTTAGGAACATTACAAGGAAGTGGTGTATCATGTGTAGAAGAAGTATTGATACAGAGTGTTGTCTTCCTTTCTATTTTGTATATATAAGGAGGAGGAGGCTACCGCACACACAACCAGCAGAAGGAGAAAGGTACAAACCCACATGTGTTATGAACCTCTCCCGGGTGACACTTTCTGATTCCCAGTATGCTGTATTGGGGAAGGGATTGGGCTACTGTTTATTTAATGGACTTGACCAATTACAATTGGACATTGACCATTATGCCCTATTAGACTGAAAGTACACCATACCTTGAAATATGATGTGATTGCACATAGTTCAGACCCCGAGTGTCTGCATACTAAGGACTTTGGACTGTTCCAAAAAAGCTCCTTTTTAACCCCCCCCCCCCACTACATACCCCTTAGTGGAAGCCTTTATTAATAAAGTTAAGCATAAAATAAATTGTGATGTGATTAGGCTGGGTGAGGGTGTAAGGGATAGTAATCTAACGTCCTCTAAATGTCAGGGTACTTGGGGAGTTGAAGTCCATGTATCTCAATCATCCGACAAGGGTGGAGCAGTTGTGGTTCTGGACACGGACTATTATCTCAAGGAAATATATGGACAACTCTCTGAGGTAGATGTGTATAAGAATGTTAGCTTTGACACTACTAGTAATATTAACAGGAATGCTCAGCCAGGGCATATTGAATCAGGTATTATATCTATGAAACTAAAAATATTGTTGAACATTCGATTATACCTATGTTGTATGCTCTGCCAAAGGTTCACATGAACCCTGTCCAACCTCCTGGATGTCCTATAGTGGCAGGGATTGGTTCCTTTTTTAACCCTATGGCCATCCTGTTGGACAGGGTTATTGCACCTCTGATAGAGGGCATACAATCTTACATTAAAGACCCTTTGTCCATTCTGGGCAAGCTCAGATCATTGTATATAGAGAGGTGGGATAACATTATATTAGTGACCCTTGACGTGACAAGCCTATACATGTCGATCCAACACGTTGATGGGGTGACGGCCTGTAAGAGGCTTTTGTCATGGAGTGGTTTGTATATCAGTATCCAAATGGAATTCTTTATCGATCTTTTATAGTTTATATTGAATAACAGTTATTTTATGTTTAATGGGGGATGGCCATGGGGTCAATTGTGGCCCCCTCGTACGCCAATTCCTTTATGGAGTGGCAGGAGGAGGACTTCCTCTATGAACACCCACTGTTTACTGGGCAATTTTTAACCTGGTGGAGGTTCATAGATGATGTCTTCCTCCTGTGGAAGGGTGACAAGTGATCCCTGGATTTGTTCCATCAAGAGCTGAATAATTTACACGCGAATATTAAATACACTTTAATAATCAGTTAATATTTTACAACAGTTACCACCCTGGGCACTTGAGATAGTCAGTCAATTTAAAAGGGTGGAAAGTTTAAAAACCATACCCTTTAGGAGGGATGAGCAGTTGGGGAATATGTACTCTAAATTCCTGGTGAGAAACTACTCCAGAGATGTCTTGGACACTGCCCTTGTGAAATGCAAACAGGAAGGAGGGAACAGAAGGAGGAAATTGGAGGGAGGTTGTATGCTGTTTGTCATGCAATATGCCCTTGGCATTGATAAAGTGACAAACATA
Organism: Hymenochirus boettgeri; assembly: GCA_019447015.1. Classification (NCBI taxonomy): domain Eukaryota; kingdom Metazoa; phylum Chordata; class Amphibia; order Anura; family Pipidae; genus Hymenochirus; species Hymenochirus boettgeri. The sequence goes on from CM033474.1 coordinate 280,848,942, forward strand.
ATAAGGAAACACTGGGGGTGCTAAAGATGGCCTATCCTGATATCAGACAGTTTGAGAATATGCCACTAGTGTCCTATAAGAGGGGTAAATCTACTGTATATGAAGCCTTTTTAGATCTAAGAATCTTCAAAAGTGGTGATAATCTGGGCACCACCTTATTCTGAAAGTCCACTGATCGCAATACCATCATACATGCTGAGAGTTATCAACCGCCTGCACTCTTGAAAGCCATTCCATATACTCAGTATTTGAGGGTGATACGTAATAACTCGGACCCAGGAATGGCCGAACATCAGCTCAAGGACATGACTGACAGATTTTTGCAAAGGGGATATACACCTAAGTGCCTTAAAGATCAACTGGTGAAAGCACTCATGGGACCAACTGCTCAGAGCTCGATTGCTAGAAAAGATGATTGGCTAGTGTTTCCTATGGATCATTCTTCATTTAATTATGAGATAAAGCAGGTGATACAGAAACACTGGGAACTTGTAAAGAGGGATGCCACCTTGCCCTTTGAGAATAGTACGGTCAGATTGGCCTATAGAAAAGGACGTAACCTAAGGAATTTGCTTGTTATGAATGACTGGCATGCCCAAGTTAGATTGCTATCGTTGCCCGAATCGCACAACTTGTGGGTACATGATATCAGGGAAGGATTTCCCACATCCTCATATGGGGCAACGTATTCCTATTTGTTATAGGCTATCGTGTACTAGTTCTTTTGTGATATATTTCTTAACATGCCCATGCGGGCTGTATTACATAGGAAAGACTACTACCTTGTTCCGTAAACGTATGGCTAATTACAGAAGTTCTATTCATAGTGCTCTTGCTGGTGGTAAACCTGAAAAAGGTACAAGTAAGTTTGGTGATCTGGCAGTAGCGAGGTGTTGGGCATAATCTCTCAGCATTGAAATGTATGGTGTTTGATCACATTCTGGACAATATGCACAGGCAGGAACGTGAAAAGAGGCTGCTTAAGTTAGAATCACGGTGGATATTTAAACTCCATACCTTGGCACCAAGAGGGTTAAATGAGATGATCACGATGAACTGTTCTTTATGATTTGACATATTTGATATATGCTACTCTAACTGTTTGGTATTTTGTTTCATAAGCTTATTTGTATCCTTGCTAGGAATTTGTAATATTGCTTAGGTACTATGTTCTTTATCCTATTGATACTTGTTTTTATGTGATACTTGCACCCCTTTGGTTGAGCTGGCCAGATATATTATAGCTGGTGCTATCGTTCTGCTGACTGACAGATGATGATACAGTGATCATGTTGGCCCACACATGACATGTGAGCTTGGACTGATAGCTGCAAAGTGGGGCTTATTGATACGCTGACACGCCACTTCACGCTAATGTCCCAGTGTCAGTCCTAACCTAGTGAAAAAAATATATGTTCCCTGGGGCTACCAGGCCATACCTGCTTCTCTCTTTGTGTATCATGACCTTTTCCAAGAACTCAAATGAGCTTACAGAGGTTCTATACCTTTTTAACCTTCTTTCTGGACTGCCTTAAAGGGGCGGAGAATACATTTACACAGGGAGCAAAGCATATAATAGGGCTTGGCCGCACTGCCCTTATTAAAATACAAATCCAAGGATATGCAGCTCAAAACTTAATTCATTTGAGCCCCTGGAAAAGGTTATGCTAGACAAAGAGAGAAGCAGGTATGGCCTGGTAGCCCCAGGGAACATATATTTTTTTCACTAGGACTGACACTGGGATACTGCCGTGAAGTGGCGTGTCGGCTAAGCATGTTTGTACAAACATTGTAACTAAAGGTATCCATTTGAACTTTAGTGCAGGTGATTACCCTTCATTGCTTCCATACATGTCTAACTTTTACCCTATTCATTTAGAATTGTATGTGCAGTTGAGTGCTGGAGACTTTTGTGTAATGTAAAAAATTGCCGTTCCTCCGTTGCACCACACCAAAAAGTGTTTTTGAATTAAGGTTTGAGCTGCATATCCTTGGATTTGTGTATATATATATATATATATATATATATATATATAATATAAATCCTACCTTCTACCAGACTCCCCATGCACTCCACCTATCCTCATCGCCCCAGCCAAACCGGAACAAACACATACAACAACAGAACCCAGGGCACTCACGAGACTTGTATTAAATGCTGTATTAAATTCTGTGTCAGCATTTTATACAAGTACTGTGAGTGCCCTGGGTTCTGTTGTTATAAATACTGTATATATAAATACCTATAACTCAAGGTAGATGCGCTCCAGTGGAACATTTGTAATAACATTTATTCACAGGTATAACATCAAATCTACACATTTCAGCCTTCAGGAGGCCATCATCATGTTTCTGATCCCCTGAATTCACTGGAGTGCATCTACCTTGGGTTTTAGGTATTTTTCTGTATTTATTTACATTCATTCATGTGTATGTGATAAGAGGGTCTTGCACAAACGATAACTAGAAGATTCAAGGGCCCCAGTGCTTCTGAAACATGTTTAAGCACGTATCCAGTAGGACAGAGCCCTTGTGGGATTTGTTACAAACTTGTTTAGCCAAAACGCGTAGATGACGAAATAAAGAACTTTTGTTATAGTTTGTAACAAGTCCCACAAGACTAGATAGACTACCTCTCAATTATAACTTTTTTTAAAGAAAAATCAGTTAATGGTTTTCGTTGTTTTAAAAATATTTAAATATTTTTTTTTAAATTAAGATAATTGTAATATCCAGTTGGAAAAATGAAACGTCATATAAAAACACGAAAATATCAGTTATATTGCAGTATGTAGGAGAAAAAATCCAGGCTCTTAGCAAATACAATAAAAACAAAACAGTAAAATATATGAGTAGAATAATTTTTTCTTTCCAAAAACTAATTTTCAAAAAACGACACACTAGCAATTATATATATATATATATCCTATCTATCAGTGCCTCAGGTAACAATATAAAGTGCAATAAAATTCAAGAATTCACAAGGTACTAGAAATCGTGTAAATGTCATTTAATAAATCTGTGATATTTATGAACAAATATTTCTCCACGTGTTGTTTAATTCAAGTTCTTTTGCCTAACAAAATAAATAAATCTTTTTTTATGCCAAAAAAAATGCACATATATATAAATACCTATATTTTAACTAAAAGATCAGGACTATAGGGGAAAAAGTTGCCTTTCTTGTTTATTGCATACAAATGAGTATGTTTTTATTTGTTTGGAACAGATTACAAGTTTTCCACTGCGCGGCATAAATTAGACTTTAGCTAACAATATGTTACTGAACTCGGATAAATTCAGAATGGCTGTCACATTGTTCTATTTTAATCATAAAAATATTTTTATGTGGCAAATCTTTGTAAAACGGGACCATTATTCTTTAGAAATAATAACACATTGCTCATTTATTTAGAGGCCAGTTAATTGCACCAGCTGTTGTATGGCGTGTTGTTGGGTTTAAATATGTAGTTTACATGCAGAGCCTTTCTGCCAAGGTTGATGTATAACAATAATGTATCACTAGCCTTGCGTGGCTTTCATGATTTATTCTTGACACTAGGATTACCCCAAATCGGTTTGTTCCATGATATGTTTAACTAATTTATCAGGAATGGATGTAAGCATGACACAGGCATCTTTTGATATGTAAAATATGTGTAGAATATGCTTGGTGAGGCCATTAGACATTCTAAGAATGTGAAACCTTTGTACAATTAGAATGAGAAGCAGAATGAGATATTTTTGGAAATGTAATTGATTGGTATGGATATAGAGATAAGAGATAACTTTAGCTATTTAGACACATAGAAAGATAGATATTTAGAGCTGTATTAAGTAAAAAAAAAAATAAAAAACATTGTTAAGATAGAGGCAGAGAGACTTTCCCCCACTTTTTTCATGTAATGTTGCAACCATAGCCTGTTTGAATTAAGAGCACCCCTTAAAAGTCCAAAGAGTGATTATTATTAAAGTAGGAGTGATACAATTAAGATATCAGGAAGACTGGAAATAGATTATTCATAGAATAATATGGCTTTGTTCACACTAGGGAGCATTACAATGTGATTTTGTGCAGAAAAACTGCACCAAAATGCATTGATTGTAGGAACACGAGTGTTCACAATTGTGTTTGTGATGTAGTGTGTTGAAAACAATGCAATACATGCAGCAGTTTTATGCGGTAATGCATAGTATTACCAAAGCATGAAACGGAAACGCCACATACAATGCAGGGAAAATGAAACTACATTGCAAGTGGGATGTTTCCCCTGGGTTGTTCATTCCCTAGTGCTTGGGCAGTCTGAATTTATATGACAGTAGACAATGGAAAATTATATCCATTTTTTGTTAGTTCTTTTTTCGTATTCTCATCAGAATCATAACTGCAGTATCTATTACTCACTTTTCGGAGGAGTTCTTAGGATTAAAACTTAAAAGGTATATACTGTATGCTGAAAAAATGCCTCATCTTAATCTTGTGATATGTATGTTGTTGCATGCCTTCAATCCAGTACCAATTTTGCTCAGACTCTGTATCATCTATCCATCTCTAACCAAATTCTTCTTTCCTCTGACCTGACTTATTTTATACTGAGCATGCTCAATAATCGCTATTATCCAGCACTGAGAGAGGGAATTTCCCACAATGCATTTTACACATGCCGTCTGTCACCCTTCCAGGACCAATTCCACCTTCAGTTCCACCTTTCTTGTATTCTTGTTGTGGGCTGCTGTTTGTTCTTAGATCTTTTTGTAAACAAATTTAGTTGACCCAAAAAAACACCATGATACCAAAATGTATATTTAGATGACAAAATTCAAATTTTGGAGGATGAAAATACATGAAAAAGAAAAAAAAATGTTTAGGCTACAAAATAAATTTTTTATCTATCAAAAAAAAGAAACTTTGTATACAAAAAGTATGATGTTTGTTCCTTGGTGAATTTTTTGTACAAAAACAAACCCTTTGTAGACCAAATGCATTTTGTTGATGATTACCTTTTGTCTACAGCATTGCATTTAATTAGCTTCAGAGTATATGTTCAGATTTGAAGGGAAGAGGTAGCAACCTCAAAATTATACATCAAGCTCCCCTGCAGTATATTTCCGCTGATCTCCCACACTGCATCTTGCATAGATCTTAAGGTTGCAACTAGAGTTGGCCAAACTTCCTAAAGTTAAGGATCACCTACAAACATTCAGAACTTGAAATAAAGTTACTTCCTTCATACTTGCGCTGCTTTCCAGCTTCCACATTCGTCATTCGAAAGTCAAGAATTTAAATTTTTTTTGAAAATTTTTATATTTCTAGAATCTGTCTCTAAATCTCTTAAAACGAGGTGTTCATTATTATGCAAGAGGAATCATGCCCAGCATGAAGTGACAAAGTTTCCTTGTTGCATTTCCTCCAAAAAAGGTTTTAAGAAAAATAAATTTGCCCTTAAAGAGAAAGTTCAGTGGAAAATATAATTATTTTTTAAATTCTTAGTTTATAATATACCTATTTATTCTACATCTTATATCCCATTTTGAAAAATCAGTTGAATTTATACCCCTTGCTATTCCCTGCTGTTGACATTAGTGAGCTCACATATCAGGTTCTATAACTGTCCTTCTTCCCAGAATGCACTCTACCTTGGAATGTTCCTAACAGTAATTTTTTACTGATTGGCTGTTGGATGGGTGAAACATGCTCAGATCTCTACTGACCAACTTAACAAACACAGCCGCTGGGTCAAGGGCAAGGCCATAACGGTCTCTATTAGGGGTCCTGCAAACAGGAAGTCAGTTTTTCAGAAGCATTTATTTATGCATAGGCAAAATGCTGACTAGGCAGGTTAAGATCATTAGGATGGAAAAATCCTTTAAAAAAAAAAAAAAAAAAAATTATATATATATATATATATATATATAGTCTGCCGTGGGTCCCGCACTCACGTTTCAACTTTCTTTAGCCCCCGTGCATCTATAACAACACTATACTACCTCCAAAGAATAGAGCACTCGTGGGTCTTGACGCATAAAACTTTATTTGTACACGCGCGTTTCAGCTGTCTCAAGCAGCCGTCCTCAGGATTGTTGCACATCCTGAGGACGGCTGCTTGAGACAGCTGAAACGCGTCGATGTACAAATAAAAGTTTTATGCGTCAAGACCCACGAGTGCTCTATTCTTTGGAGGTAGTATATATATATATATATATATACAAATACAAGAATATGCAGCTCAAACCTTTATTTTAAATTACTTTCAGATGCGGTGCAAAGGAGTACCGGCAATTAATACATTACACAGAAGTCTCCAGCACTCAACTATACATATAAGCATAAATTAATTAGATATCACGAACAAGTATGCAAGCAACGAAGGGTGATTACCTGCACTAAAGTTAAAATGGATACGTTTAGTTACATAGTTTGTACAAACTTGCGTCAGCTGATGCGCCACTTTATTCCCGCGCCCCTTTAAGGCAGTCCAGATAAAAAGAAGGTTTAGAAGCTCTGTAAGCTCCCATGATTCCTTGGTATAGGTCATACTAAATAAAGAGAGAAGCAGTTATGGTCTTGTTCCCCCAGGGATTGAACTTAACTCATTAGGTTAGGCACTGATGCTGGGATATGCCTTGAAGTGGCGCATCAGCTGACGCAAGTTGTTACAAACTATGTAACTAAACGTATCCTTTTAACTTTAGTGCAGGTAATCACCCTTCGTTGCTTGCATACTTTTCTGTGATATCTAATTAATTTATGCTTATATGTATAGTTGAGTGCTGGAGACTTCTGTGTTATATTATATATATATATATATTTATATAATATATTAATATATCGATATATATATATGTGTGTATTTGCACCTTTAATCTTTATTTTTGTCTTTTGCATTATATTTGCCTCATATAGGGAAAAGAGAGCAAAGGCTAATGCTTCCCAGCAGCAGAATCATTGCGTTAGAGTAGGCTCACTGCAGTTTGCTACCATTGTTGAGGAGCCAAGCAAGCATGGCCCCTCTGGACCTACCTAACAACACATTTACTTTCCTTCAGAGTATGCATTTGCAAGTGGGCGGAAGGGTAAAACATCACAATCACAAGACGCCTGTCAAGCTGTTTTTTATACCCAGGGGATTGGCATTGCGAAAAATAGCTGTTATTGGTGAATTTGGGACACGTGGATGTATCTTCCCCCAAATTCTATAAATTTCAAAATTTAGAAAATTCAAAATCTCTAAGTTCCAAAAGTTCGGGAAATTTGAAATGTTCGGGTTAGTTCAAACTATTAAAGTTCGATTCAAACTTGGGTTTGAGTTCTAGTCTATATCTTGTTGCCCTCTCTTCCCTTTATTTAACTCACACAGCTAATTACTAGTTCATTGAATGCAATGCTGTATGACAACACAAAAAAACTATGCAGTCCACATATGATTCAAAAGTAATATTGACCAGCTCTTCGACAGAGTTCAGTTTGTAAGGGAAAGGTTGTGTCAATATTAGTTTAACTACATTTATAGATGCGTGTATATGTTTATTTATAAAGCGCCACTTGGGGACACAGCACTGTACATTATAACAATACAGATTATACAGTGTGTATGTATATGTTTATTTATATAGCGCCACTTGGGGACACAGCGCTGTATATTATAACAATACAGATTATACAGTATGTATGTATATGTTTATTTATATAGCGCCACTTGGGGACACAGCGCTGTACATTATAACAATACAGATTATACAGTATGTATGTATATGTTTATTTATATAGCGCCACTTGGGTACGCAAAGCTGTACATTATAACAATACAGATTATACAGTATGTATGTATATGTTATTTATATAGCTCCACTTGGGTAAGCGCTGTACATTAAACAATACAGAGTATACAGTATGTATATATGTTTATTTATATAGCGCCACTTGGGTACACAACGCTGTAAATTATAACAATACAGATTATACAGTATGTATGTATATGTTTATTTATATAGGCCACTTGGGACCAGCGCTGTACATTATAAAAAATACAGATATTACAGTATGTATGTATATGTTTATTTATATAGGCCACTTGGGTACGCAGCGTGTACATTATAACAATACAGATTATACAGTATGTATGTATATGTTTATTTATATAGCGCCACTTGGGGACACAGCGCTGTACATTATAACAATACAGATTATACAGTATGTATGTATATGTTTATTTATATAGCGCCACTTGGGTACGCAGCGCTGTACATTATAACAATACAGATATACAGTAGTATGTAAATGTTTATTTATATAGCGCCACTTGGGTACGCAGCGCTGTACATTATAACAATACAGATTATACAGTATGTATGTTATGTTATTTATATAGCGCCACTTGGGTACACAGCGCTGTACATTATAACAATACAGATATACAGTATGTATGTATATGTTATTTATATAGCGCCACTTGGGTACGCAGCGCTGTACATTATAACAATACAGATTATACAGTATGTATAATGTTTATTTATATAGGCACATTGGGGACACAGCGCTGTACATTATAACAATACAGATTATACAGTATGTTGTATATGTTTATTTATATAGCGCCACTTGGGTACACAGCGGTGTACATTATAACAATCAGATTATACAGTAGTGATGTATATGTTTATTTATATAGCGCCACTTGGGGACACAGCGCTGTACATTATAACAATATAGATTATAAGTATGTATGTATATGTTATTTATATAGCGCCACTTGGGTACACAGCGCTGTACATTATAACAATACAGATTATACAGTATGTATGTATATGTTTATTTATATAGCGCCACTTGGGTACACAGCGCTGTACATTATAACAATACAGAGTATACAGTATGTATGTATATGTTTATTTATATAGCGCCACTTGGGGACACAGGACTGTACAATATTAGAATACAAAAAGCCGTACAATGCTTTTAAAAAAGTAAGTAAATAAAATGTATTTTATTACATTTTGTGCAGCTTTAATTTGTTTTTGCCAAATAAATAGGTTCACACTTACTTAACTTATTCTGTCATATAAATCACTAATATTTAATTACACATAAACACATTGGTTTTGTTTACAAGTTATACTTTTGCAAAAAGTACAAAGTGACAAAAATTAGAAAAAACAATACTTAGACAAAACTCTTTGTGAACAAAATGTACCTTTGTACACAGGGCTGTTCCTAGCCATCTTGATGCCCTAGCTTGATCAGATCACATTACATCATGCTTAAAATAGCAGTAGTGTGGCCTAGCACTCCAAGAGTTTTAGACTCAACACTTTTAGTGCCAGCACTTTCCCAGAGTATTGACATTAACTCGTCAAGTGCCAGCAGACTTCCCAGAATATTGTGATTTGCTAGCAGAGTAGTACCATTCAATCACAGTGCCAGCAGACTTCCCCAGAAATATGTGATTTGCTAGCAGAGTAGTACCATTCAATCACAGTGCCAGCAGACTTCCCCAGAATATGTGATTTGTGTAGCAGAGTAGTACCATTCAATCACAGTGCCAGCAGACTTCCCCAGAATATTGTGATTTGCTAGCAGAGTAGTACCATTCAATCACAGTGCCAGCAGACTTCCCCAGAATATTGTGATTTGCTAGCAGAGTAGTACCATTAAATCACAGTGCCAGCAGACTTTCTTACCTATAATTTCAGTGCCAACACTTTCCCAGAGTATTACTATAAACCCTTCAGTGCCAGCACTTTCCCAGAGTATTGACATTAACTCTTCAGTGCCAGCAGACTTCCCCAGAATATTGTGATTTGCTAGCAGAGTAGTACCATTCCCCACCACCTCAACACACACCCACACTCTCCCCCCTCCCACAACAATTCTCATTTGATTGGGTTTGTCCAAGAGGAAGAAAATTAACCAACATTGTAAAATATGAGGATATTAGGATGATTATAGCATCAACATCTTCCGTAGCGCTTTACATACATATTATACATTCACATCAGGGCCTGCCCCAAAAGCTTACAATCTAAGCACATTTATTTGACAAATACAACCTATCAGATGTCTTAAATTTTGTGGGGGAAAACGGAGAAAACGCACGCAAGCACGGTGGCTTGAACTCAGGGAAGAGAGATGGGCAGTTTGCGAATCCGAAAATCGGATCCCCGGCGGATTTTCCGAGATCCGCGAATTGCGGATCTTGCGGATTTTCTGAAATTCCGCTTTTCTGGATTTTTTCCGAACTGTGTTCGAAAAAATCAGGAAATTCAAAATTAATGAAATTTCAAATATTCTAGAACTGAATTTTTAAAGAATTTTCGAAAATTGGCAAAAATGATACAGTAACTTGCTGTAAAGGGCCTGGGAAATGGTCTAGGGAACTTTCAAAATAATCTGATTGCAACCAATTTGATTAGTTACCAATCAGAATTTTCAGAGAACGAATCATGATGGTATACCAACCAATCACATTCTTTTCCCGTCAGAAGGTTCAAATCTGATTGGCATACAAAATAGAGATGACCGGATTGTGGAACCAAATCTGGTTCCACGGCAGATCTTCGGATCTGCCAATCCGCTGAATTTGCAGATTTTCCAGAATATGGCTTTTCGGTTTTTCTGAACCCACGTTTGAAATTTCGAAGATTTTTCATGTTATCAAAGTCACCAATGGCAGCTATTTTTACCCTTTCCAAACCCTTGGTATAAAAGGCAGCTAGAAGGTGCCCACTTTGTCAGTGTGAGTTTGAGGAACCTGAACGGTAGGAGTTAGAGAGTTTTTTTTCCATCCTTTTGAAGCTTCTGTGTGAATTTTAGTGTGGTGGATTAGACTTGTTAACCACTCCTGCATTCACACAATTGGGACCCAAAAGTCCTTTTGAGGACTAACCCCCCCCCATAAGTTTTTTGGACAAATTTAGTTAGGCCTTTAGAGGTCTACTGGCCCTATTTAAAAAAACACACAGTATTGCAGTTTAGCGATACAGTGCATTATCGATAATGAACAACCGCGGCAGTAAATTAATGGGAATGGTTAATTAACGAACCAATTCTGGAGGACCAAGACAGTGATATGGATGTCAAAATGACATGCCAGCCAGTGCTTATGTAGCCCCCAATTATAGTGCACTTCTGGCCGGTGTACGTGCCTTTTGCCCATTGGAATGCTCTAAATCCAGGGGCAAGCACAGGATTGTTAAGGGGGGATTTCTGAAGAAGCACAGTAGGAAGTTCATGGCTAGAGATGGACTAGACCAAACTTGAATACAAGCTTTAACTTTTGAATAGACCAGAACTATTCGGATTTTGAATTCCGAACTTTTAATGATTATTGAATTTTAATAATTATCGGACGTTCAAATTCATGTTCCTTGACTTTAGCGCTCTATAACCTATACAGAAAATAGACTAAGGGGAGCGGTCACCTACCCCCTCCGTTAGCGGAGCTCCACGCAGCGGCCTTCAGAATGGTGCCGCAGTCCTTGAAAACATATACACGTAAATAATGGTCTTCAAGTTTAGGGTTTTAAAACTTCTCCTTAATTTGTAAGCAATTCTGATTGGATACAATAAAATTATTTGGAAAGAATCTGATTGGTATACTAACCAATAGATTCTTTTCAATCAGAATTGGTTTACAATCAGATTGGTCTGTTCCCCAGACCATTTTCTGAGGTCCCAGAGCCATTTACAGTAAGTTACTGTATCATTTTTTAAAATTTTTTTGAAATTCCTTGAAAACTCAAAAATTCCTAGAAAATGACGAAAATTAAAAAAAAATAGAACGCGGCTCGAAATAGAATGCGGAAACTCGAAAAAAAAAGTGTGATTTTTTTTTTTATTTTAGTTCTAGGGTATAGTACGTGTTCCCTGATCTTTCAGGTCCTACAGCCATGTACAGTAATTTACCATTGCTGTTACCTTATATTTAGGCGGATCTGTGTGGATTTTTTTCTCCATTGACTTTAATGACTTTAAAAAATTCGAAAATTCGAAAAATCGTGAATCACAGGCGGAAGGGATTTAGCAGTTTTGGCCACTCTACTGAGGGACTTCACCATGCTGCCCAGTATACAGAGAGATAAAATAAACAGACAGACAGATAAATAAATAGATAGACAGACAGACAGAATAGCTAGATACTGTAGATATACAGACAGACAGATAGCAGCCATGTAGATAGCTAGATACTGTAGATAGACAGATAGACCAGTCAGACAGATAGCTGGATATGTAGATAGACAGATAGACAACCAGACAGATAGCTAGATACTGAGATAAACAGATAGACAGACAGGCATATAGCCAGATACTGTAGATAGACAGTAGACAGACAGGAAGATAGCTGATACTGTAGATAGATAGACAGTAAATGATAGATAAAGAACATGTTAGTTCATGGTTTTATGACATAATGAAAGATCCGTTGTTATTCAGAATTTGTGAGAAAATTCTCATTACTGAAACTGCTGTGGGAAAGATTACAGTCACTCTAATAAACTCAGAACATCCAATAGATTTTTCTTGACTCTGCAGTTTAATCTTTTGTATTTGCCAGAGACCGTTATTACTGATGGCACCTTGTTATGAGATTGTGTCTGACAAAGGGTAGATGAGTTTGTTATTTATTAGAATTGGTTTGGGGCTAATGAAGATTCAAGATTTATCAAGAACTCTCAGTGAAACACCTTGGTAGCCGAGGGGAGCTTTCTTTACAAATTATTATAAGATAAGATAATGTAGGATATTTTAAGATGGCAGCTACTTCCACGAAACAAAAACCCTAAACTCCTGATACATTGCATACCAAATAAAAATAAAATAAATAAATGTGAAACATTTGAAAACATGATAGTTATTTTTTTAGTTTTTGGTTCTTCAACTAAAAAGGTCAAATACATAATATAAATAAATTAAAGAATAACTAGTTTCTCGCCATAATTAAAAAAAATTGGGCCCTGATCATCTGGTATCCGAAACAACATCATGTACATAAATAAATGGTTCAAAGTACGACTTCCTGTCTGCAGGACCAAATAATGTCTGCTGTGGTCTTGCCCCTTACTCACCCCCAGGGTGATTCGGTTGCTCAGTAGAGACCTGGGCATGTCTGACCCATCTAACAGCCCAATCAGTAGAAATCACTGTTAGGAACCTTACAAGGAAGTGGGTGTATATGTGTAGAAGAAGTATTGATACAGAGTGTTGTCTTCCTTTCTATTTGTATATATAAGGAGGAGGAGGCTACCGCACACACACAACCAGCAGAAGGAGAAAGGTACAAAACCCATGTGTTATGAACTCTCCCGGGTGACACTTTCTGATTCCCCAGTATGCGTTATGGGGAAGGGATTGGGCTACTGTTTATTTAATGGACTTGACCAATTACAATTGGACATGACCATTATGCCCTATTAGACTGAAAGTACACCATACCTTGAAATATGATGTGATTGCACATAGTTCAGACCCCGAGTGTCGCATACTAGGACTTGGACTGTTCCAAAAAAAGCTCCTTTTTACACCCCCCCCCCCACTACATACCCCTTAGTGGAAGCCTTTATTAATAAAGTTAGCATAAAATAAATTGTGATGTGATTAGGCTGGGTGAGGGTGTAAGGGATAGTAATCTAACGTCCTCTAAATGTCAGGGTACTTGGGGAGTTGAAGTCCATGTATCTCAATCATCCGAAAGGGTGGAGCAGTTGTGGTTCTGGACACGGACTATTATCTCAAGGAAATATATGGAAACTCTTGAGGTAGATTTGTATAAGAATGTTAGCTTTGACACTACTAGTAATATTAACAGGAATGCTCAGCCAGGGCATATTGAATCAGGTATATATCTTGAAACTAAAAATATTGTTGAACATTCGATTATACCTATGTTGTATGCTCTGCAAAGGTTCACATGAACCCTGTCCAACCTCCTGGATGTCCTATAGTGGAGGGATTGGTTCCTTTTTTAACCCTATGGCCATCCTGTTGGACAGGGTTATTGCACCTCTGATAGAGGGCATACAATCTTACATTAAAAGCCCTTTGTCCATTCTGGGCAAGCTCAGATCATTGTTATATAGAGAGGTGGGAAACATTTATTAGTGACCCTTGACGTGACAAGCCTATACATGTCGATCCAACACGTTGATGTGGGTGACGGCCTGTAAGAGGCTTTTGTCATGGAGTGGTTTGTATATCAGTATCCAAATGGAATTCTTTACGATCTTTTATAGTTTATATTGAATAACAGTTATTTTATGTTTAATGGGGGATGGCCATGGGTCAATTGTGGCCCCCTCGTACGCCAATTCCTTTATGGAGTGGCAGGAGGAGGAATTCCTCTATGAACACCCACTGTTTACTGGGCAATTTTAACTGGTGGAGGTTCATAGATGATGTCTTCCTCCTGTGGAAGGGTGACAAGTGATCCGGATTTGTTCCATCAAGAGCTGAATAATTTACACGCGAATATTAAACACTTAATATAGTTAATATTTTACACACAGTTACCACCCTGGGCACTTGAGATAGTCAGTCAATTTAAAAGGGTGGAAAGTTTAAAAAAACCATACCCTTTAGGAGGGATGAGCAGGTGGGGAATATGTACTCTAAATTCCTGGTGAGAAACTACTCCAGAGATGTCTTGGACACTGCCCTTGTGAAATGCAAACAGGAAGGAGGGAACAGAAGGAGGAATTGGAGGGAGGTTGTATGCTGTTTGTCATGCAATATGCCCTTGGCATTGATAAAGTGACAAACATAATAGAAGGAAACACTGGGGGTGCTAAAGATGGCCTATCCTGATATCAGACAGTTTGAGAATATGCCACTAGTGTCCTATAAGAGGGGTAAATCTACTGTATATGAAGCCTTTTTAGATCTAAGAATCTTCAAAAGTGGTGATAATCTGGGCACCACCTATTTGAAAGTCCACTGATCGCAATACCATCATACATGCTGAGAGGTTATCAACCGCCTGCACTCTTGAAAGCCATTCCATATACTCAGTATTTGAGGGTGATACGTAAACTCGGACCCAGGAATGGCCGAACATCAGCTCAAGGACATGACTGACAGATTTTTGCAAAGGGGATATACACCTAAGTGCCTTAAAGATCAACTGGTGAAAGCACTCATGGGACCAACTGCTCAGAGCTCGATTGCTAGAAAAGATGATTGGCTAGTGTTTCCTATGGATCATTCTTCATTTAATTATGAGATAAAGCAGGTGATACAGAAACACTGGGAACTTGTAAAGAGGGATGCCACCTTGCCCTTGAGAATAGTACGGTCAGATTGGCCATAGAAAAGGACGTAACCTAAGGAATTTGCTTGTTATGAATGACTGGCATGCCCAAGTTAGATTGCTATCGTTGCCCGAATCGCACAACTTGTGGGTACATGATATCAGGGAAGGATTTCCCACATCCTCATATGGGGCAACGTATTCCTATTTGTGTATAGGCTATATTGTGTACTAGTTCTTTGTGATATATTTCTTAACATGCCCTGCGGGCTGTATTACATAGGAAAGATACTTACCTTGTTCCGTAAACGTATGGCTAATTACAGAAGTTCTATTCATAGTGCTCTTGCTGGTGGGTAAACCTGAAAAAGGTACAAGTAAGTTTGGTGATCTGGCAGTAGCGAGGGTGTTGGGCATAATCTCTCAGCATTGAAATGTATGGTGTTTGATCACAATTCTGGACAATATGCACAGGCAGGAAAGTGAAAAGAGGCTGCTTAAGTTAGAATCACGGTGGATATTTAAACTCCATACCTTGGCACCAAGAGGGTTAAATGAGATGATCACGATGAACTGTTCTTTATGATTTGACATATTTGATATATGCTACTCTAAAGTTTGGTATTTTGTTTCATAAGCTTATTGTATCCTTGCTAGGAATTTGTAATATTGCTTAGGTACTATGTTCTTTATCCTATTGATACTTGTTTTTATGTGATACTTGCACCCCTTTGGTTGAGCTGGCCAGATATATTATAGCTGGTGCTATCGTTCTGCTGACTGACAGATGATGATACAGTGATCATGTTGGCCCACACATGACATGTGAGCTTGGACTGTAGCTGCAAAGTGGGGCTTATTGATACGCTGACACGCCACTTCACGCTAAGTCCCAGTGTCAGTCCTAACCTAGTGAAAAAAATATATGTTCCCTGGGGCTACCAGGCCATACCTGCTTCTCTCTTTGTGTATCATGACCTTTTCCAAGAACTCAAATGAGCTTACAGAGGTTCTATACCTTTTTAACCTTCTTTCTGGACTGCCTTAAAGGGGCGGAGAATACATTTACACAGGGAGCAAAGCATATAATAGGGCTTGGCCGCACTGCCCTTATTAAAATACAAATCCAAGGATATGCAGCTCAAAACTTAATTCATTTGAGCCCCTGGAAAAGGTTATGCTAGACAAAGAGAGAAGCAGGTATGGCCTGGTAGCCCCAGGGAACATATATTTTTTTCACTAGGACTGACACTGGGATACTGCTGAAGTGGGCGTGTCGGCTAAGCATGTTTGTACAAAAATTGTAACTAAAGTATCCATTTGAACTTTAGTGCAGGTGATTACCCTTCATTGGTTCCATACATGTCTAACTTTTACCCTATTCATTTAGAATTGTATGTGCAGTTGAGTGCTGGAGACTTTGTGTAATGTAAAAAATTGCCGTTCCTCCGTTGCACCACACCAAAAAAGTGTTTTTGAATTAAGGGGTTGAGCTGCATATCCTTGGATTTGTGTATATATATATATATTATATATATATATATATATAAATCCTACCTTCTACCAGACTCCCATGCACTCCACTATCCTCATCGCCCCAGCCAAACCGGAACAAACACATACAACAACAGAACCCAGGGCACTCACGAGACTTGTATTAAATGCTGTATTAAATTCTGTGTCAGCATTTTATACAAGTACTGTGAGTGCCCTGGGTTCTGTTGTTATAAATACTGTATATATAAATACCTATACTCAAGGTAGATGCGCTCCGTGGAACATTTGTAATCACCTTATTCACAGGTATAACATCAAATCTACACATTTCAGCCTTCAGGAGGCCATCATCATGTTTCTGATCCCCTGAATTCACTGGAGTGCATCTACCTTGGGTTTTAGGTATTTTTCTGTATTTATTTACATTCATTCATGTGTATGTGATAAGAGGGCTTGCACAAACGATAACTAGAAGATTCAAGGGCCCCAGTGCTTCTGAAACATGTTTAAGCACGTATCCAGTAGGACAGAGCCCTTGTGGGATTTGTTACAAACTTGTTTAGCCAAAACGCGTAGATGACGAAATAAAGAACTTTGTTATAGTTTGTAACAAGTCCAACAAGACTAGATAGACTACCTCTCAATTATAACTTTTTTTAAAGAAAAATCAGTTAATGGTTTTCGTTGTTTTAAAAATATTTAAATATTTTTTTTTTAAATTAAGATAATTGTAATATCCAGTTGGAAAAATGAAACGTCATATAAAAAACACGAAAATATCAGTTATATTGCAGTATGTAGGAGAAAAAATCCAGGCTCTTAGCAAATACAATAAACAAAACAGTAAAATATATGAGTAGAATAATTTTTCTTTCCAAAAACTAATTTTCAAAAAACGACACACTAGCAATTATATATATATTATATCCTATCTATCAGTGCCTCAGGTAACAATATAAAGTGCAATAAAATTCAAGAATTCACAAGGTACTAGAAATCGTGTAAATGTCATTTAATAAATCTGTGATATTTATGAACAAATATTCTCCACGTGTTGTTTAATTCAAGTTCTTTTGCCTAACAAAATAAATAAATCTTTTTTATGCCAAAAAAAATGCACATATATATAAATACTATATTTAACTAAAAGATCAGGACTATAGGGGAAAAAAGTTGCCCTTCTTGTTTATTGCATACAAATGAGTATGTTTTTTATTTGTTTGGAACAGATTACAAGTTTTCCACTGCGCGGCATAAATTAGACTTTAGCTAACAATATGTTATGAACTCGGATAAATTCAGAATGGCTGTCACATTGTTCTATTTTAATCATAAAAATATTTTTATGTGGCAAATCTTTGTTAAACGGGACCATTATTCTTTAGAAATAATAACACATTGCTCATTTATTTAGAGGCCAGTTAATTGCACCAGCTGTTGTATGGCGTGTTGTTGGGTTTAAATATGTAGTTTACATGCAGAGCCTTTCTGCCAAGGTTGATGATAACAATAATGTATCACTAGCCTTGCGTGGTTTCATGATTTATTCTTGACACTAGGATTACCCCCAATCGGTTTGTTCCATGATATGTTTAACTAATTTATCAGGAATGGATGTAAGCATGACACAGGATCTTTTGATATGTAAAATATGTGTAGAATATGCTGGTGAGGCCATTAGACATTCTAAGAATGTGAAACCTTTTACAATTAGAATGAGAAGCAGAATGAGATATTTTTGGAAATGTAATTGATTGGTATGGATATAGATAAGAGATAACTTTAGCTATTTAGACACATAGAAAGATAGATATTTAGAGCTGTATTAAGTAAAAAAAAAAAAAAAAAACATTGTTAGATAGAGGCAGAGAGACTTTCCCCCACTTTTTTCATGTAATGTTGCAACCATAGCCTGTTTGAATTAAGAGCACCCCTTAAAAGTCCAAAGAGTGATTATTATTAAAGTAGGAGTGATACAATTAAGATATCAGGAAGACTGGAAATAGATTATTCATAGAATAATATGGCTTTGTTCACACTAGGGAGCTTTACAATGTGATTTTGTGCAGAAAAACTGCACCAAAATGCATTGATTGTAGGAACACGAGTGTTCACAATTGTGTTTTGATGTAGTGTGTTGAAAACAATGCAATACATGCAGCAGTTTTATGCGGTAATGCATAGTATTACCAAAGCATGAAACGGAAACGCCACATACAATGCAGGGAAAATGAAACTACATTGCAAGTGGGATGTTTCCCTGGGTTGTTCATCCCTAGTGCTTGGGCAGTCTGAATTTATTGACAGTAGACAATGGAAAATTATATCCATTTTTTGTTAGTTCTTTTTTGTATTCTCATCAGAATCATAACTGCATAGTATTATTACTCACTTTTCGGAGGAGTTCTTAGGATTAAAACTTAAAAGGTATATACTGTATGCTGAAAAAATGCCTCATCTTAATCTTGTGATATGTATGTTGTGCATGCCTTCAATCCAGTACCAATTTTGCTCAGACTCTGTATCATCTATCCATCTCTAACCAAATTCTTCTTTCCTCTGACCTGACTTATTTTATACTGAGCATGCTCAATAATCGCTATTATCCAGCACTGAGAGAGGGAATTTCCACAATGCATTTTACACATGCCGTCTGTCACCCTTCAGGACCAATTCCACCTTCAGTTCCACCTTTCTTGTATTTTGTTGTGGGCTGCTGTGTTCTTAGATCTTTTTGAAACAAATTTAGTTGACCCAAAAAAACACCATGATACCAAAATGTATATTTAGATGACAAAATTCAAATTTTGGAGGATGAAAAAACATGAAAAAAGAAAAAAAAAATGTTTAGGCTACAAAATAAAATTTTTTATCTATCAAAAAAAAAGAAACTTTGTATACAAAAAGTATGATGTTTGTTCCTTGGTGAATTTTTTGTACAAAAAACAAACCCTTTGTAGACCAAATGCATTTTGTTGATGATTCCTTTGTCTACAGCATTGCATTTAATTAGCTTCAGAGTATATGTTCAGATTTGAAGGGAAGAGGTAGCAACCTCAAAATTTATCATCAAGCTCCCCTGCAGTATATTTCCGCTGATCTCCACACTGCATCTTGCATAGATCTTAAGTTGCAACTAGAGTTGGCCAAACTTCCTAAAGTTAAGGATCACCTACAAACATTCAGAACTTGAAATAAAGTTACTTCCTTCATACTTGCGCTGCTTTCCAGCTTCCACATTCGTCATTCGAAAGTCAAGAATTTAAATTTTTTTGAAAATTTTTATATCTAGAATCTGTCTCTAAATCTCTAAAACGAGGTGTTCATTATATGCAAGAGGAATCATGCCAGCATGAAGTGACAAAGTTTCCTGTTGCATTTCCCCAAAAAAGGTTTTAGAAAAATAAATTTGCCCTTAAAGAGAAAGTTCAGTGGAAAATATATATTTTTTAAATTCTTAGTTTATAATATACCTATTATTCTACATCTTATATCCCATTTGAAAAATCAGTTGAATTTATACCCCTTGCTATTCCCTGCTGTTGACATTAGTGAGCTCACAATCAGGTTCTATAACTGTCCTTTCCCAGAATGCACTCTACCTTGGAATGTTCTAACAGTAATTTTTTATGATTGGCTGTTGGATGGGTGAAACATGCTCAGATCTCTACTGACCAACTTAACAAAACACAGCCGCTGGGTCAAGGGCAAGGCCATAACGGTCTCTATTAGGGGTCCTGCAAACAGGAAGTCAGTTTTTCAGAAGCATTTATTTATGCATAGGCAAAATGCTGACTAGGCAGGTTAAGATCATTAGGATGGAAAAATCCTTTAAAAAAAAAAAAAAAAAAAAATATATATATAATATATATATATATATAGTCTGCCGTGGGTCCCGCACTCAAGTTTCAACTTTCTTAGCCCCGGTGCATCTATAAAAACATATACTACCTCCAAAGAATAGAGCACTCGTGGGTCTTGACGCATAAAACTTTTATTTGTACATCGACGCGTTTCAGCTGTCTCAAGCAGCCGTCCTCAGGATGTTGCACATCCTGAGGACGGCTGCTTGAGACAGCTTGAAACGCGTCGATGTACAAATAAAAGTTTTATGCGTCAAGACCCACGAGTGCTCTATTTTTGGAGGTAGTATATATATATATATATATATACAAATACAAGAATATGCAGCTCAAACCTTTATTTTAAATTACTTTCAGATGCGGTGGCAAAGGAGTACCGGCAATTAATACATTACACAGAAGTCTCCAGCACTCAACTATACATATAAGCATAAATTAATTAGATATCACAACAAGTTGCAAGCAACGAAGGGTGATTACCTGCACTAAAGTTAAAATGGATACGTTTAGTTACATAGTTTGTACAAACTTGCGTCAGCTGATGCACCACTTCAAGGCAGTATCCCAGCATCAGTCCTAACCTAATGAGTAAAGTTCAATCCCTGGGGAACAAGAAATACCTGCTTCTCTCTTATTTAGTATGACCTATACCAAAGGAATCATGGGAGCTTACAGAGCTTCTAAACCTTCTTTTTATCTGGACTGCCTTAATGCTTATATGTATAGTTGAGTGCTGGAGACTTCTGTGTAATGTATTAATTGCCGGTACTCCTTTGCACCGCATCTGAAAGTAATTTAAAATAAAGGTTTGAGCTGCATATTCTTGTATTTGTAGATAAAGAGCAATACGGCTAAGCTCGATTTTATATGCTTTGCTCCCTGGGTAAATTTATTCCCCCGCCCCTTTAAGGCAGTCCAGATAAAAAAGAAGTTTAGAAGCTCTGTAAGCTCCCATGATCCTTGGTATAGGTCATACTAAATAAAGAGAGAAGCAGGTATGGTCTTGTTCCCCGGGATTGAACTTTACTCATTAGGTTAGGACTGATGCTGGGATACTGCCTTGAAGTGGCGCATCAGCTGACGCAAGTTTGTACAAACTATGTAACTAAACGTATCCATTTTAACTTTAGTGCAGGTAATCACCCTTCGTTGCTGCATACTTGTTCGTGATATCTAATTAATTTATGCTTATATGTATAGTTGAGTGCTGGAGACTTCTGTGTTATATATATAAATATATTATATATTATATATATATATATATATATATATAATATATGTGTGTATTTGCACCTTTAATCTTTATTTTTGTCTTTTGCATTATATTTGCCTCATATAGGGAAAAGAGAGCAAAGGCTAATGCTTCCCAGCAGCAGAATCATTGCGTGTAGAGTAGGTCACTGCAGTTTGCTACCATTGTTGAGGAGCCAAGCAAGCATGGCCCTCTGGACCTACACTAACAAACATTTACTTTCCTTCAGAGTATGCATTTGCAAGTGGGCGGAAGGGTAAAACATCACAATCACAAGACGCCTGTCAAGCTGTTTTTATACCCAGGGGTTGGCATTGCGAAAAATAGCTGTTATTGGTGAATTGGGACACGTGGGATGTATCTTCCCCCAAATTCTATAAATTTCAAAATTTAGAAAATTCAAAATCTCTAAGTTCCAAAAGTTCGGGAAATTTGAAATGTTCGGGTTAGTTCAAACTATTAAAGTTCGATTCAAACTTGGGTTTGAGTTCTAGTCTATATCTGTTGCCCTCTCTTCCTTTATTTAACTCACCACGCTAATTACTAGTTCATTGAATGCAATGCTGTATGACAACACAAAAAAACTATGCAGTCCACATATGATTCAAAAGTAATATGACCAGCTCTTCGACAGAGTTCAGTTTGTAAGGGAAAGGTTGTGTCAATATTAGTTTAAACATATTATAGATGCGTGTATATGTTTATTTATAAAGCGCCACTTGGGGACACAGCACGTACATTATAACAATACAGATTATACAGTGTGTGTATATGTTTATTATATAGCGCCACTTGGGGACACAGCGCTGTTATAATAACAATACAGATTATACAGTATGTATGTATATGTTTATTTATATAGCGCCACTTGGGGACACAGCGCTGTACATTATAAAATACAGATTACAGTATGTATGTATATGTTATTTATATAGGGCCACTTGGGTACACAACGCTGTACATTATAACAATACAGATTATACAGTATGTATGTATATGTTATTTATATAGCGCCACTTGGGTACACAGCGTGTACATTATACAAATACAGATTATACAGTATGTATGTATATGTTTATTTATATAGCGCCACTTGGGTACACAGCGCTGTACATTATAACAATACAGATTATACAGTATGTATGTATATGTTTATTTATATAGCGCCACTTGGGTACACAGCGTACATTATAACAATACAGATTATACAGTATGTATGTATATGTTTATTTATATAGCGCACTTGGGGACACAGCGCTGTACATTTAAACAATACAGATTATACAGTATGTATGTATATGTTTATTTATATAGCGCCCTTGGGTACACACGCTGTACATATAACAATACAGTATACAGTATGTATGTATATGTTTATTTATATAGCACCACTTGGGTCACAGCGCTGTACATTATAACAATACAGATATACAGTATGTATGTTATGTTTATTATATAGCGCCACTTGGGTACACAGCGCTGTACATTATAACAATACAGATTATACAGTATGTATGTATATGTTTATTTATATAGCGCCACTTGGGTAAACAGCGCTGTACATTATAACAATACAGATTATACAGTATGTATGTATATGTTTATTTATATAGCCCACTTGGGTACACAGCGCTGTACATTATAACATACAGATTATACAGTATGTATGTATTGTTTATTTACATAGCGCCACTTGGGGACACAGGACTGTACATAACAATACAGATTATACAGTTGTATGTATATGTTATTTTACATAGCGCCACTGGGTACGCAGAGGCTGTACATTATAACAATACAGATTATACAGTATGTATGTATATGTTTATTTATATAGCGCCACTTGGGGACATAGCGCTGTACATTATAACAATACGATTATACAGTTGTATGTATATGTTTATTATATAGCGCCACTTGGGTACACAGCGCGTAAATTATAACAATACAGATTATACAGTATGTATGTATAATTTATTTATAAAGTGCCACCTGGGTACACAGCGCTGTACATTATAACAATACAGATTATACAGTATGTATTTATATGTTTATTATATAGCGCCACTTGGGTACACAGCGCTGTACATTATAACAATACAGATTATACAGTATGTATGTATATGTTTATTTATATAGCGCCACTGGGTACACAGCGCTGTACATTATAACTATACAGATTATACAGTATGTATGTATATGTTTATTTATAGCGCCACTTAGGTACACAGCACTGTAAATTATAACAATACAGATTATACAGTATGTATGTATATGTTTATTTATATAGCCCCACTTGGGTACACAGCGCTGTACATTAACAATACAGAGTATACAGTATGTATGTATATGGTTATTTATATAGCCCCACTTGGGTACACAGCGGTACAATTTAACAATACAGAGTATACAGTATGTATGTATATGTTTATTTATATAGCGCCACTTGGGTAACAGCGCTGTACATTATAACAATACAGATTATACAGTATGTATGTATATGTTTATTTATGTAGGCCACTGGGTACACAGCGCTGTACATTATAACAATACGAGTATACAGTATGATGTATATGTTTATTTAATAACGCCACTTGGGGACACAGCGCTGTACATTATAACAATACAGATATACAGTATGTGTATATGTTTATTTATATCGCCACTGGGGACACAGCGCTGTACATTATAACAATACAGATTATACAGTATGTATGTATATGTTTATTTAATAGCGCCACTTGGGACACAGCGCTGTACATTATAACAATACAGATTATACAGTAGTATGTATATGTTTATTTATATAGCGCCACTTGGGGACACAGCGCTGTACATTATAACAAAACAGATATACAGTATGTATGTATATGTTTATTTATATAGCGCCATTGGGGACACAGCGCTGTACATTTAAACAATACAGATTAACAGTATGTATGTATTGTTTATTATATAGCGCCACTTGGGACGCAGCGCTGTACTTATAACAATACAGATTATACAGTATGTATGTATATGTTTATTTATATAGCGCCACTTGGGGACGCAGCGCTGTACATTATAACAATACAGATTTTACAGTATGTATGTATATGTTTATTATATAGCGCCACTTGAGCACAGCGCTGTACATTATAACAATACAGATTATACAGTATGTATGTATATGTTTATTATATAGCGCCACTTGGGGACACAGCGCTGTACATTATAACAATACAGATTATACAGTATGTATGTATAGTTTATTTATATAGCGCCACTTGGGGACACAGCGCTGTACATTATAACAATACAGATTATACAGTATGTATGTATATGTTTATTTATATAGCGCCACTTGGGTATGCAGCGCTGTACATTATAACAATACAGATTATACAGTATGTATGTATATGTTTATTTATATAGCGCCATGGGTACATAGCGCTGTACATATAAACAATACAGAGTATACAGTATGTATGTATTATTTATTTATATAGCGCCACTTGGGTACACAGCGCTGTAAATTATAACAATAAAGATTATACAGTATGTATGTATATGTTTATTTATATAGGGCCACTTGGGTACGCAGCGTGTACATAAACAATACAGATTATACAGTATGTATGTATATGTTTATTATATAGTGCCACTTGGGGACGCAGCGCCGTACATTATAACAATACAGATTATACAGTATGTATAGTATATGTTTATTTATATAGCGCCACTTGGGGACGCAGCGCTGTACATTATAATAATACAGATTATACAGTATGTATGTGTGTTATTTATATAGCGCCACTTGGGTACGCAGGCTGTACATATAAACATACAGATTATACAGTATGTATGTAAATGTTTATTTATATAGCGCCACTTGGGTACGCAGCGCTGTACATTATAAACAAAGATTATACAGTATGTATGTATTGTTTATTTATTATGCGCCACTTGGGTACGCAGCGCTGTACATTATAACAATACAGATTATACAGTATGTAGTATATGTTTATTATATAGCGCCACTTGGGTACGCAGGTGTACATTAAACAATACAGATTATACAGTATGTATATGTTTATTTATATAGCGCCACTTGGGGACACAGCGCTGTACATTATAACAATACAGATTATACAGTATTGTATGTATGTTATTTATATAGCGCCACTTGGGGACACAGCGCTGTACATTATAACAATACAGATTATACAGTATGTATGTATATGTTTATTTATATAGCGCACTTGGGGACACAGCGCTGTACATTATAACAATATAGATTATACAGTATGTATGTATATGTTTATTTATATAGCGCCACTTGGGTACACAGCGCTGTACATTATAACAATACAGATTATACAGTATGTATGTATATGTTTATTTATATAGCGCCACTTGGGTACACAGCGCTGTACATTATAAAAATACAGATTATACAGTATGTATGTATATGTTTATTTATAAAGCGCCACTTGGGGACACAGCGCTGTACATTATAACAATACAGATTATACAGAATGTATGTATATGTTTATTTATATAGGCCCACTGGGGACACAGCGCTGTACATTATAACAATACGATATACAGTATGTATGTTATGTTTATTTATAAAGCGCCACTTGGGGACACAGCGCTGTACATTATAACAAACAGATTATACAGAGTATGGTATATGTTTATTTATATAGCGCCACTTGGGTACACAGCGCTGTACATTATAACAATACAGATTATACAGTATGTATGTATATGTTTATTTATATAGCGCCACTGGGTACACAGCGCTGTACATTATACAATACAGATTATACAGTATGTATGTATATGTTTATTTATATAGTGCCACTTGGGTACACAGCGCTGTACATTATAACAATACAGATTATACAGTATGTATGATATGTTTATTTATATAGTGCACTTGGGGACACAGCGCTGTACATTATAACAATACAGATTATACAGTATGTATGTATATGTTTATTTATATAGCACCACTTGGGGACACAGGCTGTACATTATAACAATACAGATAACAGTATGATGTATATGTTTTATTTATATGCGCCACTTGGGGACACAGCGCTGTACATTATAACAATAAGATTATACAGTATGTAGTATATGTTTATTTATATAGCGCCACTTGGGTACACAGCGCTGTACATTATAACAATACAGATATACAGTATGTATGTATATGTTTATTATGTAGCGCCACTTGGGTACACAGCGCTACATTATAACAATACAGAGTATACGTATGTATGTATATGTTTATTATATAACGCCACTTGGGGACACAGCTGTACATATAAACAATACAGATATACAGTATGTATGTATATGTTATTTATATAGCGCCACTTGGGGACACAGCGCTGTACATTATAACAATACAGATTATACAGGATGTATGTATATGTTTATTTATATAGCGCCACTTGGGGACACAGCGCTGTACATTATAACAATACAGATTATACAGTATGTATGTATATGTTTATTTATATAGCGCCACTTGGGGACACAGCGCTGTACATTATAACAAAACAGATATACAGTATGTATGTATATGTTTATTTATATAGCGCCACTTGGGGACACAGCGCTGTACATTATAACAATACACATTATACAGTATGTATGTATAGTTTATTTATATAGCGCCACTTGGGGACGCAGCGCTTGTACATTATAACAATACAGATTAACAGTATGTATGTATATGTTTATTTATATAGCGCCACTTGGGGACGCAGCGCTGTAAATTATAACAATACAGATTATACAGTATGTATGTATATGTTATTTATATAGCGCCACTTGGAGACACAGCGCTGTACATTATAACAATACAGATTATACAGTATGTATATGTTTATTTATATAGCGCCACTTGGGGACACAGCGCTGTACATTATAACAATACAGATTATACAGTAGTATGTATATGTTTTTATATAGCGCCACTTGGGGACACAGCGCTGTACATTATAACAATACAGATTATACAGTAAGTATGTATATGTTTATTTATATAGCGCCACTTGGGTACGCAGCGCTGTACATTATAACAATACAGATTATACAGTATGTATGTATATGTTTATTTATATAGCGCCACTTGGGTACATAGCGCTGTACATTATAACAATACAGAGTATACAGTATGTATGTATATGTTTATTATATAGCGCCACTTGGGTACACAACGCTGTAATTATAACAATACAGATTATACAGTATGTATGTATATGTTATTTATATAGGGCCAATTGGGTACGCAGCGCTGTACATTATAACAATACAGATTAACAGTATGTATGTATATGTTTATTATATAGTGCCCATGGGTACGCAGCGCTTACATTATAACAATACAGATTATACAGTTGTATGTATATGTTATTTATATAGCGCCACTTGGGGACACAGCGCTGTACATTATAACAATACAGATTATACAGTATGTATGTATATGTTTATTTATATAGCGCCACTTGGGTACGCAGCGCTGTACATTATAACAATACAGATTATACAGTATGTATGTAAATGTTTATTATATAGCGCCACTTGGGTACGCAGGCTGTACATTATAACAATACAGATTATACAGTATGTATGTAAGTTATTTATATAGCGCCACTTGGGTACGCAGCGCTGTACATTATAACAATACAGATTATACAGTATGTATGTATATGTTATTATATAGCGCCACTTGGGTACGCAGCGCTGTACATTATACAATACAACAGATTATACAGTATGTATGTATATGTTTATTATATAGCGCCACTTGGGGACACAGCGCTGTACATTATAACAACAGATTATACAGTATGTATGTATATGTGTTATTTATAGCGCCACTTGGGGACACAGCGCTGTACATTATAACAATACAGATTATACAGTATGTATGGATATGTTTATTTATATAGCGCCCACTTGGGGACACAGCGCTGTACATTATAACAATATAGATTATACAGTATGTATGTATATGTTATTTATATAGCGCCACTTGGGTACACAGCGCTGTACATTATAACAATACAGATTATACAGTATGTATGTATATGTTTATTTATTAGCGCCACTTGGGTACACAGCGCTGTACATTATAACAATACAGAGTATACAGTATGTATGTATATGTTTATTTATATAGCGCCACTTGGGGACACAGGACTGTACAATATTAGAATACAAAAAGCCGTACAATGCTTTTAAAAAAGTAAGTAAATAAAATGTATTTTATTACATTTTGTCAGCTTTAATTTGTTTTGCCAAATAAATAGGTTCACACTTACTTAACTTATTCTGTCATATAAATCACTATATTTAATTACACATAAACACATTGGTTTTGTTTACAAGTTATACTTTGCAAAAAGTACAAAGTGACAAAAATTAGAAAAAACAATACTTAGACAAAACTCTTGTGAACAAAATGTACCTTTGACACAGGGCTGTTCTAGCCATCTTGATGCCTAGCTTGATCAGATCACATTAATATGCTTAAAATAGCAGTAGTGTGGCCTAGCACTCCAAGAGTTTTAGACTCAACACTTTTAGTGCCAGCACTTTCCCAGAGTATTGACATTAACTCTTCAGTGCCAGCAGACTTCCCCAGAATATTGTGATTTGCTAGCAGAGTAGTACCATTCAATCACAGTGCCAGCAGACTTCCCCAGAATATTGTGATTTGCTAGCAGAGTAGTACCATTCAATCACAGTGCCAGCAGACTTCCCCAGAATATTGTGATTTGCTAGCAGAGTAGTACCATTCAATCACAGTGCCAGCAGACTTCCCAGAATATGTGATTTGCTAGCAGAGTAGTACCATTCAATCACAGTGCCAGCAGACTTCCCCAGAATATTGTGATTTGCTAGCAGAGTAGTACCATTAATCACAGTGCCAGCGACTTTCTTACCTATAATTTCAGTGCCAACACTTTCCCAGAGTATTACTATAAACCTTCAGTGCCAGCACTTTCCCAGTGTATTGACATTAACTCTTCAGTGCCAGCAGACTTCCCCAGAATATTGTGATTTGCTAGCAGAGTAGTACCATTCAATCACAGTGCCAGCAGACTTTCTTACTTATAATTTCAGTGCCAGCACTTTCCCAGAGTATTACTATAAACCCATCAGTGCCAGCATTTTCTGCAGAGTATTGGCATTAACACGTTTAGGGCCAGCGGAGTATTACCTTTAACCCTTCCAGCTGCCAGCATTGACATGATATACAGTATGTACCTGCTTTCCATCTCTCCTCCATTGAATTGTTCACTCCTCACCTTCTTCAAGTTCAAATTGGAGAGTTGGATGGAAGGAAGACAGAGGCAGAGATAATGATCTTATAGCTGCTAGTCTTGCCTCCCAACCGTCCCGGATCTTGCGGTATTCTCCCGCAATAGGGTGAGAATCCAGCTGTCCTGTGACACACTGGCAAAATCTCGCCACCGCCCGCCAACCCGATTCCTGGTCGCAGTATAAGCCGATCAGTACTGTTGTCTGATTGCAGTTAAAAGTATTGCAATCCGATTGGCTGCTCGGGGAAAGAAGCAGCCAATCAGGGTCCATGTCAAGGTCTCACTGTGCGGCCACAGCATGGGGCCTGATTGGCTTCTTCTTTCACAGAGCATTGACTCAGCAGCCAATCGGATCATGCCATTTTCTTAGGGGCCGGACTTGCAGCATGAGTATTGCCTGACTGCAAGTGGAAAGGCAGTCAGATCCAGAGCAGTAGCCTCATGTGACTTTGTTAGAGAGAAAACTAAAAAGTTCAGCCAGGAGGTTAGTTACTAGAAATCTCTTGTTTGTTTAACACCAATCTGTGTGGGGGGTTTTTTGCATTTGTCACCAATGAAATTTATGGTGGTTGCAGTGGACACCAATCATTTGAATTAAATGGGTGTTTGCACTGGACACCAATGATTTCGATTGTCTAGGGGGGTTTGCATTGGACATCAATGACAAAAGTGGGTGGGGCCTTAGAAAAGTGGGGATGACCAAAAAAATGTGCACATGCACCACACTTCCCATCACCTGTCCTTCTTTCACACTTTCAAATGTTGGGATGTATGCGCTATTCACAGGGGCCACTGTTATATCAAATGTTGGGATGTATGCACTAGTCACAGGGCCACTGTTATAAAGTCTGCAGCAGCTTTTACTTGCCCTTTTAGAACTGTTCTCCTCAGTACTATTAGCTGAGCTCATCCTCCCCCTCCTTCCTGCTCCTTTAGTTCATTTGTAACATTGTATCCAAGTAGAGGGGAGCTGAGTTCAGGCTCTGTACTAGTTACAATGTTACAAATTACAGCAGCAGGTTCTAACACAGCAAGTAACAGCTGACAGGGAGAACACTGGGTGCCCTGGTTTAACATAGCCGCCCTATTACTTTGCCTAGGTGGCTTATACCTAACAAGGGCCCTATCTGTACACAAAATGTACATGGGGTTTATACAAAAACTTTTTGCAGACAACTAGAGATGTTCAAAACTATTGAGTTTCGTTCTGTTTTCGAATTTTCTAAATTTCGAAAGTTCAAAAATTCGCTTTTCGATTTTTGAAATTCGTCTTAATTTCGATTTTCGGAAATCGATTTTCGATTTTTGAAAATCGACTTTTTCGAAAATTGGCTACTTTTGTTTTTCAAAAATCGTCTACTTTCGATTTTTGAACACCGTCTACTTTCGATTTTCGAAAATCGTCTATTTTCGAAAATCAGATACTTTTGATTTTCGAAAATCGTCTACTTTCAAATTTTAATTTTCCAAATTCGTCTACTTTAGAATTTCGAAATTCGTCTACTTTCGATTTTCGAAGGGTTCCGTGAAATTTGGGAGTTCCGAAAGTTTCGTTGGGACCTCGAAACCCTCAGATTCGATTTGAATCTAGGTACTATTAGAAACCACATTACATCTCTACTGACAACTAACATTTTGTACACCAAATTCATTTTGTAGTCAAAGTATATGTTTTTATTACACAATGGGGGTTATTTAATAAAAGGAGCAAAAATGTGCCCATGTTCTTAATCAGTAGCAAACAATCAGATTTCATCAGATGTTTTTAAGCTGTGGTAGTTAAAATCTAACATCTGATTACCGCAGTTGCTGCAAATTAAAGCCTTAAGAGACCGCACGATCGGCTGTGATTTTCCAGGATGTCTATAAAAGGTGATATCTGATTGGTTGCTGCAGATAAAGGCTGGATTTTTCATCCCAACTGACCATTCGCCACTAGTGAGTGGTCGGCCAGGACGAATCACTGTCGGTCACAGCAAATAGGTCACAGTATAGGAGACCCCACGATTGGCGGTTATTTTATAAATCTATATATTTATATGTGCTGCGACATAGGGGACATAGGGGGTTAGAGTCCTGCTTATTTTTATGTGTTTTAAAAAAGATATAGTACAGTTTAGAAAAGGTTTCTCTGCACTCTGATAAGAAGGTTCTTATCATAAGAACCTGATCTGGTGCAATTTTAAAGTAAAGATACGCAAGTTTCATTTACATTTATTCAAACTGAACAATGCACTATAAATATATAGGCCTTATTTAATAAGAGGCGAACATTTTTGCCCATGTCCTTAATCTGTAGAAACCAACCAGATATATCTGTAGTAGACCAGTAAAAGGTTACACCTGGGTGGTTCTTGCAAATTAGCAGCACAAGCAAATTGTTGCAACTCTTATTAAATAAGTCCGATATTGTGTGTATATTCTCATTAATTACCTCTATCAGCATTGTTAAAGGGCATGTTCACCCTTAAAACAAAAAACTGGTGACTTGTCAGTTATCTGTCTGTAACCCCAACTGCTATTTTCCCAGTTTATTACATGTATGTGTAACCAGATATTTAATGATAAGTTCTGTATCTTTCTGGCAAAGGAATCCGCCTCCTCCCTCTGCTCAATGAGCTTTTTATATGCTTGAGCATGTGCAGAGAAGGGCAGCAGGTGAAACAGCAGTCAATCATTGGTTGTGATGTCAGCAGTCACTGCCTTGGAGGGAGGGGTCAGCTTACTCTGCCAGAATGGGGACAATAATTATAATTAAATTTCTGGTTAGTAATGCAGGTAATAATGTGATCAGTTTTTGTTATAAAGGTGGATATTCCCTTTAAAATGAATTATATACTCAGGGTTATTCAATAAAAGTTCTTATCATTTAAAATGGTGCTAATTTTGCCCCAACCAATCAGATGTTAGCTTTCAAATGTTAAATAAGATCTGATTGGTTGGGGCAAAATTAGCACCATTTTAAACGATAAGAACTTTTATTGAATCTCCCTGAGTATCTGTATGTTTAAACTTGAATATAGTAACCTGTATGTTAAGCTGATTGGTGTGTAAATTTGATGGATATAAGTGATTCATGTCTAAGGCGATGAGACTTGACTGGTTGCAATGGAGGAAAACCAGTTACAAACACATTTTTTGTGTCATTTAAAAAGCTGTCCTCTAATAGTGATACAGTATGTCAACTGTAAAAAGTTAAGCCCCAGAGCTTTGCCCTAGAGATGCCATTATTTCACATTCATGTGCAAAATGAATTTGCTAGTCTACTGATCTGTAAGTATTAATCTGATCAAATGGAAAGACAGCAGCTCAAGGTCCAGCTGCTAAAAGTCTATGATTGCTGTTTGCCTGCAGTCAGACCAATGTCTGTCACTAGAGGTGGACACTGACAGACTTATCCTGCTGACAGACTACTAGACTGTATATTCATAAATAGAAACACAATTACCTGCAAGTGAGATGTGGGGATGGACTAGAACTTGGACTCAAACTATTCGATTTCGAACACACTCAGACTTCTTGAACTTTCCCAGACCCGATTTCTCAGAGTTTTAATATTTTCCAGACTTTCGATAATTATCGAATGTTCAAACGTGCGTGAATATGTGGGTAAAATGTCTATTATACCAATACGCGATATCGAATTAACGAATATGTGAGTAAAATGGCTATTATACCAATACGCGAGTAAATATCGAATTATCGAATATGTGAGTAAAACGTCTATTATACCAATACGCGAGTAAATATCGAATTAATGAATATGTGAGTAAAATGTCTATTATACCAATACGCGAGTAAATATCGAATTATCGAATATGTGAGTAACATGTCTATTATACCAATACGCGAGTAAATATCGAATTATCGAATATGTGAGTAAAATGTCTATTATACCAATACGCAAGTAAATATCGAATTAACGAATATGTGAGTAAAATGTCTATTATACCAATACACGAGTAAATATCGAATTATCGAATATGCGAGTAACATGTCTATTATACCAATACGCGAGTAAATATCGAATTAACGAATATGTGAGTAAAATGTCTAATATACCAATACGCGGGTAAATATCGAATTAACGAATATGTGAGTAAAATGTCTATTATACCAATACGCGAGTAAATATCAAATTAACGAATATGTGAGTAAAATGTCTATTATACCAATACGCGAGTAAATATCGAATTAACGAATATGCGAGTAAAATGTCTATTATACCAATACGCAAGTAAATATCGAATATCGAATATGGGAGTAAAATGTCTATTATACCAATACGCGAGTAAATATCAAATTAACGAATATGTGAGTAAAATGTCTAATATACCAATACGCGAGTAAATATCGAATTAACGAATATGTGAGTAAAATGTCTATTATACCAATACGCGAGTAAATATCAAATTAACGAATATGTGAGTAAAATGTCTATTATACCAATACGCGAGTAAATATCGAATTAACGAATATGCGAGTAAAAGGTCTATTATACCAATACGCGAGTAAATATCGAATTAACGAATATGTGAGTAAAATGTCTATTATACCAATACGCGAGTAAATATCCAATTATCGAATATGTGAGTAAAATGTCTATTATACCAATACACGAGTAAATATCGAATTAACGAATATGCGAGTAAAATGTCTATTATACCAATACGCGAGTAAATATCGAATATCGAATATGCGAGTAAAATGTCTATTATACCAATACGTGAGTAAATATCGAATTAACGAATATGTGAGTAAAATGTCTATTATACCAATACGCGAGTAAATATCGAATTAACGAATATGCGAGTAAAATGTCTATTATACTAATACGCCAGTAAATATAGAATTAACGAATCCACGAGTAAAATGTCTATTATACTAATACGCGAGTAAATATCGAATTATCGAATCCGCGAGTAAAATGTCTATTATACTAATACGCGAGTAAATATCGAATTAATGAATCCGCAAGTAAAATGTCTATTATACTAATACGTGAGTAAATATCGAATTAACGAATCCGCGAGTAAAATGTCTATTATACTAATACGCGAGTAAATATCGAATTAACGAATATGCGAGTAAAATGTCTATTATACCAATACGCGAGTAAATATCAAATTAACGATTCTACGAGTTGTTTATGGGATGATTATCAAATGTTCGAACACGAGAGCTCGAAAGTAGTGCGCGTGAGAGAAAACCGATTTTTTTAAAGTCCTGGATATTGGAACATGTTCCCCAGACCATTTCCCATTCCCCACAGCCATTTACATTAAGTTAACATTGATATTTTAATTGTATTTCATTAGAACTTTTCAAACTATTTGACAAACAAGCACAATTAGTTCAACACTGAACACATGTTGGTATAATCAATGAGATACACTGGGGATAATATATAATTATAAAAGAACAAAAGAACCATTTGACTCCCATTGACTTTAATGGGTCCGTTTTCAACTTTTTAACTTTCCATATAGTTTGAAAGTTCAAAAACGGACGAACTGTCGAAAGTTCGGCCATGTCTAGTTAGATGCAACTCCTACGGGACTAGATGCAACTCCTACGGGACAGTACTGAAAAACAGTATATTCCAAGGAAGAATAGTATAACCATCACTGGAACCCATCCCAAACTTTGCAATTCAGTAAAAAATGTCACCCTATGACTGTTAGTCCATTGGTTACAAATAAAATTAAAATAAGAAATGCCAACATGTTGGCTTGGCAATTCTGCATCCTATTGAAGATCACATGATCGCCCATGATTTATTGATCACCCAGAATGAACTTAACTTAAAACCTGTCAAAAATTATTGGTCATGAAGAAAATTGTAGTTTCTATAATCTTCATGATGATTAATGATGTCAAATTAGGTTTTCATGCATGGCTTACTAATTAGAGAAGGAAGTGAATCAGAGTAGAGATCTACTCTACTCATTCTTTTCTCAGATTTTCATAATTTAGAAAACCTTTTGAGGGTTACAGAATATGCGAGACTTGTTTTGAGGATTACAGAGTGTATATTCGTTAACCCTTGAATGTAGCCTTGGTAACCCTTGAAAGTAGCTCTGTATTTTTTAGAAATATGCAGATCTGAAAGTTCAGAATGGTTACGATGGAACTTCGGAACAAGGAGTTCTCAGTCACAACCAGGCCCACTAGTAAGTGCTGTGTGATCTAAGGATTTCTCTAAAAACCTTCATCATTTTTTATTTATATGCATGTATATATATATATATATATATATGCACTTAATGGCTTTGAGCAGTTTGATAATTTATAGTTACATTTGGATTTGCACAGTATGCACTTTATGACTTGATACACTTATGCACTAGGATGTCCTTAATATGTGGGGTAGACATGGGTTAAACTTTTTATGGCACTGGTGGGAGGGGAGAAGGATCGGCGGTTGATCACTGTTTGATGATTTCCGAAGACGGCCCAGCGGGCGAAAACGCATTGAATCCGGGTAAATGTGTGTGTTAAACTAAGTGCTGGACGGAAGTAGCACCGGTGCATCACTGGATGTAAAGAGGAGTGCAGTTACTTTGACACATATATTATATAATAATAATAATATTGATAACGTGAGTGGTCCAGTGTAGCTGCTTACAAAGTAAATTGATTAACCCAATGCTATTTAAGAATTGGCTTCTATGAAAGAAACTTTCATATAAACCTTTTCTGTAGTATATTGGACCCTATCCCACCCCAAACCACCATATTTGTTTACAAAATAAAGAATCAAAAAGGTGCTTTCATATAAACCTTTTCTGTAGTATATTGGACCCTATCCCACCCCCAACCACCATATTTGTTTACAAAATAAAGAATCAAAAAGGTGCTTACAGAGCTTTGTTCCCCCAGCGTTCAGACCCGGCCCTCTACTTGCAGAAAATTGCAAGCAGGGGGGCGGACCGGCAGTGTCTGTGATTGGTTGAGAGGCAGCCAATCACAGACATGGCTGCTGGCAGTGCAGAACGCATGGGTAATGAAGCTCTGTAAGAACATTATTGATTGTGAAGGTTCTCATTCATCCAGGTCATGTTATATCTGTTGTATTCAAGTAGATCAATTGGACTTTTATTTCTCGAAGACGTTTCGCTAGTCATCCGACTGGCTTTCTCAATTCAGAATTGAGTTGAGACTACATCACTGGATGTAAAGAACTGAGAAACTGAGAAAGCCAGTCGGATGACTAACGAAACATCTTCAAGAACTAAACTTCAAGTCCAGTTGATCTAATTGAATACAACAAACATTACTGATTCTTTTTTTTTCAAACAAATATGGCGGTTGGGGTGGGATAGGGTCCACTATACTACAGCAAAAGTATTTAAAACTGGGGCACCAGGCAGCAAACAGGGATCGAGAGGGAGGGAGGGAAAGTGCTCCAGTGGGCAAGCCAAAACTCTCTCAGAGGAAAGGTAAGAGGAAAAAACCTTTTCACTCACAGACAGGCTCCTACTCTTCACTTTCTGTGACTTGGACAGACATTGCAAGAGAACCATTTGGAACAGAGATCTATGGTAAGGATTTTTTAACACTACACACTGGCCAGTAGTGGGGAAAAGTTTTGGGGGTGGACATGCTCTTTAATGTGAAATTAGAGTTGGTTATAGGAATATATTACAGGAATATTTACATTAAAAAAAATCCTTTGATAATTGAGTTTCCTGCTTTTTTTCTTTCTTAAAAAATTAATAATTTTGAGCACAGTTTCCAACAATAGGAATTGGCCATTATAGTTTTCTGTGGTGGAAGTTTAGTGGTATTGATACATAAACTAGAGTTGATCCAGGGAAATTTCCGATTGCCACTTGGGGTCAGGAAGGAATTTTTTCCCCTTCATAAATTTGGTGGGTTTTTTGCCTTCCTCTGGATCAACAGTTAGGCAGGAAATGAGGATATTGCTAGATGGGTTGGACTGGATGGAAGTATGTCTTTATTCAACCTCAAATACTATACTATACTATACTATACTTGTAATCTAGTTGTGATTAAAGGGTATGTCCACCCTAAAATGTATTTTTTAATATAAGATTCCCCCTGGCCCCCCAGCCCCAACCGCTATATTTATATGTTTAGAAAGCTCCCCAAACTCTACTTACCTCCCCTCTTTCCTCCACGCTCCCGGCCCTCTGCTTGCAGGGCGGGACCGGCAGCCGCGCCTGTGATTGGCTGAGCGGCAGCCAATCACGGACGCGGCTGCTGGGAGCTCACTTCGGCGGAGGAAAGAGGAGAGGTAATTAAAGTTTGGGGAGCTTTCTTAACATATAAATATAGCGGTTGGGGCTGGGGGGCCAGGGGCAATCTTATAACTAAAAGCTAGGGGAGGGAATCCGAGAGAGGAGGGAGAGGAGGGGAGGGAGGGGGAGGGAAAGGGCTGCAGTACGCATGCCAAACTTCTCCCGAGCCAGTAGGAGGCAGAGTCCTATATGGACTCTGCTATCCTCCTGGTGGGCAGTTTTTGGGAATTTGGGGGGGGACTACAGGAAACCATATGGAGCTGGGATGTGAGGTAATTATACACTACACTACATGATGGGGCCAGTAGTTTGGGGGATATATTTTTGGGGGTGACATTCCCTTAAGTTTTCTTATTATTTTTCCCAAAAAAATAAAAATTTTGTTTTTTGTATATGGGCTATTTTTATCATGTTTTCACTTTCCTTAAACAAAAGAAACATTTATGGTATCAATTATACTTGAGATTCAAGGCCCCCCCATTGTTCAGTTTCACCACACACAATAAAATTAACCTTGCTCATGTGCATTATTAACGCATTTCGCAATAGCCCTCTCTGTTTCGTATTGAGTTTTATTCTTCTTGTTTCTTAATTTATTTCATTTGCATTTCTAAACATCATGAACATTGAGAAGAACGCTAGCAATATTTTAGTCAACATGCAAGTTTCACGTTTTTCAATTAAACCATTTGACTAACCTGATTTCATCTTGATGCATTACCCTCCTAACAATACTGAGATGAATGAAATTGTTGGTAACAATATGGGGAATGTTAAGGGACATGAAAATTAATGTGTTAATTCATTTAAAGTTGTTGCGAATCTCTTGCATGTTTTGGTCACAATTCATTATAAAGTCAGTGGATGCTTCAGGGCTTTTCTTTGATCTTGAGGAATTTAACAAACTAATGTCATGTTTGATGAAACATGTTGACACAAAAGGTTCTAGTACTGTGCTTTTCATGTAAGTGCATCTTTTAAACAAAATAAAAACTACGATCATATCAATGTACCCCTTGTATGAAAGGTTCAAACTGCTGTACTTTCTATTAATCTTTAGGCTTTCTTTATTGCATTTCCTAAGCAGAGATATCCTCATACGATTGATGCTATACAGAAATTACTTACATTTTACATTTTGTACTTTTATCAAGATCAGAGGTTATCTAGGATTAGTGATGTTCAGAGTTTGGTTATGTAACATGCGTTTTTATATTGCCACAATTTGTGTCTATTTATGTTTCTTTATAGATTATCCCTTAAAAAATGTAAATGCTGCTTTTATATTACATGATTTCCAAACATAGATGATGTCGTGAAAGCCAACGGCTATACAGATGTCTGCCTCACCTGAATCTCTACTGGCAACAGCAGACTGTTGGTCTCATCTGCATCTCTACCAGAGACCATCTGCTTTACTAAATAGTTTGTTAAAAATCTTTGGCAACTGATAACCAGACACCAATGTGAACTGCATCTGCTCCTCTGGTGAAAGCGACCCAGATGTTAATCTAAAAATTGGCAAAATCCTAAATTTATAGAATGAGTAGTTTTCATTCTACATGACCTTAGTAAATGTTAACAAGAAAAAACTGTTTCAGACCATAAGCCTGAAGGTTTTTTAAACTTGAGATTAATTTCAGATCAGAAGACTTTTAGACATTTAGATGTAAATACTGTGTTAGGTGATTATTCAGATTTAGTATGGTTAATATTAGTTTAACATGAGAAGCATACAGCTAAGTAGTTTCTGCATGAAACACCATTTTCCCCTACACCACTAAGAATACTATATCTGTTGTATTCAATTAGATCAACTGGACTTGAAGTTTAGTTCTTGAAGACGTTTCGCTAGTCATCCGACTGGCTTTCTCAATTCAGAATGACTTGTACAAGAATCTGTGGCAATTATGTACCCTGGAAAATCCCAATTAGCATATCACAGCCAGGTGTTAAGGGTGTGATAGGATAGTGGCTAAGAGGTGTTATAGGAACGCCCAGAGTAAGGTGTTAAAACAGCATTGTACATGGCAGACAGTTGGTGTCGAACCCCCCCACCTCTATTTATTTTTTCAAGAACTACATTTCAAGTCCAGTTGATCTAATTGAATACAACAGATATACCATGACCTGGATGAATGAGAACCTTCACAAGCACACTAAGAATACTATTATTGACATCTACATTCATTTCATAAACAAAAGGAAAGGTAGACTATTATATTTCTAGATTCTTTTCGATGTTCTGGTTCTTAACACATGGCTGTGAGGTAATGTTGCCAGTGAATGATTGTTTGCAGGTACATTTCCAGTATGTCAAACAACTCCTATCCATCTCACGTTTATAATTGGCTTTCTAATCTCCATATCTGCTTCCCTGTACTGGCAGCAACGCTTGGATTGTGGATTGTGCAAGGATTGTGGCTAAATATTCAAATCAAATTGGCGTCTTTACCATCAACGTTCATATATTTGTGGCTAAAATTTTATGTACTTGGGTTGATCTCTTCACCCAGATTTTTTTTATTGGAGCAAATTAAACAGAATACAGAAAGAGCCAATTTGAGCTACTGGGGACAACTGTGAAATGGTTGCTATGAGAGTCTTTTCTTCCAGAAAATATCTGATAACTGAATTGCAAAGCTAAAGAATTGATTTTTCCTCAGGTTCTCTTGGCATCTACTAGAGAAACTATAAGTAGAAGGAGGGCCTGTTATAAGGATCAAAATATAAAAGAAAAATGTAAGGACATTTCTAAAAAAAAAAAAAACATAGTAAGAAACTATAATTCCAGCTGAGATTGTTTGTGTTGTTTCCAACCCCAACACAAGTCCATGGTTTCTGACATAAAAAACATTATAAGGTTTCTTTCGGACTATTGGTGACCAAAGGAGAGAATGAGGGTTGTGCTCATCAGTTGATTTCTCCTAAATATCCAGATTAAAGTAAGACTAATAAAAATAATTTGATCAAGAATTGGCTCAGCTAGTTCTAGTTCAATAATTGCCCTTTGAATACACTAAGAATTCTTATGATAATGGCCTAATAGTTCTACACCATAGGGTTATGAAATTCTAAGTAGACTTACAATTACAATTAAATCAGAAAGAAGTGCATTGTATATTTTATTTACATTTCCACGCTAGAATATATCAGAATTTCAAAATGTTGCTTTATAGAAGTGGAAGAGAGAAAAAACAACCACCATTTTATGTGGTCTGTACATTATGTCTAATAATAGAAAAGCTCATTTTTTAATATATTTTTTGACACATTTTATTTTAACACTGAAAATACCGATAAAAAATTTACTTTTATAATGTAAATTTTTCAGCATGTGTTCTGAACCTTGAAATTATATTCCATAAATAAATACTAATCAAGGAATTAAATAGGAACTAAGTTGTTTTTCAAAAACTAGTCTTTTCTTGTTTAGTGTAACCTGCTTGGTGCCAATACTTACGAAGTACATGTGATGTGCATGCTGGGGATTTTTAGTTTATATGCCGTGCTTGTGCATTACATGTATTACATATTAGGAACCCTAAAGACATATAAAAGAGAAGATAGCCTTAGTTTACCTTTAGAACACCCGTGGTATTGACCCTTAATTAAAGGCCTAATTTTTATAACATACTGGATTCTTGCGTGCATAGTTTATTAAGATACATCATATGTAATATACTAAGAACATCTCTGTGATCTCCACCCTCTCTAATGTAGAGCTAAAACAGTGAACATAGTAAATATATATATATATATATACAAGTATCAATGGATAAAAGCAATTAAGCAATGGTGGGTATCAATAAATAAGCTTGAAATGCATCAGGGAGTTCTGGAAATGTTAAATTTATTCAAGCTATCACAATTTCAGCCATTCTTTACAAGCCCAAGGTAGCAATGTCATACAGTAAAAGTTCTGTAAAAATGTTTTTTTTCTGCTTTAAAAAATATTTTTACAGTATCTTTACTTAGTTAAATGATGAGATTTTAGACATAAATACGATTTTATTAATAAACTAGGAAAATCTAGAACTCATTTGAGTCAATTTCAAAATCAACTTCTAAAAATAAATGTTCAGGCAAATATATTACGTATCTAGGAATCAAAATCCCAATAGATTTGTCCCAATTACAGTTTATACCTTATAAATAAAGCTTGTAAACTACAAATACAAAAATACATTTTTAAAAATTGCCTATAACTAGATATAAATGAACAATATGTGCCTAGCCACAAAATACATCAAAACTATATTCACATAGGACCCAAAAAGACACAATAAAAACAAAATATTATATAAAATCCATAGATGCAGGTGGCTGTTATGTTAAGATAAACACTCACTTAAATAAGAGCATGGTCTGGGTGCCATGCCCCAGACCCATCTCTATATACGTTTGTCCAATAAAGTTAGGATGGAGTATATGGATATATCAACTCCCATTTGAACAGATACAGGGGAGATCCAATATGGCCCCTTTCCGTCTAAAACCCACATTAACCTGAAAAAATTTCAGGTTAACGTGGGTTTTAGACGGAATTTAGAGCAAAGCGCCATTTCCAAATGTTTTTGGAAAACATTTGGAAAAATACGAGTAATCCTTGGAATTTTGAAAATTTTCGAAAATACGTATTTTCTAAAATGCGAGAAATCCTCGTAATTTCACAAATTTTCGAAAATACGTTTTTTTGAAAATACGAGAAATCTCGAAATTTCGAACATTTTCAAAAATATGAGAAATCCGCGGTTCGGAAGTTCGGAAGGCGGAAAATCAGGAAAATCCAGAAAAATCCGCCGTTTGCGAACGGGATAAATCCGCGGCGGATCCGGGTTCGGATCCGCGAACCAGCCATCCCTACTAGACATAAGATTTTGCTGTTATTTACTATGAGGCTGGGATTACCTTGATAATCGATACGGATTCAACGTTAAGTGTCCATTTATCGACTTTGGCCATCATCTATGCTGGGGAATCAGGAACTGACTGACCGGGGCCCTATGCAGCCTATTCTATAGATACAATAACGATCAGGGACGCCTTATATTTAACTTATGTATTGCTTATTTATTATTGTCATGTTTAAAAGGGTGTATGCACTTTAGTGAGGGTTAATAAACAGACACTTTATGAGACTGGAACCAAGCGACTTTTTTATGGACTTCTCATTGGGTGTTCTTATGTATAAGGGGCCTGTTTCCAACTGATCTTTTTTGGTTCGGCTCTTTTGTGTGTATTATTTGTTTGTCCCTTCTGGCACCGCTGTATTCAGCGTTCCCGGTCCTTTCATAG
Organism: Hymenochirus boettgeri; assembly: GCA_019447015.1. Classification (NCBI taxonomy): domain Eukaryota; kingdom Metazoa; phylum Chordata; class Amphibia; order Anura; family Pipidae; genus Hymenochirus; species Hymenochirus boettgeri. The sequence continues at coordinate 280,892,685 of CM033474.1, forward strand.
TATATGGTCCATGCGCTCTCACCCTGGGATTGAAGTAACACAGACAGTCACATTCAAAAAGCTTTGCGCAGTGTTCCAAACCAAATTAAAAGTTCATACATAAACTTTGCCTAGTTATTTAACAAGATGTTTTCTTTATAATGTCTCCTTTTAAAATTAAGGCTCAGAAAGCTTAAACATTTGGTAATATGCAAACAATGTATAATTTTAGGTTGACCACCATTTTATCCAAATGCAGACATTGTATAATTATTGAGCCATTTATCCTAAAACTATTGAAGGAATATTGAATAAAATAAAAAGTTAGAGGAAAACTTCATTAAGGAAAAGACAAAAAAAAAAAGGTTTCTAGCTGTCGTACAGCCTGTGGGGTTCATTATTTTCTATGTTATTACTAGTGAGATGCATTGGGGTTTTTGTTTTATATATAACTTTAGATCTATAAGTCAATTTACTTTAAAGGAATAGTTCACTGCAATAGTGAGCTATCCCTTTTCTACATTAATTGAAGGAGCTATCCCTTACCTCCTGTTCTTCAATCAATGTTTAGATAGCCAGGAACTTCAGAAGATCTTACCTTTCACACGATCCAGCGGGACTGCTCTGACAGTTCTCGACTGCTTCCTGCTTCTGTTACGCTATAGCGCGCATGCCCGATAATGCGCGTTATAGTGTAACAGAAGCAGGAAGCAGTTGGAAATTATCAGAGAATGAAAAACTGGTTAGAGAGCCAAGATGTTGCTTTATACTAAGATTACCAATGATCAGAGCATATAGACCATTATTGAGACCATTTGTCCATCCTCACCCCTGAATGTTAAAAATTTTTTGTGGAGCTCCTAACAAAAAAACCTTGAAATATAACAATTTCCAATATGAAAATTCATATTATCTGTTAGTCTCTGGGACTGCAATGTAGTGGCCCTGAAATCCCACTCTGCAAATTTATATTTGTATTCATTTATATAGGTATTAAAAGGGTAAATTCATGTACATTGACAACATCTTTTTGATTTGGCAGAAAACAAAAGTACAGTAAGCTTGACTTGTATGGCTAAAACTCTTATCAGTTTGTTTTGTAACAAGAGCTGTATTCATACAAAATTCCTGAACATTATGGTAAGTTTGGCAATACATGGATTGGGATAGATAATTAAGGGAAAATGTTAGGGATACACTCCTTTACTGTTTCCATCCACAACCATTAACATTTTTTTTACTAGTGGCCAAATTTAGCAGGGTGTTCCTAAACCTTTCATCATGCATTATGGAAAACACAGCAGGCAGTAAACACAGTAACATTATCATAACAGGATTAAAGGACATTTATACTCACCTTCCCTCCGCTCCTCTTCTTAGGTTAGTACCTTTTACCTGAACCGCTAGGTCCTCACCCCTGGATTCGCGAAAGTCGCAGAGCGTGCCTTCCTATTGGCCTCGTCGCCAACGAGAGGAGGGGGCGGAGCCTGCCAGAGCAGCGTTTCAGTAACGCTGCGCTTTAACTTTCGTGAACCCAGGGGTGAGGACCTAGTGGTTCAGGTCCTCACCCTGGGTGAAAGGTACTGACCTAAGAAGAGGAGCGGAGGGAAGGTGAGTATAATTGTCCTTTAAGAAAAGATTACTGTATATGTAGCACTAATTGTACATTTTTGGGTGCATGAATACATGGCAAGATCTGAAAGATCTTTTTGTTGGACAAAAAATTAGAAATGATGCTCCCTGGTGAGACCAGTACATCTTTTAAAAGGGCAAAAAAACTGAAAATGTTTCTTAAATCAAATCCTATGAATTCTTATAGGGTGGAAGGTGGGAGTGAGATGGGGTGGGATGTTGGAAAAATAGATTTAATTTTGGGGACCAAAATTTAAGATCACAAGACCACAAAAAAGGGACTAAACCTACATTGGCATGAGGACACGATGTGCCAACTTGAAATGTTTGAATATTAACTCTGTAACTGTACCCAGAAGAAGTTGCAATAATGCTAACAAAACACTAAAGTAAAGGAAGATATTTTGGACTGAATAACAAAATACCCTTCATCTAAACAGGAATTGCTCATTTAGATGTTTCTTAAATGAAAGACAAGTTTTTGGCAAGGTTATATGTGAGCTTCGGTTCTGTAATATAATATTAAATGTTTTGTAAGATGCTGAAAACAAAGAGTAACTAAATATGTTTTCGTACACTACATATTGATTTAGTTAAATTATGTAATATGACAAAGATACTTGATACAGACCTATAGTTATCTTATCTTTGCTTAACCTCCTGTTTTATACAAACAGGGCCATGTACCGAGAGCCGCAATCACTCTCTATTGCCCCCTTTAGGCAATGAAACGAGTTGATTGCATTTTGTGAATGGGGTTTACCCATTACGAATCTTAAATGCCAGCTATCTGCTGGCATAAAAGTTTCCATCTTAAAGAGCCAGTATCTGCTTGGTACATTGGTTGTGGCGGATGAGTGACCCAGTTTTTTGCTTACCGCCGCAACTGCTGCTAGTTTTGTCTTAAAGCATTGGTACATTGGTTAACACGGCTTTAAGATTCAAATACCTGATAAAGGATCTTCATACATACCCCTGAATGTTTTTAATGATAACACATGCAAAAATATTTAAAATACTGTACATATTACTGTAGGAAACTTCACAAACATATGGAATTGCACTTGAATGTTAAGAATCAATGCACATTCCTAGGCCCCATACAATATCATATTATCTGCACACTGGCATACTTAATAAACAAAGGGGTTTTAGTATACATTACTGTGATCACATGAATGAAAAGCCTTCCAACCACGTCAAGGTAACCCCGGTCTGGAAGGTCCTAACTTCTAACCATTTTTACTTCAATTACCATTAGAAAACTTTTGCATTTCTCATACTTGTCTACTGGATCCATATAACAGGCTTTCTCAGTTCCCCCCAGCCCTTTGGCTTTATAAAATGAGGGAAGAGGCCACCCAGTGCTTTATATTAAAGGCATAGGACCTCCCAGAAAAGGGGCATGTTGGGGGTGCTATAACCACTTGAAAGCTTGACCAGGCTTCCCAATAAATACATACAATACAAGGATTGTGGAAGCACTCCAATTAGGCTAATTTACAACTACATTTAGCGGAAGTGCTACTGATCTGGTCAAACATTTATACAAGCATAGAAAAGATAATCAATGCACATTCCTAGGCCCCATACAATATCCTATTATCTGCACACTGGCATACATTATAAACAAAGGGGTTTTAGTATACATTATTGTGAGCACATGAATGAAAAGCCTTCCAACCACGTCAAGGTAACCCCAGTCTGGAAGGTCCTAACTTCTAACCTTTTTTACTTCAATTACCATTAGCAAACTTTTGCATTTCTCATAGTTATGCACTGGATCCATATAACAGGCTTTCTCACTTCCCCCCAGGCCTCTGGCTTTATAAAATGAGGGAAGAGGCCATCCACCCTCTTCACTCAAATCTATCATTCTATTTTCGCTAACCCTCGAAAGTATCGTTCGGTAACCCTCAAATTGCCCATAACCCTCGAATGTAGCTTGCACAAACCCGAAAATTGCCCACTCATGTTTAAGGAGTGTTTTAACAAGTTTTGATGATTAGTGACATGTTCCCCAGACCATTTGCCAGGTGCCACAGCCATTTACAGTAAGTTACCATTGTTAGTTTAGCTGTAAATCATCCAAACTTTTCGAACTATCACTCCCCATTGACTTTAATGGGTCCAAATTCAAACTTTTGAACTTTTACTGAAGTTCAAAAGTTCGAAAACGGACCAAACTTTATGAAGTTTGGCCATCTCTACTGTGTACTTCTGTCCTGAAAACACTGTAGGACATAAGGAGAGTGGGATACAAAAAACTGCATAATCTTTGTGTTCACACAACAGGTTTCAGGTGCATAGGCACTGTATACTTGAGAAAGGGTCTGTGTAAATAATAAATACAGATTTATTAAGCTAATTTGTGCTGATAGTCAATCTGAGTGTAGATGGCGTTAGATGCATACTGGGAAAGTTGTAGAGGGTAGGTACATTCCTCTAAGGTTTCTTACCTACAGAAGGTAGAGTAAAACCAGCAAATTTGTTTTGGGTAAAGAATGGTTTCTTTACCTGTCTCGTACATGTAAGATGTGTACTGGGGCTGGTTTTACTGGGAATCCACAAGTGAAGGGTGGAGTTTTTTCCATAGTCTCTCTCTCTCTGTCTGTGTGGCTAGAGGAGGCCTGGGAGCAGCCAGCCAAACATGGTTCTGTGAGTAATCAGACTATTTGTGTATTTATTCCTGGGTCCTACAGTAGGGCACTTGTATAGGCACTGTGTGTACAGTATTAGAAGTTAGAGCTCAGACGAGCAGGAGTTTATTTGTGATTTGTTTTATTTTGTACCACTGGACTGGCTGAGAAGGTATCAGCCTATTGCATGTACCTGCTGTGAATAAAACGCAGGTTTTGTACCTTGCAACCTAGACTCAGGGTATTCCTTTGCACAACCCGCACTGTGAACGCTTGCTTTACTGCCTACCACTTGGCTAAACCTACAATGGCTTTTGACAGGACCTTACTACATCAAAAATTAGAAAGAGGTAAGGGACTTTCCACTTTTAAGGACCCAGTCTTAAAACACTATATGGCTATGGCAATGTTCTCTTACCTGTGTCCAAAGCTAACCTATAAGCAGAGCAACATTCCTAAAGTTAGGCAACATTTTGGATTTGGTGATACTACTACAAATCCACAGAAAATCAAACTGACCCAGGTTGTTTTATGTTTTAATGCATCTTGTGATGCATGTGACGTATAAAGATCTACCAAACGTTTGTTAATTAACAAACTTTTGGTGTAAATGTACGACTGCGGCCATACATTTACGGCTGCTGTCTAACATTTATGGCCGTTGTCGTACATAATTGATAACGTGTGGTATTGCTAAATTTCTATACCATGCTTTCTTTTTTCTTTCTTTTTTGTTCTTTTTTTGATTTATATAGCGCCAATATCTTCCGTAGCGCTTTACAATTACATGTATACATTCACATCAGGTCCTGCCCCGAAGAGCTTACAATCTAAGCACATTTATTTGACACCTACAACTTATCAGTATGTCTTTATTATTGTGGGGGAAACCGGAGTGCCTGGAGGAAACCCACGCAAGTACAGGGAGAACATACAAACTCCTTGCAGATGTGTCCAAGGGTGGAATCGAAACTCAGGACTTCAGCGCTGCAAGGCATCAATGCTAACCACTGAGCCACCGTGCCGCCCTATGCTTTAGAAATATGTCCCACTGACCTTAAGGGGCATGTCCACCCCCAAATATAAAATTTGCCCAAGTGCTGGCCCCTCTGTAACCATACAATCCTGCTCTTTATGGTTCTCCCGCATTCCCTGTCCAAAGTCCAGGAAACTGAAGAATGGTGGCTGTCTTCCTGTCCAAACATCTCTGCCCTCTGTGATGCCAATCACAGACATGGCTGCCGGTCCGGATTCTCTTTGCTGTTTCCTGTTAGACAATAGTCAAAGGAGAAGGGGCTGTAAGTAGTTATCGGATATGTATATTCTAAATGAGGCCTTACCAATGCCTTGTAAAGAGGGAGAATAACATTTTTCTCCCTTGAATCCATACCTCTCTTTATACAAGACAATACCATGTTGGCTCTATCTGTTGCTGCCTGGCATTGCTTGCTATCTTTAACTATGTTATTCACCAGAACTGCAAGATCCCTTTCCAACAGGGATTCACATAACACAGAGCCATTTATAGTAAAAGCAGCACATAGATTTTTAAGTCCAAAATGCATCACCTTACATTTTTTAACATTGAATCTCATCTGCTACTAGTACCACCCCAGCCCAACATACCCTAGCTTATACATCATTTTCATATGGAAGTAAAGCAAAAATCTTCACCCCATCACTTAACTCTGGGGGTAGTTTAAAATTTTCTTGGTGCCCTCCCAGCTCCTTTAATTCCAGTCTCCTACTCACAAGAAAACATTTTTAACCAATGGGAAGAAATGCATGAGATGAATGGGGGAGTGTGAGGAGGGGGCAGGTCCAGATTAGATCAACAAGGGCACATAAGAAGTAAGAACTAAATCTACCAGCTGTATTTCCAGGGAAAGGACATACAGGGAGGTGTAATACTTGCCCTTCTCGCACTTCTTTCCATGTTCTCGTGATGCAGTATTCACTTACCATGAGTTACTGCATTGTGGGAACCTGGAGGGTAAGAAGCAAGAAGTTAATGTCTTAATTTAAAATGTGATCATTTTCACTCTACAATGTAGTACAAAAATGAAGGCAGGGGATTTTACATCGAGTTAAACTCATGCTAACCCGATATTTCTTTAGGAAGTGTAGGTTTAATTCCATTTTACCCAATTCTGTCATATATTAAGCAACAAAATCCACAGATACTTGGATATAAATAAAAAGAAGTATTCCTTTTATTATTACCATACAGGTCTATACCAATATAGCAGTATAATATAAACAAATAAAAAAAAATCATAAATCAATATTATTCAAGTGTTCCATAAATACCGTATATACTCGAATATAAGTTGAGATTTTTAGGCTAATTTAGATCCAAATGCTGCAATTGCAGATAGTAACCAGTAGGTGGCACTGTGTTAAAAAATCCTTAATCTGCAAAGTAAGTTACAGGATCTGATCTGCCTTTACACTCCTTCCTGCTTCCTGTAATCTGGCTGGTAGACTCACTCAGCCCTGTTACTGCTTATCTGGATGCTGTAAATCTGATGGGTCTTCTCAGTTTGGGGCAAAAAATGGCTGCTAGTTCAATGCAAAAGACAGCTTGAAGCTACAACTCACAGGTGACACTTAACTATTGGGGTCAGGAGAATTGTAAATGATGGTAAGCTTAATTAAAAGTTTATTGAACCTTGCCACACCTTTCCAAATATATGGAGTGCCAAGGAATTGGGGGTAACTGGTACTGGATTTGGCAATTACTGTGTGGGACTACTGTATGGGAATTCTGCTGTCCATTTAAAGGGCATCTTAAGGCACAAAACAATACTAAATCAGAAGGCAGTAGTGGTCATAATTTCTACCCTCGGCTTATACTTGAGTCAATCAGTTTTGACTAATTTTTCAGGTAAAAATAGGTACCTCGACTTATAGTCGGATCAACTTATACTCGAGTATCAACGGTATAAGTGGTAGTCTATACATATAAAGTCTGTGTATATCACTATAATCCAAGTGCTGTGACCACTGTAAAGTCCTAGACTCCACCGGTCAGCTCTCCTCTAGTTGGGCCCAATTGGGTTTAGTTCTCCTTTAAGAGCAGATAACCAGAGAAATAATGATATTGGTTTATATTGTTTGGGCTATAGGGAATATTATGTTGCACATATACATACAGTAGAAAAAAAATTGCTTATATACTTTGGGTTCTGAAAATCACCGTAGCTTTCCTTTATCTTAAATAATGCACGGTAAAATTTATCATGAAATGTAAACCTTCCACATAATGAATTTCAAAGTGCTTCATTACATGGTAACCTTAAAAATAGACAATCTCATTGCACTCGGCAAGCTTTGCTACAAGCAATGTTGTCTGTTTCAGCTGGACAGGAAAATAAAGGATGAGAAGGAAGAATCTTGTTAGCTAGGATGACACGGTTAAAAGGATTGGAACTAATTTTGGAATTGACTGCATAGCTGGAGACCAGTGCATTACTGGAAACACACCTCAGGCTAGAAAACAAAGCACTGTGTGAATCTAATCATGGTTTGTACCACAGACAACAGCAGGAGATGAGGAAGATGCACATTAAATGGGAAAGGACTAAAAACCACGATGCTTATCTTCATAAATGAAGGTCATTTTCTTACCTCCGGTTTATAAAACGAGGCATGTTACTCTAGCCTTCATATATATATATCTATATATTTTTCCAAAAAAACCTTGACATTTACACAAATTCATTTTGAAGAACATATCTTTTCAAACTGAATAAAAAGAGAAATACGCTTTAAATGGAAATTGTAAGTGTAAGTGTAAAAAAGAAATTAGAGAGAATTCAGGACCAAGGGGGTCATTCACTGAGAATTCTTAGCGCTAAATGTAAGCTCACTTAGCCCTGAAAGCCGTATTCACCAAAGGCTTTGCAACAGATATTAAACAGTGTTTTTCTTTATCGCGCTGCTCTTTTAGGCATTTAGATCAGGTTCCGCTTGCAGATTCGCAGGTTTACGAAAATCCACAAGTGGACCCATTGAAGTCAATGGGAGGTAAAAAAATGGTACAATGGTAACTTACTGTTAATGGTTCAGGGACCTGGGAAATGGTCTGGGGAACACGTATCAATGCCCAAAATCTTTAAAAAAGCACCGTCCAGCACCGGAAACTTCATTTGCTTCCTATTTAGGTTTTTTGCATAGTATTTTTGACATTTTTAAAAAATTTTTGAGTTTGTAAATTCAAAATTTCTATAAGTTTAAAAATTTTGAATTATCAAAATCAAGATCCGTGAAATCCGCTTTGAAACAGGGTTCGGATTCGGGTCCATCTCTAGTCCCCAGTAAAAATTATGCAATTTTAATAAAAAATTCTTTTTAAAGGGTTCTAAATTGTCCCTATTGGACAATTCCACACATTTTGATGCAAGCAGTGTTATGTAGATAAGATAGATAAGAGACTAAGCTAAGCTGTAGCAAACAATGCCAGACAGCAGCGGCTAGAGCCAGCAAGATATTGTCTTGTATAAAGAGGGGAATAGATTCAAGAGAAAAAAATATTATTCTCCCTCTTTACAAGGCACTGGTAAGGCCTCATTTGGAATATAACTGTTGAAGAGTTGAGGTCATTTTTGGGTTTCTGCTCCTACTATCGAAGGTTTGTGGAAGGATTTGCTAGAATCGCAACACCCTTAAATGAACTCCTGCGGAATGATGGAGAAGGGAATGACTCAAAACAGATGAAAGGGCCTAGGAAGTCCCGAGAATTAATTCAATCAGAGTGGTCTTACTACTGTGAACAAGCCTTCCAAAAGTTAAAGTGGAGTTTGACCCATACACCAGTGTTGGCTTATGCTGACCCCGCTCGCCCATATGAGCTACATGTGGATGCTAGCAGAGAAGGTATCGGGGGTGTTTTGTACCAGGACCATGATGGACACCTCAGACCAGTAGCCTACGTAAGCCGAAGCCTTTCCCCTTCAGAGAAGAATTACCCCACACACAAGCTAGAATTCTTGGCCTTAAAGTGGGCTGTAGTAGACAAGTTAAAAGACTACTTGTATGGAGCCAAATTCGAGGTCAAGACAGACAATAACCCTCTCACTTATGTCCTCACAACTGCAAGATTGGATGCCACAGGACATAGGTGGCTGGCAGCCCTTTCTGGATTCCAGTTCAGCCTGAAGTTTAGACCAGGAGCTGGGAATAGGGATGCTGATGCCCTATCTCGACGGCCTCATAACATCGGCACCTCCGCAGGGGAGTGGGCTCAGCTAACCGCAGAGGGAATTCAGGCTTTGTGTCGAGGAGTTGAATATCGAGCCAAAGGGGCTGTAGAGGCTGAATCGGTTGGCGTTAAAGTTGCAGGGGTCCCTAAGTTTTGCTGTAACCTGACTCAGGTGGAAAAAATAGGTTTGCCCATCCTCACCAAACAGGATTTAAGGAAAGACCAGTCAGATGACTCACTCTGTCAATTGACTTTAAAGTCTTTGGAAAGTCAGCAACCAGGACTCCTTCAAACTGATACCCCAGAGGGTGCCAGGCTAGTGTATCAAGAGTGGAGTAGACTACAGCTCCATGATGGATTGATCTACAGGAAGGTCTCTGTAGATGAGCTTCAGGAGGAGTGGCAGTTGTTCCTTCCGGAAAAACACAGAATGATTGTGTTAGAAGCTCTGCATCATGAACATGGCCATTTAGGAGTAGAAAGAACCTTCAATTTGGTCAGAGATCAATTTTATTGGCCATGCATGAAAGCAGAAGTGGAAAGTTATTGCCGTTCATGTCTGCGGTGTATACAGAGAAAGACCCTACCTTCCCGAGCTGCTCCAATGGGCCATCTGCAGAGCCAAGGCCCCCTGGAGTTGGTGTGCATGGACTTTTTGTGCTTGGAGCCTGATACCAGTGGATAAGGAAGTATCCTTGTGGTTACTGACCACTTTACCCGTTATGCTCAGGCCTTTCCAACAAAAGATCAGAAAGCCCCAACGGTAGCAAAGACTTTAGTGGAGAAATTCTTTGTTCATTATGGCCTACCTCAGAAGTTACATTCTGATCAAGGCAGAGACTTTGAGAGTAAGCTCATCAAAGAATTGCTTAACTTACTGCATGTGAACAAGTCACGGACTTCCCCTTACTATCCTCAGGGAGATGCACAACCAGAACGTTTTAATCGGACTCTTTTAGATATGTTGGGGACACTATCTACAGAGAAGAAGCAACATTGGAGTCGCCACATATCTGCCATAGTTTATGCCTATAACAGCACCAGGCATGACTCTACAGGATATTCTCCTTACTTGTTAATGTTTGGAAGGGAGGCACGGTTACCTGTGGATTTGGCCTTTGGTCTTTCTCCTGATGGAACATCCACCTCTTCCTATAAAGGCTATGTTGATAGACTTAGAAAAAATCTTAAGACAGCCTATGAGAAAGCCCAGGCTGCATCTAGCCGCCGTGAACATCAGAATAAGAGAAATTATGATTTGAAAGTCCGAATCCATGATCTTCAACCTGGTGATCGGGTATTACTGAGAAATTTGGGTCTCCATGGGAAGCACAAACTTGCTGACAGATGGAGTTCACAACCATACATCATCTGCACTCATCTGCCTGGGCTACCTGTATATCAAATTCGACCAGTGGGGAAGACGGACCATTAAAAACTTGGCACAGAAATCATCTTCTACCCTTGAGTGAGGCTGTACGAGTACCCACATTTGTTGAGTTGCCTCCCCTTAGGCAAGCTCCCACAACTCGACTGCAAACGACCAATTTAGCTCGGAAAACTGAGAAAGAGGATGATGATGAGTGGGAAGAAGGATTTGGGATAGAGTGGTTATGGCCATCTGAACCCACTGCTGTCATCCCTTCAGTAGATACACCTCAGTCCGAATCATTGGGTGTTGGTGCTCCAGAGTTCGCACCCCAAAGCTGGGAGAGTTATGAACAAGAAGGACATCCCTCTGGGTCTGAAGAAGTTTTGAAATCCTCTGAAGAGACATCATCAGGCTCATCTGCTGAAATTGAAGAGTGTCGAGTCCAAAACTCACCTGAGCTTTCAGAACAAAAAGCAAGGCGCCCAATTCGACCAACCAGACGTTTGACTTACGACTCAAAAGGAAATAGTTCTGAGGAAGCCATCACCACTGTCTGCAGACCAGTCAACATCAAAGTGAGTCAATCCACTGTACCAGTGTGTGATCCTGCTCAACCTCTGCCCAATACATCTTGTTGGGAAATCCCTCCCCCTGAGGCCTTTGCTAAAACCTGTTACTTAATTCCGTGTGACAGTTAAAAAGTTTTTTTATTAGTTGTTCTTTGGGGACCAAAGATTTTTAGGGGGGGGAGTGTGTAGCCCCTACTAGGGAATGTTTACCTGTGTCAGTTTCAGCCAGAACTGTTCAGCAGCAAGCTCTGTTGCAGGAGGGGACTCTTTAGGGAGGGGGCAGAAAGGAAAGGAAAATGAAGTCTGGGGGAGACACAGCCCAGGAGGGAGAAGGAGAAACAGGGACAGTGAGTGTGTGCAGGAGATTCTACAGATCATCAGAAGTGCCAGCCAGGCTTCATTAAACTTTACACTGAACTGAGTGAACTGTTGCCTAATCCTGCATCTGAAGAGACTGTGAACAGGGACCATGTGCTGGACATCAGACTGGTGAGCAGTTTTAACTAATTTCCTATGCACTGTTTCAAACCCTGAAAAAAAACCTATATTGCCATCCTCTTGTGGATTACAAATACTCCAGTTGGGAGTTGAGCGCTCCACCAAACAATTTAAAGGGCCCCAACACCGGCAGACCCATGTCCATAGAACCACTGGCCAGTGGGTAGACTATACAATACAAGGGCACTAGTTACCTAAATATCTATTATTGTTCATTTTTGTTAATGCATCTTTGTGATATCACAATATATTTCTTTGTTATAAGTTTCCATTTTTTTCTAAGAATCCCTTTTACAAGGTGTGTGTCTGAGTATTATTTTTAAAAAATCAAACCTCTAAATGTGTACTTAAATCCTACTCTTGGTGAGTGTTTGGGTTCTGTGTTAGGGGTGTGGGGTGTCACCACTGGTACAAAGGAGAAACAAAAAGAAGATCCAGCCACCCTTACGGGGGTAAGTGCTACACGTGGGGGCTCGTCCGGGATTTCTCCTGATCACTAAAGTGACTACTGCCCTAGTATAGAACAAAGTATGGACCCAGACGCGGCCACCAAGTGGTGTGAGCACCAAAAAGCCAGGCCAGAATTCTGTGTGGTGCTCAGATTTCCAGACGGGGGTTGGACAGAGACCAATATTCGCCGTGTAGTAACCAAACTGTCAGCTGAAAATAGGGGCTATGTCATTGATTACACGGAGGACCCCTCAGGGCCCTGCACCTATGCCCTGCTTGAGTGGCGAGACACAATTCCACCTTGTTTTTGGTCTCAGAAACTGCTGCTGTCTGATGGGGTGGAAGCCACCATTATAAGCCCAAAGCAAAGTCCTGATTCACAAGCAAGAGGGGACCACGAAATAGGAACGGGCATGCAAATGCTATCTGTGTCTGGAATGTCTTCACCCAGCAGTGACCGACAGACCAAGTTTTTTGATAACTTTGAGAAAATGATGGAGCGATGCTTGAGGATTCCTGTGATCCCAGCAGTGTATGAATATCGTAGGCTATGCTTCTTCTCAGGGAAGATCCCCGTCCCATCTGGGGAGGAAGAATTTGAAACCTGGATGGACCATGCTTCCCAAGCTTTAGAAGAGTGGGACATCCCAGAGGTTCAAAAGAAACTGAGGATCACCGAAAAAGCTTGCGAGGACCAGCTGCAGAGGTGATCCGCAACCTCAAGTTAGGGAACCCAGACTGTACAGCTTTAATTTACCTCGAAGCTTTGTATGCAGTATATGGAAGAGTAGAGAAGTTATCTGATCTAATGTACAAGTTTGAACACACTCATCAATATAAAGGAGAGAAACTTTCTGATTACATTGTAAGGATAGATAGGGTCCTGCACCAAATAATTCAGAAGAGAGGAATTGACCCCAGAACTGCTGACAAAGTCAGACTTGGTCAGGTCCTTCAGGGAGCCCATCATACATGTTAAAAGGGCACAGAGATGCCCCCACATATCCGGAACTGATGAAAGAGATTAGAGAAGAGGAAGCACTGTTAGAGGAAAAGAACCAAGACCCTGAGGCTGCTGCAAGGCCAAACCAGAAAAAGGAAAAGGTTCTAACATATTCTGCTCACGTGGGAGAGGCATTTCTTGAAGAAAAAGAAGATGATTTGATTTTGGAGTCAGAGGGGATCAAGCATCAACTAACCCCTCATTCAGAAATGAAAGACCTACTGGCCCAAGTGGTACAAATTCAAGCGGGGATGCAACAGTCCCTTACTGATCTACAGAAAACCATAGTTCATGTGGTTCAGACCCAATCGGAGATGCAGAAGGCTGTTGTTGCTCTAGCCAATAAAGTGAAAGTGCCAGCAGAAGCCCCTTCGACCTACAAGAAATGTTATAGCTGTGGAGAAGTGGGACATTTCAAAGCTCAGTGCCCAAAGAAAGAATTCCTGGTAGATCCCATGAAGAAAATCACAAAGACTTTGCAGGAAATGCAGGACAGGAAGCTGTCGGGAAACATCAAAAGGGCCCCGGTGAAGGAACCATCCAAGGGCCCACCTCCTCCAGTTTGCTCCAACTCTGCATCCAGAAAAGATAGATGTAGACTATTGACACCGTCTTCCCCCACGTCTGGTTCCGTTGCGCATGAAGAACATGCAGGTCAACCCTTGAGATATCATGAGAAATGGCACCATGCCTGGAAGAAAGGGAAAGTAATGACCAAAGCACCTCCTGTGATACCCACTGCGCCAAGAACAAAAGGAAAATTTCCTGCAGAGTTGGTGGGACCCTCTCCTGTCATCCCTATTCAAGTTGAAGGAATCTATACCAGAGCCCTCCTTGACTCAGGCGCTCATGTGACTCTACTGTGTCGAGATTTCTATGATAGACACTTGAAACACCTCCCTTTGCGGAAACTGGAAGATCTGGAGATATGGGGCATTGGAGCAGGGAAGCTTCCTTATGATGGGTACATACAGATCCAGCTGGTGGTCAACCCAGTAATTGCAGGACGGCCAGGAACCTTTGACACCCTGGCCATTGAGTGCTCACAACTCCCAGGATCTGGAAAAAAATTCCCTGATCATAGGAACTAACACTGATCTGATAAGGAGAATCTTAACCCCAGTTGTTAATGACAAGCAAACTGGGAAAGTACACCCCATGCTACAGCCAATTTATCAGCGTTTAGTCCAGGAACAAAAGGCCCCAGCTGAGGGGGTAGGAAGAGTGTGGCTTTTGGGGAAGGAAGAAAGAGTTTTGCAGCCTCAGGAAGTAGCCTGTCTCTGAGCTGAAGTGCGATTAAACTGGAAGCAACCAGGGCCCTATGTCATCTTAGAGACGACCCCTGGGAGAGAGGAGTCTGGATTAGAGTTGGTACCTGAAATTGTGCCTACAAAAGCTTTAGAGCGAATCAAAGGTAAAATACTGGTGAGTGTTCGAAACACTACAGACTCCCCTGTAAGGCTGTGAAACCAGCCACCCCCATCTCCGCTCCTGCTTTAGAAGAGAGAATGTCAGATAAAATTCCTGCAGATCATTTCTATCCAAATACCTCTCCCATTCCTCCTGAGCGGAAAAAAAGTCTTCAGGCCTTATTACTGAAGAAGCGAAAATTATTCTCCAAGAATGAGTTTGACGTGGGATGTGCAAAGAGCACCCAACATCGTATTCGTCTGTTGGACGACAAACCCTTTAGGGAGAGTAAAATGTCTATTATACCAATACGCAAGTAAATATCGAATTATCGAATATGAGAGTAAAATGTCTATCATACCAATACGGGAGTAAATATCGAATTACCGAATCCGCGAGTAAAATGTCTATTATACCAATATGCGAGGAGTAAAATGTCTATTATACCAATATGCGAGTAAATATCAAATTAACAAATCTGCGCGTAAAATGTCTATTATACCAATACGCAAGTAAATATCGAATATTGAATCCGCGAGTAAAATGTCTATTATACCAATACGCGAGTAAATATCGAATTATCGAATCCGCAAGTAAAATGTCTATTATACCAATACGCGAGTAAATATCGAATTAACGAATATGTGAGTAAAATGTCTATTATACCAATACGCGAGTAAATATTGAATTATCGAATCCGCAAGTAAAATGTGTATTATACCAATAAGCGAGTAAATATCGAATTAACGAATCCGCAAGTAAAATGTCTATTATACCAATACGCGAGTAAATATCGAATCCGTGAGTAAAATGTCTATTATACCAATACGCAAGTAAATATCGAGAATTAACGAATATGCGAGTAAAAAGTCTATTATACCAATACGCGAGAGTAAATATCGATTAACGAATCCGCAGTAAAATGCTCTATTTACCAATACGCGAGGAAGTAATACGAATGATCGAATATGCGAGTAAATGTCTATATACCAATACGCGAGTAAATATCAAATGATCGAATTGCGAGTAAAATGGTCTATACCAATACACGAGTAATATCAAATGATAATATGCGAGTAAAATGTCTATATACAATACACGAGTAAAATCGAATGATCGTAATATGCGAGTAGTAAATTCTTTAACCAATACGTATATATATCGAATGATCGATATGTTGAGTAAAATGTCTCATATATACAATACCGCGAGTAAATATCGAAATATCGAATCCGTGAGTAAAATGATTATACCAATACGCGAGTAATATCGAATATCGAATATGTGAGTAAAATGTCTATTATACCAATACGCGAGTAAATATCGAATTAACGAATATGCGAGTAAAACTGTCTATTATACCAATACGCGAGTAATATGCGAATTATCGAATCCGTGATGTAAAAGTCTATTACCAATACGCGAGTAAGTAAATAGAATTATCGAATATGGGCGTTAAAATGTCTATTATACCAATACGCGAGTAAATATCGAATTAACGAATATGCGAGTAAAATGTCTATTATACCAATACACGAGTAAATATTGGATATCGAATCTGTGAGTAAAATGTCTATTATACCAATACGCAAATAAATAATGAATTATCGAATCTGCGAGTGGTTTATGGGATAATTATTGAATATTTGAATGTGAGAGCTCGAAAGTAGCGCCCGTGAAAGTAAAATTGATTTTTGGAAAGTCCTGGATATTGGAACACGTTCCCCAGACCATTTCCCAGGTCCCACAGCCATTTACATTAAGTTACCATTGATATTTTAATTGTATTTCATTTAAACTTGTCGAACTATTTGACTCCCATTGACTTTAATGGGTCTGTTTTCAAACCTTTGAACTTTCCATATAGTTCGAACGCGCAGTAAGATTATAAAAGATAGAAATCTTTTTTAAAGTGTAACTCCAGCCTCAAAAAAACTTTACATCACCCAAAACCCCATTTTCACTAAAATCTTACCTTCACTTGATGCTTTCACAACGAGAAATTAAAACTTACGCAACCAAAGCCTCGCCATTGTCCTCTCTGCTTCCTGGTAATGACTGTCAGCCCTGGCCATGACAGTGACACTATAGCCAATGGTTGACTGCCATCAAAGATCAATCAGTTATGAATGTGCTCTGCTTATGAGCATATCCAGTTTGCAACAGGAGCAGAGGAGGAGGGACTTCCAGCGAGGGATCGTGGTTTGGTAAGTTGTAATTCCTCAGCGTAGGAGTGTTGGGTGAAGGTAAGAACATAACCAAACTGGGAAATGATCCTTCAGGATATGTAAAGTTTTTTGAGGCTACCTTTACCCTTTAAATTGGACCTTATTTGAAAATACAGTAAAGAAGGTCCTCGTCAAAGTCATGTCTGCTCATTAAACAATAAATGAATTAGATATTGTTATGGTTAATTTTTCATTATATTAAAAAGACCAAATGAAAAAATGTTTTTTGTTTTTGAAATAAAGTACAACAGAAACTGTAAAGGGAGTCACCTGGGAAAATCACCTAGAACTGCACAAATGGTAACGTTTCAAAATGGTAAGTCCTCTAGATTACATCTAAGCCAGCTGACAATCAAAGTGAGTGAGAGGTTAGAGAGAATGATATACGCTGCAGAAATTTTACCCGCCACTATTGAATGATAATAGACAAGCTACATTTGGTGTAATGAGTGAATGCTGACAGAGTGGTGGAAGGAGGAATATAAAGTCCATTTACTATATATCTAGTTTGCTAATTGCCAAGCTAAAACTGCCTTATTCAGACATGACATCAGGGTTGTCCCTAGGGTTTTTGCCACCTGAAACAACTTTGAATGCCACTTCCAGGCAGAAGGGGACGTTGTGCAGAACAAAGTGGGTGTGTAGATGTGGCTTTGTGCGGCCATAACTGTGTGGGTGTGGCAAAGTTGATAATTTGGTATTTAAAAACACAAGAGTTATTTTTTCAGCTCTCCATTGTTCTAACACAAGGATCCCATCACCCCCCCCCCCCCCCAAAAAAAATTGTACTTCCAAAGCATTTTTCAGTTGAATGGTTCTCTGAAAATGTGAGCAAATTTGTGAATTTGGGAGTTGAGCCCTGACAGAAAAAAAATGTGCTAGACAAGACTTTATAGGCATATAAAGAGTAGAGATGTCCGAACTTCGCAAAATCCGGTCAGCTCAAGGATCTGTGAATTTTCGTAAAAATTCGAAAATTCGAAAATCCGCGAGCGGACCCATTAAAACCTATTAAAATGAAAAAATCCTCGAAAATACGAGGATTCTGAAAATACGAGGATTCTTTGAAAATAAGTATTTTCCTGCATTTTCGAAAATATGAGAAATCCTCGTAATTTCGAAAATTTTCGAAAACGCGTTTCGGAAAAGTTCGGAAGGTGGAAAACCGGAAAATCCGCGATATCCGCCATTCGCGAACGAGGTAAATCCGCAAACTGGGCCATCACTAATAAAGAGATATTTTGGTTATGACTTTCCATTGCTATTTCATTTCCATAGACCCAAAGTGCTCTTACTGGTCATTTAAATAAGCAATGATCGCCTTTAGTCTCACAGCATAAAAGTAAATTTCACAGTCCACATTAAGACTTTCTTTTTCAACCAGTCAATAAAATCAGTATCAAATCTATAAATTATATGATGAAGCAATTAAAAGGGAGGAAAAAATGAAAAGAAAAACTATAAACAGTGTATGAACCAAGATAAATCTTCTAAATTTCCATTTTCTTAACTGTTCTAAATTTACCTTGCTTTTTCAAATCCATTAAACCAGCTAGAATTGCTTAAGAAATTGGCTAGATAGCTTAAAGCAAAACCAATTATGATTTAATTGATAGATTTAATGATAGGTCTGACATGGTGCAGAGGTTTATCAAGTGAATGATGTACTTTTTCTAATACAAGATATTGTGTAGGAAATATTTATGTTGTAAATGGATTTAGAAGTGAAAAAGTTAAGGATAACGGTGCTTTTGACAGTTTTATTGACAGGCGAGCTACGGTTAATAGCACCCTCTGTTCTGAATACCAACAAGGAAGCCATTTTGGATGATTGCACTCTCCATGAACAAAGAAGGACAGATGAAAATATAGCAACATTAGCAAAAGGCAATTCACCGAAAGGCTTGAAAGGGAAAGTAAAATATCCAATTATCTTATGCTTATATGGTTGTCTTTTTTTTATGGACTCTGCAACTGCATAAATTTACTACTGATTTTTAACACAATGACCCCTAAGCCACTTGCAGTTAATAACTGTTACTACCTCGGGGCACATACAATGGGAATCGTAACAATGAAATTCTAATGTGAAGATATTTCCGAAATTGCTTAAAAGCAAAACTAGAAAATTGTTAGGGTCTTTTATTTTCATGGTTTTGACTTTTATGTCTGCGATTATGTTGAGTAAAATAGTTGTATTTCTACTTCTTAACCCAACTTCTTACCTTACATCTCTAACTGGAGCAATTCTATTCAGCAAATAAGTTGTTCAACATGTTTTATAAGGAAAAACTTGGTAGGTATTCTGGTGCACAACTTTATCATGATGCATAGGAAAATAAATACAAACAAGAATGCTTAAGAAATTAACTATACACACACATAGCAATGGAGGGTATGATACAACTGGTTAAGGATAGGGATGTGTTTTGGTTCTGATTCAAAACTGCCATTTCAAGTTCCACAGAACTTTCGGAACTTTTTAAAACCAAAACTCTTTAGAATTTGAATCTTCAACATTAATTACCCAAATATTTGATTTGGCAAAGGAATAAACACCATGCACATCAGTCTTAAATGTCTGTGTATTATTTATTGTTGCATACACAGAGTACACCAAAGTGTAACGTTTCGGTACGTGAGCTGTACCTTCTTCAGACAATCAATAACAAATGAAATACATTGTGCCAAATATTTGATTTGATTATCAATTTTTTAAATATCAAACATTAGATATTTTATACCGATTATGGATTGCTTAAAGGGTATCTATACTCGAATTTTCTAAAATTATACCTTTGGATACAGCAAGATCCCACTCCTTCAGAACTTTTTTCAGATTTTAAATCTGGGCTGTAGATCCTGAGAAATCATAATTTTAATCACAGCATTTACAGGTAAAGACCTGTCACTCCAGGAGCAGAGATTGTAATATGTGACCCAATAATGACCTCGTACTGGGATCTATAGCTGTCTGACACTTTCTGTAACAATTGAGAGAATCAGCAGTGAAAAGAAGGCAGGTGGGAAAGAGGGGAAGATGTATAAGCAGAGCAGTGTCTATGTGAGGCTGTGCAGAACTTATAAGTGTCGCAGACACTACAAGAAGGCAGTGAGTAAGGGAGGGTGGGGGCAATTAGGAGCACTCACTAAACATTAATAATTTAATAAAAAAGCAAGCACAGATAAATATGTGGGTAACACCATTTTACTTCTCTCAAATTGTAGTTTCAGATAATGTAAAGTTGTTTCTGTGAGTATAGTGACCCTGTAATATTGAAAAGAAAATATTCTATACCAATTACCGATTATTCGCTATCGAATATCTGGCTTCCATTAACTTCTATTGGGTTTGTTTTCGAATTTTAAAAACTTTTTGAAAATGTGATTCAGAACAAAACCAATGCATTTAGGAAGGCCCCAACAGTTCAGTCCGACTCTGCACATCACACCTCTTGGTGGAGTTTCCTGACATTGTAACTTAAAGGGCATGTCCACCCCATGTAAAATTTTTTGGCATATAGTAGGGCTCCTTCCCCGAGCCCCAACGGCTATAATACATTTTTCAGAAAGTCACCTAAACTCTACTTACCTTCCCTCTTTCCTCCGCCGTACTGCCCGGCCCTCTGCTTGCATGAAACTGCAAGCAGGGGGCCGGACCAGCAGCCACGTTCCTGATTCACTGAGAGGCAGCCAATCACGGTCGTGGCTGCCAGCTGCACAGAACGCGGAGAGAGGGAAGAATGGAGAGAAGGTAAGAACACTAATAAAAGATATAGGCCTGCGTGGTTAAAATGAGGAGGGTAGAAGACATCAGACAAAGGGTAGAAGAAAGTAAGGCAGAACAAAAGGGATGGGAAAAATGTTGATGGGTAACAGGAGAGAAAGATAGGAGTCTGGAGAAAATCATCTGTAAGTAAAATGTTATTTACACGAATATTTCATTTTTCCCAACAAGAATATTACCTTCACCTACATTCCACTTCATTTAATGTTCAAAAGCTGGTGCACCTAATGGATTCAAAAGCTTTCTCCCCACAAGCAAGCCTTTACTCAATATTGAATTCACATAGAGACATTTCCCAGGGGAGATTGTGGTTCTGGATAAAATGAGGCTCAATGTGTTTACTTCAAAATAAAATGGGGCTGCCCAGACCGTAACCCTTTCCCAAAAAAGGCTTTGTAACGATATTTCCAAACAGAACTCAGAAAATTAGACACTCAAAATGAAGTGAAAAAACCCCCCAAAACATAGAAGCATAAGCTACATCTCTGAGGACATGATGCCATTTTAGAAGGTAGTTTTAAGACAAGAAAATTAAACAAATGTTTGGAAAGTGAAATCTATGGCAACATTTATAACACTTCAGGAAGGATGTAATCTAAACTTGGGATTTATGCCTAATTACCAGCCATAAATTCCACCCGACTGCAATGATTATGCTAATGTGTTATCTGGATAAACAGACAATAGAACACCTTACACCTTCATCCTAATTGACATTTCCTCAAACAAGTGCCCGTTTAGACACCATTGTTTTTTATTATGGATAGTACTCTAATGCTTTCCAATTTGCATTTCTAAAACAAGGATTTATTTCCAAATTAGCTAATAAAGTTATCAAATTTTAATCTTTCCTTATATTATACAGTCATTTACACAAAACATCGAACTGGGCTGTTTCTTTTTTGCCATGAATCATAATGTTTGGGAGAAACAATACATCTATATTTATCATCCAGTAAAATATGTTCTATCTTCATAGGAATCAATGTGAAAAGATGATCAGTGCATCAGTTAAACTGAATCTCAAACTCAGTTGTGTCCTTGGTTCCTTAAGACTGGGTAAACACGGGGAGATTTTTCGGGCCAATTGACCGATACTTCCGTGTAATCGGACTTGTTGGTAAATCAACTATTGCCGTGACTGACATTCATTTGTCCCAGCTGAGGTCTCACTAGTAACAAATGATTGGTCGGGACAAAAAGTCCCTTTGTGTGTACCCAGCCTTTTTTTTTCCC
Source organism: Hymenochirus boettgeri (assembly GCA_019447015.1). NCBI lineage: Eukaryota > Metazoa > Chordata > Amphibia > Anura > Pipidae > Hymenochirus > Hymenochirus boettgeri. Next base: position 280,914,691 of record CM033474.1, read on the forward strand.
CTATGTCCCTCCAGGGCCTAGCTTTGTGCCTTGGAAGTTGCTGACATCTTGTTACTGGTTTGCTGAATGTTAAGCTCTGCCCCTCTGAGATTTCCTCTGCTTTCTCCTGCTTGACCCTCAAACAGTAATGCCTGTGAGTTCCGTGCACTCTCCTGCTTGAGCCTCAAACAGAAATGCCTGTGAGTTCCGTGCACTCTTCTACTTGAGCCTCAAACAGAAATGACTGTGAGTTCCGTGCACATGCATGTGCACGGAACTCACAGGCATTACTGTTTGAGGCTCAAGCAGGAGAGTGCATGGAACTCACAAGCATTACTGTTTGAGGCTCAAACAGGAGAAAAAGAGGAAATCTCAAAGGGGCGGAGATTAACATTCAGCAAATCAGTAACAAGATGACAGTAACTTCCAAGGCACAAAGCTAGGCTCTGGATGGGCATAGGTAAAAAAAAAAAACATGGCAACGGTATTTTTAAAGCTGCAGCTTCCAAATGAACATAACTTGGTTTTACAGTGCACTTATCCTTTAAGTTTGAAAAACAAAAAAATGCTAAACAATTCTATTTTGCCTTGTAGAGCTAAAATGGCAGTGTAATATATCTGCACAGTGTTCAAAGACTGTATGAGGAGACTGTGCATAAACTAATTTGAGTAAGATTAGTCTGAAAAAGTACATTTAAGGTATTTTAGGAAAATGCCTAGGGGCTAGAGACAGATAAGGCACTCTTTTATGTATTTTAAACTCCACAAGAGAGTATCTAGAAATCTACCTAATTGGAGTTTGTAGTTGCCATTTTCAGACCAGAACCTGAGTACCAATATATCAGGTAGTGTTTGTGAAGTGCTGACAGCCCAATGTACATTATCTCAAATAGAAACACTGGTGTGCATGCAGACTAGCCGGGAGCTAAATTAAGTCTACATTGGGTGCTAAAAGCATCTGCAATTATTGCTAACTCAATTAGATGTATGTATGTATATTTTAGCATACAATTCCAGCTCTACCGAATGATATATCATTAGTATGTCAGTCGAAATTAAAGTGATGCAGCCAATAATTCAGCCTGACCAATTGGGTACCTCATTGAAGACTTCAAACTTGACTGTAGTATACTGACAATAATCCAAGCCAGCAATTTTTTGCATACAAAATAGTCATTTGTGTTGGAAATCACAGTCAAATAACAAAATATTGGATTAGGATGAATTACAGCATCAACCTTAGCAAAAGCAGTACTAACTGTTAGGCATTAGGAACTGCCTTTTCTGTTCTTTTTCGTGACTGACATCTGATCACAAAATGAATGGGCCAGGTGGAACCATTTTGATCAAATGTCAATTGTGAAAAAGAACGGGAAAGGTGGTTCCTGAAGAATTAATTGAGTGTGGTGGGATAAGTTGGGAGGTGAGTTCTAATGTATGGGTCCCTTCAAATAAAAAAAATTGCGCAGTGGCCAATATGAATCCTTTAACATTCCCACACAGAACAATACATTAAAAGGTCTTGTACTATAAGTGCAAGGCAGACAAGAACAGCAGTATGATGAGTATGATACACAGAAGGATGTAACCCTTAAAACTTTTCCTCTGGCTAGAAACTGGCAATTGAAATAACATACTGTAAAACTTGTATTTCTATGTAATCCCTATTCAAGTATAGAAAGCCCTGCAGTGACTGCCCCCTGTCCAAGCTTGTTGAGCTCACATATGCTCAGTGTGCTTTACCCAGGAAGGAATTCTCCAATCAGATGCTTTGTAACTGCAGTAAAAGTAACAACAATTTAGGTCCACAACCTGGGTACCTCTCATGCACAGAAGAGGAGGGGAGCTTGAATATGAAGACTGAAGATTGGATAAGTTACAATTATGTATGCTAGAGAAAAGGCGCTTGCGTGGGGATATGATCACTGTGTATAAATACATTAGTGGGCCATACAATAAACAATCTGAGGCATTGTTCACCAATAGAACATGTCACATGGATATCCTTTGAGACTGGAAAAAAATAGTTTAATCTTCAAGTTCGGAAAGGGTTTTTCACTGTAAGAGTGGTAAAACTATGGAACTGTCTTTCATTGGACATGGTGATGGCAGGAGAGTTTAAAAAAAAAAAAAAGCTGGACAAGTTTCTAAAAATGAAGAATATATGTTACTGGTATTGGTACATACTGTATAGTTTATCCAGGAATATTTCCAATTGCCGGGAAGTTTTTTTTTTCCCCTTTACTATTTTTGTTGTTGTTGTTGTAGCTGCCTTCCTCTGGATCAACTGTTAGGCAGGAAATGTGGGTATTTCTGAGTAGGTTGGACTAGTTGGACATATGTCTTTATCAAACCTCAAATACTGTACTATTAGCAATATAAAGACATAGGGGGTTATTCAATAAAAGTTCTTATCGTTTAAAATGGTGCTAATTTTGCCCCAACCAATCAGATGTTAGCTTTCAAATGTTAAATAAGTTCTGATTGGCTGGGGCAAAATTAGCACCATTTTAAAGGGCATGTCCACCCCAAAATTTAACTTTTGATATGTGGTAGGGCATGCTCCCCCAGCCCCAACCGCATTAATATAATTGTTAGAAAGTCCCCGATTCTTACTACCTGCCCTCTCTCCTCCGCTGCAGTGTTCAGGCCCTCTGCTTGCATGGAATTGAAAGCAGGGGGCGGGACCGGCAGCCGCGTCCGTGATTGGCGAGAGGCCGGGAGGGCTGCACTGAGCATGCCTCAACCTTGATGAGGTTGAGGAAGTTCAGGCACAGCATGAGTCACACACTGCTCCTACACAGCAGTTTCCTGGACTTTGGAGGGCACAGCAGGGGAACTATTTTGAGCAGGAATGGAGGTAAGGATTGTTTTAAACTACTTGATGTGGCCAGTAAGGGGTTAAATTTTAGTTTTGGGGGTGGACATGCCCTTTAAACAATAAGAACTTTTATTGAATCTCCCTGATAGAATTTCATTTTCAACCAATAAAATTCTGTTTCAAAACTTGATTCTGTTCCAGAAAAACAACCAGCGCTGAACATATTCTCTATCACACACCAGGCCCTTCGACAAAAAGTTTACAATTTAATAGGACAGTGCTTTGCCAGCCTCAAAGTATTAAATATTTTTGTCCTCCTCACATATAAAGTCAAAGGGTAAATTTGATGCCTCAGCTCTGCTGACTAAAACAAGGAGAATCCACCAGACAGTGTCATGCATTATTTAGTGTTATTACGATTTGTTTCATTATATTCCTTTCTTTAAAAAAAAAGTGTGCATACATCCCAAATTAATTTTATTTTGGGTATATGGATAGATTTTATTTCTGCTTCAAAATATTGTCTCTTTTCCATAAGGGAAAGCTTTAATCAAAATGTCTAGCTTGAAAGGGTAGGGATTAGAAATCTTACCTCACTGCCCATGGTACTTTTCATTTAACTTTTCTTTTTTACTTTATACTGTATTCATTAAACTTCTCCTTAAACAATAGTTGTTTCCTACTCTACTTATTGACATATTGGTACATATTGGTAGTAGGTATTGAAGTGAATTTATTGCAATACAATAAAAAAATAAAGGTAAATTAAATGTCTATTGCAAAACCAGAAAGTTTATATCTACTTCTTTCTTAGGATTTTAACTTCCGTGAGCTTTTGTTCTTATCATAAATGTTATTATTCTTTTAAAAATTGTGTTTGTGATTGGTCCCCCTTTAGCTGTGCAATAGGTACCTCAATAAATCACTCCATTATGTAACTTTTCAGGTCTAGTGAGGTTACTGTTGATTTAAGCCTACTGCATTACATTTAGACTGAATAGGTTCTTTAATATTTCTACTGACCTTGACATTATTTGTATAAGGAAATCATTACTTTTTTTATTCTTTTTTTTTCCCATGGAAAAAGCTGACTATGTAATTCACAAGAATTGAAGAAATAGAAGAGTACAAATACATCTATATGTAGCAATGGACATCCCACTGGAAATATAATTAGAAAATAGCAAAAGGTATATCATACATATTTAAAGGAAAGACGTCTTGGATTTCTAAAAAGAACATCCTCTTAAATATGAAAAATAAATCCTCCAAACCAGATCAAATTTTCCATAGTAGATCAATGTTGCTGCAGAAAATATAATCTGATTACTAAATACATTTGAAATATTTTTTTTTTTTAAACTTGTTAGGGCGTCTATGAAATAGGAAGCTGAGATATTCTCCCCAATGTGGCTCCTTAACCAATGTTGCTGAATTTGCAAATCAAAATATAATAAAATGTTGCTGTGTTAGAATATCTGAATTTCTAAAGAGGGAGGAGCAAAGAAAAATCAAAGGGTAAACTTAAAGAGCATGTCCACCCGAATTTTTTTTTTTTATATGGTATTCCCCATGGGTCCCAGCCCCAACCGCATAATTTATTTTTTTAAAAAGCCCCCCAAACTCTACTTACCTCCCCTCTTTCCTCCGCCGCGCTCCCGGCCCTCTGCTTGCTAGAAAATGCAAGCAGAGGGGCGGGACCGGCAGCCGCGTCTGTGATTGGCTGAGCGGCAGCCAATCACGGACGCGGCTGCCGGCAGTCACTTCGCCGGAGAAAGAGGAGAGGTAAGTAAAGTTTGGGAGCTTTCTAATGGTACAAAAATTGCGGTTGGGGCTGGGAGCCTTGGGGAATCTATATATAAAGCATTTTACGCTAGGGGGAGGGAATCGAGAGAGGGTGGGGAGGAGGGAGGGAGGGAGAGGGAGGGAGAGGGAGGGGGGAGAAGAGCTGCAGCACGCATGGCAAAAATCTACCTGAGGCCAGGAAGCAGGCAGTGTCCTATATGGACCTGCTAGCCTCTGGTGGGCAGTTTTTGGGACTTTGGGGGGGCACTACCGGAGAACCCTATGGAGCTGGGATGTGAGGTAAGGATTAAACTACACTACATGGTGGGGCCAGTAGTTGGGGGGATTATAGTTTTGGGGGTGGACATGCCCTTTAAATACATCAACGTACTTGAAAAGCCATCTTTCAGGCTGTTTATTTGAAAACACCTCATGTTAATAGTTTAATGCATTAGTGTCGCAAGGGGAAAAAAAAGTCTGCCATTAATAAGAGGAAGGCTGAATTCATTTTGATTTTAATACATTTAATGATCACTCAATTATTCAAATGTCCTGATTAATTATTTCTCAGACGAGAAAGCAGCACACCCGTTTTTTAATTTTAATTGAGGAAAGAACCTGAATAGTAAATAGTCATTCTGTTCTACAACATAAATCACCATGACATGCTATAGACTAGCTTAAAAATATCCATCAACTTCAAGTCACAAGGAAAGTAATTAACATCAAACAAAGGAATTGAACAGAAAAGAGGAAACTTGTTTGAGTCCTAACGTTTTGGTGAGACTTTATGAACAAAGGATTCTCTTCTTTTTATTACTTTGTTTCTTTATGTGATTTCACCTAATCTCTAACAATAGAGGTTTACAAGTAGATTCCAATATGAAAAGCAACCTGCTGTTTTTTTGGAAGATGAATGGTCCCCAGTAAGGGGTACTGTCTCTTATGATTTATCTATAACATTTGTAAAGAATCCTTTCAAGAACATTTCTTCCCCGGTGTCCAATTTATTAAGTAATTTTATTGATGTTTTCAAGATTATCTTTTATTTTTTTATGAAAACATAACGGAAGAAAAAAAATTATTATGAGTGTTAAAGTGACAATAATACTTTTTTTTATAGAGTTGGGGAGGTGCTTAAATGCATGCTCACCCCTAATTAAAAGTAGCTCATCCCCTAACCTGCATTAGTTTTAAATCTATTAGATGTAATAATCACCTTGAAGGCAGTCCAGTATTCTGCTTCCCTTCCCTTTAATAAGTTCTTAATGATGTTGACCATGCAGTGAGAAGGTGGCACGGGGAAGACCATCTGCTGCTACCCGGAAGAAACCCGGGAGAGGGAGGAGGGTCGGAACATTTAAAACCTTTAAAACTATTGAGGTTTGGGGTGTGAGCTACATACATGACCTTTAAAAAACTGTGAACTTGGGTCAGTCTTTTTTTTTTATATGGAAGACCTAATGCTCATTAGTGTCAGCATTGTATGAATTTAGATTTGCTCCTGAAGCCATCAGTTGGGCTCTTTCTCTTGCTCCCACCCTGTGTTTTGTCTTGCTAACCTATCCTAGAACCCAGATATCTGAAAAACACAACTGATTGTTGTCACATAAAAGGAACAACCAGTGCTAGTCCAAATATCCTGGAGCACTTTTAAAGTTGCTTTAGGACTCATGGTGGCCTTACTGAATAGTTTTCTCATCAATCTTGGGTGGACGTTGCTGTTGAGCCATAATTTCTCCATTTAATGATGATTGTCTTCATTGTGATCCATTGATGGTTTAATCTTTTACATACTTTTTTTGTCTTATTTGATTTATACCTTTTAATCATGAGATCTCTTTTATGTTTTTAGTAAAGACCAATTGCAGGAAGTGACCATCCTTATCGGTGCTAGTGTTGGTCCACTGCTGGAGGGAAAAAGAGGAAGTTAGTTAGATAAAGCTAGAGGGCCAGGATTGACAATGTGACAATTGAAGTCACCTAGAATTATTGCCGGACATTCGGAGGAAAGAAAGATAGAGAGCCAGTTTCAAACTCTGTAAGGAAAGTGGCTGGGGATGAGGCAGAAGGGGGTTTGTATTTGACTGTTACTCTTAGACATAAGGGGAGGAAAAGTTGGACAGCATGGACTTCAAATGAGGAAAAAGCAACAGAGGGTGGAAGAGAAACAAGTTTAAAGTGGCAGATAGAGGAAAACAGAAGACCTACCCTCTCCACCCTGTCCTGAGGAAAGAGGCAAATGAGAGAAAGATAGACCACTATGCATAATTGACGCTTCAACTGCAGTATCATGTTGGGAGTTCCAAGTCTATGTAAGAGCCAGGAGATGAAAGGCGTTAGAACAGAACAGGTCATGGATAAAGGTGTGCTAGTTAGCAAGAGAGAGTGTATTAAGGAGGCCACAGGAAAAAGGAACTGAAGGTGAAAGAGTATGGATAGTTATAATATTAGAAATATTAGAGCCTCTAAAAGAATAAGTAGGGGGGGTAGAAACACGAGGATGGCGGCAGATGGAAATGTTGCAGGGTCCAGGGTTGGGCGCAATATCCCCAGCAGCAAGAAGGAGAATAATAAACAGGGAGTGGAGGTGGGCTAAGGATTTGTAGTGAAGTTTCTTGGGATGTTTGGACTTAAGCTGGCCATACACATGCAATCCCACAGCATCATATTGGTATCTGTCAGCACGCGTGCTGTGGGAACAGCACACATACGCATTATGGGGATCAGTCGGCCGTGCAGCCATACATCGCATGATCAGTATTGACTCCCGATGCCGACCGATGGAAAATCGTCCATCAGCACTCTGATCGGTTGGGAATATCCCCTACACATGAGCAATAATAGGGATTTACTTATTATTGTTCGTATGTATGCCCACCTTTAGTGAAAGTGCTGTCCAAATTGGGGACCTTTAGCAAGCTAAGCCTAGGTCCCAGATTAAGATCAAAACATTGACTGTTTCACTTGAGCTGTAACAAAACACCTGGTGTGCACTGTTTCTGTGATGTAATTTATATATTTGAATATTTCAGTAGCACCCAGATACTCTAACAGTTATTTGAACAGCAGGCACACTTCTTATAATTTAACATGTAGGATGGTGCACCATATAGATTGTGGATGTTGTGGAACATATAGTAATACGGTGCTAAAAAGGAAGGGCATTGTACAACAAACAATGTGAGACATAGAAGACCCAACAAAATCCCCTAGAAATGAGCAAAAAACACTTGATCGTCCAATCAAAAATATATTAGCAAGAAAATGCAGAATCCTGTAATCCCATTTCACCTATGCAAAACCACATATAAAACATCATACACATATAATAAAAAAAGATGCACTGTCTGGGTGTCCCCAGAACCCAGTACTGTCCCATATACAACAGCAGCACTTGGGTTCCAATATATATCCAAGGGGATAAATCTAACCAGGATGGACACTTCCTCCCAATGTGGCTGGTACGATACCCTACATAGGGCGATATATGTACAATGAAAATCAGGACTTAAAGAGTATAAAAGTGCATGTTTTACTCATTTCACCCAAACTCTTCGGACCAGTAAGGACTTACCCGGGTTGGCCCCTCCGCTCAACCACCTCTTCAGTGTACATTAGTTATGGTCATAGTAAGCCACCCTCTTTACATTAGTGATGGCCCAGTTCGTGGATCCGAACCCGGATCCGCGGCGGATTTACCTCATTCGTGAACGGCGGATTTTCCGGTTTTTCCCCCTTCCGAACTTTTCGGAACTGCGTTTTCGAAATTTTTAGAAATTACGAGGAATTCTCGTATTTTCGAGGGTTTTTTCATTTTAATGTGTTTTAATGGGTCCACTCACGGCTTTTCGAATTATCGTTTTTTTCCGAAAATTTGCGGATCCTCGAGCAGACCGGATTTTGCGAAGTTCGGACATCTCTACTTTACATCTAGACGTCATATTGGTATGTGAGTTATATATCATACAATGTTTTTTTAATAAAATATCAATGTGCCTTTAAACAACCTAAATAAGTGTATTTAATTTACTGTAGTAAAATTATATAACCTTTACAATTTACAAGTTCCTTTTGTCCAGTCCTAGCTCATACTATTGAATATCAATTCCTTGATTTTATAGGCTTTCTAATTTGAAAATTAAGTAATCTTCACATCTTCAATGCAGCACAATTGTCTTACTGCCTTAATTTTTGATTGATGTGGCCGCAAATCCACAAAGGCATATTACTGCGCAAAAGGGTTGTGTTTGCTTCTACGAGCATTTCTTGCCATCAAGTAAGCTACTCATTTATATAAAAGGGGGAAAAAATAGCTAAAGTGACAGTCAAGACAAGTTGGAACGTTTTCATATTCACCAGGCATTGTAGTTAAAAAATGTAACACTTCGAGGTGAGTAAATCAGCTAAATTACTTTTCAAACAGAATTATTGCTAATTAAACAAATGTTTTGTTTTTTTTTATGTACTTTAAATATCTGGAAGTAATAAAAAAAACAACACCAAGCTGAATATAGCAGTTGGGGATGGGGGCAGGTAAACTATAAGTGACTAATTGTATGTTTTAAGGGTCAAATTGCCCTTCATACTGTACACATTATAAGGAGTAAAAATGTTTTTATAGTATCATTTTAATTAAAATGAAGTCCCTTTTTATTTCAGCGTTTCTTTTTCAAGAGAACACACCCCAGGCTATGAACTGTTCATATTCCAATAATACACAGAGGTACTCACAAGATGAAATTATATGAAGATTGGGCTGACTTTTATGGCATGTTCCATTACTGGCCTTTTTACTTAATAAAAACCTGACGTGAACCAGTTTCAATCCAAAGACCCAGGGTAAAGATAACTGTTTAATGGGTCTGTATTCTTGGCTTGTTCACATTAGCTGTTCTGAAAATGAAATGTTATTTGTCTCTCGGAATGACATGCCAATATCTGGTATTAGTATTTCTTGGAAGGAATCCCAATTTCTGGTCAGATTCCCAAAGATAAACATAGGTTTTAGCTCCATATGGCTGCTAACATGACTTACTCATTCACTTAAATCTTAATTGTTATTTAGGCCAAAGCCCAAAAAAAAAAAAAAAAAATGACGTGAAGCGGAATAGAAATTGAGAATTGAACGTAGAAAAAACTGTTGGTTTGGTTTTTGTTTTGTTTAGTAGGGAAAGGCTTTAATCAAAATAGTTTTTAGAAAATTGCATCTTGATGGAATCTGAAAAAAGAAAATATGATAGAACAAGAAAAAACAAGATTTCTTTTGTTATTGAGCAGAAGTATTTTGAATGCTAAAACAAATTATGCCTTCTGCCTAAATAGATCCAATTATACACTTAATATGAAGCACAGCATAGGGAGAATGCTCGGTACTCTGTGTTCCCTCAGCTGACTCCCCTATAGGGAGTCTATAGGGAGATAAAACCCTGAAACCGTCGGATTCGGGGCTTAATTGGTACCGTGTGTACCCATCTTTAGGTAGCACAATGCTCCACTTACCTTTCTCATTCCCATAATGCACTTATCACCATGGCGGTGACTTCATCACAGAAGCGAGAAGTTATGGTGTACTAACCTGAAATAGTTTGTGAGCTGATTCATCAGTCAGTTTATCTTTAATCAATTTGTAGCTCTGCACAGTTTCTAGAAATGTTATTATACAATACAATACATTTTACGTTGGGTAACATAGGTTACTCGTATAGTCAATAGAGCCCTTTATTGAATTGCCCCCTAAAAATGAATCTCCTATATATGTACTTTTTGATTAAAATAATAACATAGAAACATAGTACTGAAGTTTAATAAAGACATAACTGCCTAACAGTTACATAGTAACAGCACGGGAGGTTAAATAAAAAAAGCCATGCATCCGTGTAGTCCATGTACCCAGTTTGTTTACCCATAATGCCTGCCTAACATTTACATACTGTAGTAACATAGTATTTGAGGTTGTATAAAGACATACGTCCATCTAGTCCAACCTTTATATCCTACCCATAATGTCTGTATAACTGTTACATAGTAACATAGTATTGGAGGTTGTATAAAGACATAAGTCCATCCAGTCCAACCTTTATACCCTACCCATAATGTCTGTATAACAGTTACATAGTAACATAGTATTGGAGGTTATATAAAGACATACGACCATCTAGTCCAACCTTTATACCCTACCCATAATGTCTATATAACAGTTACATAGTAACATAGTATTGGAGGTTGTATAAAGACATACATCCATCTAGTCCAACCTTTATACCCTACCCATAATGTCTATATAACAGTTACATAGTAACATAGCATTGGAGGTTGTATAAAGACACGTGTCCATCTAGTCCAACCTTTATACCCTACCCATAATGTCTGTATAACAGTTACATAGTAACATAGTATTGGAGGTTGTATAAAGACATATGTCCATCTAGTCCAACCTTTATACCCTACCCATAATGTCTGTATAACAATTACATAGTAACATGGTATTGGAGGTTGTATAAAGACATACATCCATCTAGTCCAACCTTTATACCCTACCCATAATGTCTGTATAACAGTTACATAGTAACATAGTATTGGGGGTTGTATAAAGACATACATCCATCTAGTCCAACCTTTATACCCTACCCATAATGTCTGTATACATGTACATAGTAACATAGTATTGGAGGTTGTATAAAGACACGTGTCCATCTAGTCCAACCTTTATACCCTACCCATAATGTCTGTATAACAGTTACATAGTACTGGAGGTTGTATAAAGACATATGTCCATCTATTCCAGCCTTTATACCCTACCCATAATGTCTGTATAACAGTTACATAGTAACATAGTATTGGAGGTTGTATAAAGACACGTGTCCATCTAGTCCAACCTTTATACCCTACCCATAATGTCTGTATAACAGTTACATAGTACTGGAGGTTGTATAAAGACATATGTCCATCTATTCCAACCTTTATACCCTACCCATAATGTCTGTATAACAGTTACACAGTAACATAGTATTGGAGGTTGTATAAAGACATACGTCCATCTAGTCCAACCTTTATACCCTACCCATAATGTCTGTATAACAGTTACATAGTAACATAGTATTGGAGGTTGTATAAAGACATACATCCATCTAGTCCAACCTTTATACCCTACCCATAATGTCTGTGTAACAGTTACATAGTAACATAGTATTGGATGTTGTATAAAGACATATGTCCATCTAGTCCAACCTTTATACCCTACCCACTCTAATATCCTTATAATTTACAGTAGGGGGTGCATTATCCACTATATATTTAATAGTTTTAATATTGCTGCGAGGGTTTTTCACTGGTTTGGGCAAGAGAGCCCACGGGGCAGATTTACGAACCCACGGTATGGGAAATGTCCGATACTGCGGGTTATTACCAATGTACGACTGTAGCTGTACATTTACGACTGCTTGGCCCTACAATACAATACGGTAGTAAACTAACGCAATGGTATTGTATTGACACTCGTACAATTACAATCTTGATCTTAATTTTACGACAGCATTTGTAGTTGAACGATCGTGGTTGTACAATTGACGATGATTTAAGGCGAAGTATCGCTAATTACAGACAGACAAAGGTAAAGGAGATGGCGGAAATCAATTTAGGGTAACCTCTCTCTCTAACGCGCCATCATAAATAGGGTCCCATGTTGGTTAATGGAACCCATACATGTGGCAATATAATCGTATGGTTGACAAATAATTTTTGCACTTGGGTTCCAGCATCTGATTACTATAGGGAAGTGGTAAAGCTGACAGTGGCGGATTATAATGAGTTTTTCTCCGGCAGACGCCGGGGGGCCTGAACTATAGGGCCCATGGTGATTGCCATAAAAAATCTTATTATAATACGCTGTCAGGTCTGTTTTTTAATGCCACCCACTGCCAACAGCCTTGGCTTATGAGGCCCATACACAAACCAATCCTGGATGTCGTATGATTGCCGGTTTGTGTATGAGTGATCGTACGGTATCGGGATCGTACATCCAGGATTAGTTTGTGTATGGGCCCCAATTACATGGACATGACACGGCTGGCTCTCTTCTTCCACAGGTGGACATCTGGTAGGCTCGCTCCATACACTGCACATCATTAGTGGATTATATCAATGAAGAAAATACCTGCGGCACACCACTATATGGAATATAAAATCCCTTTATTAGTATTTAGAATTGGAGAAAGTGAATCCATACTAAATGCAAAGATACAAGTTTGAAACCATTTTAAAACAACATTCTATCTACCACCCATTGTTCATATTATTTACTATCAATAATTTCATCAGTTGTATCAACATTACTAGAATCGATCATAAATTGGAGCAACATTAAAATAAAAACTCATATAAACCACGGATAAAGTGCAAACAGCTCAATGTAATAAAAGTGTTAGCTTTTAAATGGTACAAAACAACTGACTGGTTTGGGCAAAATAAGCACCATTTTTAACGATAAGAACTTTTAATACATTTCCCTGAAAGTGCTTTGAATCTGGCTACACAGAGTTTCAATATCTTACATTCATCTGTCCCTGTCGGCTAGTGCCCTTAGAGTGCAGCACTGGATTAAATGAGGCTCTCCTGTGTGTTCATAGCGGGTAGAACAAATGGACCAGTGGTGAGCAGCGACAGACTCTCCTGACGTGTTTTGCCCCTTTGGGAGTGGCTTAGAGTGGGCGGAGAAAGGGCTTGGCCTAAAAATCCCCAACGGCACATGTAGAGGAGGCCCAAATGTACTACTACAGCCAGGGGCCCAAACAAGACGTCAACGTCAATCAGTTGAAAAGCTGAGTCCCAGAGAAGAGAAGAGATTTGACCAATCTGCTTTGTAATGTTATTTCTAGCGTAGGGCTCTAATGATGTTCCTTCACCTTCAAGAAGGTTGTTGGTTGACCCCAGTCTTGTTGTGACTTCCTCGTCTCCCTTCACTATACAATGTATTTGCAGAAACAGAAATTTGTAATTCTACTAGCCAGGTGCATCTATTCTTTTGCCCTTAGTAACATAGTATTGGAGGTTGAATAAAGACATACGTTCATCTAGTCCAACCTTTATACCCTACCCATAATGTCTGTATAACAGTTACATAGTAACATAGTATTGGAGGTTGTATAAAGACATATATCCATCTAGTCCAACCTTTATATCCTACCCATAATGTCTGTATAACAGTTACATAGTAACATGGTATTGGGGGTTGTATAAAGACATACGTCCATCTAGTCCAACCTTTATACCCTACCCATAATGTCTGTATAACAGTTACATAGTAACATAGTATTGGAGGTTGTATAAAGACATACATCCATCCAGTCCAACCTTTATACCCTACCCATAATGTCTGTCTAACAGTTACAGAGTAACATAGTATTGGAGGTTGTATAAAGACATACGTCCATCTAGTCCAACCTTAACCCTCCCATAATGTCTGTATAAACAGTTACATAATAAATAATATTGGAAGGTGTATAAAGACATACGTCCATCTAGTCCAACCTTTATACCCTACCCATAATGTCTGTATAACAGTTACATAGTAACATAGTATTGGAGGTTGTATAAAGACATATATCCATCTAGTCCAACCTTTATACCCTACTCATAATGTCTGTCAAACAGTTACATAGTAAAATAGTATTGGAGATTGTATATAGACATACATCAATCTAGTCCAATCTTTATACCCTACCCAGTATCAACAACAAGAATATCACCTTCAGGTATCTCCGGTACGCTCCTGCGTCCAATACTTGAAATAATGAAAAAGAGGAAATGAAGATCCTGGTGGATTAAATGACACCAATAACGTATGCCAAAACAAGCTTTTATTGTGCTATCAGCACTAAGAGGTAGGTTCAGTTGGGTTCAGTTGCGGCTTCCCCTTTGCCAGGAGGCTTCAGAAGGCCCTCCAATTCTGCTCTCCCCATCGACCCCCAGCTGCGACAAGTCTCCAGGAGGGGTTCGATTAAAAAAGGACCTGCCTGTCCTGTTACAGATATGAACAAAGCAATACAAATTTAGTGGGGAGTAGGGAATAAGTGCATATTGCAAATTTATCCAGGCAAATCAAAGGGGTGCGCCAATTTAGGCCAAAGCCACAGCTAGCAAAGACAAAAAAATTATCTGGTCCCCATAGGGGGGAACCTAGTTGTGAAGGGAATAAAACTACATGCCCATTGTGAACAGTAATGCACAACAGAGGCCCATATGCTTTCGACTTAAAGTACAAATATACTCACCCTCTTCTTCTCAAGAATATAAATATATAGGAGTGAGGCACTTAGAATTCAGCAGATCTACTGTCTTGTAAGTTAAATAGTGTCATTGGAAACTCCGTGAGACAGCTGCTTGGCTCCTCAAAGCCCCCACGCTCCCTTCTAGCTTCCTCCTGGGTCCACACAAGCAGACCACACAAACTATAACACTGGTATGTGTGTCAAACATACACAAACATATGTGTATTGTGATTGATTCACCCTTTGGTGGTGCACAGATATTTCTTGCCTTTACTTGCCTTTACTATTTCTTCTTTACTGGATTGCAAAGTTTTGAGCAGTCATCCCTAAATAAATGGGCTCCCAATGCAAGTATATGAATGTGAAAGAATATGTGAGATATATCTAAAAATCTATGTATATAAAAGAAATAACAGGTGTACAATCAGGGCCCTTTTTAGGCATAGGCCACATAGGCAATGAGCTAGGGCGCCCATGTTGAACTAGGGTGCCCAGTGTTCTCCCTAGCATCTCCCTGTCACTTGCTATGTTAGATCTGCTCTCCTTGTTCAGCTGCTTTAATTTGCAAACATATTAATGAGTAGAGACCCTGAACTCAGCTCCCTCTACTTGGATACAATGTTACAAATGACTTGAAGGTGCAGGAAGGAGGGAGAGGATGAGCTCAGCTAATAGTACCGAGGAGAACAGTTCTAAAATGGCAAGTAAAAGCTGACAGGGAGATGCTTTCTTTTCTTTTTTCCTTCCACCCAACTCTCCAATTAGAACTTAGCCTCCTTACTACTGTGAACAATTCAATGGAGGAGACATGATAAGCAGGTACATACTGTATATCATGTCAATGCTGGCAGCAGAAAGGATTAAAAATAGTACTCTGCTGGCACTAAAAGTGTTAATGACAATATTATGGGAAACTTCTGGCACTGAAGGGTTAATGGCAATACTCTGGAAAAGTGCTAGCACTGAAAGTATTAATAGGAAAGTCTGATGGCACTAAAGGGTTAATGGTAATACTCTGCTGGCACTGAAAGTAGTAATGGCAATACTCTGGGGAAGTCTGCTGTCACTGATAGGTTAATGGCAATACTCTGGGAAAATGCTGTCACTGATAGGTTACTGGCAATACTCTGGGAAAGTACTGGCACTGAAAGTGTTAATGCCAATACTCTTGGAGTATACTACTACTGCACTTTTAAGCGTGATCCGGTCACACTTTTAAAAGCACACAGTAGTGTTGGCCTATGGGGATGGCTGCATCACCTCTATCGGTGTCCATTGCGCTGCGATACGCTTATCGGAGTGCATCATCATTTTTGGTGTGTTTCGCATGCGCTCTGATAAGGCAAATCGCATGAGATCATCAATGCGCACACTCACAATTATGCAATCACGCTTATTCTAGCCAGAAAGTCTTCTGGCACTGAAAGTATTAAACATCTAAGGAAGGGCATGCGTGGGTGGGAGGGTGCCTAGGGCACCAAGATGGCCAGAAACGACCCTGGATACAATAGAATTAAGTCTTTCAATGCATGGACCTGGTAACTGTTTTTTGCTGAAAATTTCCAAAACCTCTAGGTCTTACAAGGATAACTGCCCTTCATTCCTTGATCACAGGGTATGTGATATTTCACTTTCCAACAGCGAAAATCAGTGTTTGAAAAACTTCTCTCTTGCTCGCCCTTATCAATCAAGAGGTCAAAGACTAACAGGTTTGTTTGTCATTAATTAGGATTGACCCCCCCTCCCCTACCTTTAGTCATGCATAATTATTGTACATTTTACAAATAGTTACTGTCACAGCAACTGGAATAGAATTGATTAAGGTTGCTGAAACGTGCACATCCACACAATGCGAATAGGGCTTCTTGCTGTGTTTACTTGCTGTTTGAATAACAGTATTACTTGGCAGAAACAGGTGCAGTTTACTAAAATAGACAGGTTCAATTATTTTGCTGTCTCTGAGCCCTAATAGCACAAAGACATTTCAAGATCTTGAACAGCCATGGTATTGCCTTTTAGAACACTCAGTAAAAAGAAACAATCTTGGAATATTTTAGGATTATATAGTTCCCATTAAGGCAATTTTTTATGGGTTTCTTGTTTGTGTTGGGGGGGGGGAGGATTATTAAAGGGCAAGTTTGAAAGGGGGAAAAAAGGATAATGTAGACAGTAGCATATTTTTTGATTCATTCATTATTTAACATTTTGTTCACCAGCTATCCTTGTTTGAAATTTCAACTGCTCTCTTTTTTTGCTGCTGTCAACAATCCAATGGCAATAATCCGGTGAGTTGATTGACACATTGAAAATACAGACAATAAAGGGGCTATATAAGTAATAAAGGATAGCAATTGATAAAGGGAAAATTAAGATGCCACACAAAAAAAATACTATCTATGTGTAATTTGTACTTATTTAAAGGACAATTATACCTACCTCACCCTCGCTTCTTTCCCTCCGCACTTGAAGAACCACTAGGTTGTCACCTCTGGGTCCTTTACAGAATGTCTGTAATACTTACTAGAAAAACTCTTTAATGGGGGAAGAGGATCTTGCTGGCTCCTCTTCAACCTTCTGACTGCAGTCCGTGATGTGGCCAATTGGAACATGCACTCTGAGAGAGGCCTGTCTTCCCATTGGCTCCATCATAGACTGTCAGTGACCAAAAGATGGAGGAGGAGCAGACCTGTGCTGTAAGTATTACAGTATTACAAATATTCAACATTTGGTTGCAAAATCCATGCAACTATTTTACTACTGATTTAGCCACCAACGGGCCCTGCTTTATTAGTGTCTATTACAGTGTTTCTTAAACTTTTTCAGACCATGGTGCACTTGGTAATGCAAATTTTTCTGGAGGCACACCAGTGTTCCTAATGTTCAAATTAAAGTTGTAATTACCCAACTTTTTTTTTTTATTATAATATATATTTTTAGAGTACAAAATAACAAAAATGTGTTATACAGGTGAAAATATTTCTACTACCAAAACCCTGAAGCACACCTCTGAGTCCCACCAGTGTGCCCCTGTACACCCATTGAGAAACCATGGTCTATTGAGCAGATATGCTCATTTGTGTTACCATCATAGCAAGTCTTAATCATTCATATTATCCATTTATTGTTCTGACAGATGTGCCACCCTACTTTTAACATTAGATGGCACTGTTCTTATAAGATCTAAGGCCTGATTCACAATCCGATATTATTCAACATGCTTGTGCAGGGTCAATGGATTGCTGGGAATGTTTGCGTTTTGAATCAAATTTTCATTCAAATAAGATGTGTTGGAAATATAGGTGGTGCTGTATTTTGTGTTACTTGGAGACTCCCCATAGGGTCAAAAATGACAGCATAGAAATCTATAATAGCAACTCTCAAACTTACACACAATACCATTTTGAAACCTGTTCACACAGTCTGTAAATATTTCTTTTGCTGGATGATGGGTTAAAATTCAGAGGCCTGGAGAATAACAATTTATATTTATAATTTATATATGCTAGCATAAAATGTAGTTTTTAAGGTTTGGGGATTTATTCTGAAGCGGAACCAGGAATTCCTATAGGATTGCACTGTGTCCACACAGGGAGATAAATTAACCCTCACCAGTACTATAGTGTGTGATGTGCTGTGTAACAATGTTTCCTTCTTTGTTTCCCATTCACTGACTATTTCATACCCTCTCTTGCTGGAACATGATATCTTCAGCTTTGCAGTCCTATTCGGGAGGATGGTAAGCTTTGGATATGACAGGGAAAGAGGTCTCTGTGTTACACAGATCCTTGTTTGCTTAGACAGGGAGGAATTCTGACAGCTCTGTTGACAATTTATGTCCTTAATACCAGTCCTTTTGACAGGACCAAAGGCTATAAATTTAACGGTTCGTTGACTAAGAGCAAAGATTATTTAAAGGAGAAATCAAGCTAAAATATAAAGCCTGAAAGCATTCTATATTTCTTTAAGTGCATCACTCAAATATTGTAAATAAGAAAGAGATGTAAGACTAACCTGAAATGCTGCCTGCTGTTCTGTGACCCCTCTTTATGCTTCTTGGTTCTTCCAGTTAGCAGCTGTCAGTCATGGATTTGACAGTTGACATCATTAAGTCAACTCAAATAGTGAATGATGATTATAATACAAATAACACATACAGAGCTGCTATCACTCCTAATGCCCCCTTTAGGCAATGCATCAAGTCAATAGCGTCTCTCTGTGCATTGCAAATTAGCTGGCATTAAATATTCCATCTTAAAGATCCTTTATCGGCTTGGTAAATTGGTTGCGGCAGTTAGTTGTGTCTTAATGTTGCGTTGGCTCTTCGTACACTGGCTAATGTGACTTTAAGACATAAATAGCCGATAACAGCTCTCAGTTGTTGACAACCCATTAACCCTATTCAGTTGGCGCGTTGCTTAGGGGTAATTATTGATACCTCTCTTTCTAATGACATTAACAATGTTGCTAAAACCTAATGTAATATTGCAAAAATACATAGGTTACTCCACCTACTTCCATCTACTGCTATGATTATCCATGCTCTCGTCCTATCAGGCCTGGACTATTTTAACCTACTGCTTTTTGGACTTCCTATTTCCCATCTTCCTCCTCTTTAGTCAATGATAAACTCTACTGCACATATTGTCTCGCTCTCTGATTATAAGGAATTCCCTTCTGCCCCTCTCTCGTGTCCCTGTATGTCCCTGCCCGTATCCTCTGCTCATCACAGAACCATATCCTATAGAGACCCCCCCACTCACAACTCCTCCTCACAAAGTTTTTGGGATATAAGACCCAGGTGTGCTCCATTCATCGAGTTATATATATATATACTGGATTCCATAGAAGGAGCACTCGTAGGGCTTGTTGCAGATAAATATTAAATTATTTTATTATATCAACGCGTTTCGGCTACAATTTTATCCTGAGGACAGCTAAAATAATAGCCGAAACGCGTTGATATAATAAAGTAAATTAATATTTATCTGCAACAAGCCCTACGAGTGCTCGTTCTATGGAACCCAGTGCATAGGTAGGCCCCTAAGGGGGCACTTCACTTGTGACTCTAAGTATGTAATTTATGCACTGTGGTGTCTCTGCGGACTTGTGTACGTTGGGGAAACCACACAAGAGATAAAAGCGAGAATATCCCAACATCGTTCTAGCATACGATTAAAGGACATGAAACTTCCAGTACCTCAGCATTATGCTGAAAAAGGACATACTGATACACAAATAAAATTTATGGTGTTAGAATGTGTAAGCACACCACCGAGAGGTGGTGATAGACAGTTAAAACTGAAACAGCGTGAAGTATGGTGGGTACACAAACTGGGGACTTTGTCACCAAATGGATTAAATAAAGACTATGACTTATATTTGTATATATGATATGTCAATATGAAGTACTTATACTTGTAACCTGATTTATTCCCTGTATAGGGTTAAATGTGATGCTCAATGTGTGAGGTCACTTCCTCTTGAATGGTATAAATAGGTATAATTTGTAACACATGTGTATGTCATTTTGAGCTTGAAAAAGGAACCAGGGTGTTCCGAAACGTCGCATATAGATGGCGTGTATGATGGAATAAAGAAGCATGAATATAACTTTTCTTGTGTGCTGGAGTCTCTGCATGTTTATATGAAGGAGGAGTAAGACAGTATCACTCCGTTTCACTTTGCAGCACCAAACAATTAAAAAGGTGGGTGTGCGACCGTCATTGCAAAAGAATATATATATATATATATATATATATATATATATATATATATATACTTCAGAAAGTATTCAAGTGCTTGAACCATGTTACATGGTATATATACATATATTTATATTTATAAATGTAAGTATTTATTTATATTTTTGACCCCCCTTGTATGGCTCTCTGCTCACATACTGTACCAATCAGGTATGTTGTTTCTATTAGCTATAATAATAATAATTTAGTTTAGAACACTTTGATTGGCTGGAAAATACACTACAAAATTTGCCTCTGTTTTGGTATAACTCATTTAACCATTGAGCAAACACTAATATAATTTTTAAAACTAAAACAACAAAGCAGGGCACAAATAAGCAATGCATATAATTACATGGGCAAAGGCACAGAAATATAGATGATATGAAATACTGTGTTAAATTCAACCGAGCACATAAATTTTACACCTGAAAACCTTATTTGTATGATAATAAAGTGGGAACAAAAATAGCACAGAAGAAAAAACCTGTAGTTCGGTGACCGTATGCAAAAATTCCCTATTATTTTATCCTTTATTATACAAATGTATTTATTAGGAATAAATATGCTTTTCCTTTTTGAGCACAAAATATATATTCCATGACATTTGCTTAAAGATTAGACATCTAGGCTTGAACTCAAGTATTCCGAGTTTGTATTTTCATCACAAATAGTGTTTATTCATGTGTTTAATGAATCGAATGGCAATTCACCAGGATGTGCTGCCTATAAAGGCTAAGAAGATAATGTATTTACAATAACAGGTATTGGATTTGTTTGTATGTTTAAGACCTTGTACCTGTTTGTGTTCATAGAAAAATAGCTATGACCTTGCACTGGGTAAACTCACAAATTCTTGCCTTTTCCTGCCTTAATCATATACAAATGTCTACTGGTCTCCTGGCTGAGTGAGACATTCCCATGACGTTCCCCCGGCTTGATAACTGTTTATGATTGACATTATGCCAACTTGCTAACCACAGAAACCATGTTAGTGGGTATTTTTGTGATAGCTACTCCCTGTTAGAGATGGACTAGAATTTGAACTCGAACCAGAGTTCGAACCGAACTATTCGAATTCGAACAAATTCGGACTTCTCGAACTATCCCAGACCCGGATTTTTTATATTTTCGGACTTTCGATAAATATTGAATGTTCGACCGTTTGAATGTGCAAGTAAAATGCCTATTATACCTATACGCGAGCATCGAATCCGCAAGTGAAGTGTCCATTAAAACCTATACGCGAGCATCCAATCCGCGAGTAAAATATCCATGGTATCTAGGCGCGAACGCGAGCATCGAATCTGCGAGTAAAGTGTACGCGAGCATCAAATCTGCGAGTAAAGTGTCCATTAAAACCTATGCACGAGCATCGAATCCGCAAGTAAAATGTCCATGGTATCTAGGCGTGAACGCGAGCATCGAATCCGCGAGTAAAATCTCCAGGGTATCTACGTGCGAACGGGAGCATCAAAACCGCAAGTAAATTGGCCATTAAAACCTATATGCGAGCATCAAATCCGCTAGTAAAATGTCCATGGTATCTAGGCGCGAATGCAAGCATCGAATCCGCGAGTAAAGTGTCCATTAAAACCTATATGCGAGCATCGAATCCGCGAGTAAAATGTCCATGGTATCTAGGCACAAACATCGAATCTACGAGTAAAGTGTCCATTAAAACCTATACGTGAGCATCGAATCCGCGAGTAAAATGTCCATGGTATCTAGGCGCGAATGAGCTCGAAAATAGCGCGAGTGAGAGTAAAATTGATTTTTCGAATGTCCTGGATATTGGAACATGTTCCCCAGACCATTTCCCAGGTCCCACAGCCATTTACATTAAGTTACCATTGATATTTTAATTGTATTTCATTTAAACTTTTCGAACTATTTGACTCCCATTGACTTTAATGGGTCCGTATAACTTTCCATATAGTTCAAAAGTTCGAAAACGGACCGAAATTTCGAAAGTTCGGCCATCTCTACTCCCTGTATGTCTGTATGTAATTGAACCACTGTAGAACAGACATGGAAATTAAAGTAATGTGTGCTAGAATTCTAGAGTGTGCAATCTTCCATTCTTTTTTAGAAGCAGTCAGGGTGTGAATTAAGATTCAAGCATTTGTGTCAGTGATTGCACTCAACACCTTATCCGTAACTTGTTCTCCAGCCTATGCATCAGTTGTCCATGTGTAGAAAGAAGGAGAAGCTGGGGAACTGAAGTGACTGGGCAGATGGCTGACTTCACAAGCTGACTGCTGGAATATGTTCTCTATGGTAGTTTACAAATTTTCATTTCTGTAGTGGGAGGGCCCTTTATTTTTATTGTTGCAATTCAGTATCAGGTAAGTTACTAACATATTTTAGTACAGCCTTTTACAGTGATTTCTGAGATGCAGCCCTTTAAATTTCCTGCATACATTTAAATACAGTACATTTAGCCTCTCTTAGCTAGAGCATTAAACATTTAAAACCCTTCACTCTACTGTGCCTCCTTTATAAGGGATGGACTGAAATTCAAACTCAAACCCGAGCTTGATTTAATGCATTTGTATGAACTCTGACTTTTTACAACTCTCCAAACTACGAACTTTTGGATTTTTCAAACTCGTTGACATATTTTTGAGAATTATTGAAAGTTGAAGGATTATCTAATTTTCGAATCGATAACCCTCGACTTTAGTGCAATGCAATTCAAGGGTTATAGCGAACGATATCCCTCGAAAGTAGCGTTCACTCACCCTCGAAAGGAAACATCAATACAATCTAATGTAGCATTCACTAATTCTCAAATTCTGAGATAACACTTGAATGTAGTGTTTGCTAACCCTCTAATTTGCCCATAACCCTCCAATTCAGCCATAACCCTCCAATGTGGCGATCGATTTTGGTAACCCTTGAAAATTCACAGTGGAAGCCTGACAATTGCCAATCGCGAGGAATGTTAGTGTTTAAACAAGTTTTGATGATATGGACGTGTTCCCCAGACCATTTCCCAGGTTTGGAGCAGCGGGACCACTTAAGCCCCAAAAGGCACTTGTCAGTGCCACAAGCTCCCTTCCAAGTGCCACAAGGGCCTTTCCAAGGGCCACAAGGGCACTTATATGAGCTGGGGAGGGGCTAGATTTTTAACCCCAAAAGCCCCTTCTTAAGGCCACAATGGTCCTTTTGAGAACCCTGGGAGGGGGTCCCGGGTTGAGCCGCGGGACCCCCAAACATCCAGCTACGCCATCTCTAGTGAAGAGTAGGAGGTATCTGTGTGTCATCTGGTGTCTGCTACTTCCTTATCCTCCTGGAGGAGTCTGGCATGCTCAGGGGAGCGCATGCCTCTTACCCTCTGGACCACTTCATACAGGCATCATGCTTTATTTATAAAATAACTTTTCTGTAGTGTAGGGCACCCCCCACACCCCTAACCACCAGGTTTACAGGTTTAAAAAAGTGAAAAAAAAGACTTACCAACCTTTGTTCCCTCGCCTCTCTCCGTAGCCAGCAGCTGTGTCTGTGATTGGCTGACTCTCAGTCTGGCACCTATTGCTACTTCCTGGAACAGAGTAGCAATAGAGGCAAAGAGCTGAGGGGACAGAGGATGGTAAGTCAATTTCTGGGCTTTTTTTAACACTTAAACATGGCAGTTGGGAGTGGGGGGTGACCTTCACTACAGCAAAAATTTAATTTGGGGGTGGATATACCCTTTAAACAGGGGCTTAGGGATCACCATAGCAACCATAGCGACTGCAATGGGGCCCAGAGCCAAAGGGGCCCTACCAGGTCCCCTGAAGACATGTCCACCCTCCTAAGAACATTTTTACATCACGTAGTTCAGTCCCACAAACCCCCTTTTCGTTTTACTTAAACCTTTCTAAGAGCCCCCCAGTCTCAGATATTCTACTTAAAAATACACGGCTCCTCTCTTCATCCGTGATAGTGACATTACATCCAATGTAAAGCCTGTTAGAGAACAAGACTCCTCTGCTTCTGTGCATGCTCGTAACCAACCAGCCTGCAACAGCATCAGAGAAGGGGTGTCCACGCCAGCAAAGGAATCGGGGGTTTTATAAGTAGAATATCTGAGCCTGGGAGCATCTTTAAAAGGTAAACATAAAACAAAAACGGGGTTTGTGGGGCTGAACTATATGTCATAAAAATCTTCTTAGGAGGGTGGACATGCCCTTTAAAAAAACTGCCCAGGTTGGGTTGAACTGCGCCAAACTGCGATTTCTAGCTACGCCACTGCCTTTAAACATTTCTCTCTAACGGCTTTCATTCTCTGGAATTTTATTCCCCTCACTCTTTGTGAAGAAACCACAATTAGCAGCTTTAAATCTGTCCTTACATCCTACCTATCTAGTAACCAGCACAGTATATGGTATCTATATATCTATATATGATAAATCTACCCTTACATCCTACCTATCTGGTAACCAGCAACAGTATTGTATCTATATACTATATATGAAAATCTACCCTTACATCCTACCTATCTGGTAACCAGCCAGTATATGGTTCTATATATCTATATATGATAAATCTACCCTTACATCCTACCTATCTGGTAACCAGCACAGTATATGATATCTATAATCTAATATGATAAATTACCCACTCCTACCTATCTGGTAACCAGCACAGTATATGATATCTATATATCTATATATGATAAATCTACCCTTAAATCCACCTATCTGGTAACCAGCACAGTATATGTATCTATTATCTATATATGATAAATCTACCCTTACATCCTACCTATCTGGTAACCAGACAGTGATATGATATCTATATATGATAAAATCTAACTTACATCCTACCTATCTGGTAACCAGCACAGTATATGTATCTATTAATCTATATATGATAAATCTACCCTTACATCCTACCTATCGGTACAAAGCACATATATGATATCTATATATCTATATATGATAAATCTACCCTTACATCCACCTATCTGGTAACAGCACAGTATATGTATCTATATATCTAATAATGAAAATTACCCTTACATCCTACCTATCCGTAACAGCACCGTATATGTGATATCTATATATCTATATATGATAAATCTACCCTTAAATCCAACCTACTGGTAACCAGCACAGTATATGATATCTATATATCTATATATGATAAATCTACCCTTACATCCTACCATATGGTAACCAGCACAGTAATGTATCTATATATCTATATATGATAAATCTACCCTTACATCCTACCTATCTGGTAAAACAGCACAGTATATGTATCTATATATCTATATATGATAAATCTACCCTTACATCCTACCTATCGGTAACCAGCACAGTAAGATATATATTATCTATATTGATAAATCTACCTTACATCCTACCTATCTGGTAACCAGCACAGTATATGATATCTCTATATATCTATATATGATAAATCTACCTTACACTCCTACCTATTCTGGTAACCAGCACAGTATATGATATCTATATCTAATATGATAAATCTACCTTACACCTACCTATCGGTAACAGCACAGTATATGTATATAATATTCTATTATGATAAATCTACCCTTACATCCTACCCATCTGGTAACCAGCACAGTATATGATATCTATATATCTATATATGATAAATCTACCCTTACATCCTACCCATCTGGTAACCAGCACAGTATATGATATCTATATATCTATATATGATAAATCTACCCTTACATCCTACCTATCTGGTAACCAGCACAGCACAGTAGCCCTGCTACTGTGGGGGGTTGTAGTTACGACACTGATTGCAGGGACCTGCTTTCCTCTTGTGGCAAGGCTCTAGCACTTCTATTTATATAATTTATAGATTTATGTTTGTATAATTTTATTTATACATGTATGTATGTATAAACTATACATACATACATCTACTCTTTGGCCCCAATCAAAGACCCCCTTTCTTCTCTATTACCCCAGTAAAAGCACCTCTCTTTACGCTATGAACTTAATGACACCTCTCTCTATTTTATGACCACAGTGACAGCACCTTTCACTGCTCTATGACTCCTGTAAAAAAAAAAATCTACTATGACTCCAATGACACACTTCTCTCTACTATAAGCAGTGATAGCACCCCTCTGCTCCTTGACCCCAGTGACAACCCCTCTCTCTACACAATGACCCTAGTGACAGCTCGTCTTTAATTTATGACCTAATATACAGTCCCTCTCTGCTCTATGATCCAGTCAAAGATTTTTATTCCTACCCTATGTCCCCAAACTCTTTTCACTTCATCACCCTAGTGATAGCCCCTCTTTACTTTAGAGCCATAGAGCAGAGGCGAGTATCACTGACACCAGTGACAGCCCCCTCAGCTCTATGTCCCTAGTTGCAGCCCTCTTTTCCACTTTATGACTCTATTTACAGCCATTCTACATAATATGACCCCATTTACAGTCCCTCCTCCGCCCAGTCACATATAACCCTAGTCAAAGTCCCTATCTACACTGCTACCCGTCAGTACCCCATCTGCTCAATAACCACAGTGATAGTCTCTCTCTCTACTCTGACCCCAGTGACATCTCTACTCTATAAACCCAGTCACAATCTCTCTCTACTCTATGGCCCCAGTGACAGTCTCTCTCTACTCTATGACCCCAGTGACAGACCCTCTCTCTACTCTATGACCCCAGTGACAGCCCCACTCTCTACTCTATGACCCCAGTGACAGCCCCTCTCTCT